>JAJJWX010002629.1:2784670-3480838 GCA_023529315.1 Papaver bracteatum
GGTCATATGTGGCCCACCTTGAATATGTGGTAGGGTCATAGTAATAATCAAAACCTTATTTATATTCTAGAATTAGATGGTAATATCTGAATCATGAGATGCACGCATTTCGTGATGATGACGTTTCCATTTGAGACTGGAATTATTCTAGCATTTTCTTCTCCATTGAGTGAGACGAGGTTAGAATAATATATGTTTATGTTGTTCTAATGTCATTTCGTAGATCATCTTGGCGGTGTTCTTTTGTCTCAAGGAATGATATTGGAATGATCTTTTGATATGTGCTGCGTGTAAAATATGTTTAATTGATTTTCGTTATTAGAACTGAGGAACATATTAGTGATTACTTGAATGTTATGGTTTTCATTGGGCATCCTTTTGGGATGATGTGCGCGTGAAGATATCCATTTTCGTAGCTTAAAACTTTATCGAACTTTATGTATTGTTTAGTTGATCTGTAAAACAAAACATTATTGTATTCATATCATTCTAGAGATTTTCAATTATATTTGTCAGAGTATTGGGTTAGTGTTTTGGGATTACTTTATGTAATTATGTATTTTAAAGTAAATGAATTAGATTCTTAATGCCTCATTATGTAGTTGATCTCTAAAATTAGTAAGTAGCTGTATTTTGAGGCGCTACAGTTTCCTTGTACCCCAGATAACCAATTTTTTTTTTAATTAATGTTTACTGATCTATATAAAATTAAAATCTATAAAATACTTTATTATTTATCTTATGTACGTCTAGATATAATAGGCATGCAATGACAAATATTACAGTTAAGTAATATGATACTACATGAGAGAAATGTTGTTACGTGTTGAATTTTAAAAATGGTTTCATGTGGATGAGAAAAAAAAATTCTCCAAAAAACCTGCGATCATATTAACCTTTCGACGAAGCCTTCTCTTGCTCAAATCTGCTCCTTTGGAGCGGATCTGAGCAGGTTAGCTCTTTACCTCTGTCTCTTTTCTCACCTTCATCTCTTTATTGTTCATATTTCAACCTTCTAACCTTAAGTGTGATGTCAGTTTGTTACAACTTTGCTTTTGCTGTGAAACTGTTTCTAACATTTTTTTTCTTCTGTTGATTTCAGTGGTGCATTTTGTTAGAACTTTTCATTTGGTTCAAATAGAAATTGTTGCTAGATTTTTCCTGTTTGGATCTAGGTTTTCTTTTCTATCTCATTTAGGGTTTTTAATATAGGGCCTTTTGTTGAGTTTGTCATGTGGATTATAAATCTCTGTTAATTAATGAAGTTTTTTCCAGAGAAGTGGTCAATTTCTATTCATGAGAACAAAATCACAGTAATAATAACAAAAACTTCACATGGATCAACAATAATATCACCATAGTCACTAAAGACACCATCAACAACAATATTGACACTAAAGATACCAGCAGAAGATGGTAAAAGAAGACCGATTCTGATGAAAACTCAGACCTCCTCCGACCGGTTTCTCCCATTGATAACTAACTTTGATTATCTTTATTACCCATGTTACTTTAATTAAGGAAAAAATATGCACATGGTTGGATCTTTGGATCATTCTATACCTTAATTGCACGTGTCACCATGATTATGAGGATCATTCTATACATCTACACTTCTGGTAGATTTCTTAGTTAGTTGGGTGTGTTATATTTAGTCCAAGCAATGTCATTTAGATCTGTCATGTTACTAAGGATCGTTTTGGATTGGTTAGATTTATACTTAGGAATTTGGTTTTGCTACTATGATGTTAAATAACTTGAAAGTCTTTACAGTTTGTTGAGACACTTCGAGTATGTTAAACACTCTTTGGTTTATAATGTGACCTTCCCGGTTTGGAATCATGATATTATAAATGTTAATGTACGAGGATTACCTTTATTGCCGAGAAAAGAGATAATATTTTTTTTCCTTCAAATTACTGTTGAAAAAAAAAAGGAAAAAAAGAAATGTTGTTATGTTACTTGTTAGGGGAAGCATCCGATGACATGGTTAGGATGACATTATCATGACGTGGTGACGTCATTTTTTTTATGTTATCCAAATGGTGATGAATTTGAAGTTAACTTTTTGGTGACATGTTCCTCTTATAAAGCTCTATACTCCAACAAAAAATGAGCGGATTCCTAGACGTGTAAGATTACCATTTACCATTGAGCGGATTCCCAGACGTGTAAGATTACTATTTACCATTTTATATATCGGTCGTTGAATGTAACTGATTGTAATTAAAATCCGCTTAAATCATAATTACATATTTCTGTTAAAGTTAGCAAAAACAATTTCCTTAATTTAGAAATTATTGGACAAAAGCTAATTCTTAAGATAACCTAGGTTTTAGTTCCAGATCCCCTTGTGATTCGTTGATATATCAAGTGTTTCCCAAATGGAGGGTTTTTCTTTTCCTAGCTAATTTGGGGCCTGCTACTACATGACAAAAAAGGTTATTAAGAGATGAAACTACCAATTTACCCTCTATCAAATACTAATACTACAAATGTATCCCCATTAAATCCTAATAACTAAAAACTAAAATCAAAATCAAAATTATAAAACTAAAAACTTAAATCAAAATCAAATTCTTTTCCATTTCCATCTCCATCTCCATCTCCAACATATTCTTCTTCTTTTCTTCCCCCTAATACAAACCATCTTCGAATGTCATAGAAGCAGATGAAATGGCACGAATCAAGTACTTTTCTAGCAACTCAATCCCCTAAATTAGGTTTTAGCAACATGGAATCACTCAAAATTGATTTTTTTTTTAAATCAAAGTGTTCTGGGTTTATTAGAATCGGTTTACGTCAATGTACTTATGAACCGATTTTATTTAGAAACGGATTTTGTTCATGCCCACAAAGACCGATTATACTGAATGTATTCTGGTTGGATAAAATTGAACAAGAATCGGTCTACGTTAATGTCCACATACCCCGATTCTGGTATGGAGGAGATGATTGTTTTTTCTGTATATTTTTTTTGGTTAGAATCGGATTGCATGTATGTCCTCATAACCCGATTGTATAACCTTTGATTTCTTAACTGCTATGCCCACAATCAGATTATTTAAGGGTCCGCATAAACCGATTGTTATTGATGTTCCCCAAAATCGGTAGATATGGGACACCTACATAAACCGATTTTGGGTTGATGTGATGAACATCAACCACAATCGGTTTATGCTGATGAACACATCAACCGATTTGTTAACCATGTTTGAATTTTTGGAAAAATCTTGAAATTTTTATCTTTATATTATAGAGCATGAAATTTTGAATAGAACGCAAAAAGAATGAGGTTATTCCGACCTCGGATGAAGAAGTTATAAGCAAAACAGTCAAAGAAATGCACAGATTAACAATCGGTTTATGTGGGCATTAACATAAACTGATTTTGGCAGGAAAAAAAAATCACAGAAAAACTCTTGAATTTTACAATCGGTCTATGTTCTAAGTATTATAAACCGAGTCTTACAATCGGTTTATATGAGCATGAACATCCACCGATTCTGGGCAAGTTTTTCCATTATTTTTTTTATTTTTTTCATGTTTTGATGAAGAATCAAAATTATCTAATTTCTAGTTTAATTTGATTAAACATTAATTAATTACCCGATTAACACTAATTAATCAGAAATAAATTAGCCATTATGTAAAATAGTTGGATAAAGGGTTACCTCTTCTACCTTTTGATGACCATTTTTGTCCTGTAAATAATGTTCAAAGGCCCAAATTAGCAAGGTTTCTTTTATTTAATAATATAAAATTACAACGGATAATATCCAAAAACAATTCCAAAGCGACAAGAAAATTATTCGTATCCTGGAAAATACCTTATTCCCAATCACATAAGTTAAGAATATAAAGATTTAGTGTTGTGCATTTCATCCACAAAATCTATGGATAAGAGTAAGACAATAAGTTGTTGCCAAGATGTATGGAATTTATACGAAACAAATAAACTCTTTTCCACAAAGTTCAAGCAAATAAAGCTATTTACGGCAGTCTCGTGACTTGATAGCATCAACTAACTGAGAGTACTGCCAAGCCATCGGTCCTCAATCAAGCTGGACCGCTTCTGAGGACCACGACAACCACGACTTGACAGCTCCTACAATGTGTGGCCTGGATGGTTGTGAGCTGGATTTAACCGATTGGTCAAACAAATTGAGATTAACTTTGTGCATTTATATCATCGCTGCCGTTTATTGTACCCATTTCGGGGATGTTCAGAAGATATTTTTAGGCCGCTGAAATTTGAGTACTGTTATATAGACACGTAAGTTTATGGGTGGCCCACCATAAAATCATCCGGATTGGTCTATGCAAGGCGTAAAAATAAACATGTACTTATACCGACATTACCATTGAGCATTTTATATGTTGCCACATGGGTAATACATACCGCCTTTACAAGCTATAAATAGCATTGGTAAGTTGTTGGTCAGTTCGGTTTCATTTGTAAGAAAACTTGAGTAGTGAAATATAGAGAAGTAACAATATGCTACTCCCTTTCTTATGAAGTCTGATTATCACAAGATATTATGACCTTTCAACTTTTGTATGCTTTGTAAACTACATACAAGATTTGTGCCCGTGTTACGCACCGGGAATTTTTTTTAATTTGGTGTGCGCGTTGCTCCGCCCCGCCCCGTGTAGATGAATTTTTGATTTGGTGTGCGCACGCCTCGCCCGTGACAATGCATTTTTGGTTTAGTGTGCGCAAGGCTTCACCTCGCCCCGTGGAGATGTATTTTTGATTTGGTATGGCGGGACAAATACATTAAATAGGTGGAAAATATGTACAAATTTTTATTTTATTTTTCCTTTTAACTTGGTATGCGCGGGGCTGTACAAATTTTATTTATTTTTTTCCTTTTAACTTGGTGTGCGCGGGCTGCCCCGCGCCCCGTGGCGATGCATGTTTGATTTGGTGTGCGCGAGGCTTCGCCCAGCCCCGTGAAGATGTATTTTTGATTTGATGTGGCGGGGAAAATATATTAAATATGTGGAAAATATGTGCAGAATTAATTTATTTTTTTCCATTTAACTTGGTGTGGGCGGGGCTTTGCCCGGCCCGCGACAATGAATTTTTGATTTGGTGTGCGCGTGGCTTCTCCCAGCCCGTGGACATGTATTTTTGATTTGATGTGGCGAGACAAAATTAAATATGTGGACAATATGTGCAAAATTTACTTATTTTTTCCGTTTATTTTCGCAAAAAATATGTTGATTTTTTTCCCTTTTATATATTAATTTAGAAAAAATACCAAGTCATAATATAGTAATTATTCGATTTCCAAATTCCATAAAATACCAAACAAGATAAGTTAGGTTTTCCTTTCAAGTTTGTAATTTTTAAACCATTCATACGTTGTGTAGATGCATTTTACTACAACCTACATCCAAAGGATAGAAATCTTCTACTCATGCAAATGAAAGTATGGACATGACAATTGACACAAGGATATACGTGGTTCGGTATGATTACCTACGTCCACGGGGGTGAAAGGATGAATCTTATTACTTCAAAGTGTTACAAAGGTGTTGCTCTCTCAAGTGAACTCACTTACAAAGTGAACTAGCTCTCAACTTTCCTTCTTTCTTTTTCGATTACAAGTCTCTTTCCTCCCTATATGTCCTGCCCTCTTTTGGATACAAGTTCTTATATTTATAGGGGAGGCTACATACAACCAAACTAGGCTGTTGGTCACAACATATCTAACTTGAAGTCCTGTCATCGGGCCCGCCTGCGTCGTCCCTTCTTCCGTCTCTATGGCCTATGTACTTTGATCCCTTTGTAATCTCTTGTCCGAGGCGATCCGTTCGGGTGTTCTCTCGGTGCGATGTCGCCCTTCCAACCTGTTGCCCTTGCATCTGGCCGATATGACACGTATCTTTTTATCCCTTTGACTACCACTCCTCGGTTAACCCAATACGTCTTGTCTGCCATCTTTGTCAGAGGCCTGAGGTCGAGTCTTGTCCTATAGATGTAGAGTGATCACTCCCGATCCACGTGGCTCCTTAAATTTCGCGCCTTCCAGCCTCTATCCCATGCTTCTCGTCTCTTCATGTTTGGGTACCTCATAGATTGAGATGTTGCCACCTAGCCCTGGGGATAATTTACACCTATATTTATGCCCCTTCTTTCGCTCATGTGGCAGGCACGAGTGGAATAAAGTGTTCCCCGCTTCCCACGTCCTCGTTCATGCCGAGATTTCCGCCATGTAGTCCCCTATTAACTCCACTTTATTACCTGTAACCGTCGGCGCCGGTTACAACTTCTCTTCTTTAAATAGTTCAACTCCTACTCTCTTTCTTCTTCTTCACCATTTCTTTTTTAGTCTCCAGACGCTGCAAATTTTTCTTCGAGATTCTTCATCATATTCTACCTCAGTAAATCCTTGTCTTCTCGATTTTCTTCCTTCATCTCTTCATCTCCGAGTGCTACAGTGGCTGCAGTTACATTTTCGTCGTCCCAACCTCCTTTATCGATTTCCAAGTTCTGTACTATTCCCGTTCATGGCTTCTTCTCCCTAGATGACTGAGAAAAGGTGCGTGGATGATGTTTTTTCTGAGAATGATGCTTTTTCCCTTGCTTCCCTGTTTTCGTTTGATAATCCCTCTAAGTACGATGATCGCGCCATGAAATCTATCTTTCCTGATGATTCTCCTTCTATTTCGTGCAGGTCCGAGAAAAGGGGGAAAGATCTCTCTGATGAAGAGTTCATTGAGCAATTGAAAGAGAAGTACGATCTTCAAAATTACGAAGTTACCCTGATCTCGGGCCAAAACAACCTCTTGAAGAAGTCCGACATGGATAAGTATGAGCATTCGGCTGATTGCGTGGTCATTACTCAGGGTCAGCTAGAGCTAGGACTTCGTCTTCCTTTGTACAATCCTGATATCCCTTTCTATTATGATATTCTCTCCCAGCTCAAGCCTTATCGTGCCCTGGCTCAATGGACTGGCAACACTTTTCGCATTATGGATGAGTGGAAAAATCACCGAGATGGTCGTGGCTCCACCGCTAAATGGTCGACCTATAAGCCCGAGGACGCTCCTGAATATACCGTTGCCAATTTCCTTGTCAACTATCGAGCCGTTACCTCAACCAACGGTGATCTTGCCGGTTTTGCTGCCAGCCCCCATCGTCAGATAACCATGCCCAAGGGTGTTGAGAGGATGATGCTGTATGTTGATCCCATGGGACAAGGTTCAAACAGGCGACCCCGTCACACCAATGATCCAATATACCCCGAGTTCCGCTCCTTGTCCGATGTCCTATTTTACATGGTATCTTTCCGTCGCCTTCATTTCCGGCAGAGCCCTATCCTTTCTGGGTAGTTGATGACGACAGGGACGATAAGGTATGTGTCTCCTTCTACTTTCCTCAATTTCTAACTTGTTGGTTCTTACACGGGTTGGCTATTTGTTGTCGTTAAAGCCTCAGGGCGACTCTACCAAGGCTGCCGCATCGTCGAGGAAAATAGGTACTAGCACAAGGGTTGAGGAGACCAGGGGAAGGTAACAAACACAGTGTTTTTATTATAAGTACATGTACATGCCCCTGTTTTTTGCCTTCACATGTTATGACGAGAAGCCTTGTGCAGAAATTCCCTAGGCGTGATGGTGATGAAGCCGATGTGGAGGAGGTTGACCCTCAACCTCTTAGACGCAATCCTCATAGGGGAAAGCATGTTGTTGCTAAGCCACAGCAAAGGCAGAAACCAATCATCGATATCCCCGATGAAGATGACATATTCAGCGAGGATTTCTCGGATGACAAGGGCGATGGGAAGGAGATAGGCGAGAATGTTGGTCCTGAGGTGGTCGTTAATCCTGAATTGGCCGACAAACAAGAACCCTTATTGGCGCCCGAGCTACGAAATACTGTTAATGCTGAATCGGAAGTACTTCATCGTATGCCCCAGATTACTGGTGGGTCCTCGTCCAATGTTGAAACCTCTTTTACTGTCTCAGGCCCTATCATGAATTCTCTTGGAGCGCTGACTTCCCCCGACTTCGGTGCGTATACTGATGAGCAAATGCTTGCCGCCGTGCCCCTGTACGTAGATATAGCTCAAACTCTTGATACAGTGGTGAGTGACTCTTCCTGTTTGGGTGACACCTTGCCCTTGGTTTATTCCTTGTCGTCGCCTACCATTCTAACTTGTTTGCTCATATCAGATTCTTAATCGGGTACGGTTGGATGCTGTAAATCGTCTTAGGGAAAGGCAGCTGGTGGAATCTCTCCAGCTTCAATTGCAGAACAAAAAAATTCGCGCGCGCGATCTGGAAATCAAACTTTCCGATGCCCAAGGTATGTTATAATTCCGTAATCTTAGCTTAAGTTGATTGAGTTTATCGTTCCAGTATCCTGAGTCGGGTATCCTTCTTCTAGCCGAGATAGCTAGTATAGGTTTAGATGCTTCTTCGGAGTTTAGGATTATGAAGAGGAAGTGGGATATTGAAAAGGATTTAGTGGAGAATATTTATCGGTGAATTGCGAATAAGGATGGTAAGATAGATCGCCAGGACGGTGAGATCGAAGAGCTTTAGGATGAATTAGAACGCTATCGTCAGTTTGAGTATTCCCCTGAAGAAATAGACAATTTACGGGCTCATTTGGGTTCTTCCCAACGCCTAGCTGCTGAGAAGACTGCTTTGTTCACGAACTTAGAGCAACTGGTAGATACTTTACAATTGCAGAACCGAGACCTTCATGAAGATCGCCGACGAATACTGAGGGATAAAGATGTATTGGAGCGAGCTAACCGTGATCTGATGGGTAAAGTGGGCGAACTCAACAAAGTGGCGGGTGAGCTAGAGTGGAGTAAATCGTAACTTTCAGTGCTCCAAATATCGCGTAATCGACTAATGGACGAGTGGAGCGAACATAAGAAGTATTTCTCCATCAACGAGTTCAACGAGCAGCAGTGTTACCCATCCTTTAAGGTCTTGTAGATGATGTGTTAAGGCCGTTCCTTAATATTAGATCATGCTCTGTACTTGTGAAATTGCTAAGCCCTATCCGATGAATAATCCCGTGTTGTTGTGATTTTGTAGCCGAGAAAAAACGTTCCCGGGAACTGGATCTGGAGGTCCGACGATTGAAGCAGGTCGAGGCTGATTTGGGCACCCAGTTAACCAACGCAGAGGCTGCCAACTTGCAACTTACTCAACAGATTGAGGATGAGCGTGTCGCCCATGAAGATGAGATATACGAGAAGGTTCAGTCGGGTATCGAGGAGTGGGTGGAGAATAAGCGGCGCAAGGTCGCGCAAAAGAGGGACGGAACTATTCCCCCCAAGGCTTGAATTCCCCTTTTGTAGTGATGCACCACTAAATCGCCCCTTACCATGGGTTGTAAATCGCTTTGAACACTTCTTCCCCGTTTTATTTCCGATACACTGCTTGTTTGTTTTAAACGGGGGTGATGCGTCGCCGATGTTGTTCTCTTTATTTCCGTTATACTTTGTATTTCTTGTGGTTTCATGACATTTTCCACGCTTTCTTAATTGATGCATGTTGATTTTCGTTCTATCCCTTGTTCCTTATGTTATTCCTGCAATTTTTTGATTATGTGTGTTAATATTTTAACCGTTTCTGTCGAGGGTCATCGGTCCCAATGCCATGTCCTTATTGGTGTATCTCATCACTATCTCTTGGATTCAGTATAAGGGTACTATCCAACCTAATTCTAGGCTTGACTATCCCGAGCGGTTATCGATCAACCAATCTCGGGAAAGTGGTCACAGCCACCTGCGATGGGGGTGACCTTTCAAATGTAAGTAGGTCACCTATCTGAGAAGACCTCGTGTCTTAACAACCTGCGGAACTGGTTTCCAACCACTAGAACTCTTAGGCTACCTCGACACTTGCACACTTCCACTGCCCCGAGTACGAATAGCCAGGCGACTGTAAGGCACCTCGGCACTTCCACACTGGCTTTGACCCGAGTACGAATTCCCATTTGAGTGTAAGTCACCTCGTCACTTCCACACTGGATTTTCCCCGAGTACGAATGACCATTCGAGTGTAAGTCACCTCGGTACTTCCACATTGGCTTTGCCCCGAGTACGAATGACCATTAGTCGCTCATGCCCTATCTCATACCCCTCGCGGTTACAGAAATAGAAGACAAGAATGCTCACCTTTTCACCGCGTCTCCGCTCATGGTTGGTAGAGTTTCAAATACTTGATGTTCTAGGGTTTGGGCTCTTCTGTTCCATTGATCCTTAGTAGCCGATACGATCCCTCGCCTGCCTTAGACTCAATTATGTACGGCCCACCCCACTTTGGTGCTAGTTTTCCTCCCTTTTTGTCTCGCTCCCATTCATCCATAAATTTGAGTACTTGTTGCCCTGGTTGGAACTCTCTTGGGCGAACGCGTTTGTTATACTCTCGCTGTAACCTTCTTTGATAGTTTTCCATTTTTTGTAACGCTATCTCCCTTGTTTCTTCCAGATCGTCGAGTTTCGCCAAAATCAGATCGGCCGAGACATTTCGCCTCCAAGCTTCGGTTCTAGTAGTAGGGATCATCCCTTCTGTTGGTAGAATCTCCTCGGTTCCGTAAGTAAGCATGAACGGCGAGAACCCTGTAGCTTCCCTCCGGGTGGTTCTGTATGCCCACAAAATGTTGTATAGATCCTCACACCAGTCACCATATGCACCATCTAATTTCATCTTCATGTTGTCGACGATTTTTTTATTAGTGATCTCGACCTGCCCATTACTCTGAGGGTAAATGGGGGTTGCTTTACTCTTCCTGATGTTGTACGTGTTGAACAACATATCAATATTTTCTCCTTGGAGTTGTTTACCGTTATCGGAGACGATGGATGTTGGGATCCCAAAGCGGCAAATGATATGGTCCCAGATGAATTTGAAGACGTCTTTGTCTCGGATATGCCTTAGTGGTGCTGTCTCTACCCATTTGGTAAAGTAATCCATGGCCACGATCAAGTATTTCCTCTGCCCTGTTCATACGTGTAATGGTCCAACAATGTCTATGCCCCATTTGGCAAAGGGCCATGGGCTTATAACAGAGTTTAAGGGTACTCCCGACGCCTGTATTTTCTTGCCGAACCGCTGACATTCTTCACAAGATTTCGCCATTTCCTTTGCATCTTCGTTCATATACATCCAGAAGTAGCCCATCGTCTTTGCTTTGGCCGATAAGCTTCTCCCCGATCTGTGATTTCCGGCGGCTCCATAGTGTAACTCGTGCAAGATCGTGTGGCCTTCCTCTTTACTTAGGCATCGTAAAAGGGGACCTAAGTAGGATTTCCTATATAAGATCCCTTCCCTTAGCTCGTAGGCTCCCGACTTACTCTTGATTTTATTTATCTAGGGCCGACCTTTAGGCAATTCGCCCGTTTCTAGGTATCGGTGTATCGGCTTTCTCCAATCCTCCTCTTTATATCGCTCGGCTGTGTTAATAGCCACATCGATACGTATATCTGGTGTTTTTGGGATGGAGGGAGTAAGGATCCTCATAACGCGGATGCCCTCTATGCTCAGGTCTACCAGCTGTGAGGCGATGTATGATAGAGCGTCCGAGTGTCTGTTATCTTTTCGAAAAATGTGGCGGAACTTAATGTTCGTTATTTGGTTGATGTAAGACTGGGCGAGCTCCCAATATTTTTGCAATACGGGGTCATGTGTATCATATTTTCCCGTAATCTGCCGGATCACCAATTGTGAGTCACTAGTTAAGCGAACTTCTTGTAGCCCCATTTCTACGATTATCCGTAAGGCATGGATCACTGCTTCATACTCGGTGACATTGTTTGTCGCCTTGAATTCTAGTCTGAACGAATGCACTATCTTCCTTCCTTTCAGCGTGGTGAACACTAACCCAAGGACTGATCCCTCTTTGTTTGACGCTCCATCGACGAAAACTTCCCATCTTGTAGGACTATTGGCAGCTAATAGGTCGGCAGGTTCTTCTCGTTCTTCCATCATCCCCGGTATATCTTCCACCTCGTCTTTATCACTAAGTGGGAATTCAGCTAAGAAGTCGGCCACTAACTGCCCCTTGATCGCCGTCCTTGTTTCGTATACCACATCATACTGTTTGATTAAGGCTCCCCATTTAGAGATTCTTCTCGATCGACCTGCATTATCCAGGACTGCTTCAATAGGAGATTTGGTGAGCACCCGTATGCGATGAGATTGAAAATACATTCGGAGTTTAGAAGTGGCAAAAGCTAGTGCCAGAACCATCTACTCCATTCTGGTATAGTTTTTCTCGGCCGGGCTTAGTGTTTTGCTAGTGAAATATACTGGTTTTACCACGTTCTACTCCGTCTTGACCAATACTTCACTAATGGCATATGGTGTTGCTCCCAAGTATAGGGTGAGGATCTCTGGCGGCTCGGGCCTCTGCAAAACGGGAGGCTGGCTAAGTGTATCTTGATGTTTTGAAAGGCCTCTTCACTTGTATCCGTCCATTGAAACTGTTTTCCTTTCTTCAGGATGTCGTAAAAGGTTTTACATTTGTCCGAAGACCGTGACACGAATCTTCCCAACGCTGCTATGTAGCCATTTAGATTTTGTACATCCTTTACCGTCGCGGGAGAAGGCATTTCTAAGACAACCCTTACTTTCTTGGGGTCTGCCTCTATTCCTCTGGGGGTGATGATATATCCCAGGAATTTTCCTGATGTTACCCAGAAGTCGCACTTAGCGGGGTTAATCTTCATCTTGTGTTTCCTTATCGTCTGAAAAATCTCTCGAAGGTCTCGGACGTGATCCTTAGCTCGGCGACTCTTGACTAACATATCATCTACGTAAAATTCTATGGTATCATGGATCTTGTTTTCGAACATGTCTCCCACTAATATATGGTAAGTAGCACCAGCGTTCTTAATTCCAAAGGGCATCTTAATATAACAATATAACCCTCTTGGTGTGAAAAAGGAGGTATGCTCCTAATCCTCGGGCGCTAACGGTATTTGGTTGTAGCCCATGTATCCGTCCATCAATGTCATTGCCTCATACCCGACTATGGATTCTACTAATTGGTCTATGCTTGGAAGAGGAAAGATGTCCTTCGGACAAGCCTTGTTCAAGTCACTAAAATCATTATATATCATAACTCCTCCTTTTTTCTTTGGTACCACGACCATATTAGATATCCACTGAGGGTAATGAGATTTCTTGATTATCCTAGATTCCCACAACTTCCTCAACTTGACCTCGACCGCTGCCTGTAACTCTGGTGCGATTCGTCTCATTTTTTGTCTAACGGGTCTGAACCTCGGATCAATCTTCAAATGGTGGCAACAGACCTCTGGGTCGATCCCCTCTAGATCGTATGCTTCCCAAGCGAATGCGTCTAAGTTTTCCTTTAACACCGTCATGATTTAAATTGCTTGTTCATCCGAGAGTAACGTCCCGATCCTCACTATCTTTGGCTGCTCCAGCGTCCCCAAATTCACCTCCCGAGTCGGCTCAATTGTCGAGAAATTAGATTTAGTCGCCTTTAATGGATCCATGTCCTTTAATTGCTATAAAGGGTCTTGCTCTTGGGTCTCGCATGCCATGACCGTTTGTGAAATAATCTCCTCTGGTTCTTTTGTAGCCTTGACCTCTTTGGCTTTATTCTTCTCTCGCCTCTGTCGTGCTCGCCGACCTTCATTAATTTCAGCATCAACCTGCATGCATTGTCATGCCGCTTGGGAGTCGCCCACTAATTCAGCTATCCCCTTGTAGGTAGGGAACCTTAATCTCTAATGATAGGCCGATGCCACTCCTTTAATCCCAGCGATCCAAGGACGTCCGATAATTTCTTCATAAGGCGAGGCGAGATCGACCACACAAAAGGTGATCAAAGTGTCAAGGTAACCCCCACCATCTGAAACCCTCAGTGTTACCTCGCCCTTAGGGATGGTAATTATGCCGTTAAAACTTAGATGCGATATGTTGAGGGGACGAGGATGTCATCCGACAACTCCATTCTCTTAAACGTGTCGTAGAACAATACTTCGATTGAACTTCCACTATCTATGAGAATTATTCTTACTCCCCATCTCTCAATTAATAATGTGATGACCAAGGGATCATTGTGTGCTTTCCCATTGGCTGGGACATCCTTGGCCGAGAACGAAATAGGTTGCATCATCCAAGGTTCCATTGGTAAGGTCTTAGCTAAACTGAATATTTCTTTTCCATTGCGGTCCCTCTTGTGAATCCTTGAAGTGATAACCGGCCCGAAAGTGTAGTCTTGTATAATGGAGTGTGAAATGGTATTCACAAATTGAGTTGACCTATCAATGCGGACTTGATGGACCAGAGCATCGGGTGCTGCTGTCGACTGGGATGGATGTCGGACAAACTGTCTCAGGTACCCGTCTCGGATGAGGTGTTGGACGATATCCTTCACTTCTCGACAATTATTAGTGGAGTGGCCCCTATATTGATGGTACTGGAAGTAGTCGGGGTGGCCTTTGGTTTCTTGAAACTGGACTCCCCTCGATGCTGGGTAATTGATATCGTTCCTCTTCTCGACTTCCTTGAATACTTCTTCCAAAGGAACGTTTAAAGGGGTGTACGATCGGGCTTCCTTCCTCGGCCTCTTCCCTTTGGACACCCACTCTTTCTTCTCATTACCTCTTGGTGGGGGGTCCGATTTCTTCTCGGGTCGCCTAGACGGGTTGTCCATAACTACCTTAGTCTCGGCACCCGCTTCAGTACTAGCTTCTTGTATTCCCCTATCTCTCGACTCGTCTTGGATTTCTTCTAAGGCGATGAAATGTTCTTGCATTCTTCTCATCTCCTTTAGGGTTTTTGGCTTTTCAGAGAACATAGCTACCCAGATGGGGTCCGATATTCCAAGTGCATTTTCAAATCCAAAGATAGCTTGATCTACCAGAACTTTTCTGATTTCAGTACACAGCTTCCTCTACCTATCGGTCAAGGTTCTCAAGGGCTCCCTGAACCTCCGGGCGAGGGTGAATAGTTTGTTCATTCTTGGACGAGGTCGGCTTTTGTGTATGTAGGTTTCAAGAAAGGATTCAATAAGAGCGTCGTAATCTTCGATTGATCCGGGTGGAAGCGAATAGAACCAATCTCTTGCCTCTCCTTCCAAACTGGATGGAAAGAATTTACACATGACTACCGTGTTACTTTTCCATTGAATTAATGACATGGTATACATTTTTAGATGTTCGACTGCATCTCCTGTTCCGTCGAATATAGAAAGAAATGTAGGCAAGGTAAACTTTGGTGGGAACGACATTTGTTCGAGTTATTGGGAAAAAGGCTTCTTCTCGGCCTCGCTAAAAATCTCTGCCAATTTGTTCTCTTCGCTATTTCCCGATAGCTCCTTGATCTTTGCTTCCAACTCTTTGAGCTTAGCTTCTGTTGCCCCATTTTGTCGTCCGCCCCTTCCTCGCCTTTCCTCATCAATGGAAGATTCCTCGGGTGGTCCATATCTTTGTGTGTGTGTGTGGGGGGGGGGGGTACGAGAGGTGGTGTTGGTTGACCTGATCGTCCAGACTGATTAGGGTTGCTCGGCCCCATCATAGGTGGTTATTGTCCTTATCGGCCATGACGACTCGACGTTCCTCGGCTGGACGAACCTTTTGATCTGGTCCGCTGATTCCTCAACTGATAATTTTCGAACTCTAGGGCGAGATTCCGCTGCTGGAGCTCCCTTAAAGCCGATTCTTGCCTTCTTTGACTTTCTAAAATGGCTAAGAGTGTCGGGTCTGTGCTTTTATGGCTAGAGTGTCCATTAGGGTGGTGTGGCCGAGTCTGTAAAGGCACCGATATTGGCGGTGGGGGTAGTTTCGAACCAGTCGCATGGATGGGGGTAGGGCCGACGTTGCTCGCTGCTGCTCGCCCCAGCTGAATCTGCCTGAGACGCTCCTGCTCTCTTCCTAAGGCTTTCTGGTACTCAGCTTGTTGCCTTGTTCTTTGTCTCTGGGCCTGGGCTTCAAGGGCTTCCTCATCGTCCTATGTATCGGAAGCTGTGAGCCCATCAGTTTGGTCAACTCTCCTCTGTGTCAAGATGACCTGGTCCAAAGGTAGGGTGTCATCATCTCGCCCGAGATCCACTCCCTCATTAATAGTTGGCATGCCTCGTGCTGCTGCCCTAGATTCCTCGAGTGGTAGTTGTCGACTTCCTTCTTGCCTCGGCCCTGTTACCCCTGTCTGCATGTTGCTGCTAGTCACTGTACGATTCCTTAACGTCCTTCCTGTCCCTGATATGCTGGCCATCGGGTGTGGTGCGTGGTGAGCCGAGTGTCGTCCATCCCTACGTCAGCAAATACAAAGAACACCTTACTTTGACCTATTATTTGGGAAATAAACATTCAAAAAGGTGAAACAAATTCGACTGACACAAAAACTGTCATTACGCCACAACTCGCAGATATAAAGCCTACTCCGGTTATCAAATGGGCTCTTCCTATCTACCCTATTTTGACTTTATGCTGACTTCAGTACGCTACGTCGCTGTCACTCCGTACGACGTCGCCTTCAGTACTTGACCTCCGTATTTAAGCTAGTTTCTCCTTCCTTCTATATGCTCCAAATCATTAAACTCATGCACATGATGATTGAACAGTACGGCGCATAAATCCAAAACTTAAGTTAAGTTCCTATTGTTGTTATTCTCCTAAGATCTTATTATGGACGTCTTCCCTATATCTTCTCCAAGAACTTTCCGATGAATGGTTAACATCGCCGGGCAAGACACCTCAAGATCGGCAACTTGTTATGCAAAAATACACCTTAAATTTGACCTTTTGTAACTTCAAACACTCAAGCTCTATAGCATCGCAATAAAACATCTTATCTACCGCTAAAACTCGATCAATCATCAAAAACAAGTAGTTATCATGTCAGCAGATTTTCAACCTAGCTCCGAACCCGTGCTGTTTGTCGCCGGTGAGCTTATGAAGACTTTCTGCTGATCAAACTGTTGGTGGGAGAAGAAATGAGAACTTCACCACGCCTTGTGAGGACGCTGCTACCGCTGTAACTATGCATGTAAACTAAATGACTCGACATAACAACGGTTTCGGCCATCAGAGTTCATCTTAGTTTCAACTACAACACTTGAACGTGTATACAGGAGCTTTGGATCGTCTCTGAAGGTCTCCAAGGCAAGGTATCCGGAGATCTTAGTCGGATCCCCTTAGTCGGCGCCAGAATGTAGATGCATTTTACTACAACCTACATCCAAAGGATAGAAATCTTCTACTCATGCGAATGAAAGTATGGACATGACAATTGACACAAGGATATACGTGGTTCGGTATGATTACCTACGTCCACGGGGGTGAAAGGATGAATCTTATTACTTCAAAGTGTTACAAAAGTGTTGCTCTCTCAAGTGAACTCACTTACAAAGTGAACTAGCTCTCAACTTTCCTTCTTTCTTTTCCGATTACAAGTCTCTCTCCTCCCTATCTGTCCTGCCCTCTTTTGGATACAAGTTCTTATATTTATAGGGGAGGCTACATACAACCAAAATAGGCTGTTGGTCACAACATATCTAACTTGAAGTCCTGTCATCGGGCCCGCCTGCGTCGTCCCTTCTTCCGTCTCTATGGCCTATGTACTTTGATCCCTTTGTAATCTCTTGTCCGAGGCGATCCGTTCGGGTGTTCTCTCGGTGCGATGTCGCCCTTACAACCTGTTTCCCTTGCATCTGGCCGATATGACACGCATCTTTTTATCCCTTTTACTACCACTCCTCGGTTGACCCAATACGTCTCGTCTGCCAGCTTTGTCAGAGGCCTGAGGTCGAGTCTTGTCCGACAGCTGTAGAGTGATCACGCCCGATCCACGTGGCTCCTTAAATTTCGCGCCTTCCAGCCTCTATCCCGTGCTTCTCGTCTCTTCATGTTTGGGTACCTCATAGCTTGAGATGTTGCCACCTAGCACTGGGGATAATTTACACCTACACTTTGTTAAGTGTCCTCACCTAAATATTGTCACTTTATGAATTCCAAATTGAATTTGATTTTATTTTTTTTAATCTTTTTAAACCAATCATACGTTGCTAAGTGTCCTTACCAAAACGCTCGTTTTACAAAACTCAAAAAAGACATATTTCGACCAATAGGAAGCGAGGAGTTCCTCACCATTCAACGTAGGAGTTTTATTTAGCCATATTTCGACCAATAGGAAGCGAGGAGTTCCTCACCATTCAACGTAGGAGTTTTATTTATCTAGCCTTTAAGTCTTTAGAATTTAGATATCTAATTAATAGTGCGGAGCTTTAGATATATAGTAGATATCTAATTAATAGTGCGGAGCTTTAGATATATAGTTTGTTACCGAGAGCACTTAGTAAATAGGGACATAGGGTTATCCCAACAGAGAACTTTAGATATAGAGTTTGTACCCGAGAGCACTTAGTAAATAGAGTTGGTTATCCCAACAGAGAACCAGTATACCACTACTACCGCATTGCCATTTTATAAAAAGTACAAAATTTTCCCTGACTTTATTTTTTAGAGGGAATCAAATAAGAACCATTATTTATTAGGTCTTTTCTTTTTCTTTTCCAGTGTGGACTGATTTTTTTTGCAAGTTTGTTTTTCCAAAAGTCAAGTTTGTTTTTCCAAAAGTGGCGTTTATTCATATTTTGCGTACTCGCCTTAAGGTTGAACTTCAAAAGGTGTATTCATATCGCCTAGTCGCCTAAGGTTGACCTCCAAAAGGTGTTTATTCATATCGCCTAGTCGCCTAAGGTTGAACGGGTGCCTAAGGTTGAACCGGTCTCCAGAAGAAATTTATTCATTTTGTGTAGTCTCCCAAGGCTGAATCATTCCTTGTACACGAAAGCATTGTTCAGGCGTTAAGAGTCCAATCCAGCACCCATACAAAACACCTATATTTTTGCTTACTAGTATATACAAACAAACAAAAAAAAGGCGAGAAAACAAAACAAAACAAAGAGGCAAAGGCTTTGGTTGCGCAACACCACAGGAGAAGCCCAACTCTCCTCCTGAAACCTGCTAAACCCACGTACCCTTCATGAGTGGCTTGGTCGAAGCAGTCTCACCAAAAGTCTTTACCAAGTCTGAGCACGAAACATCATGGCTACCTCCTGCTTCACCAATTTCCGTCTTCAACTCTAACCCCAGTTCTTCCTCAATATCATCCGATGCCGATATCAATAAAAACTCACACCCCTCGTAGTTAAGAAAATCCGGCGGATCCGCAGCAGAATATCGCAGTTTCCCAAACTGTCCTTGAAGATGCGCCGGGAATGCTGCTCTTCTTTTGGTTTGAAGCCCACCGAATCCACCACCACTGCCTTGCGGATTATGTTGATCCGGGTTCTTGATCTGAATAAGAAAAGAACCTTCCCGTTCTATGTTGAGAGATTCTTGAGGTTCATTTTTCTCGTCTTCTGGTGGGAATTCCAGTTTGTAGATGAGATGGGTGTGAGCTTTCTTGCCTCCTGGCTTATGCCGTAGGATGCGATAGATGCCTTCAGCTAGTGCCCGTGCCGGAGAAGTATGCCGATGTCCTCGTGTAGCCGTATCATATTCCTCTGAAACATAAATAATATGAGATAAGTAACATGAATATGCGAATGCGACCAACTATGGGCGTGCGCACACGTACCTCCTTTTAAGGCAGTCTTTACGTCGTCTATTTTGGTGGTGACCATCTCCACAAATCCCCAATATGGTCTACTTTTCTTGCTAGGATCTGGCAGACTCTTCTTCCCCATTACTATGAACCTCAACAGTACATCATTCTCAATATTTACTTCCTTCACATTTAAACGCGGTAAATGGTTACTAAATCAAATAAATGAACATGCCAAATCCTAATTAACATCATTTATTTCAACAAAAATATAAATAAAAGTTCTTGTGTAAATGAAAAATGTAATTACCTGTTTACCATGGCCACCTTCACTTCCCTTGGTGCCACTACCACGACCACCTTTCTTACCGGAATCAATCGATGATGGTGTCCCTTTCTCACCACCGGCTTTGCTAGCGCCTTCTTTACCGGAATCGGGAGACTGTTTCTCTTCGACAGTCTTTTCACCGGATTCCGGTCTAAGCACTATGTACAAACGCTGAACATCATCAGGACTGTGTGCTTCATCTTTGTTCACCTTTGGTCTGTAAAAGAAGAATATTTCTCCTCTTTCCTATAAGATTTACTCATACATAAGTAAGTAAGTTCATCAAACTGTACGATATATAAGATGATAATATCATTAAGAAGATGATAATTAGATCAATCTAAAATACCTGAATTTCAACTTGGGGTTCATCTTTGGTCTTCACTTCTTTTCCCTGTCCCATTTTCTATCTGGTTTCCTCTTCCAAATCAAATCAAGTTGCTTAGATACTCTGGTTTTTCAATCTAGTATTTATTAGTTTTCCCAGGTGGCGATAGAAGGTTTAGACCGACGTGCAATGTGGCAAACTCAAATCATGTACGTGTCAAGACAACAATCTACCATGTCGCGGTTAAAATCCACATGGTCAAATTACTGAAGCCCACGTACAAACCGAATTCAATGCCCGAAGCAACTATAGGATGTAGGATCCCATTTAACAAGGCTGACAGATTAGGTGCAATGAGAAAAGCAAAAGAATAAGGTCTAAACTCTAAAGCAAATCTTGCATCTTGGGATGAAAAATTAAGATATAAAAAATGTAAACATTCATTTTATTTTATTTGATGATATTAACACAAATAGATAAGCAAAACCGACAGTTGAAGCTAAGGCATAGCTGCTTAGAAAATCAATCATCAGTACTACATTGCAAGCACTAGCGAACTAGATAGTGTGTACATGCATGGTTCACCGCCACCTGCTGACAGTTCAAGTGTTGCTGGACACGTACATTCGCTTGGAGGGTTTGCTGGGGGTGGAGGGGACGGTGATGGCGGAGGAGGTGATGGGGATGGTGGCGGTGGCGGCGGCGGCGGAGGGGATGGAGGGGGTGGAGGTGATAGAGGTGGAGGGGGTGGCGATTGGGGTGGTGGTGATGGAGGTGGAGGGGGTAGCGACAGCGGTGGAGGTGATGGGGGTGGAGGAGACATGTTTTTGCAGCAACATTCACACTCCAAAGTAGGAGAACCTTTGGCGCTTGTAAATTTTCTGCACTTTTGATTAGTAATTGAGCTGCGCAACCCTTTGCATTTACGCTCGCACCATCCGGTACAACACACGCAATTAGTTGTTGGACCGCATAAGATGGATTCGTAAACGTCACCACGTCCACATATCTCTCGTCCAGCCAGTGACGAAGTCATGGTGATTAAAGTTAATTCCCATTTTGCAAATGCCGTCTCTACAATATTAGTACAAAACAATTCAGCAATTCATACTACATGTACAACAACCTAGTAGTTAGTAATGTGGACTTACGTACCTGATATGCTAACAATCGCAAAGAGGAAGAGAACCAAAAATGACACCTTAGTTGCCATCATTGGCTGTTTAGTATTCAGTATATGTTTGTCTGGTTTTATGTGATGCAACATAGATCTACTTATAGCAATGCTACAAGTCCACACCCTACTTAGCAATTCGTGGTACATGATACGTTCGGAACGGGATATGAACGAGTATTATACGGATTCTTAAAAGTTAAATTTAGTTAAAAATCCGGTCAACAATTCGTGATTCGGCAGTAATACGGAACGAATTCGTGATTCGGCAGTAATACGGAACGGTATACGTACTTGTGTAATTCTTTTTAGAGATATGCATTCGGTGTACGAAAGTCGGCATATATTAACCTGTTAAAAAGTATTTTTAATATAATCTTTCCTAAAATACTACAGTTTAATACTTGACATTAATTATACATATGATATGTGCATGACAATTAGCAAATAACATGAACGTTGATGGTATTGGAATCAGATTAGTGTATGTAAAATTTTAAAAGTAACAAATACACTTAAATAATGATTATTTAGTGATGATGTGACAAAGTATTATACGGGGCATATGATTCGGTAATTTGTAAATACGATTATAATTCGTTTTAAGCTGGAAATTCGCGAATCTAAGTCGGAATTCCAGTTATACGGTCGATAGGTACGAATTCGGTCGATACGAATGGATTCGCGAATTATACGAGTATTATTAGCGAACTTCCTAACTAGGATCCACACTTGTGTTTCTAATAAACAATGCACCAAATTCTTTTTATTTTACTTTTTATTTTTTATTTTTTGTATTAATATTATATTAATGTATGCCACCTCATTTTTTAATCTTTCCTTGGCATAAATACTAAGGTATACCTAGCGTGATTCACGACGTCTTTTTGTATATCCTACACCAACATGTATCATGTCCGTGTATACACTTTTTTGTTTTCTTTTTTCTTCGAAGCATGGTCTGCAGACTCTGCAGTCTGCACTTAATTACCAGGTCCCTCTTATCAGGCAGGAAGTATTATATAATTTGGAAGGGCTGCACATCCCACGGGCTGATTTCCGCGAGTTGTACCGAGTAAAGGAGTAGGGTTGTACCGAGTGAAAGAGCGGGGTGGAGCTCCTCTCAATTCACTGGTTTAACATGAAGCCGGTTTAGTGTGGGTCATATCTCACTCTTTCACTCAGTACAATCCACAGGATAAATCCTGCGGGATATAAATCATTTCTTCAAAATACTGATGGGGATATTCAAATCATGTCTTACAAAAAAAAGTACTTCATTCACACTAATCACAGAAGCATATGCTTGAAAAAAATATATTAAAATATCCTTTTTCTTCCGATTAGACAAGCAAAGAACCTTTACATCGATGGAAATACGAGGCTATAATGAGTTTAAGATCGAAAATAAGAGAATAAAAAGTAACCAGAACATAGCATAAAAGTACAATTCCGAAAAATCCGATAAGAGAAAGAAAAGGATTACCGGAGTAAGACAAATACAAGTAGGAATAAGATCTGATAAAATCAGAGGAATAATGGTTTTTCTCGGAAGTAAATCTAAACCATTTAGTTTGTTTTATTTCTTTAGAAAAATATGCTCCCAAAATAAGAGTACAATAGAAACTCTATAGATTAATGTTATTGGGACCACCATAATTTATTAATTAAGCGAGATATTAATTAACCGATAAATTAATAATTAATAATTTATATATTAATTAATATCTTATTAACTTATAAATTTTTTTAACTTGGTTAACAAATAACATAGGTTTAGACAATTCGGATGAACAGTTAGACGGTGATATCAGTCAAGACTTGCAAAATTTGATTGAAAAGTTAGATTATCGTAATCCAGTGAATGTCAATATGTATTGAATATCCGGAAGAAAATAAAGTTACGCAATTGTAGACTGATGAAGAAATAATTGAGAGCGTTATGGGAACTGATAAAGATGGGGAAAAAATGACCAAAGTTCTAAAATAAATCCCCCTTCACGAAACGAGGTTGTTAAAGAACGCGCAATTGGGGGATACTTAAACTAATTGGGGGATATGAATTAATATCCTCATCCAATAGTTTCTGCTAAGGGGTGACATTTGGGTATGGAAATACTAAAATACCCTTTAGTATTTTCACTTCTTTTTTCCTTCTCTTTTCCTTCTTCTTCTCAGCCGACTCTTCTCTTTGATTTTCATTTTCTCCATCATCGATTTCAACACAATTTCATCGTTGTATCAAAAATTTCTTTGGAGATTAATTTATATTATATAATAAATATACCTCCTTGAAAGAAATTTAATCATCGATTTATTTTAAAAAATTCGTTTAAGTTAGAATCAAAAATTGTAATTGAAAAATTGCAGTGTCAGGTAATGCTGGCATTGTATTCATGTTTTGTGTACCAGCATAGTATTCATCATGAACACAATGCTGGTTTTGCATACCGACATAGTTTTTAGTATGAACATCATGCCGTTTTACTATGCCGGCACTGTTTTTAGTATGAATACCATGCCAAAATTATTAATTGCTGGCATGCTCGATAGAAATCTATCAATGCCGATAGCCAAGTGAAAATAAACTCAAGTTTTTGGGAAATTTGCATCAGGTGCAATGTACCATGCCGGCACTGAGTTTTTCAGGCGTAACAATGGCGAATTCAATGAAAAAAAATAATCAAATTTCAATACATTAATACATATACATAAGTAATTGGAGCATTTGCATGTTCAGCTTGTTTACTTTACCGGGTTGGTTCTTCACCTAAACTTTCATGATCATAAATATCTTGATTTAATGTTGTTACATCAACAAATTCAATGAATATTAACTTAACTAATTATAATTAATCACTAAAAATGATTAGTGAGGGTATATTAGGAATTATATAAATTACCCGGATAGGGGGTGACATTGATTTACTATTTAAATCTCGTTTTTGTCTTTTTCCTATATCCCCCAATTAGTTTCAGTATCCCCCAATTGCGCGTTCTTGTTAAAGCGACAATCATATTAAATAATTTTCATTGGGCCATGAGAAACAACACTAGAAATATGATAAGAAAAAATAGTTCAACGTGATATTGATTTTAACAAAAAACAAAAGACAACTGATTTGTTATTCTAGAAATCTTCATAAAACATTGGTGTATTGAATATATATATATATAGTGGATTATTAATTTATATTTCATAGGGGGTCTACATAAATAATCAAAAATGTATTAATTTATAATTTTAGCGAATTATTAATTTGGCATGTTGTCCCCGACTCTGGACCGACTAAAAATATTATTTAAGAGAGTTTATTAAATAATCGAGTATTAATCAATGGAGTTTCTACTAGTGATGAAGCTTTCATCATCAGAGAAATCACCGTTGAATATTCCGTCACCGGAAACAAGAAAAATGTAGATTTCGTCGTTGGAAAGCATCACTATTGATCTTAAAGCCCCACTCAATAACCAAGAATCGCCAATAAAGCGAAGATAAACCTCAATAGAGTATATAAAACCACCATAATGGTATTGATAAGTAGAAAACATGATAATAACTAAGCTAAAAAAACTAACATAAAAAGTAAGTGAAAAATCGGGGGTCTAACAACCACACCCAATATTTCGTTCGGCAATATGTATGGACGAACTCCAATATAATTCCAAGAGAATCAACTAGACAGTCAGACACAATCAAGGAAATATATCCAAGATCTATATCTATGTTTCTCAATGTAATCAGCAAAACAAACATATATGAATATATCTAAGATTGGTTTTTTCTTATTGTTGATTTCTTACAACATATTACCTACTAGAGACATTCTATAAAGAAGAATAATTGAAGTGCCTTAGGTTTGTCTTTTCTATAATGAAATTGAGACCTCTTCTCATCTCTTGTTACATTGCAGCTTTGCTAGACAGGTTTGAGAAGATTTTATGTGTCAGATGAAGTGGTTTTTTTATTATGCCAGCTGATATAGAAACTATGATTCATTCTTGGGGTTCTTGTTCATAATAACAAAGCAACCACTGTTATTTGGATTCTGATAGGTGTAGAATACACCTAATTTACTATCTATAGAGTTTATGCTTTCTTTGCTATTTTTCTTGTAAATTATGTATTTTACGTGTGTTTTTGAGTTATTAGGTACTTAGAGTCGCACGGAGGAAAACAAGAATAAATGATCCAAATTAAGCAAAAAGGACAGGATTGTCATCTCATAGGAAAAAACTATCGGGAGACGAGCCACGGTTAAAGGGCAACTCTCTCAGAGAAGTATTAAATACAGCCATCCCACGGTTAAGGGGCGACTCTTTTGGAAGAGCACTATAGACAGGCCAACTGAGGTTAAGGGATGACCACATGTTAAAGAGTACCCAGTTTGGGGTGGCTCTTGAGTGGGGCATCAATATCCTAATTATCCTCTACAACCCTAAATTGAAGTTTGCTTCTCAATCATTGTACACTGAATTTTGAGTATGAGAAGAGAAAAGCGGCTGCTAAATATCGAGAGTGGAAATCGAGAAACTAAGAGATGAATCAAAAATGGGGTAGTTGCTTTCATAAACATCAGATGGAGATTGGGTTCGATCTGTAACGGAGATGAAGCTCGAGACGAGATGATGGATTAAAGTCTGCAGATAGGGTTTGCTGGACGATGATGTGAAATCTGAAGTCATGCTTCTTGAATCGAAAGTTGGTTTGTTGAATAGATAGGTTCGATATGATGAAACGAGAGAGGGATGGATTGAATATGTGGGATGAGTCGATTTGTTTCTTGAACTGAGATTAAAGATGGGTTGTCGCTGCAATTGAGAGATGTGTTGAAATCAAAGGGGATCTGTGGGTTTTTCTAAAATCGACAGATGAGAAGAATTGATAATAGTGGTCGCTGTAATGGGTTCATATGATTGAAGAGCAAAATTGGAGCTGATTCGAAGAATTAGAAGAATGGGATTTGTTGCTGGTAGATTTGAGAGATGAAGAATTCGTGTTGATTAATACCTCAGATTTCAGGGAAGAACAGTCTGTTGATACTTGAAATTAAATGGGTTTGATCTGAAGTTACAGTTTCTTTTCATGAAGGTTGATGGATATGTTTTAATGGGTTACTGGTATTGAAGATTATGATTGAGTCGATGGCTAGATGTGGTTCAGATTCAATGAATGGGTGTTGATGATTTTCATGGGTTAATGGAGTGAATGAGATAGCCTGAGGTGAAGTGGAGTTGTTAACCATGGCTCAATGGTAATGGGGTTTGTTTGATAGCAGTAAGAGGAGTATGCTGTGTTGGTGAATAAGCTGCAGTTGGGACAGAAGTGCGAAACTGGTGACTTAATCTGATGAGAAAATGGCATTGTCTAGGGCTGTGAAAGAGAATTGCAATCAAGAAATCAGTTCAAAATAGGAGATTGTGTCTGTCATGGGTCATTGTAGCTGAGATGTTAAACAATTGCAGGTGATGGCAGTTGCGGCTGGTGAGGTTGTGAGTTTGTGCTGCTTATTAGAATTGGAGGTGGTTTTGCTGATGCTATAGAAAGGAGGAATGGAAAAGCATTGCAGGAAGTGGTTTGAGAAGTAGCAGCTGCTACTGCAAGTAATTGGAGCTGCTGGTCTTGTAGCTGTTAAAGCCACAGCTAAGACAATGCAGCTGGTGTGCAGATGATGCAGTGGTTGTTGTTGTTGCTCAAGGATTTGGCAGGGTATGGAGTTGAGCAGGTAGTTTTGGTGATTCATGGAGGAAGGCTTACAGGGTTGGAGCTATTGGGTTGGTTATGCTTGTGCAAGGACTGAATAGGTGGTGGAAATGCAGGTGAAGAAGCTATGGGGTTGTTCTTAGAAAGCTAGGAATGGAGCAGGTGAAGCTAAAGCTACAAATTGGTTGAAATGTGCACAATGGTAAGCAGGGCCATCTAGGCTATGATTCAGGTGTTGTAGAGAAGTTACAGACATAGCCATAATGGCTGGGTGGCAGAGAAGGCACGTCCATCTTGGCCGTGAACTATTCTGGCCTGTGAAACTGGCTTGGTCAGAACTAGTCAGCCGAGTTAGCTAGCTGACTCGGTTCTGACTCAGTAACTCACTCCCTCCTCTTGACCACTTGACTAACGGTTTGACCTATTTGACCGTTAGTCATGACGGTACTTGGAAGAAATATTCTTTACCGGTGGAGAATCTCAGGTGGCCGGCGGTGATGAATTCCGGCCAACTTTCGGCCAAAAACACAGTTTTCCGGCAAGAAAACTTACAGAATTTTGGGTGGACTTCTCTCATGTGTGTGAAGACTTAGAAGTGGGAATTGGATGAAAACTTGGAAGTTTTGGAGAATTGGACTAGAAATTGGAATATGGCTCAAATTGGGAAAGTGGTGTTCTTTTGGAATGAGGATTCTTTTCCTACAAAGATATGGCGAGTATTGAAGCCTATAAATAAGAGAGTTCTCTACAACTTTTTACACACATCTACTTTGGAGAAGGAGTTAAAGTGCACAAGGATTGGAGGAAGGAGCAACCATCATCGTTTCAATAAGTTTTTCTTTCTTCCTTTATCATTATTATTATTGTGTGAACTCAAAACTATGAGTAGCTAAATTTCTTATTGATTGAGGATGAATTCCTAGTTCTTAATATTTGATTTGAGTTTTGTTTCAATTCTACTTTGAAGTTTTTCATATGATTATCGTTTATTTTTGCTAATATTAATGTTTATGATTGATTGATAGGTTGTTTGGAGTGCACGCTAAATTAATTTGTTAATTTAATCTAAAGCTAGTGAAAGTTAGGGAATACGTAATAGTTTCTTGACTCTTTACACAAGTAGAAAACACGAGACCTTGCGGAGGGATTCCGTGGAGAAATTGTGTGTGAAAACAACGCTAGAAAGTGGATCAAGCGAACCGAGTCTAACTACTAGTACTAAACCTAAGTTCACAAATCTTAATGCGTTAACTAAATTACACCTTGGGCGATACCTCAAGGTGGTTCTTTTGAATAGAATCTGATAACTAAGCGGACTTGTTACTCGGTGAAATAAGGAATTTTGGGGTTAGCTAAGCGAACCTGCTATCCTACGGTTGGTGATAATCTATGACTAATAACAAGTGGAAAAGAACATAACTTTAATCATTGTTTTGCAGCGAAGAAGGATTCCTTGATCTATTCTCTCTCATTGATTTCAACTTATACTTTTAATTACTTTGTTTATTTCTTTTTCTTTATAAATTTTACAACCAATACCCCCCTTTTGTGACAATTTTACAACTAATAATCTCTTGCTCCTCGTGGGATCGACCTTGACTACCCTATATTACTCTTTAATTAGGTAGTAAAGTATTAATTAATTTGTTGTGGTTACGACACGCATACAAATTTTGGCGCCGTTGCCGGGGAGCAACGGGCGATTTTAGTTGTTTTTATTTTTCTTTTTGCATTATTCTTGCTTTGTTAGATTCTATACCGTATCTAACTTAGTTTTGTGAACCTTGTTGTAGGTACTATATCTTTGGTGAATGCTTCAAGGGGGAAGACCGAGTCCAATTAGAATACGTCTTCGATCCGGCACTCAACTAAGGGACTTTATTCGAGCGGTTAACACTCCGCTTCCTCGTTCTACATCAAGTGAATTCGCAGATTCGGACATAGAAGAAGAAGCAATGGGTGATCATACACTCAAGGACCTAGATTCTCACAAGCTCGATACACAAAAATGGTGTATCCAAACTAACTCAACCTTCGATATCAAGCCGGGGTTGATTAGAGAATTACCAAAGTTCCATGGCATGGTGAATGAAGACCCAAACAAACATCTTATGGACTTCAACACCATAGTCATGGCCATGCTTCCACCGAATACTAATGCGGATGGAGCAATGTTGAAAGCTTTTCCGTTCTCTTTGGCGGGCAATGCTAAGGAATGGTTATATTAATTGCCTTCCGGAAGTATCACAACATGGAATGGGATGAAGAAACTTTTCCTCGAGATATTTTCCCGCATCAAAGGCTACTCAAATTCGCAAAGAAATTTGTGGGATAAAGCAACATGTGGGAGAGTCATTATATGAATATTGGGATCGATACAAGAGATTGGTGGCAAGTTGTCCACACCATCAATTTAGTGACGCCATGATAATCCAATACTTCTATGAAGGTCTCCAAACAAGTGATAGATATCTTCTTGACGCCGCCGGTGGTGGTGCACTAGTGAACAAGACAGTGGCCGAAGCTACCGAGTTAATTGAAAGTATGGCGGAAAACTCGCAAAAATTCTATGCAAGAGGTGATTCAATGGTTAAGTTGGTGCATGAAGTTAGTGACTCGTCTTCACAATACGATTAACGGTTAAACAACATAGAGAGGGTAGTACAACGATTGGCCGCGGTAATTATTCCGGATGATGAAACCGAACAAGCAAATGCTTTATATCCAAATCCAAGGCCAAGGTACGATCCATATTCCAATACTTACAATCCCGGTTGGAAGGATCATCCCAACTTTAGCTATGCAAACAAGCAAGCGGCGGCTCCTAATCCATATGCGCAACAAGGTGGATTCCAACAATCACGTTTCCAACCTCAACAACAACAATTCCAACCACAACAAGTCAAGGAGCAAGATTCTTCGAATAATGACAAGTTGAATGTGATAATGCAAAGCATGCAATGTCTCACTTCTATGTTACAACAAACCCAACAAAAGACCGATTCGGAAATCAAGGATTTACAAACTCAAATGGGACAATTGGCAACCGATATGAACTTAATGAAAGCTCAAGCATCCACAAATCTTCCTTCGCAACCTATTGTGAATCCAAGATAGAATGTTAGTGCGGTTACTTTAAGAAGTGGAAGACAATTGGAGAGTCCAACTCGTCATGAAGAAGCTAGTGAAGAGGTAGTCAAAGAGAAGGAGGATGCCGAACCAAGGGAGACTTCAACACCAACCGCCTAATCCAAGGAACCGGTTCCTACTTTTACTACACCACCACCTTTTCCTAGTCGTTTTGCTAAGTCCAAGAAGGAAGCTCAAGATAAGGTACTCATGGATATCTTCAAGAAGATAGAAATCAACATTCCATTCATCGAGGCCATCAAGACAATGCCAAGGTATGCTAAGTTCATGAAGGAATTATGCACAAATAAGGATAGGTTGCTTGATAATGAAATTACTAAAGTTGGAGAGAGTGCGTCGGCTATGCTTTTGAAGAAGATGCCTACAAAGTGCACGGATCCCGGTGGTTTCACGGTGCCAATTACTATTGGTAAGAAAAGGTTTGAACATGCTTTACTTGACTTGGGAGCTTCCATTAGTGTGATGTCGGCCGATATTTATGACTCCTTGAATCTTGGACCTTTGAAAGAGACAAGAGTTATTATCCAACTAGCAAATAAGTCTAACATCTATCCAAAGGGACTTGTAGAAGACGTTCTAGTGCAAGTGAATGAGTTAATTTTTCCGGTGGATTTCTTTGTGGTGGATATGGACAACAATGAGAATCATTCGTCTACTTCTCTACTTCTTGGGAGGCCATTTATGAAGACCGCAAAGATGAAGATTGATGTGGACAAGGGTACACTCACTATGGAATTCGACAAGGAAGTAATACACTTCAACATATTTGAAGCCATGCGCTACCCAATTGATGTGCATTCCTCTTACTCCATTGATGTGGTTGGTTCATTAGCGCAACAAATGGTAGAATTGAATCGAGAGGACGAACTTGATGTGGTGTTGCAAAAGAGTATTGAATTGGATGGCCATGACTTGCCTAACTTGGATGTTGAAATTTCCACGGAATTGGTGGAGACGTGTGGTGCCTTGACGGCATTACAAGAAGCTAAGGGTAATGTTTCCTATATTTCTTTACCCGTGAATGATGAATTACTTGTACCATCTATTGTGAAGGCGCCTAAGCTAGAGTTGAAGCCACTTCCGGACCATTTGAAGTATGCATTTTTGGGAGATGGAGATGAGCTTCCGGTGATTATTTCAAAGAACCTCACACCGGTACAAGAAGACCGTTTGCTTAGAGTCTTGAAAGAGCACAAAATGGCTATTGGTTGGACAATTGCGGATATCAAAGGAATTAGTCCATCCATATGCATGCATAGGATTCTAATGGAAGAGAACGTGAAGCCGGTACGTGATGCTCAACGTAGGCTTAACCCTCCCATGATGGAGGTCGTGAAGAAAGAGATACTAAAATTGCTAAGTGCGGGGGTGATCTACCCAATTTCCGATAGCAAATGGGTTAGTCCGGTACAAGTGGTGACAAAGAAGTCCGGTGTTACGGTTGTTCGAAATCAAGACGATGAACTTGTTCCTACAAGAGTTAAAACCGGTTGGAGAGTGTGCATTGATTATAGAAAGCTTAATTCCGCAACCCGAAAGGATCACTTTCCTTTACCTTTCATTGATCAAATGTTGGAGCGGCTAGCGGGTCATTCTTATTATTGTTTCTTGGATGGTTATTAGGGATACAATCAACTTGTAATTGCACCGGAGGACCAAGACAAGACCACTTTTACTTGTCCGTTTGGAAAGTTTGCGTATAGACGGATGCCGTTTGGTCTTTGCAATGCACATGCTACTTTCTAAAGATGCATGGTGAGTATATTCTCGGATTACGTGGAGCGCATTATTGAGGTATTTATGGACGACTTTAGTGTTTATGGCAATTCTTTTGATATTTGTTTAAACAACCTTGAACTAGTTCTTAAACGATGCATAGACACTAACCTTGTTCTTAGTTGGGAGAAATATCATTTTATGGTAAACCATGGCATAGTACTTGGTCACATTGTGTCCTCTCAAGGGCTCGAAGTGGACAAGTCAAAGATAGATTTAATAAGAAACTTACAATATCCCACTTCGGTGAGGGAAGTTCGTTCATTTCTTGGTCATGCAGGTTTCCATAGGCGGTTTATCAAGGATTTCTCCAAAATCTCCATGCCGATGTGCAAGTTACTACAAAAGGAGGTACCTTTTGACTTCAACAAGGAATGCAAGGATGCTTTTGACAAATTGAAAGCAATGTTGACAAGTGTGCCGATTATCAAGTCACCGGATTGGAATCTTCCATTTGAACTAATGTGTGACGCTAGTGATTATGCGGTTGGAGCCGTTTTGGGTCAAAGAGTGGACAAGTTGTCCCATGTTATATATTATGCATCTAGGACCCTCAATGATGCACAAATCAACTATTCTACCACGTAAAAGGAGCTATTGGATATAGTGTTTGCATTGGAAAAATTTCGATCATACTTGGTGGGTACAAAGGTTATTGTGTATTCCGATCATGCGGCACTTAGATACTTAATAAAGAAGAAAGAAGCTAAGCCAAGACTAATCCGGTGGATCCTATTACTACAAGAGTTCGACATAGAAATTAGAGATAAGAAAGGTGTGGAGAATACCATTGCGGATCATCTTAGTAGACTTGTTATGTCTCAAGAAGAACTTCCATTACAAGACATCTTTCCGGACGAATAACTTTTCTCCTTGGAAGAATCAACACCTTGGTATGCGGATATAGTGAATTATTTGGTGACAAGGAAGGTACCTAGCACAATGTCTAACTTCCAAAAGATGAAGCTTAAGAAGATAGCGAAGCAATATGTGTGGGATGAACCATACTTATGGAAATATGGCGTTGATAAAATCATACGAAGGTGCGTACCTAACTCCGAATTTCAATCCATTCTCTCCTTTTGTCATACTTTTGCTTGTGGTGGCCATTTTGGTTCTAAACGTATCGCTCTCAAGGTTCTTGAAAGTGGATTTTATTGGCCCACCTTATTTGAAGATTCATATGTTTTTTGTAAATCGTGTGATAGATGTCAAAGAACGGGCAATATAGGTGCTCGAAATCAAATGCCACTCACACCAATTCTCGTCGTAGAGATTTTTGATGTGTGGGGAATCGATTTTATGGGCCCTTTTGTCAATTCGAATGGAAATTTTTATATACTTCTAGCCGTAGATTATGTTTCTAAATGGGTGGAGGCTAGAGCCACCAAAACTAATGATTCTCAAGTTATTTGTGATTTTGTAAGAGAAAACATATTCACTAGGCACGGCACACCAAGAGTGGTGATAAGCGATGGAGGCTCACATTTCAAGAAGTCTTTTCACGCTCTCCTCAAGAAGTACAACATAACACACAAGATTGGTACGCCTTACCATCCACAAACTAGTGGACAAGCGGAAATCTCAAACCGTGAAATCAAGTCCATTCTTGAGAAAACAGTGAATACCACAAGGAAAGATTGGAGCTTTAAGCTCAATGATGCACTTTGGGCGTATAGAACGGCGTACAAGACACCGATTGGTATGTCTCCATATAGGTTGGTTTATGGCAAAGCTTGTCATCTTCCGGTTGAACTTGAACATAAGGCTTATTAGGCGATAAAGAAATTCAATATGGATTATGATGCAGCGGGGAAACAAAGAAAGTTGCAACTAAATGAGCTAGAGGAGATACGTAATGATGCTTACGAGAATGCCCGGATTTACAAAGAAAATACCAAGATTTTTCATGACAAGATGATTTCTCGGAAAAGTTTTGTTGTGGGGAAAAAAGTTCTTTTATTTAATACTCGTTTAACGTTTATTTCGGGTAAAAATTAAGTCCCGTTGGGTGGGACCATTTATTGTTACTAATGTTTATGATCATGGTGCAGTTGAAATTGTTAGTGAAAAACAGGACAACCCTTGAAAGTCAACGGCCATAGGTTGAAGCCATATTATGAAAAATTTCCAACTATGTGTATGTGGACGTGATTGGATTTGAGATGTGCTCCCTCTAGAGGAGTAATGTGAAGCAAGAGCTATGTCGGGCCGTCGACTTTAAAACAAGCGCTAAGTGGGAGGCAACCCACCGGTTTTGTATTTCTTATCCTTTTGTTTTTATTTGCTTCTTGTTTTGTGTGTTTATTTTTCTTGTTCCATATCATATTAGGATTTCCCACCTTGACTTTGCTAGGAGGATTCAATTACATTGAGGACAATGTAAGGTTTAAGTGTGGGGGAGTGGCTAAGCATATATTTTTGCATAAAAAAAAAGAAGAGAGAGATTTTTTTTACATAAAACTTTCAACTTTTAGAGATTTTAGAGTCACTAGCATGCTTCTAGGTATGATTACATAGAGAATTCTGACCGACATAATTGAACTTGGAAATTTTAGGGAACTACGTTCGATTTCTTGCTTGATTAGAGTGTTAAATAATGGATTTAATCATGCCGGTGATGCAAATTTGGTGCAGGGAGTAGTGCGTTATTAGAGTTGCTGATCAATCATTAGTGGAGACTACCCATTTTCATATCATGAGAGGCACCGACCAAAAAACAATTCTTCCTTTACTAAAGAGCTTCTTTTGAGTGTGTGTCACCGTACGTTAATTCCGGGTAGAATGGTGAGCTACCCAATTTCACACCAATTTCAGCACTATTTTGATCTATTGAGTGCTAATTTTTGTCAATCATGAGGGTGACGTCTATAGATGAAAGCCTCCTTCTTGTAGTTCGATTTGCAGTTAGCACCATTCTCTCAACAACTGGTCCATATAAACACCATAATCATCAACAACAAGGGAGCGACATCAAAAATCTACAAGGAAAGTTGAAAAGGTTTGAGGTTTACAAGCAACGGAACAAGAAAAAGAGCAAATTTTTATATCCAAGTAAAGCAACATACAATGAGCATATTTTACATACAAGTTGAAGACTTACAATACAATGAGGTAATTCTATATCCAAGTATTAAGACTTATTTACAAGAGCGAAGAAAAGCAAAAGGTGAAAATTATTGAAGTTTATGATTTCGAGACGATTCAAGTTGTGAAGAATCAAGCGGTAAAGTACTTTTCCACGGCCATGGTTGTTTTATTTTTCACTTTGATTTGTATTGTGTTTCTCTTGTCTAAAAAATAAATGAAAAAAAAAATAGAAAAAGAAAAGAATAAGAAAAAAATTAGACAAGAGAAATATCTATTTCTTGTTTGTTTTCATTGAATAAGCCGTGGGGAAGGAAAATTTATAAGGAAGTTTCAAGCGACATGGATTTTAAGGAAAAAGGTTACAAATTGTCAAGGATCTACGAAATTCAAGAGTTTATCACCAATAGTTGAAGCCGAAGACCAAGAAGATGAAGACAAGGAGCGGAAGACGTTTCTATTGGATTCCGTGAGAGTGGTGTTATCATAATTGGCAATCGGATGTGAATGTAAGTAAGTAATCTCATCCTCGATATAAGTGGTTTATTTCCTTTCTTAGAGATCGTTAGAAAAATGGTTTTTCAAAATGTTAAAAGATGTGGGTTTTTCAAAATTTCGGAAGTTATCCTTCCCACCATTCAACGTGTTGCAGGAATTCTCTCTTCATTCCTACATGCACACATGTGAGACCCATAAAAAAGCCGTCTTTTAGAGTGCAATTATCATAAAATCCTTTTTAGTGAGGCAGAAGTCGAGGCGAAATGCTTATTGATCGTTTATCAAACACGTGTTCTCTCATTATGGTGTGGTTATTTCTCACTCAACATTTAAGAGTGAGAATATGTTCTTTAGTATTTCTAACTTCTTATTACTAGCATGCAGAAACTCTGTGTCCTCATAGCTCTTTGGATGCTTGGGACGCTGGAACGCTTTGGAGTTATAAGTTTTAGTTTGATTTGCTCGAGGACTAGCAAAGTCTAAGTGTGGGGGAATTTGATAGGTGTAGAATACACCTAATTTACTATCTATAGAGTTTATGCTTTCTTTGCTATTTTTCTTGTAAATTATGTATTTGACGTGTGTTTTTGAGTTATTAGGTACTTGGAGTCGCACGGAGGAAAAGAAGAATAAATGATCCAAATTGAGCAAAAAGGGCAGGATTGTCATCTCACAGGAAAACACTATCGGGAGACGAGCCACGGTTAAAGGGCAACTCTCTCAGAGAAGTATTAAATACATCCAACCCACGGTTAAGGGGCGACTCTTTTGGAAGAGCACTATAGACAGGCCAACTGAGGTTAAGGGATGACCACATGTTAAAGAGTACCCAGTTTGGGGTGGCTCTTGAGTGGGGCATCAATATCCTAATTATCCTCTACAACCCTAAATCGAAGTTTGCTTCTCAATCATTGTATACTGAATTTTGAGTATGAGAAGAGAAAAGCGGCTTCTAAAGATCGAGAGTGGAAATCGAGAAACTAAGAGATGAATCAAAAATGGGGTAGTTGCTTTCATAAACATCATATGGAGATTGGGTTCGATCTGTTACGGAGATGAAGCTCGAGACGAGATGATGGATTAAAGTATGCAGATAGGGTTTGCTGGACGATGCTGTAAAATCTGAAGTCATGATTCTTGAATCGAAAGTTAGTTTGTTGAATAGATAGGTTCGATATGATGAAACGAGAGAGGGATGGATTGAATCTGTGGGATGAGTCGATTTGTTTCTTGAACTGATATTAAAGATGGGTTGTCGCTGCAATTGAGAGATGTGTTGAAATCAAAGGGGATCTGTGGGTTTTTCTAAAATCGACAGATGAGAAGAATTGATAATAGTGGTCGCTGTAATGGGTTCATATGATTGAAGAGCAAAAATGGAGCTGATTCGAAGAATTAGAAGAATGGGATCTGTTGCTGGTAGATTTGAGAGATGAAGAATTCGTATTGATTAATACCTCAGATTTCAGGGAAGAACAGTCTATTGATACTGGAAATTAGATGGGTTTGATCTGAAGTTACTGTTGCTTTTCATGAAGGTTGATGGATATGTTTTAATGGGTTGCTGGTATTGAAGATTATGATTGAGTCGATGGCAAGATGTGGTTCAGATTCAATGAATGGGTGTTGATGATTTTCATGGGTTAATGGAGTGAATGAGATAGCCTGAGGTAAAGTGGAGCTGTTAACCATGGCTCAATGGTAATGGGGTTTGTTTGATAGGAGTAAGAGGAGTATGCTGTGTTAGTGAATAAGCTGCAGTTGGGACAGAAGTGCGAAACTGGTGACTTAATCTGATGAGAAAATGGCATTGGCTAGGGCTTTGAAAGAGAATTGCAGTCAAGAAATCAGTTCAAAATAGGAGATTGTGTCTGTCATGGGTCATTGCAATTTGAGATGTTAAACAATTGCAGGTGATGGCGTTATGGCTGGTGAGGTTGTGAGTTTGTCTTTGCTTATTAGAATTGGAGGTGGTTGTGTTGATGCTATAGAAAGGAGGAATGGAAAAGCATTGCAGGAAGTGGTTTGAGAAGTAGCACTGCTATCGCAAGTAATTGAGCTGCTGGTCTTGTAGGCTGTTAAAAAGCCACAGCTAAGACAATGCAGCTGGTGTGCAGATGATGCAGTGGTTGTTGTTGTTGCTCAAGGATTTGGCAGGGTATGGAGTTGAGCAGGTAGTTTTGGTGATTCATGGAGGAAGGCTTACAGGGTTGGAGCTATTGGGTTGGTTATGCTTGTGTAAGGACTGAATAGGTGGTGGAAATGCAGGTGAAGAAGCTATGGGGTTGTTCTTAGAAAGCTAGGAATGGAGCAGGTGAAGCTACAACTACAAATTGGTTGAAATGTGCACAATGGTAAGTAGGGCCATCTAGGCTATGATTCAGGTGTTGCAGAGAAGTTACAGACATAGCCATAATGGATGGGTAGCAGAGAAGGCACGGCCATCTTGGCCGTGAACTATTATGGCCTGTGCAACTGGCTTGGTCAGAACTAGTCAGCCGAGTTAGCTAGCTGACTCGGTTCTGACTCAGTAACTCACTCCCTCCTTTTGACCACTTGACTAACGGTTTGACCTATTTGACCGTTAGTCCTGACGGTACTTGGACGAAATATTCTTTACCGGTGGAGAATCTCAGGTGGCCGGCGGTGATGAATTCCGGCCAACTTCCGGCCAAAAACACAGTTTTCCGGCAAGCAAACTTAAAGAATTTTGGGTGGACTTCTCTCATGTGTGTGAATACTTAGAAGTGGGAATTGGATGAAAACTTGGAAGTTTTGGAGAATTGGACTAGAAATTGGAATATGGCTCAAATTGGGAAAGTGGTGTTCTTTTGGAATGAGGATTCTTTTCCTACAAAGATATGGAGAGTATTAAAGCCTATAAATAAGAGAGTTCTCTACAACTTTTTACACACATCTACTTTGGAGAAGGAGTTAAAGTGCACAAGGATTGGAGGAAGGAGCAACCATCATCGTTTCAATAAGTTTTTCTTTCTTCCTTTATCATTATTATTATTGTGTGAACTCCAAACTATGAGTAGCTAAGTTTCTTATTGATTGAGGATGAATTCCTAGTTCTTAATATTTGATTTGAGTTTTGTTTCAATTCTACTTTGAAGTTTTTCATAAGATTATTGTTTGTTTTTGCTAATATTAATGTTTATGATTGATTGATAGGTTGTTTGGAGTGCACGCTAAATTAATTTGTTAATTTAATCTAAAGCTAGTGAAAGTTAGGGAATACGTAATAGTTTCTTGACTCTTTACACAAGTAGAAAACACGAGACCTTGCGGAGGGATTCCGTGGAGCAATTGTGTGTGAAAACAACGCTAGAAAGTGGACCAAGCGAACCGAGTCTAACTACTAGTACTAAACCTAAGTTCACAAATCTTAATGCTTTCGGGGAATTACACCTTGTAAGCGTACTTCAAGGTGGTTCTTTTGAATAGAATCTGATAACTAAGCGGACTTGTTACTCGGTGAAATAAGGAATTTTGGGGTTAGCTAAGCGAACCTGCTATCCTACGGTTGGTGATAATCTATGACTAATAACAAGTGGAAAAGAACATAACTTTAATCATTGTTTTGCAGCGAAGAAGAATTCCTTGATCTATTCTCTCTCATTGATTTCAACTTATACTTTTAATTACTTTGTTTATTTCTTTTGCTTTATAAATTTTACAACCAATACCCCCCTTTTGTGACAATTTTACAACTAATAATCTCTTGCTCCTCGTGGGATCGACCTTGACTACCCTATATTACTCTTTAATTAGGTAGTAAAGTATTAATTAATTTGTTGTGGTTACGACACGCATACAAATTCTTATTCCTGCAGCAATCATGTGTAGTATATGGAAAGACAGGAATGCTAGGATTTTCTCAGGGAAAAAAGCAGTGTCAGGGCGATTATCAACAAAGCAGTTTACTGCATGTTCTCTTGGGAACTTACTTTCAAAGAGATTGAAGATGTTAACTCAGCTGAAGTAATGAAAAAATTGGTACAACATTTACTCTAAATCTTAGATATTTTGGTAGCATGTTACCTTCTATCTTTTGTTTTTTGTTTTTGGTTCTTGGAAGATTGGTAGTCTATTACCAGCTTCCCCTTCTTTTGGCCTTGTAGGGTGGTATAATCCTTTTATACCCTCTATTTTTTGATCAAAATAATCTCTTCCTTGCCGATTAAAAAAAAAAATCTAAATTTCTGATTCTTTCCCATATTCAATTTCAACCATCAACCTAATATATTGACGAGACCCTTATCAGCAGCGTATGGGTGTTTGTCTCAAGAGAAGCTAAGTAAATAAACTCGACCTAGTTTGGTTATAGTTTGGGATTGGTTGGGGCACCAAACTCTTGGATGAGGGATACCACGATTACTCTATGCACCCACTTAGACGGGTCAACAGGTTGACCCCACGGGTTTTACAAGTCGGTCCGGGCTATCCCGTTTTCAACAAGCCAACCTTTTCCCAACCCTAATCGGGCTTGTTTCAATAAACCGCCAAACAATGCGGGTTTTTATAGTCCGGGCTAGGCCTACCCGTGAGTTTTGAGCTTGTTTGCCAACTTTAGTTCACGTATAGGGAAGGATCAAGAGAGGGAGTTAAATCTCAAGGGAACAGATTGAATTTTAAAAAAGATGTTGAAATTTTTATTGTATCCCTACGTCGTTCAGTTTACCACAACCCAAACCACTAAAGTTAAATTACATGTGTTAAAATGTTATTAACAATGAAGTGGTGGGTGAGAAAGGAAAAGGTTCCGGTGTATTTATCGGGTCTTGTAAAATCAACTACATGTTTTTCTAAATCGTCTTTATGTTATTATTTGTTTTGAAACGAATAATTTTTCATATAAAGTGAATATTAAATCTAGCTAATTGTTCAAAATAAGATTAAATCTAAGAAAAAAATGAAAAATGAAAAAGATCTAAACAAAAAATAGAATAAATATTTGCATTTAGGTAAAATTAAGGAAGAAATGGACAAATATCTTGGTACTTGTCGGCCGTTAGGACCCGAAATCTTATCGGTTATACCCGTCGGTAGCGATATTGTTAACGTGTCTCACTTTAGGACTCGGTTCCGAGTAATCGGATACCCATTGGCATCCCTAGAGAAAGGGCACATTAGGTTCCGTGGTCCCCTAGTTTGGGTTGTCCAAGGATAAGTTCTTGTACCAAACAAGCCGTAACTGAGGACGTTAATAGTGTGTATGTCTTTGCTTTCTATGCCATGTAACAAAGAGAAGTCTTTGGAAACAACAAGGCTTATGTTATATATATATCCCTTGGCTTGTTGTTGGAGATCTTAATCGTAATTTGCGACTTAAGGAGAAGAAAGATGATATGGTCCCTAAGTTACTCTATATAAATGATTTTAGAAGTTGAATGAGTGACAATGAGTTGGTAGAAGCTGATTCTATTGGAAAGAAATATACATGGTTGAATGGTCATAGTAGGGTTCACACATTTGTTTCTAGATCAGATCATGTCATTGTCAACAATGCTTGGCTCTTGAAGTATGCAAATTGAAGATGCAGAGATTTAGGGATAATTGCATCTGACCATTCTACCCTTATATCCGTTGGGAACGAGTTCTAAGAAATAGAGCCGTTGGGAACGACTTCTAACAAATATAGCCGTTGGGAACCAGTTCTAAGAAATATAGACGTTGGAAATGAGTTCTAAGAAATAGAGCCGTTGGGAACGAGTTCTAAGAAATATGACCATTATGAACGAATCCTAAATAAGGAAGATAACCCATTCTTATTTGCAGCATCAATCTACCCATTCTTATTTTCGGTATTAATCTATGAGGTGAAAATCAAAGATAAACATCTATTCAATGGTAAATCAATCAGCAACTACCAACTCAGTCGAAAAAATTCTTAGAAGATAGCAAGCGAACCACTCGATCTATTGCTGCAATGGAAATAGAGATATGCAAAAAAGGTCATCAAGCTACTACGAACGCAACAACGTCTTCATCACCTACCAAATTAACTAATGTGATGTATGAAGTGTTAAGCAAACGAAAATCCTCAAAAGAAACCAAATATTCATCAACGGCTGCAACAGAATACGAAGAAAAACTCAAGGAATACGAAGAAAAACTCAAGGCAAAGAAATGAGGTCAAGAACAATTCCAATTGAGGGAAAGGTTAAAGGATATTGAAGATGAGACAGAATGGATTAGAAACTTTTACCTTCTCAAGGATGATTTTCCAGAAGATTTTTGGGTTCAAGTTGGTTGTGGTCCTTACGTTAAACCGACGGGCAAGAAACCACGCTTTAATTATAAACCATCCGACATTTGTTCAAGGGTTAATCATGTTAGGAAATTATGCATCAAGTACAATGAGTTACTCTATAGGTACATTAGGGATAAATCCGCTGCACAAGATGCATATAAAGCCTGGAGAGGAGAACATTTTTATCATATTGAAGCAGCATTGATCATTGAATCTCACACCAAGAAAAATAATAACATGTAATGTATTCAGACCAATCGTGCACCATGTTAAGAAACGAGGGCAAAACGATACACACTTTTAATCGAATGATCTGTTATATTTTTTTTAAATTTATTAATTTGAATATGAAAATCGTTTGGTTACAACACATTCAAACATTTAATTAATTCAAACAACAATTTAAATTTATTAAGAGAACAATTTTAAAATTAAGATAACAACAATACTAACTACAAATTTAGGACAACACTTTTAATTTAAACATGGACTATAAATTAAAAAACTAAACTCAATAAAAGATATTACAATTAGAGATGGATTGCATCTTCATCTTCTGAATCTTCAACGCTGATTATATGCATCCCCTTCAAAATATCCTTTTGCTTGCGTCGATAATTTTTTTCCGCTGGGAACTAATCGACTAAGGTCCATAGAAATTATTGCATTATCTTGATCTAAATGCATTTGTTGTTGATACATTTGATTAGTCTGTTGATGAAGCTTTTGCGAATTGAGTTGTTCTTCCATTTGATAACTCGGTTGTTGAGTACACTCCCAAATTGTTTGGTATTGGGATTCTTGTTCCATTTTTATTTTTTCCTTCCTTGATCGTATTTCCTTAAGATACTCCAAAATACTAGCACTTTGTTGATAGATCCTATATTCTTCCATCTTAACCGAAGATGTTCCCTCATCACCTTCTCTAAATATACCTTGCTCACGATCCTTCTTCTGTCTGGCTAGCATTTTGGCATTTTGGTTCCTATAGGACGTACATTATGCTTATATTTTCAACGAGTCTCTCCATTAGGAATAACTTCAGTACCATCTTCGTGTTATACAAAGTTACAATGATTATTAAAAAACTCACTGTTTTGGCTCACAATGAGTTCATAATTATATCCAGGGACCTTTTCTCTAAACAATTCATAACATGCATCATACTTGAATGGTTGTCCTGTTTGTTCCTGAAATTGCTCCCGACCATCTTTTGTCTGGAAAATTATGTAAGAAATAATAAGTTTATTACTATTATCACCAACTAATTGTTTCTATTAACAAATTAATAGAATTTACCAAATCTTCGTGGCTCGCACCGCTTTTGCTTTACCTATATATATCGTTAAGAATAGACACAAATTCTTTGACATCTTTTTTTATATTCTTCATCTTGGTTTTTAAGGCTGCCTAATCTCTTTCATATGGATTTCCGTTGCGTTCGACAAAAATTTGGTGAATACGTATCCAAAACATAGCAGTTTTTTGTCCCAAACCCACAATTTCGTCCATTCTCACATAAATAAATGCAGTTGTAAGATCAATCTCTTCCCGTTGAACAAAATTATTAACCATTTTGAATGAAACTAAAATATAAAACTTGAGTAGTAGAAGATAAATATAAAAATCAGAGAGGTATAATAAGAAGAAGAGAAATAAGAAATCAATTGATGTAAGAAGAAGAAAAATAAGAAATCAATTGATTTGGTGTGGTTTGAGTAGAGAATTAGAGTGGTATTTATAGAGGATTTTGAAAAAATGGTCGTTGGGATCCGACGGTGGAGAAGATAGAGCCGTTATTAATGATGGATGGTTTGGATCGGGTGTGAGAGAGGTGTAAACGAAAAAATGTCACACAAATATTTTTTACGGAAACGGCTACTCAGTATCCGTAAAGCGTAAATTTATACGGCTATTGAGTAGTCGTGTGATTTCCCTTCTCTACAAGCGGGATCAGATGTGATCCTCCATGTAGGGAAAGGAGTGAATATCCCTACACATGTAGGGATATGGGAGACCATAGGAGATGGTTTTTAGAGAGTTTGAGGGGTATGGAGGGATAGAGAAGGGATGGTGCTCTCCATAGTGCTAGCTCGAAATCATTTTATTAAAAGATAGATCAAATACAAGAAATGCATGAATGGAAACCCTAATTTGGGAAGCAAATAACTTTCTCTTTCCTAAATATCTTATCTCAGCTCACCAAAAATATCACTCTCTTCAACAAAGGTCTTTGGCTCCTTTTATAGGAGTTTACATAGTGGAGGACAGCTGATAAACCTCGTTTAATTGGGGGCCCCTAAAAACAATTAGGGGCCCTGACCATTTTATACCCACACCCAAATTTTCAGGGGACTTCCAAAAGGTGGTGAAAATACTATTTTACCCTTCCTACTTAAAAACCTATTAACCCTAAACATAAGCCCCCCAATTCATTTTCTAAAACCAAAATCAGAAAACTTTCCACCCCTCCCTTCATCTCCCACCCGAGTTCTCCCCCTATCCTCCATTAACGATAAAAAGAAAAAAAAAAAATCTTCGTCGATTAGAAAGTAAGTGACTAAAACCCACTTATGTTTTGATTTTTTTCTTGAGTTTTGATTGTGAAATCTAGTTCTCGAACCGATTTTTTGTAGTAGCAGAATTAGGTTCGTTACTCTGTATGATGTTATACCCTAACGACCCTAATTCTGTATGTATACTCTATGAAAAATTGTTAATCTGTATGATGTTCTAGTGAACGACCCTAATTCTGCTACTACAATTTTTTGCCCTAGATTTGGGTCGTTACCTCTGTAACCGACTCTATTCACGACCCTAATTCTGCTAAGAACGGTCTCTCTGTCTTAAAAATAAGTAGTGTCGTCAAGTAATATAAGCGAGTCGTCATTGAACTCTTTTGGTTTAGAATAGAGTCGTTACCCATATATATAATAACAGATGACGACCCTAGTTGCGAACAAAAATACTCACTGTCCAAAATATTGCAGGGTCGTCAATCTGTATCACACTACCCTAACGATTTTTCATAATCTAGGGGAAAAAATTGTAGTAGCAGCATTAGGGTCGTTACTGTGTATGAGTTATACCTTAACGGCCCTTTAGGGTCGTTACTCTGTATGATGTTATACCCTAACGACCCTAATTCTGCATGTATATTCTATGAAAAATCGTTATTGGTAGTGTCAGTAAAGTGATGACATAGGAGAGTCGTTTGGGTATACAACCCCCGACTATGACGACCCTTATACTGAGTTGTTCCATGGTGTGGATGATTCGACCACTTGGAGCAACGAATAGACAAATTTAATCTTACCATTATCACAATTATGTTTGTTATTTGAATCTTCACCAACATCATTTCCTACGCTAGAATCATTCATTTCAAATAACCCAAAATTTTCCCCAAAAAACACTACTCCTCACAACACAAAAATACATTTTTTTCTTTAATCCAAAAATTTACCCAAAATCTGATTTTAATCTCACCTTACTACTTAACATCTTAATTAACTAATTAAATTTAATTAACACTAATGACTTAGGGGTACTTTTGCCATTTCAAAAAAATTAGGATAAGGGATAACCCAAAAGTATTATTTCATGTCCCTTTTTGTCCTGTAGTGCAGAGCCCTAATTGTTTTTTGGGGCCCCCAATTAAACCAGGCTAATAAATCCCTATTTTCGGATCTGGAGTGTGTCAATATCGCTTGGACTTTAATATTGCCGCACTGATTCTTTACAGCCACATGGTTCTTCACACTTTTGTTGTTATTCGGTGACGTCATCTAGCTCGTCATCTTGAATGTATTGTACGCATGATTCTTCACACTTTTGTTGTTACTCGGTGACGTCATCTAGCTCATCATCTTGGATGTATTGTATCCGTTCGCGTTCGCTTGATGCCATAGGGACTATTTCGCATGCCTAAAACGTTTGAACTATTTTTAGATGCTGCTACCTAACTCAAGAAAGTTCTCGATAGTCTTGTTCTAAGCCTGGAGCCCAGGACTTCCTCCTGTTTCGTCCGTTTCTTGTAAAATAAATATAATTTTTAACCTAAAATTAGAATAAAATGAAGAATGACGGTATCTCTTTCCTTTCGCAAAAATGGAGGTAATACAATGGCGTACGTGATTGTGATATAAAATCGAAACACACTCAGCAATCCAAACATGGAGGATCACAATTCCAGTGATCTTTTCATATACCTTGTGCTACATAAATCTGCACCTCATACACACTTTCACATCGCAATAGTTTAAGCAGGAGAAGAAAAACCACACTTATCGCACAACAGGTGGATAAGAAACACACTCGGACACACAACATATCGAAAACGCACACATACTTGGCGAATTGGTGAAAAATACTTTAACACACATTACGTTATTACACGTTGACATTAGCATCCACAGAAACAGTGTCCTTACACACAACAACATCGGCAGCTAAAACCCTTTCTGGCATTGCGGACAGCTGAAGAGTCCACATTTGAGGACACAGATCTCCCCAGGGCGTCACATTTCTTTGCACATCTGGCTTTACACCCCTGGCGAGTTTGGGCCTTTCCGATGCTCCTGACCACTCCATTTGCACCGTCAATACAATTTCTAAAATATGAGAGTTGTGCTGATGTTGTCTCTGGATTATCATTCATCAAAAAGTAAATATAAGTTAACGATTAATAAAAATCTGTAATATAGAACAACTAAAATTGAATGTGATGTAGATATGATTTGATGACTTGCTTACCAGAAAAACTAGATAGAACAATCATGAGAAATAGGAAACAAACCATAACAGGAAAAGTGATTTTTGGAGCCATTTTTCTGCTTGAATGTATGAGCGGATGGATTTACCTATTTTTGTAAAGGATGAAAGGATGGATAGAACACTTGCAACACCTTTCCTATTTATAATGTTTCTAACAGGTGATATTTACTTAAATTAAGAGAACGTGGATTCTACTTATCCTAGTACTAAGTTATCTATCTTTTCGATTTTTTGTTAACTAAAGTCTAAACTCTAGACAAAAACAGGACGTTTGCTAAGCGAGAGTTCGTTGTACGTTGGCATGTTTGCTAAGCAAAGTGTTCACTGCACGTTGGAATTTTGTTGGTGCACTTTGTTCTTTCTTTCACTAGCATACTAGTACTAGGATAAATATCTATATATTATGTTCAATCTGATTACATTGACCTTTCCGGATAACTTGTTACATAAATCTACCCTTCATACTTTTACATTGCAATTACTAATTTTAAGTTTTAAGCAGACACACACACTTAACACACAACATATTGGAAATTAATACTTCCGTGACATATATACTTAAAACACACCTTACATCATTATACGTTGACAGCAGTATTCACAGGAGCCGTGTCGTCGGACAACAGCATACGCAGCTGCGGCCAATTTTAAGGCTGCCGGTCACAGAATGTTTTACCTTTGAGGACGCAGATCTTCCCATGGCTCGGCATCTCTTTGCACATGTGGCTTTACATGAGTTACTATCTTTGACCAGTTGGACACTCGTGACCGCTCCAGCTACATTCTTACACCTCCAAAAATAATGGGCCAATTCTGCTGATGCCGCCGGCTCTACATAAACATTCAAAACATGCTTATAATAAAGTATAATAGAACAAGTAAACTTGAATCAATGTATAGATATGATTTACTGATTGTTACGTACCAGTAAAACTAGATAGTGCAATCATGAGAAATAAGAAACAAACCAAAACAGGAAAATTGATTTTTGGAGCCATTTCCTTGTGTCGATTTCCTGAATGGATCGACGGATAGTGGATATTCAAAACACAAATTCTATTTATAATGTTTCCAACAGGTGATATTTACGTATATCTATTCTAATATACAAGGGAACACCCCTTACTGTTACTGCTACAGTAAACATATAGATGCAAATTAATCTGGACCTTTTTGCCCCTATATCATACACCGACAAGAAATCCATAAAAATGAAATTGAGGGTATACATGTAATTCAGTTTATTAATTAATAACAGATAAAGACAAAAGGTTGGACTAAAATGGACCCATCAGGCCATTCTTTTTGCACGTGCACACGAACAGTATGTGAAACTGTAAAAAATGGTATTTCAAAACTGCCCCATATTATGTGCACCTAAAAAATGTGTTACAAATTAGAAAGAGGGTACAATGGTAATTTAAGTATTTAAATTAAAAAAAGAAGGGTAAAATAGTATTTTTTTAAGTATATTTAAATTAAATAGATAAAAACAATAGGTCCCATGACATGTGAAGCTGCAATTTTTATTTTCCATTTTTGCCATATCTTTATTTATTTTAAAGACATAAAATAAATATATATAAGGGATATTAATGTAAAACCGAATCTTTGATTTTTTTTTTTAACAATAGGTCCCACGACCCATCCGCATGACATGTGAAGCTTCAATTTCCAATTTCCGTATTTGCCATAGCTTTATTTCATTTTAGAGACATAAGATAAATATATAAGGGGTATTAATGTAATTCGATATTTAAATAATATTTTTCCCAACTGAATCTTTGAGTTTTTTTGTTTTTTTGACACATTAAAAAAAATAAAAAATAAATCTTTGAGTTGTTCCACACCTAAAGATGGGCTCTATAGCACGTGCAAAGCACGTGCGGGTGATCTTGTATTAAGAGAACGTGGAGCCTGCCTAGTGCCTATATTAATGTATATATCTTTTGTGTTTCTTGTTTGTTTGTTTTTTTGAAACTGGAAAATTTTATTGAAATCACATAGTGTTTACAAAGTTTGCTTCCACATGAAGTTGATTAATAATCTCATCCGGTGGAGTCGAAATCCAAACACCACTAATTCTATCAGTTCTAGCTAGCTTAGAAAGACAATCTGCAATTTTATTTTTCTCTTTAGGCACATAGCAACATCGCCAAGAGGAATGAAAATTTAATAAATTTCTAATATCTAGAATCAAATTGTGTACTCTCCAGTCAATATTGAGAGAGACACCTCTAACTGCGTCCACAACAAGCTTTGCATCCATCTCGAAAACCACCTTCTCTAATTGCTTTTCCTTAGCCCATATCATCGCCTCCCATAGAGCTTTACTTTCTGCTTGTTCCGGACTGGTTGCTCTGACTAAATAGATGCATTTGGAGCCTTGGTGAGCACCTGCAAAATCACGACAGATTAGTCCAATGCCACCAATATTATTATCTGCAAGGTATGAAGCATCAGAGTTAATTTTAAAATAACCAGAGTCTGGGGGTTTCCAGTGAAGATTGAATCTATTTTGAGGGGTAATAAGGTTAAGGGGAGCAATGGGTCTCTTTTCCAAAATTGCAAACTCTCTTTTGAAGTTAAGAATGATGGTATCAGGAGACAAAGAAACTCCCCTGAAGATCTTGTCACATCTAGCCGACCACAAGCACCAGGCTATGATTGCAATTTTGCAGACTTCAACTTCTTCCACTTGTCTAGCTATGAGTTTATCAAACCAATTACAGACCCAATATGTAAGGATGCTTCCCTGCATAGAATGAAAGCCTAGTAAAGCAAACCAGACTGCCTTAGACAAAGAGCAATCTAAAATAATATGTTTTGCAGATTCAAGATCTTGAGCACAAAAAGGGCAGCTGTAATCTTCATCTTGGATAATCCCCATTAGTTTATCTCTGGTAGGAAGTATTTCTTTAACACATTTCCACAGAAAGTAGTTGGTTCTTGGCAGTATAGGTAGTTTCCACAGCTTCTTGTAAATACCCTGCATCCTTACACCTACTGAAGCATCACCATTTCTATCTTTAAGTAGCTTATTATAGGCTGATTTAACTGAGAAGTTTCCACTTTTCTCAAGGCTCCATACAAGTTTGTCTTCTTTTTGATAATGAATAGAAATATTCATGATCAAAGAGATAGTGTTGGGGTCAAATAAGGAAGAAAGAAGAGTTATGTTCCAACCTTCCTTATCAGCAGCAAACAATTGATGAACATAAGTGTAATCTCCAAAGTGGGTAGCTCCAGTTTGAGGGGTAGGGGGAGTCTCCATTTCAGGTATCCATTTTTGATTCCATATTCTTATTTTCTGGCCATTCCCAAGACTCCACCAGCTATACTTATTAATGAAATTAAGTTCAGAGCTAATACTCTTCCATGAACAAGTTGGGTTGTCAGTTTCTGCTGCATTGAAAATAAGACCATCTTGGAAGTATTTAGCTTGAAGTGAAGCAGCACAGATAGAAGTATTATCAGAACACAGTTTCCAAGCAGATTTTGCAAGAAGATCCCTATTGAATAAATGCAAGTCTCTAAAGCCCAAGCCTCCTTCCTCTTTAGAATTATTGACATTCCTCCAACTAATGTGATGTTTGCCTTTGTTAGACTTTTTCTTTCTCCAAAACTTTTGTTGAATAGAGTTTAGTTATTCAATTGTGCTATCTGGTAACTTGAAGGTAATCATATGGTGAACTGGCACTGCATTGGTTACATTTTTTATCATAACTGATCTCCCAGCTTCAGACATGTTTGAACCAGTCCATCTAGAAAGTCTTTTTTCCATTTTAACTTTGAGAATTGAGAATGGAATCTTCTTATTTCTGCCAACAAAGAAAGGAAGACCTAAGTACTTCTCCTCCTCAATATTTAGTTCTCTAACTTGAAGGGTACCACTAATGAGTTGACAAGAATGAGGATCCATGTTATGAATGAAGTACACTGCAGATTTATGAAAATTTCTGATTTGTCCTGAACAGTCACTAAAATCTTTTATAAGTTGGAGAAGCTTGGTTGTTTGCACCTGATTTGCCTTGCAGAAAAGTAAACAATCATCTGAAAACAATAAGTGATTAATCTTAGGAGCTCCTCTAGAAATTTTCATACATGTTAACATATTCATGTCTTCATAGTGTTTTAGTTGTCTTGAGAAAGCCTCCATAGATAGAATAAAAAGGTAAGGAGACAATGGATCTTCTTGCCTTATGCCTCTAGTTGGTTTGAATGATTGAGAAGGAGAACCATTAACCATTATTTCTACTTGGATGGTGCTGATACATTGAAGAATGAGATGGCAAAACTTCTGAGAGAAACCAAAATTCCTTAGAACATCCATAAGAAAAGACCCTCTAACCTGTCAAATGCCTTTTACATGTCCATCTTCAGTGCTAGATTACCTGTTCTCCCTCTTTTTCTCTTCATGTCCTTGACTAACTCCTGAACTAAACAAACATTCTCTGAAATAAGTCTGCCTGGGACATATGCAGATTGCATTGGAGAGATGATTTTGGACATATGTTTTTTGAGTCTCAAAGCAATTATTTTGGAGATTAGCTTGTAAACTGTGTTATAGAGGGCAATTGGCCTGAAATCTTCTGGTTTGAAAGCTGAAGTAGTCTTGGGAATTAAGGTGATTCTGGTGTAATTTAATTTCTTGAGGAGAAAACCTGAACTGAAAAAAGCTTGCACTGTATTACAAACATCTTCTTGAACTATCTGCCACTGAGATTGATAAAAACCTGGAGGGAATCCATCAGGACCAGGTGATGTACATGGATCCATCATCTTGAGAGCTTGGTGAATTTCTTCATTGGAAGGAATGGAAATTAAAGCATCACTGTCAGACTCTGAGATACAAGAGGAAATATGCTGGAGAAAATTCTCACTGTCTGCTGGATTTGATGTAAAGCTAATTTTCTTGAAATGAGTAAGAAGTAGATTTTCTATAGATCTTCTGTCTTGGCACCAAGTTCCATATGGGGCTTGTAAGGAATATATTCTATTTCTCACCCTCCCCTGGTTGGCTATAATATGAAAATATTTGGTGTTTTTATCCATGTCATTGTAGAAATGATCTTTTGACTTCTGTCTATTTGAAGCAGCTTGTATATCATGTAAGGCATCAATTTCTTTCTCAAGATTCAAAACTTTATTAATGTTACTACCTTGAATATCTGAACTTTTTAGTTGAACCAATTGTTGTTGGAGGTCTGATATTTTACCTTGTATCTGACCAAAAGTACTCTTGCTCCATTTAGATAAAAAATGCCTAGTATTAGCCAATTTATCATTCAAGATAAAAGCTGCAGAACCTGTATTGTTAGAAACCCAAGCAGTTTTGATTTCATTTATACAAGAATCATTTTGAAGCCAATGTTCAAAAAAATTCCAACTTCTACTGGAAACTGAGACATTCGAGTATAAAGACAAAAGAATAGGAGCATGATCTGACCTTTTTATAGGGACATGATAAAGTTTAGAGTCTGGAAAAGCATTGAAACAATCATTGTTAACCAGGGATCTATCAAGTCTCGATTTTATTTTACCAGTGCCATGACTATTACTAGTCCAAGTGAAAAGATTACCACTGAATCCTAGATCATGAAGTTCAGCTTCTCTAATGTATTCTAAAACTTCATCAGAAGTATGGATAGAATTTGTGTTTCTCTTAGAAGAGTCTAAAGTAATATTAAGGTCTCCAATAAGGACCCATGGGATATTAACAACTTTACTGAGATTTTTAATGTATTCCCATTGGGATGGTTGTTCATCTCTATAAGGAGTGCCATAGACACAAGAGAGAAACCATTCACCCTTTACGGAATCATGAGTAACTAAAGCATGAAACATGTTTGAAGAAGAATTGATAATTTCTAAAGAGAAACCATCCTTCCACAATAGGGAAATACCTCCAGCTTGACCAATGGAGGGAACAAAAGATTTATTAGGGAAATTGAGAAAGTTGGTCAATTTTATAATTCTGTTATCATTTAGTTTGGTTTCTGACAAAAAAATTATATCAGGAGAATGTAATTTATTGAGATGCATAAGATAATATCTAGTTTCTTTGCCTAAAAAACCTTGACAGTTCCAACTCAATATTATCATGGTAGTATGATTTGAATAATCACTAAACTTGATACTCAATCTAGTATATCTATGCAAAGTATGAATAAGGGGAAATAAACAAAGACAATCACTAACAAAATGATAGTTATAATGAAAGTTTATAAAAGAGATTTGGATTACCAGATTAGAAGTGGCCCCGTTCATCTCCTGAGAATTCTCTATTTTTTCCTTTGTTCCATCCTCAACCAAGTCATGCTCCATTTCATCAGCCTTTATTACAGGAATGTTAATATCAGTATTACTTTCCATGTTGTTATCTTCAGAAGTGTTAGTGTCTTGATTTTCAGTTCTGCTTTTTTTGTTACCCCTTTGCTCCTCTTCTTTTGTAGAATTTTCTTCAATCTGCAAACGACTAGCTTCTGCAATTCTTTCTACTAACAGGTTCAAATACTCAACAATCTCTACACCATAAGCAGCTGCCAGTTCATGAATATATGCAATATATTCATCATTTGTGTACCTTCTTATTTTTAGCTCATCAGCTACTATGTCACAAGTTTCATCATTATGATCAATTGTTAAACAGTGGGTGCATAAAGAATGTGGTTTTCTTTCCCAATGAAATCGAATCCAAGTAACTCCACCTGCTGCATTATTCCACCAGCCCCCTCTATGTAAAGGTTTAGAAAGATCAACATTAATTCTTGCCGTAATCTCGCTGCCATAGATTTGAGTGCAATCTTCTGGATCGGTAGAAATCTTTATTCCCAGCTCCTCAATGGCCTCATCAACAATATCTTTGGAGTGATGTTCTGGGAGCAGATTCTTGAAGTGGACAGTCCAATCTTGATGAGAAAAAATCCAGTTATTAACTGGAATAGCCGGATCATATTTTTGAAGATTCAGGAGACATTTTTTCGCATTCAAAGGACCCTTTTTGAGAACATCATTCATGACTTCAACGGTGTGAAACTTGAAAAGATAGATATTCCTTCCAATGGCTCGCACCTCCTTAGTTCTGTATCTACTCCATATTTTTTGAACTTCTTTCCTTATTTCATCAGTGTCGAAATTATCTTTAGAGAAGAGCTTACTAATAAGGGTAGTGCGAAAATCCTCAGAGACTTTAGTAATCGCAGTTTTTGTACCTATAACTCTCCTCATTTGTCTAGCACAAATATCCTTGATTTGAGCATTTTGCATCTTTCCAGTGATAGCTGTGATTTGGTTATGAGAATAAGAGGCCATATCGTCTTTGAAATTGCTTTTCTCACAAGAATTGGAAGTGGAGTTAAGATAAATCATGATGATTTCAATGGAATAGGGTATGTTTTTATAATGGGAAAAGTTACAGGAAAGATAACTATAATTAGTTACGCTGAGAATATATTTTCCTTCATTGAGATTGAAGAGGATAAATCTAAAAGAGGAAATGAAATATTCTTTAAACGGAAAGTTGACTATCATGTGACTAATATGCGGCTTGATAGAAGAGATCCTATCAATTCGGAGAGTAATTGGCGGACGATTGAATTTTTTAAAATTCAAATTTTCCGTAATCAACGAGCGAGAAACATCTACCATGAACGACTTCCAAGTTTCAGTATCTGAGATGAATAACCTTGGAACGATAACAACATTTGAATCATAAACATGATAAAGAAAGTAATACTGATTCATACTGATAACATCCTCTTCCACGGTAGAGGCTTTCAATACTGCTGAAATTTTTGATGAAAAATTAGGAGTTGGTTGTGACAATAATGTAAATAGGAGGAGACCATTGAAAAGAAGAGTCCAAAACCGGAAGCTTCTCATTTTTGATGAACTGAGGGACCTGAAATTGTAGGAGCGGAATATCACAGCAAATGATAACTTACGAAATTGTGGAGAGAAAATACATTTTGCGAGTATAGAATATTTTGCGAAGATAAAGAAATCACGAAGAACGTTTTACGAGTAAAGGAAGTTCGTGAAGTAAATTTGCGAAGGTTCGTATGATGATTCTTTGATCCGAAATTAAGGGAAAGATTAGTTGTTATCCAATGTGTAAAATCATATAAATATCCATTTAGGCATGAGAGGAAAGGGAGAGACACAATTTGAGAGATGAGGATAATTTTAGGAGGAGAGAGAAAATTTTAGAGAGGGATTTATTTTCTTTATCATCTTCTTCCCCAAAAAATTCTAGAGCTCCAAATATTCATTAATGGAGTCTCAATTGTAAAATCATGTAATTACATACAATCACTAGTGAAGCATCGTGGATGTAGATCACATTGATCGAACCACGTAAAAATCTTTGTGTCTTTTTATAATTTTAGTACTTTAATCTTCATCTTCACATCAAATAATTGAGATCATCATATTGGATTCTTATGAGGGTGTAGTTGTGAGATAATCCGCAACTACATAATTGGCGCTAGAAACAGGGACCTGCTTGTTGGATTGAAGAAGACTAGAAGAAATCAGAGAAGAAAATCATCAACAAAGTGAAAGTATCCGGAATCCTAGACAATGAACAATCAAAACAGATGAATCTTCCTTTCTAATTCTTTAATTTTGTTCTCAAAAATTTAGGTCTAGTGATTCAAGGTAGACGAAGAAATTGAATTATAACAGCCATATTCGCAGAAAGAAAAGGAAATCGCATACTCGAAATTACTCCAGTGAAGTGCAATTTCAAAGAAGATTAATTAAATAAATCCACTTCATCGACGATCATTCTGATGAATATAAATCCAGTTCAAATCCAGCGACTAACTAGGGAAAATTAATGATGGCTTTGTAAACTCAAATGTAGAATCATGCGAAGATAACCATACTGTGATTAAAGCAACAGACGATGGAGTACTGCTGCAAAGGAATTGTTTTTACTCAACCTTAACGCAAGAATATACTAGGATGTTATAGTACCATCAGCAATTAGGAACTCATTTTAATCAAGACATCATCAACAAACGGAAAATTTTCAATGGAGTCCAAGAGAAAGCAACATCAACAGAAACTATTGAGAAAGAAACAATGGATATAAAGAATGTGGAGATTATTGGGAGAAAGAATATAAAGAATAATCGAAAGAAATGTGGAAATTCAGTACATATTGGAGTACAACAACACCAAGAAGATGCTTAAAGAATATGAAATGTTTCTACCATGCAAAGACAAATCAAGCATTTTCTTCGGAAACCTCTTTATAGGATATCATTGCGAAGATATTATTGCGAAATTTACTTTGTCATCAATTATTGTGAAGATAGGATAATTCCTAAGCAAATCAACTAGACCACCAACTTATTATTAATAAGTTAAAGAAGATGGAAGATGGTGACAATTTCACAAGCATAAGAGAAATCCCCAACAATCACGAGCTAGAGAAAGAAATTCCAACGAACATTAACTCCAGTGATTACTTATCGAACATCAACGAGTGGCAAACCGATTGAGAATAATAATTTTAAGTTGAAAGAACCATGAGCTAATACAACAAGGAGGGTTGTACTTCGCAGAAATAACTAAGAAGGAAGAATTCCTGCGAAGATATAATTGTGGAATTCGGTTTGTGCTTAAGTTTGTCTATGAAGTTGGAGGAAGAAGAAAGATTAACAAATATGACGTCTCATCTCTGCAACTCACCCATCTCGTCATTTACGTCCTCAAAATCTTGATAATTCGCGAGAAGAAAAATGTAGTAGTCAAGTTCACTTCGTATCAAGAAAATGACGAAGCAACTCTAATCACACTTCACTTCACCAAAGCAAAATCCGAGGCGCCCTTTCAAGTGGACGAAGTTAAAAGGAGTTGCTGCAATATACCAATGATGGGAATAATCATCTTGGATCAACCGTTTTAGACAAGCAAGAGGACTACATGAGGCAGAGTATGGGAGAGGAAGCTTTACGTAAAGTTATTAATTTCTTGCAAAGTTAAAAAATACTGCAGGCGAAGAAGACGCGCCTAAAACACAAGTAACATCAAATGACGCATACTACAGGAAAATTACCAGGAAAGAAAAACTACTAGCGAATCAAAGAAATAAATGAGTACAACTTATGTAGTGATAGAAAGCAACAAAAGCTGCGAAGGTCATGTTCAGGAAATTCATGATACCCAAGCACTTGGTCCAGAAGCATTCAACCATAGAAAACAAACGCATATAGTACATTTTACCATATAATACAAATAGTAGATAGTACATTTGATTCCCAGCAAAGTGAATATTTCACGAACAAACGCAGCAAAGTGAATATTTCACGAACAAACGCAGCAAAATGAGTACTTTGCGAACAGACGCAGCAAGAAAAAAGTAACGAAGAGAGAGAAGAAAACATGAATTGAAGCAAGGGATCTAAAGGCGGAAAAATGGAGTTACTTCAGCAACAACAGCAAATAAATTCTCCAAAACACAACGCCTCAAGCTCAACTAATAGAGAAATGATTCAAATATTCTCTGCGAACAACATACCCCCTACGAAGTTCAGTTCTCCAGAGCCCATATTCAGGTCTATTACTTCGCAGTAGCAAGATAAGGGCACATTAAATAATCTGCGAACATAACAAGTGTGGGAAGGACGTCTTTAGCAGAAAGGAAGAAAGGAGGAAAAGAAAAGCAACGTCCAAGCAAGGAATGTCATCAATGAGTGTTCATGCACGTGAAACTTGCAGTTTCATTTCACTGCTTAAGAACGATGTTATCATTTATTTTGGTATTCAAAGATTTTGAACGTGAGGTACTGCAAATCAACTCAATCGACTTGGGAAAGCTCAACTTCATAAAAGAAATGATTAGCAGAGGAAGGGAAAATCAGTAGGGAAAGTAATGAACCAGCAAGCAAAAGCGAAGAAAAAATACCACTTCATCTCAATACAAAGAAGAAACCGGGACACGAAGAAGAAATATCCAGTGAAATACTCAGAAAAATAACTAAACTGTAAAGACGCAGACGTACAGGGAAAAAGATGGAGGCGTTATATGAAGACATGCTTACCTTACGAACACACGCAACACAAACAAATATTTCGTACAAATTCATGCATTTCAAAGCATCTATTCAACCCATTGACAACATCAACTTGCAAAAACAACATTAGTTCGTAACAACTTGACAACATCAGTTCGCAACAACTTGGCAATATTAGTTCGCAACAACTTGACAACATCAATTCGCAAAAACAACATTAGTTCGCAACAACTTGTCAATATCAGTTCGCAATATCAATTCGCAACAATACCAACGGATGATTAAAGATCCAAGAAGCAAATCATATATTTCGCAAGAGACAACAACAAGCCATAAAAAGGTAAGTACCATTTCCTTTAATACTTTATTTACGGAAGACAAAAGATTTTTGAATTTATTTACTAAAACGGATATACTCGTAAAATTTCTAAGATTTCAAAACATTTCAAAGATTTTTTAGATTGGTTAAAAGCGATACAATCGCAAGATTCAAAAATGACTTCATCGCAAAATTTAAAAGATCTCAATTTTTTTTTCAAAGACTTCAAAATTACAAAAAATAGAGAAAATTAAATTCTTATATTTCTATAGAAAAATTTTGATTAATACTTCTCATACTTTTCATACTTCTTATACTAAACATTTCATGAAAACATTCAACATTTTATGTACATGAAAAATTTACGATGAATTTTTAAAAAAGGCGAAAAAATACCGCCATTTACGATTAACTTGCGAATAAAAGACCGCAATCTTTGATCAGCCTCCAAAAAAGAAAGAGAGCCGCAGAAAATTTTATATAGGCAAACCTTTGTGGCGTACACCCTAGTTCGCGAAGCTATATTTCGTAAGAGGAAAAGTCCTAAAGTACGTCATTTAAGGGGGTACCTATAAACGTGGCTAAGGGTAACCGGAACACCACCAAGGGCCCTTAGTACATGGTAAAAATTTAGGGGTACAACCCAATAATGGGGTACCTATCCGGGTTAGAAACCTTGGATTCTCACCTAATCTAGCGACATTACGCAATATAAAATGCGGTGTAAGAAGATTTAGGTTGGGCGACTAAGGCATACTGTCTTTCCCAAGAAGTGCATAAAACGATCAAGGCGCCGAGGTACACGGTTGAGTCAAGAGTGCCGGGTGAGGTTGAACCACATCTGCCATTTTTGACAAGTCTTGGCAAATGATGCACTTGGCCCAAAGATACCCCATAGGGTGCAACCTCGTAACTATAAGCCCTATAGGCAAAAAGGATAAGAGGTTGCGATCAAAAACTGGTTGTTGGCAGAACCGAATGGGAAGAGCTAACCTTGTATGGTCTATGTACGCTTCCTTGAAGGGGCAACCAGGGGGAAGATAAAGGGCAGCACCCTCCATTAGGGAGCTGATACGTGCTATAAGACGCAAATGTCACGAGGCTTCTTGTTTGCGAAAACATAAAGGCTTGTCATATTTGTGCAACAATTGAACTTCTGCGAGCCTTCTAAAAAAAAAAAAAAAAAGAACTCGCAGAACATAACAATGAAGATAAGATGAGATCAATGGGTTTTTGCATGAAAGTGTAAAGACGTCCTGCGATTTCATCGCAAGACGATAATGTCACGAGGTTGTATATTCGCAAGAATGTTCAGACTTGTCATATTATCGCAAATACAAAATATTATCACAAAAGAGGTGGAAAAATAAGACCTTTACTTAGGAAGGCATGATAAGACCACAGCAATTCATGAAATTTATTCCATCAAGATCATTGAAGAATTTTGAAGAGAATATATATCAAAGAAGACAATTCCATCAAGATCATTGAAGAATTTTGAAGACAATATATATCAAAGAAGACAATTCCATCAAGATCATTGAAGAATTTTGAAGACAATATATATCAAAGAAGACAATTCCATCAATATCATTGAAGAATTTTTACAAGAATATATATCATGAAGTCATACCAGAAGAGGCGATTTCATTCACGAAAATACACAAGTAAACTTGCGAAGATGATTATATGAATAGAGGCAATTCAAAGATATATAAATTTTACTACGGAAAAATGAGCTAAGTAACAGAAACTTGAAATATGCATTATAATAGATAAGTATTCACATCATACAAGCATCATACTCGCATCATTCAAGCATTATATTTGCATCATAAATGCATTGCATAAACATTTCATGGCATAAGCATCACATACATATTTCATAACATAATCATTACATAAATATTATATTCGCACAAGTATTGTACAAAATTTTACAGGAAAATACCACGAAACTTCGCAGAAAAGTTCATAATTCGCAGGACTATTCATAGTTCGTAACACTATATTCGTAACACTATATTCGCAACACTATGTTCGCAACACTATGTTCGCAACACTATGTTCGCAACACTATATTCGTAACACTATATTTGCAACAGTATGATTTGCAACAGTATGATTCGCAACAGTACATTCGCAACAGTATGTTCGCAACAGTATTCACAGCACTATTCGCAGCACTATTCATAAGTTCATAAATGCGCATAAAAACTCAGGAATTTGTAGAAATATTCAGAAGATAACAGGGTTACCACTTGAGGCAGAGGCAACATAACAATAGAGATGCAATTTAATTATTCAACATTTTCTCAAGAATTCTCTTTCGAAGATAAAGAACAGAGGCAACTATGGATACCCAAGAAAATATTTGATGTTCTTTATCTTCTCAGCAAGAATCCTCACCAAAAGTGGAATAATAATTTCACATGAACAAAGGCAATATTTATCACTCTCTTAAGGATACTTCATACTTCTTATATATTTCGAGGATTAAATACTTCTTATACTTCTTCAAGGATATTTTATATTTCTTATACTTCATACTTCTTCAAGATACTTCACATACTTCATACTTCGCAAGATGATACTTCTAATTACTTCTTAAAGCTCAGAACTTCGCAAAAGAATAGAGGCAAGTATATACTTTTTGAGTTTGATATTCTTTCGCTCGTTCCTTCATCAACAAAGATCAAAGACTACTACAACGGATTTTTTCTTAAAGATCGCTCTTCAAGCAATATTCAAGAAAAAAGAGGCAAGATGTAGGAGCGGAATATCACAGCAAATGATAACTTACGAAATTGTGGAGAGAAAATACATTTTGCGAGTATAGAATATTTTGCGAAGATAAAGAAATCACGAAGAACGTTTTACGAGTAAAGGAAGTTCGTGAAGTAAATTTGGGAAGGTTCGTATGATGATTCTTTGATCCGAAATTAAGGGAAAGATTAGTTGTTATCCAATGTGTAAAATCATATAAATAACCATTTAGGCATGAGAGGAAAGGGAGAGACACAATTTGAGAGATGAGGATAATTTTAGGAGGAGAGAGAAAATTTTAGAGAGGGATTTATTTTCTTTATCATCTTCTTCCCCAAAAAATTCTAGAGCTCCAAATATTCATTAATGGAGTCTCAATTGTAAAATCATGTAATTACATACAATCACTAGTGAAGCATCGTGGATGTAGATCACATTGATCGAACCACGTAAAAATCTTTGTGTCTTTTTATAATTTTAGTACTTTAATCTTCATCTTCACATCAAATAATTGAGATCATCATATTGGATTCTTATGAGGGTGTAGTTGTGAGATAATCCGCAACTACAGAAATTAACACATCATTTGAGAAGGATTGGGTAATTTGTAACGAAAAGAAAGATAAGTAAAGACGCACTAAAGAGGAGACTAACAGAGAAATATGGAAACGAAAATACCAATTCAAGAAAAGATCAAGAAAGAAAAAGAAGCTCTTTGAGCTAAATTAGTTTAGAGAAGCTCTTTGAGCTAATTTTGTTTAGAGTTGATCAAACAGTAAAGCATCAGAAAACAATGAATCAGATAGTAATCTTGATACGTTTGAAAAGATTAGAAATTGAGATCATAATCATAGAAACATCAAGAACAACTTAAAAAATTCTAAAGAAAATTTTCCTTAAAAAACGGAGGTTCTCTCTCCTCTCTCTGTCTCACCTTCCGTTTCTTGTTATTATAACCATAGTCTGTTTAACACAAAAAATATTGTGCTCACACCAGACTTTCAAGATAAAACGTTTTGCTAGTAAGTCCCTGGATATGAATCAATTTTACTTGATGAAAGGAAACTCAGCAGTGCTAGTGATGGTTTTGAAGCCCAATTAAGTTCCTTAGCGAAGCCAAAACGATAATAAATTTGAATATAATATTTAGATAATACGTTCCTACCAAAATGCTCAATTCAAGTTACCAAACCTTATCACCCACTGATCTTAATTTCAACTGTTAACTTTTAACGGCTAACATTCAAAGAGGTATACGGTGGTGTTCAGGGCCGTCTTAGGCCAAGGGCGAAATGGTCGACCGCCTTAGGCCCCAGTTTTTGAGGGGCCCAAATTCAAAGTTTTGTTCATTTCCAATTGATTGCCTGAGTTAGCAACATCGGGTCAGTTTGCATGTTTGAAACTTTCTTTGCATCTTAAGAGCATCCGTAGTGGGCGACTAAAAACCAGAGTAAAGATCAAACAACAGACGCAGTGGAGAAGGAGTAAACATCAAAGACCAGACTATAACCAAAACCCATACCATATTTAGTCTTTAGTTTGATCTTTAGTCGGGCGTAATTTAGAACTCCGCCTGACACTAAAAAAATAAATAAATGGGGCGCAACTTAAAGTTGCGCCTGAATGAGGCGTAACTCAAAGTTACGCCCGATTAAAAAAAAAGAAAAAAGAGAATGGGGCGTAACTCAAAGTTACGCCCTACACAAAAAAGAAAATTTAAATGAAAATGGGGCGGAATCTCCCTCTTACGCCTGAAGTTACGCCTGACCAAATTTTACTCTCCCTCCACTGCGTTGCAATATGGGCTAAACCCAAACTTTGGTCTTTTTTTTTGTTCTTTGCTCTTTAGTTATGATCGCCCCACTGCAGTTGCTCTAAGTCACATAAGATCGAACATATGTTAGTAACTTCGCTGATACGTGCCATTTAGATCGATACTAACTTTGATGATATAGCTGTTTAGACCAACAATGGTGAACAATTAAAACTCTTAAAATGAGTGACTTCATGCAAAATAGTATTTCTTTAAAAAATTTTTTGCAAGATCCAAATTGGAATAGGTTCTTATTCCTGGTCAGAAACCACGGTGCTTGCGCCGGCTTGTACCTATTGAAAGTATCTTTTCCTTTATTTTGTTAACCCTCTCGTCCATAATATATGCTAACGCGATTAAAGAATTATCGTAAATCACTGAATTTTATCTATTTTTTGTTAAACATTTTGCAGCTTTATAGCATTTTGGTGACATTTCTTTTGGAACGATTTTTTTGGAGACTACTCAAAAATGGAGGGGATTACTCTTCAATTTTTTGGGTGGATATTAGAAGTATTAATGAGTCACCCCTTATCTATTTTTTTTAATACCAAACTTGTCCTTGGTAATTAAATTAGTTAGTGTAATGATTAATTAGTGTTAGTGTAGTGTGGTTAGATTAATTAGGAACGCGTAATTGGGGGATATGGAAACTAATTGGGGGATATAGCTAAATGAAAAAATAGGGATCCAAATATCCTAGCTGGGTTACCCCTTATATAATTAAATTATTAATTCCTAATCTAACCTTCACTAATTATAATTAGTTACTAATTATGATTAATAAAATGTTAATGATTTGGGGGATATAATTTGTGTATTTATGTTTATTTGAATTTGTGTGGGTTAGTTGAGAGTAGAAGGAGGGAAAAAATTTTGAGTAGAATTTTTTTTTTTTTGAAAATGGAAGATGATTGTGATGAGAGACTTGCAGCTGCTGAATCTTTAGCTCAATTACAACAACAACCATATCTTCAATCTTCGGTTAATGATAACAACTCACAATTTTTTTATGATGAACCAACACCTTTGAATCGTGATTTTCGAGACTATGAAGGGTTTTGTGAAGAACCAACTCAAGAAAGTAAACATGTTCAGCATACAAGCAACCCCAACACACAGGTAATGCTTCAAAGAGGTCGAAAATTTGTATTTTTTTTTTTGAAACCGCCATTTCTGTCTGAAAAACCTTAGTACCGGCATGCTCGTTTTATGAATACTACGCCGGAACCTCTATAACCGGCATTGTATTCATACAAATTTATATGCCGGGACAAAATTCCCCAACTGTTCAAGAACAAACCGGCGCGGTATTCAAACCAAGATTGCATGCTGGTACACATTTATACTTTTTACCTATCACCGAATATTCCATGGAATATTAAAACCGGCAGTGTGAGTACATGACAGACAATGCCGGTTTATGATACCGGCATAGAAACTTAAATGTCGAGGATGCCGGTATTACACTTGAAACATTCAGAAGTTAAAGATATTTTGAACTTACATACCGGCATAGAAACTTAAATGTATAGGATGTCGGTTTTACATTAAAAACATACATAAGTTAGTGATATGTTGAACTTAACTACCGGCATGCTTATCTTTGAACTTACTATGCCGGAACTTTATCCCGGAATGGGAACTAAAATTATCTGAATGCCGGTTTGGATACTGGCATGGAAAGTCAAATACAATGTATGCCGGTCATTAATCCCGGCAGTTTAGTTTTCTTATCGACAATGCCGGTTTTGAACTAATTCAATTTTCTTTTCATTCATTCCTTAGATTGTGACATTCAACGATCAACCAATCTCCAAACCGCTCCATTGGGATACATCGGAATACTATAAAATGCCTCGGGTATGTTACCAAACAATACTTTCACCTAGTTTTTACAATTTTATGCTGGGATTTGCTTGTAATTTCCCATTGTTGTCCTTATGTAGGGAATAAAATATGAAAATGAAGCAATTTCTTGGGAAAAAGCGACGGCTCTTAAGAACATGTGTGTCTTAGTGAGGAATAGCCAACGTTCAAATGTTCGTTTTGAGATGGTTTGCGAGAGAAGTGGAAAATACAATAAGAAAAATAGCCATAAGAGAAAGGGTTATGTATATGAAAAGAAGACTAAGAGGGTATACAGTACAGTTACGAGGAAGGATGAGTGCCCCTTTAAGCTTGTATTCTATCTAAGAGGAGAAAAAGAAGAAGAAAAAGAATGGGAATGTAAGGTGTGGTTTGGCCGTCACAACTACCCCGATCCGAAAGATTTTGAAGGTCACTCCCTAGTTGCGAAGCTAAAACATGATCAATTCGAGGATGTCAAGATTATGACAAAAGCATGTATCAAACCAAGAGTGATTCTCAGAACCTTCAAGGAAAAGGATAAGACGAACGTTTCTTCACTCACTACAATTTATAGCGCACAAGCAACCATTAAAAGGTTGGAATGGGAAGGGAGGAGTGTTATGCAAGAATTTGAGAAGATAGTTTGGGATCACAACTACACGCGTATCATTAAAAGAGGTCCGGACGAGATCAAGTATTCATTTCGCATCCTTTGCTTTCACAATTGGCTCATACGTGTTGTGATGTTCTTATGATGGACTGCACCTACAAGACAAACAAATACAACATGCCGTTGTTCAATATCGTGGGGCAAATTTCGGACAAGGTAACATTCACATTGGCTTGGTGTTTAATGGAAAACGAGAGGGATTTCAATTATCATTGGGCATTGCAACAATTGAAATTATTGTTCCCGGAAAATCATTTTCCGAAGGTCATCATAACCGATCAATTCGACGCACTAATAAATGCCATATCTGACGTATATCCGGATGCAAAAAATTTCCTATGTACAAATCATATAGGTGAAAATGTGAAAAAACATTGTCATGCTTTGTTTGAACCCTCTAAGGCTAATATTAAGAAGAGAATGGTCGCTCAACTAGAGGAAGATGTTCGCAAAGAGAAACTATCACCCGAAGAAGAAGAAAATGAAAGAGGAAAGATTAAAGAGCGAGTCGACAAAGAACACAATGAAAATCATAAAAGGTGGTTGGAATTTGTAAAGGATTGGGAGAAAGTTTATTGGTCTCTTACCGAGGACATGTATGAAAAGAGATTGAACATGTTTATTGCCAAATATAACGAAGTGTATCCAAGTGCCGTCTCATATTGTCGGGATAATTTGTTGGATAAGTTCAAGGAAAAATTTATGCGTGCGTGGAAAAATCGTTATAGACATTACGGGAATGAAGAAACTAGTATAACGGAGTCCTCACATGGGAGATTTAAATATCTCATCCAGTCCGTCCAAGGAAACGTGGTTACGGTCACCGAGGCAATGGAGCAACACTTTAAGGCCGATATCGATAGGATCAAGAAGGCTTTTGAGAAAAGCTCAATGGAAAGGATGACTCAATTTATTCCACATACTAAGTTGCTCCAAGGAATAGAGTTTTACGTCTCCCGTTGGGCAATAAAACATATGATGAGACAAATGCAATATGAGAAAAATTACGGAAAATCGGGTGATGTGTGTATTTGTCCCGACATGTCTTCATTGGGGCTTCCGTGTCGTCATATGCTTGTGAAGTATGAAGAAGTGATACCTATTGATCCGTTTTGGAAGTAATTATCTTTCGACCTTCCCCCTACCGAAGCTCCCGGACAATCACCATGGGATACAAAGGAGGCCCAAGAATTTTATGAAGCTTACTCACGTGGCAACTCGGCTAGCCGACAAGTATTGTTGAGCCAACTAAGACTAATTACACGGCCATGGATAGCACAAAGTGAATAGCCAACAAAGGAAGATCCGCCGGGTAGACCACAAACTAAAATTGCAAGGAAGAAACAAAGAAAATAATTAAAACAAATGACTCGACGTGAAGAGGAACTCGCAGAAACTAAAAAATGAGATCTATGTGCAAGTGAGATTTCAGAATCAAGATTCGCGGAAGCTCCCGTTCCAAACAAAAGGGGTAGGCCGAGGAAGGAACCGATATCAAGTCAACAACAATCGACCAGTTCCGAACCTGCACCAATAGTCGATGTATCGGAGATTCAAAGGAAAAGGGGAAGGCCGCCAAATGTACCAACATTAAGCTACCAAGGACAACAAGGTGAGAATTCTAAAGGTACACCCATGGTTGATGTACCCAAGGTTCAAAGGAAAAGGGGAAGGCCGCCGAAGGTACCCACATTAAGCTACCAAGGAAAACAAGGTGAACATTCCGAAGGTACACCAATAGTTGATGTTTCCGATGTTCAAAGGAAAAGGGGAAGGCCGCCGAAGGTACCAACATTAAGCAACCAAGGGCAACAAGGTGAGCATTACGAACCTACACCAATAGTTGATGTATCGGAGGTTCAAAGGAAAAGGGGAAGGCCGCCGAAGGTACCCACATTAAGCTACCAAGGACTACAAGGTGAGCATTCCGAGTCTACACCCATAGTCGATGTCTCCTAGGTTCAAAGGAAAAGGGGAAGGACGCCTAAGGTACCAACAATAAGCTACCAAGGACAACAAGGTGAGCATTCCGAGGCTACACCCATAGTCGATGTATCCGACGTTCAAAGGAAAAGAGGTAGGGGTAGGCCAAGGAAGAATATTATCCCGTCTAATACCAAAGACATTTGGAGTGTAGGGATTGCAGATGATGATTTGGATATAATAAAGCAGAAAGTTGGTAATATGAAGATGTATAAGGATCCCAGAATAGGTAGGACCATTAGAACTTATCATACGAAGATAGAGTCTTACATAGACCAACTTCCTGAGGTTATTCGCGAGTTTATTGTGTACACGGATGATGTCGATGGAGATGGAAATTGTGGCTATCATGCCGTGACCGAACAACTAGGAATCTTCGAGACGGCTGTTAGTAAAGGAATGACACCATGTCGATATGCTAGAATGAGGATGGACGATAAACTATTGAAGAAGAGGAGCTTTTATGAGCAATTGGTTGGTCACGACGAGGTGTTTGATGATATGTGTGCTCAAGTGTTAGGACCCGAGCAGGAGATGGCATTTCTTCCTACTCAATATTGGATAAGGATGCCGCTTTGTGGGCATCTAGTAGTGGATACATTTAATTGTGTTGTTCATTATTTTACCCCCACCGCAGTCACAACATTTACACCAAAGTGGCAAAAATGCGAGGGATTCCTTAAGACGAGAAGAGTTGTTTTGGCATACGTGAACGACAATCATTTCGTTATTCTAAAACTCAAGGACAATTTTCCATCGCCACCTGTTTGTGAGATGGTTAAAAACAATGAACTAGATCCAAATATATGGAAGGGATGGATGGCATTGAATGAGGAGAATCACCAATTATGGGACGCTTTGGCCTTATCAAAGAAACCTCTTGAATAGGAGGAGTTGAAACTTCATACGTGTGGAAGCGATGACGAGTAATTTGGATATATGTGGTTTACTAATACGCCACCTTTTTTTTTTTTGGAAGTATGAATTGTAATCATTAAACCATATGCCATGTACGTGCTAATGGGATTTGATTCAAACTTTACTATGCCGGTAATCGTACCGGCGTTGCAATATATGTTCTCTTTTGTGCCGAAATAACACCACAAGTACACAGATATAATTTTGACATTTCCGGCATTGTTAAAAAATGCATAAAACTGCCGGAACTCTAATGGTAATAAGGGATAGTTTCAGTACTGGCATGATTGTGGCGCTATCAACTATGCTGGAACTGTATAATTTTTTTTCATTCTGGAACTAAACATAGAGCCGGTGTAGAACTCATGATATCGACTATGTCGGTTTTGGAAAATAAAAACTTAGAAAAAGCAGATTTCAAGACGCATAAAATAACATAAGCAAAGTTTAAACAAACCAAATGTGAAGTTAAGATGTTCCAAACCGAAAACAAATGAAATGGAGATGTTCAAAGTTTACCAAGCCACACAAACAAACATAAACCAAACTAATACTATAAAACAAACAAACAATCACTCAGTTCTTGGCTTCTTGTGTGCCTTCTTCTTCTTTTCGCCCCACAAAGCTTTTGCCTCTGGATCTTCGATTTTGTCTATCTTTTCATTCAGTTTCTCCATTTCTTTCAGGGTCAGCACCACTCCTTTCTTGGTCTTCTTCTTAATGAATTTTGACAGATTTCCAAGCCGCTGACGCTGTGAAGGAATTTTTAAACATGTATTTAGTATGAACAATTTTATAAGTTGATAGATAAAGAGAATATTAATGAACTCACCAACAACGTAACGAGCTGTAGAAGTCCAGGTACAGTATCTGGAGTTGTGGAGGGACGTGATGGTGGTGGAGGGACCTCTACCGTATCCGGGCGTACAACATAAGGATGCGAGTACTGTAGATACCCGCTTAGGAATGTTGGTTCACTATCAAAACTGTTCTCAGCCAATTCCCAATCATCCCTATCCAGCACAAGTTCTTCTTCTTCCCTTTCGATCCAATGTGCAAGAATAGGTTCTGGGTCGTAGCATACCAGAGTATGTCTCTCATATGATTGGCATTTAGTAAAGTCATGATAATATTTATGATAAGATGTATCCGTGAGATCTTTCTGCTTGTAACCGAGTTGGCGCATCACGCGAAGAGGGTTGTGCATAACAAATCCTTTTGGATGAAATAACGGTCCGTTATAAAATGAAACATTTTCATGTCTCTTAAGGTGAACTCCTCTGACATCCCTATAAGGGTCAAACACAACATCTTCCACAGAAAACGAGTCCAAAGCCAATCTCATTTCTAAAATCCGTTTCTTGTTAGGTGAAGGGGTATTGCGGAAGAAGTATTTCTGATCTAGAGCCATATTCGGTTCATAATCACGCCAAATCTCCAATCCTTTATACCCTATGAACAAATCTCTGAATTGTTCATAAGCCCACACCTATGCCCATAAAATGTATAAGAAAATAAATAGTTGGAAACTAACAAATGTAATGATAACAATCAAAAAATAAGTATTTCAATATACCTGAATCACAGTGAAATTCCCATTAAATTGACGGCCTTTCGCTTTAGAAGCTCGATGCATTTCTGCCAAAAAATGTGCCAAGAAAGCAGTGCCCCATGAATACTTATGAACGTCTTCCAACGGATCCAAGTACTGCAGGTTGTTCATATGCACCATGTTACCATTAGAGTCAGGGAATATAGCGGTTCCCAAAATGAACAACATATATGCAACGGCAGTTTGTTGAGCTTATGCGGGAGTCAAATCCTTGTTCTTCGTATTCCCAAATAGTTGATTGAGTTTGACGAATGTTATAGTCTTTGTCTGAGCCGTTTGTTTCTTGTACAAATTTTCCAACGTGGTTTCCTTGTCCCATCCAAACAACTTTTCAGTGAGCTCATAGATATTTTCCCACCCTAGGTCCTTCGAGTTGTCTCCAACCTTGACCGGTTTCCCAAGAACCTCTAGTCCTATTATCCTTTGGACATCTTCAGGGATAATGGTCATCTCGCCAAAATTAAAATGCATGGTGTCAGTTTCACCATAAAACCTCTCCAAAAAGCAGTTTGCCGTGACGGTATCAGTGGCCACATAATTTTCTATCGCAGGATACAACCCAGATGCTCTGACTATTTCTTGAACAGCCGGAAAGTCATCCTCCAAAAGCCACACATCCGATTATTGATGGCGGCTAACACGCCAGGATTTCCTGTGGTCCTATAAAAACACAACCAACTTAATTAAATTGATCACAAATAAATAATATAATAACAAGATACAAACGTCTTACATAAGTTTGATAGATCCAACGATCCCAAGAGTCTTTATACGAAAATAAAAGTTGCGGGTTAATCGTTTGACCCAAATGTTTTCCATCATTGCTGTCAGGAATCAAGTCGTACTTATTAGGGAAGTGAGGTGGGGGTGCCCTTTCATCATCAGTTTTTCCTAAGTCACCTGCTTGTGAGGATGAACTACCTGCTAGTTTCGGTTCTGGTGGATTTTCCCTCTCATCATCATCATCAGTGCTGGTTGATTCGCTTATAGGATGATCCCGAATTGTCACCTTAGCAGTAGCCGTATTTTGACGTTTACGTCGAGAAGACTTATGTTTTGATTCTTCAACAACTTTTCCTTTGTCCTTTGATGGGGCGAGAGACCTATGTTCCAACATGTTAAACTGAGTTATATACTGGATGCCCGCATACAATAGGAACGCATAGAAAACCGGCATACTCCATAGACATATAAACTACGCCGGAACACATACCGGCATTATCGGCAATAAATATGTCTATGCCGGTTATATTGAATTCTATACAGAAAATTCTAAGCCGTATGAAACAAAAACCGTTATAATTTGTTACCATACCTATAGTGCCGGAACATATACCGGCATAGAAAAGAATAATAAGGTGAATGCCGGTTTCTGTTGAATTCAATCCAGGGATTTAAAAAAATTAGGGATCGAAAACCGGCATAGTATGTTACCAAGCAGTATACGCCGGAAAATTAACCGGCATTACCAACGAAAATCCGATAGTGCCGATATTGAATCCGGCATCCCAAAATTATAATTCTATGCCAGTTTTCTGGATATTTTTATAGAATTCTTAACAATCTTAGTTCAGCAAAACAAGCATAGTTTGGAAACCCTAAACAGAGGCATGGTATTGATCAATAATGATTTTCAAATTCACTAGAAGAATTTTCAATCCGTCATGAACCCTATCAAGTTTGACTTTGTATTATATATTATGGGATTTTCAAAAGTACTTCAATTCAACATGAGACTTTGTGTTATACATCACTTACCGAATCAAATCTGTTACGTCCGCTTCACCAGGAGACTCTTCAGGACTATGTTGCGCATCATCAACAGGTATTTCTGGATTGGGTTTATCACGAGATTTGCGATGAGCCATTGCTTTGGTATAGAAGATGAAAAAAATAGGGAGATATTGAATAGATCAAATATTTTTCTTTCAAAAAACCGTCACTTATATAGCATTAGTAGTTTGTAACCGACGAGCCATTAAAGAAACCGACGATTTTGTAACCTTCCAATGACTCATTAAAGATTTTGTAACCGTCAAATTAGTGGAATGAAATTGTAACCGCCATACAAGTTGAATGAAATTGTAACCGTCAAACAATTTGAATGAAATTATAACCGTCAGAATTCCGGCATCGACAATTACATACCTATTATGCCGGTATTAAAAGTTAATGATTTTTTTAACTTCTTAGTGTGGGAAACTGGCATAGGGTGTAAACATATCCAGTATGCCGGATTTTGTAGACCGGCATCGTATGTAACTCATCGGGAGTGCCGGTTTGTGAAAGAAACTTGACGAAATAAACATCATTAAGCACAAAAATAAGATCTCAAGCAAATTCCAACTAACATCATTTAAGGGAATAAAGTTTAAACACATAAACAAAGTTACACATATAATGAAAGCTATCAATCCAAATACAACGAACATCATTTATTGGAACGAGATTCAACAAGCAAAGCAGCTTCAAAATTTATAAAAGGCTCTTTTCTCCACTTCGTATATGCATCATGAGCTTCATACCTATCACCACTATATCTTGCAATAAATTCGTTGTATTTGAGACATGATTTGATGAGTGTAGTTGTTCGAATGTGTACTATTTGATCAGCGTATTGAATTTTGCGTTTCTTGCCGTCAAACATGTTATGCTTGTAAGAACCAGTCCTTACAAGACCCCAAAAAACATCTGAAGGGCGTTGATCCTCCGGCAAATCCGATACTATGTAGTAATTTCTAATCCACTCTGTTTCCTCCTCAACATCCGCTTCTATCTTAGATTCTTTTTGACGTTTAACCTCTCCCTCAGCTTTCGATTTTATCTTATCTAATTTTTGACGATAACTTTCAAGCTTTGCTTCCTCTTTTTCTTCTCTTTTCCTCTTAATTATCTCTTCTTCCATTGCGGCAATTGACTTTGTGGTTTCTTCCTTCCTTCTTAGTTTTTCTAGTATTGCGGCAACAGAATTGGTCGTGGTTGATGATTGATTTCCTGTCGGTGAGGACAATATGTTCCTCATACGTTTTTCTTTTTCGAGGTAATTGATGAACTTGGCAGCTGGTGATTGATAATCCATCGTAGATATATCTTTGGGGTATCAAGCGCAATGGGCGTATCCATTCCTTTAAATAGATGTGGACATAACGGCTTTTGTCCACTTTAGTGACGGCACTCTAAGTAACTTAGATCCCACGCCGGAACTAATGTTTTCTAGTGTATGGTTTAAAATAGAGCCGTTAGGCATTCAATTTCGGGTACCGACATACGTACGAGGAAGTACTCCTATGACGATAGTATGTTCCGGCACTAAATGTTATAAAACAAAGATGCCGGTAATGCAGATTTTTTTTACAGGAAACGACCCAAATATGCCTACAATACCGGCATTCAATGCATATGTAGTTGTAGGAATTCCCACACTATACCCTTGTTAAGATTCTATAGAAATCTATTGGAAATCAATTAAACTTCAAAGATTTAAACGACACTTTACTATTCAAATCTCAGAAATGTTTACAGAATTGAGAGAAATCAAGATTACAAATATTCTCTTGGAGTTTCTCTCTCTTCAAGACTCTTTTAACTCTCAAAAAATACATCATCCTTTTCTGGATCTATCGAGTCCTTTATATAGGGATTTACATTATGGATGACAGCTAAGTTTTCCTCCTATTTCGGATCTATTCTGCGATCTCATCGCAATTACTATAATATTATTTATCGCAAGAACGATGACCATCGCATGATCAACGTATTCTTCTTTTACTTCTTCCATCGTCAGTTTCTTTTGAGTATTCTGTGACGCTCGTGAGACGTTGTTAAATAATTGGTAGCGATGCTCGCAGAAACGTTGTTAATATCGCAGAAATAGTGTTGTAGCGATATTCTGGTCCTACATCTTGCCTCTTCTCATGTATTTTCTGCGAAGAAGAGAATATCATGAGAATTTAAAATTCCATAACTGCTTATCTTTTCAAATTTCTCCGTTCTGACACGTTTCTATGTCCTTCGCCAGCTGTTTTCACGAATTCTTTCTTCCAATAAATTTTTGACACGTCTCCTCTAACCGCTGCGATCTGACCACCCACGTCTTTTCTTTGCATTAATTACTTTCATCTTCTTCGAGAAATTTCTTCTTCTATAAATACTCTTCTTATTCCTTTCCTTTTTCTCTTTTACTTTCTTCTTCTTTCTCTCCGTTCCTCTCTCGCAAATTTTATCGTTCTTCCGCGAATTGCGTCTCATTCTCGCTGTAATTTCTTTCTTCTTTTCAACCTTTTCTTTCATTCCCATACTTAAAAATGGTTGTTGCTGGTATTAAAAACTTGAAGGCCTTTAATGAAATGCGCGAGAAACTCAAAATGAAAGGTTCCAACTTGTCTTTAATTCCAGATCAGGATTCTAAATCTGAACTTTCTCTTAAATTATTCACTGATGATCAATGTTCTCGTGAAAAAATCATAGTATCGCTAGGACAACTTGAAGCTGGTCTCCCCATTCCTCTCTATGACCCAGAAATTCCATTATTTTATCAAATAATTTCTGACGAAATATTCTCGCGAGCGATATATCAACTAGCTGGAGATTGTATCAGATTGCTGCTTGAATATGCTTCTCGCGGTGCTAATAAAGGAAATTGCTACCCTGAAGCTCCAAATAATCCTCTATTTAAAGATGTCCCCATTGTTTCTGAGGATTATACTATGGACAACTTCTTTGTAAATTATAGTATAGTCCCTATGAAGAGAGATAGCACCTGCTGGGGTGTTCGTTTGAAAAAAGAGAAGGTCGATGGTGACAAAGCTCTTATGCTGGATATAAATTTTCATACACCTGCCAACCAAGGTCCTCCTCGCCATTCTAGCGATGACAAGTGGTTCATCTTTCCATTATGTCTTGAAGGTCCTTATATATCTGGTTCTCGTGAAATTCCCGCGAATCTTGCAGAATATCAACCTTGGGTCTTTAATTGGCCTGAGAGAACTAAAAAGGTACTAACCTCTCTGAATTTTCATATTATTATCATTTACTATCTTCTTTATATTCTCGCTAACTATTTTGATTTTTTCTCAGATTGATAGAATGAAACTCAGCTATCAATCTCTTAGGAAACCCAGCACTTTCTTGGCTCTGAAATCTTTCACGGATGAAGTAAGAAATATCTATTCATAAATTTTAACAATATGTTGTTTCCCCTATTTCTTATCTTCATCTTTGCTCGCAGGTAATCGAAGAGTTAGAACCATTAATACCCGTAAAAACCAAGGAGAAATCTTCAAAAGAGAAGAAATCTGGGAAATCTTCAAAGGATAAATCTACTGCTCCTCCCAAGGGAAATCCTTCCACCCCTCGCAATGAAGAATCTAACGATCCTCCACCAAAGAGAAGGAAAACTCAACCTACTTCCTCTTCAACTCCTCAACCAATTCCAGAAGATCCAAGTGTTGATCTTGATAAAGATAATAATGACGAGGGTTTTAATGTTAGCGGTTTTCCTTCAATAAAAAATTATTCTTCTTCTCATTCTTCAATGACTCATTTGTCTAGAATTTTTAGCGATATTTCCCACATCATAACTTTTAATGACGAGGATGAAGTTATTGACAAGACATCCCAAGCTCTCGCTGAAGTTTGTGATGCCCCTATTTTGGTGGATAATGATTCTCTCCAAGGAATCTCAAGATCGTTGACTCCCAGTATCTTGAATTATCTTGGTGCTTTGGTAAGTTTTCATTTCTTCAGTTTTTTTATATATTTTCTCCATCGCTAGATCTTAATTTATATTTTTCTTTTGCAGGTTGGAAGAGCTTCTTTTGTTGTTGCTTCCGATTTAGATAAAAGATGTGCCCACTCTGAAGAGAAAGCTGCTAAACTTCGCCAAGATAAAGAAAAATTAGAATCTGAATTTATTGAGATTCGCAGGAAGAATAAACAACTTAAAACAGAAGCTTCAGTTGATAAGCAAAAGATCTATGATCTTGATAGAGCTAACCAACAACTCTATGGTATGATTGATTTCCTTTCTCTCTTAATTCTTTTTACTCTATCGCAGCTTATTCAAGCGACCACTTTTAACTTGCAGATGTTTATGGTCTTACTGACGAGGCTATACTCTTTCAATCTTTCCCTGATCATGTAGATGATCATACTCTTCTTGCCTGTCTTAATAATTCTTTAAGTAATTTCTCAGATGATAAGATTAAATCCCTCTCCATAGATGAACTTAGATCCAAGATTAATCTCTTAAGAATTGAACACATATTCAATTTAGGTTTGACTGACAAATATAAGCACTTTTATCTTGATTCAAAGAAAGAAATAGATAGATTAAGACAGAAGAATAGTGATCTCATTGATGAGAAAGATCTTTCCATCAAAAGGGGATCCAAGACCCTAGCAGACTTTCATAAAACTCACCTTAACGTTCAAACGGACAGAGATAAACTTATCCGCGAGAATGAAGATATTCTTGCGAGGGAGACTCAAGTTCAATCTCGTCTCCTCATTAATAGCGATGATGAGTTTGCTTGGGCTGCGAAGGTTCTTGACAATGCCAGGAATGACTTAGGTGTAAATGTTAGCCTTCAAGTTGAACAAGCGGCTTTAATTAGAGATATGATTTCTGAAAGAGAAGGTTGTTTGCTGTTATTCTTCTCGCTATTTTCCTGTTTTTATTATTCTTCTTTACAAAATTTCTAACTTGTTGTCATATATTCTCGCAGGAGATGAAAAAATATATCTTGAAAGAATTAGGGAACTTGAAAATGAGAGAAATCGGCTCGCGAATACCCTTGCTGCTCGCAATAAAAAAATATTCACGATTGAAGGAGCAATTTGACATTACTACCGCGAATTTCAATAGATCTCTCATTGTTGTTCGTAATGATTCCGTTAAGTTAGTCTGCAATGATCATGGAATTTCTCCTTCTATATATCCTGACCTTGCAAAGGAAATCCCCACAATAATCCCAAATCTTAACATCTCTGATAGCGAAGCTGAGGATTCTGATGAGGATGAAAATGATAATGATGATGACGAAGGAGAAAAATCTGGTGGAGGAGAAGAATTTGATAAGAATGAAGATAGTGATGATAATGATGAAAGGGAGAAATCCGGCGATGAAGAGAAGTCTGATAAAGAGGATGGCGATAAATCTAGCTAGTTCTTCTTTTTCCTTCTATCTTCATTGTATATTTATTTTCTCCTTTCTATAACATTACTGTAAGTTTCTCCAATTTTGTGAATTTCTTTTGCTTCTACCTGTATGAATTAGAAAATAGTTCTTTTTCTGCAAGTCAATCAATCAATATAATTATTATTCTTTAATTATCTGCGTGCATTTATCTATGCAATTTTTATATGATAGATGAATAATAATTTCATCTTTCTCATGCATTCCCATACTTGCCTCTATTATTCATCTGCAATATAAAAATTGATTAAAGATTAGATATTAGTGGTAAATAAAATTTGTCTTAATATTGGCGATCCTATCGTCAGTGATAACTGCGTGAAATTGCAATTCTCATAATATCTGTGAGTATTATCGCAGTAATCTTGTGGTCTTATTATGCCTTCCTAATTAAAGGTCTTATTTTGCCACGCCCTTTCTTTCTGCGACAAAATCGCATGACGTCTTTACATTTGCATGTATCGACCCATTGATCTTGCCTTATCTGTATTCTTTTGATTGTATTGCGACAATATGACAAGTCTAAGCTCTCTCGCGAGATCAAAGCCTCGTGACATTTCCGTCTTGCGATGAAATCGCAGGACGTCTTTACATTTTCATGTAAAAACCCATTGATCCCATCTTAACTTTTCTCTTTAGGATTTTTGCCTCTGTATCATTTACGTCACGCGAAAATATGACAGGCCTAAATGTTCTTGAAATCATAAAGCCCCATGACATTGCCGTCTTAAGACACTTATCAGCTCCCTAATGGAGGGTGCCGCCCTTATCTTCCCCCTGGTTGCCCCTTAAAGGAGGGCACATCGGCCATACAAGACTAGATCCTCCCATCCATATTTACCAACAACCAGCTGTTTTCGCAGCCTCTTGTCCTTTATGCCTATATGGCTTATAGTTACAAGACTGCACCATAAGTGGGGTTTTCTTCAGGCCAAGTGCATCATAGCCAAGACTTACCAAGAATGGCAAGGGAGTTTCGTACGCCCTTGGCACCCTTGGCTCAACCGTGTACCTCGATGCCTTGGTCATACTTTGCACTTCTTGGAAGAGATTCTCGGTCGTCCAACCAGGGTATAACCATATATAGTTGGAAATCCAAGATCTCTCTCCCAGATAGGTTTTCTTTAACCCCAACATCTGTATGACTCAGGATCCAGCAGCGGTATAACCTTACCCCTGAATCATGTCAAGAGATACCCCCTCCTATGACGTGCTATTAGATTTTACATTTGCCTCTTGCAAAATTTTATTCGCGAACTAGGGTGCACGCCATAAAGGTTCATCCCATTCTTTAATCTCTGCGAAATTTTATTCGCGCTTCTCGCGAGTATTGTGACTCTGATAGAATTTCACAACTTTGATCTTCTTTCTTTTTGTAAAATCTTGCGATTCTTTCAAGCAGAATATTCTGTTCAATTACATATTCTTCAAACGAATCATTCATAGAGTTCTCTAAAGTTCATCATTTTACCTCTCTACTTACTATTTTCTGATTCTGTTTTTCTGCTACGTTTTGTTGTTGTTCCTTTTTCTGCGAGACGCTCGCTATCAGCTTTCACATCCTATTTCCGCTCTATTGTATCAATCATTAACCTTTCACATCTCTGTTGTTGTTTGATTTTGTACTTCCAACTGCTATTCTTCTCAGCTATTTCTTCGCAAGACTTCATATCAATTTCATAACATTTCTTGCTTTCTCCCCAATCTCCTTTAATAATTCCAACACCTTTAGGATGAGGGAACTTGATACACCGGTGATAAGTAGACGCTACACCCAATATCCCCTGTAACCAAGGTCGTCCTATCAAAGCATTATAAGGTGATTCAATATCCATAACACATAATAAGATTTTCGAAGATATTCCTTTCAACGGTATCTGCATTTCAATTTCCCCCTTTGGTTTGTTAGCTGTACCGTTAAATCCATAGATTTTATACGTTGATGGTATCAAATCTTCATCTCTTCCACCCATGGTTCTATAGGTATGATAGAATAAGATATCAAATGAACTCCCAGTGTCCATTAAGACTCTGTTGATAGCCCAAGAGTCTTCAATTTTACCATCATTTTCTTCATCTTCTTCTTGTATTGGCTTTAGGTTTATCTCTAGCCTTACTACCAACGGGTTATCATGCTACTCACCAAGCCCTGGTACATCTTGTGCACTGAAAGATATAGTTTGTTTTTTCCATTCTTCTAATGGCGAGGATCTCGCAATATTCATTATCTCTCTTCCATCTGTATTTTTCGCGAAGACTCTGCTTAAAACATTATCGTGGAAATCTTCTATAGTTATGTATGAATGTACTATGGAATTACAAAACAAATTCTTTTCTTTAGCCCCAACTTCTATCACGAATGTTTCTTCTCCTTTTACAGCATTCACTCTGCGAGTTTCTGTTGCTGGAGGCAATCGCTGAGATTATGGGTGTCCTACTAAAAAGTGATTTAGCTTTCCTTGTTCGATCATCCTTAAAATTATTATCTTTACATTCCTGCAGTCATTTACTGTGTGGCCATGAAAATGATGGTAAGGACAAAATTCTTGACTGCGATTGTTAGGATGTGGTTCTTTTCCCATGTTCCATGGGGATGGTATATTTTCCATTAAAATGATAGCTTCCCAGATTTTTTCTATACTAGCATTAAGAGGTGGCATCTTAATTTCTTCCCATATTATCTTTTGATTTCCTTGCCATCTAAAGTTATTCTTCCTTTGTCCGCCATAAGTTTCTTGCGGATGATCAAGTCTTTGAATCTTATTATTTCCACCGCGATTGTAATAATTCTTCTCCCTTTCATATTCTTCTTGATCTCGACTGCCCATTGATACCAATTTTTGTTGGTTTTCACTTACGACATTCTCTTGTTATGGCTGCGAGGTGCTCGCCACATTATTTATCATTTTAGGAAGAAAATTTCCACTTGTTGTTAGCGAGCTGGTGTTCGCGATTGGGTATGATTCCATGTCATTTTGTTTCTCCTCCAAAGCAATGTATTCTTCATGTAGTTCTCGCAGTTCAGTCATAGTGATTGTATTCTTGACTCTGAAAATTTGTATGTACAGTAGATTGGTCGCGAACATTGCATTGATAAAAGACAAGATAAGATATCTCTCTTCAACTCTTCCTGCCATCTCACTGCACATTTTCTTCCATTTTATGGTTAAATGTTTCAGACTTTCGCCAACTCTCCGTTTTAACCCAAACACATCTTCAATACCCGGCCGCGATGAATTGTTGCTAATATACGCTCCTAAAAATGTAGCTTGTAAATGATCAAAAGAAGTTATGGTATTTTTTGGTAATCCTTCGAACCATTTCAACGCCTCGCCAGTGAAGCTAGATGCAAAATATTTTCATAGCACAGCATCATGATTCTCCCACTGTAGCATACATCTAACATAAGCTTTGACGTGTTGAACAGCACAAGTAGTTCCATCAAAATCTTTGGTTAATCTTTGGTAAATTGCATTTTGGAGGTATCCTCTTAACTGTACTTCTTGGGTAAATGGAGTTCTCGCAGCTTCTTCAATAGCTTCATCAAGTTTCCTTCTACCTCCTTCTCTTCTATTGTTTATCATTCCTCGCATTTCTGCTAATTCTCTCAATATTTGCTAATTCTCAAATAAGTTTTGTTTCATTGGCCTTTTTAATGCTGTTTCCCTTCTTCTGTGTTCTTGCCTTTCTTGTCTTGCGAGATTTTGTGTATCTTCTTCTTTATCATCATTTCGTCTTTCTCTGCGATTTTCTCTTTCGTCTTCCTCTTGATATCGTAACTGCCTATCTTCTTCCCTGCGAATTTTTTCATTTCTCCTTATTTCTCTTCGCTGTCTCTCTATTCTCCTCTGTATCCTATCATATTCCTCTTGAATATTACCATTGTAGCGATTTTGCGTACGTCTCCTTTCTCGATTTTCATGATTATTTTTTCGCACTGCTTCTCGAAATTCATGTTCTTCTACTTCTGCTCTTAATCTTTCTCTCTCGCGAGCTAGACGTGCTTGTTCAGCGTAATGATTCTCAATTTCTTCTTCAATCATTCTTTGATTCTCTCGCCCATGTAATATCCTCCTACCTTCTTCGGGATTTTCTTCTTCAATTTGATTGTTTCTTCCCTCTTGATTTCTATTGTCGCGCGGATTATAGCGATCACCAATTATCTCTTCTTCTCTATTTTGCACTTCTCCTCGCGTATTTTCTCTAACATTTCTTATAGGGGAATTTTTCCTTGGTTCTTCTCTGAATGATCTTGAATTTGATCTAACAGTACTTCTTGATCTCCTTCTTTGTAACCTCAAATTCTCCATTCTTAGCTCATGATTTTGTCTTGTTAAATTCGCACGCTCTTCTTCCTCTAATCTTCTTTCTTCTTGTATTCTTTGTCTCAAATCATCTACTATTTCACGTTCTTCATGAATTAATCCTCCAACCATTTCTTGATTCCTTTCTCCTTCTTCTTCATTTCTCAATTGTCGATTTTATGCTTCTTCTATCGAATCTGACCTCCAAGTATGCACACTCACTCTATCATAATCCACATCCCTATATTGTGTTTGTGCTTGTTGATTCGGATGTTGAATTGAACTTTCTGCTTCATTTCTTGTTCTATTTCTTCATGATCTTATCCTTAAAGATTCTTCTAATTCACCTGTTCCTTCACCTGCAAGTCTTTTACTTCTCCTCACAGTTGTTGGTGGTTCTGATGTGTTTCTTCTTCTTATAGCTATTTCTTTAATTCTAACAATTTCTTCAATTTTTTAAGTTGTAATTAGAGATTTCTTAGCTTGATTCTCCCTGTTTCGGGCGCCAAAATGTAGTTGCAGGAATTCCCACACTACACCCTTGTTAAGATTCTATAGAAATCTATTGGAAATCAATTAAACTTCAAAGATTTAAACGACACTTTACTATTCAAATCTCAGAAATGTTTACAGAATTGAGAGAAATCAAGATTAAAAATATTCTCTTGGAGTTTCTCTCTATTCAAGACTCTTTTAACTTTCAAAAAATTCATCATCCTTTTCTGGATCTATCGAGTCCTTTATATAGGGATTTACATAATGGATGACAGCTAAGTTTTCCTCCTATTTCGGATCTATTCTGCGATCTCATCGCAATTACTATAATATTCTTTATCGCAAGAACGATGACCATCGCAGGATCAACGTATTCTTCTTTTACTTCTTTCATCGTCAGTTTCTTTTGAGTATTCTTTGACGCTCGTGAGACGTTGTTAAAGAATTGGTAGTGATGCTCGCAGAAGCGTTGTTAATATCGCAGGAATAGTGTTGTAGCGATATTCTGGTCCTACATCATAAGAACCTCTATGCCAGAATGGGTTAAATTCGAAATAAAAACGGCTAGTTTTTTGAAAAATATGACCGTTGGAGCTTCATTTCTATATAACATCCCCCATTCATTTGGCAAAAACTAAACAAACCAAGCACCAAATAACAAAAATCATTCTCTCAAGAAAGCAAGAACGGTTCAAATAATGGGGGATTCATCATCTACCTCTATTTGCAAAGTAAGTATAGTTACTAACAACATACTCTTCAATACTATTATGGATAACTAATATAATTTTCTCTTACAGAGTCATCATTGCAAGTGTCAAATTTGCAAGTCACCTTCTCACCTAGCCATGGACTGTCCATTTATTTATTCAAAGTGTAGAAGCTGTGATGGGACATGCCGGTTTTGGATTGCAAAAACTGATGATGCTGAAAATGGAAGAATGTTTCTAAGGTGTTTTAATCACCCAAAGTGCGATGAGTTTCAATGGTTTGACAAAGCTGTTGAACTAGCAGAGTCAAGAAAAAACCACAAGGGCCAATGCAAGCCTATCGATGGGTGTAATGGGTGGTATATGAAGGGGAAGGAATATGTTGAAAAAGAATAAGAGACAATGAGGATGATCCTTGACACCCCCATCCCGGACGATGTCTTTGAACAGATTAGGGAAATGCTCAAAGGCTCCGCAATTGTTGAAAAGGGATGGAAATAGATTATCTCTAACTAAGTGCAATCCATTCACTGTTTTTTAATTTAAAGTTTCCAATCCAATGTAATCGATTACTTCGGACCGAAATAAAATAGAATTTGAAATGAATTAAGAAGAGTTCCGGCATTGAGGAAATCAATACAACTATGCCGGTTTTATGTCAACACTGTAAGAGTATTTGGACGCTTTAGATATCGACATTGTCAAAATGAATCTTACTATGCAGGTTTTCTGTCACATATTTAAGAGTATTTAGAAATTTTCAATACCGGCATGAACTTTGGAAAAAACCACAATTTCGGTACAAGTCAGTTTCTATACAGGAACCAAATATTGTAAACTGGTTGTTCCGGCATAAAAATTGCTATGCCGAGACAAGGTACCGGCAGTGTTTTGATCATTCCGTAAATGCCGGTTTGTGTACCAGTATTTCTAAAACTGAGCTCTACTATGCCGGAACATTTTCACTTTCAAACTAGAAATCTAAACATGTTCAACATAAACCAAAGAACTAAAGAGTTAACCCACAATATAAACCAAAGAACAAGCTTGAAATTGTTTTTGACGTAACCAAAGAACTAAAGAGTTAACCATCACTAATTGTCATCAATTCTCTTCCACTAAAATGGTCTTTTGTTTCTTTTGGGTCGGCGCCTTCCTTGTTTCCCCATACATATCTTTGACAGTAGGGTCGGTTTCTTCAATTCTATGAAGCTTTTCCTCGAGTTCCTTGATTTCTTGAAGAGATAGCACCACTCCGTCCTTGTTCTTGCAACCTAACATCTTCGTAACCTTTCCAAGCCGACGTCGCTAGTTTAATACATCAAACACATAATCAGTATATATGTTAATATATGATTATGTTTACATTTAATGACTATAATCAATTAATAAAACTTACCACCATTCCGAAAGTCTTAATAAGTTGGGCCATCGTAGGTTGTGGAGGAATTTCAACATGAGCGTTTTCTTGGTGTGTAGCTTCGACGGAGGGAGGGCGCACGACATAAGGATGTGACCATTCCAGGTAATCCCTCATGTAGATGTCATCAACTTCATAATAATTTTCCGCAATCACCCACTTACTAATATCAACCAAACGACATGGCTCTCTTTCACTCCAATGCGATGGTTCCGGTTCTGGATCATACACTACATGCAACTTGTTGGTAGTTGAATTGCACCGAGAAAAGGAAAGACGATAATTATCAACATATCCCGACATAAAACGGGATAATTGCTTAAATCCATGTTGGCGCATCACACGTCTTGGATCATCCATAATGTATCCTTTTGGGTGGTACAACGGCCCTTTGTAAAATGCAACATCTCTTGGAATTTGACGGTATCCTCTAATATCCTTATAAGTGTCGAACACAACGTCTTCCTTCCTCATAGCATCCAGATCCAATCTCATATCGATGACTCGACCTTTGTTACCGGGCTTCGGATTACTGTTAAACTCGAACCTATGAGCTCTAGGGGTATCGGGTTCGGGAAGGTCTTTGATCTTCAAGAATTGGCAGTCCTTGAACAAGGTTGGGAAGTGTTCATAACACCACACCTAATACAATGTGAACAATATACATGTGAACATAAGTTAAAAGAATACATGTGAACAATATACATGTGAACATAGATTAAAGAAATTTGTACCTGGAGAAGAGTGAAATTCCCGACAAATTGGTTTGTTTTAGCCAATGAAGCCCTTCTCATCTCCGCCATCAAATGTGCCATGACCGCGATGCCCCAAGAATAGCCATAGACACCTTCCAACGGGTCAAGGTACTGGAGAAAGTTTGCACTTACCATGTTGTCGTTAGTGTCTGGGAATGCCCTAGTCCCCAAGATGTATAACAGGTACGCGGCGGCTATATACTGAATCTGTGCAGGGTCCCATCCATCCTCCAAGCTTCTAGCCTTTGTATTTTCAAACAACTTCTTAAGCATCGTCATCTTGAATGTCTTCGTCTTACTTCCGTTCGATGCTACATAAAAGCTATCCGAAGAAGTTTTGAAGTCCCAACCAAACAGCTTTTTAGTCAAATCGTGCAACTTCAGCCAATCTAGGTCCCGAGACTCAACTCCTTCTGAAATTGATTTGCCGATAACATTCAAGCCTAGAATGGCATGAGCATCTTCAGGAATCAAGGTCATCTCTCCAAACGGGAAGTGCATTGTATCAGTTTCACCATGATACCTGAATAAATTGACGGTCACAATATCTGGATTCAAGTAATTTTCAACCAAAGAATACAGACTAGAGTTCTTTACTAATGTTTGGACATCTTCTTGCTCCAACGACAATTTCCACTCAGTCGCGGCTTGGTTTCGTCAAACACGCACAGCCTTAGTATGATCCTACAAATAAGAGATAATACGATTAAGAGATGATGTAAAATATAAAACAATGCACATGCACAAAATAAAAAAAATGCTTACATAGGTTTGAAAAATAGTACGAGCCCAAGAGTGCTTGTATCCAAAGAGTACTTTCGGTTCCGGAGCTTGACCCCAAATTTTACCATCATCATTATCGGGTATCATGTCATCAATGCGAGGAAGGTGACAACCTTTAACTTTGTGTTTGCCCTTGCCCTTGCCTTGTGTTGGTTGTTGACTCATCCCACCAACTTCGCTTTGGCTTTCTAATTGACTTGAATGAGCCTCATCATCTTCCTCCTCACTTTCCCCTTCATCATGCTCATCTTCCTCAACTGTTCCAGTACCTTCACGGATTGTAAGTGCACTACGTTCACCGCCACTATCCCAAACTGACCCTCTTGTTTGAAACCCCAAACGCTTCTTGCGAGCTGCGTCTTTCCCCCGTGGAGGCAGGGACTGAGGAGTATCAAGACCGTCCTTCCTCCTTTTCTTAGTGAGAATATGACCTTTATTTTTCTTCGCTTCTTTGGATTTTAACCTATAAGATAAGCAAACAAAGCAAACATAAGAAAAGTCAGGGCAGTTTAGGAACCAGCATCAAAACCCTTAAACATACCAATGCCGGTAACTTGTACCGGCATAATCCTTTGAATATCGAGCATGCCGGTATCTATGTACCGGCATTCTGCGCAACCTAAATTGTGTGCCGGTATCGAGCACAATTTCATTGATGTTCCTGAATATTTTAAGTGTACTACCGGTATTTCCTAATTGAACTAATGCATGCCGGTTTTTAAGTACCGGCGTCCTACGCAACAAAAATTGTGTGCCGGTATTAAGCACAATTTCAGTGAAGTTCCTGAATGTTTCAAGTGTAATACCGGCATTGACTAATTGAACTAATGCATGCCGGTACAAATAAAATTGTTCCTGTGTGTTTTTAGTTGGCTACCGGAATAGTCTTCAACCCAATTCGTATGCCGGTACAATAAATTAATTTTCAGGAATCAAACAGGTATGGTATTCAACCCTAATTCTATGCCGGTGTAAAAAATTCAGTTTCAGGAATTCAAACCGATATGGTATTCAACCAAAATGCTATGCCGGTCCCTGAACCGGCTTGGTATTCAAACACAGATCCCATGCCGGTACTCTCTGTAACTCGACAGTTTCAGCTATTGTTGGCGATTCTAACCTAAACCCATGGCTACAAATCGATTAAAACAATCATAAATGAGTTCAAAAATCACTTACCTTCTCAGAGAAGCCATGAGTGGTTGATCATCCGAGATCGCTGCTGCGTCCTCTTCTAGTTGGTGAGCAATGTTCTCGATTCTTTGTTCATGTGTTTGTTGAGCAATCGATTTAGTGTTCCGTTTTTCTTTTGATTTCTTTCTTGGAGGCATGGTTATGGTAGGTTAGTCAACGAAGAAATTTTTGATTCAACGATTAATCGTCGATGAAGAATGAACGAGGAGGAAGAAGATGAAGGAAAAAAAATAAATTTAAAACCTAACTGTGCTTTGCCGGTACAAATGGAATTGGGGGATATATGAATTTGGTTATTTGAATTTCATGTTTTAGGGGAAAGGGCATAACAGTCATTTCATAAAGTTTTTAATTAATTTAAGAGTGTTTTAGTATTTTCGCACCCAAAAAACACCCCTTAACAGCCACCTTTGGTTGGGGGAAGTAATTCATATCCCCCAATTAGTTTTCATATCCTCGCGTTCTTACGGGGGTTTACTCGATAAATACTTTTGTAGATTTGTATAGATTTAAAAAAAGTCATGAAAAATGACAACTTATGTAAAGTTCTACGGAGTTGGAAAAATACTTGCAGAGTTTTATAGAGTTGGCCTAACTCTTATAGAGATTTGTAGAGTTCTAAAAAGTTGGGCAAACAAATTTTTTAGAGAATTGTATAACAACCTAACATGATGAATCTACAAATCTCTAGATTTGTAAAGTTCTATAAAATTTATCTGCTCAAAACAATTCTTGAAAAACGCTAATTGCAAATTAAATTAACCATAATTTGGGACACTTTAGTCATGAATGAAAGTTTTCATTCCATCTAATAACAAAATAAAAAAGAGTTTGATCGTATCATATGATACATATATGTATATACGCATCTAGGATATATATATTTTTTAAAAAGAGAAATAGATCTAGAGTATACGTGCAAGCGCTTGCATCAACTTGAAATAAAATAAAATAATATCAAAATAAATATATAAAAGATACTAATAAATTAAGTTTCTAATTTTTGTAGAACTCTTCCAAAATCTTTCACATTTTGCAAGACTTTCTGCAAGGCAAATATACACATAAATGTCATTCAAAGTCTTAAAATTTTGGAAGTATAGAAAGTCTTTAAATTTTCTCATTTATAACAAGTAACACAAACTTTGAAAGAGATTTTACAAGTATATAACGAGTAACATATACTTACAAGGAGTTTTCTAAAGTATACAACCAGTAACACAATACTTTGGAAATCTATTAAAGTCTCTAGAAATCATAAAAAGTATTTATTGAGTAAACCCTAGTTAATTAGTTGGGTGTTTTTAAAAGAATAACTTTTGAGAAAAATGTTTTTTTTTAGTGCTGTTATTAAGAGGGAAGAAAGTGATTTGCCGAGGGAAAGAATTCCATTTTTCTAGGTCAATTTTTGGTCAACCATTAATTAAACCAACTAATACTATAAATAGTATAGTTTTATCTACATTCCCATCCTACCCTCACCCGCATGAACCCAATTCCCTGGACGAGAACATGAAGGAAAACACCAAACAATATAAGTTACTACAATTCGTCCTTGTTCTGAACGATTTGTATAGATATTTAAATCGAATATCGTGAACTTAATAAAGAAGCGAAAAGTCTTCAAGGATGAACTGGCGCTAGAACAAATCCTTATCAAAATCGATTGCCAATCAATCATGAACAAACCCTATCAAAGTCGCTTGCCTTAGATTTCTTTTTTTGTTTGATGCTTCTGTAGAATTTGCAAAGAACAAAATATTTGTAAAGAAGATAAACACAAAATTCTTAAAAGATCTATATTGCTAAAACTCTGATACACTTTCTCATTAATAAAATCTCCTATAAATAGGATTTACATATGACTAAGAGCAACCACAGTCATGGACCATCGACCAAAATTTGATCGAAAATACAGACACTACGGAGCGAGTAAAGAGCAAATACCAGACCAAAGACTAAATCCCAGACCATATTTGGTCTTTACTCTGGTCTTTACTCGGGCGTAGATTACAGTTACGTCTGATGGGGCGCAGATTCAAGTTACGCCTCAATTAAAAAAAAAAAATTGGGCGCAATTCACAATTACGCCCGAAAAAAAATATATTATGGGGCGCAAGTATTAGTTGCGTCTGAATCATGCGCAACTAATACCTGCACCCCCATCAAATTTGGTTTTCCCACCGTAACGTCGCACACGGAGTAAACCCAAATTTTTCAAATTTTTTTGCTCTTTAATTTTTGGTTATAGTCGTATGACTGAAGTTGCTCTAAACCACTAACATTTAATCCTAAAATTTAGGCACTAATTTCCCAATTTAGCTAGTTAGTAGGAATTAACTCCCACTACTACAATCACGTTTACTTCCTAAACATTAGGATTTGACCACACGTTTACGTTACCAAATCAAATACTCCTAACAAATTATACTAAAACGTATATGTTAATTAAGACGTGTTTGGATTAAATTCCAACACCTTCCCTTAATTCAAACACGTACAATTCATCATTGTCTTCATCATTGAATCACCCATCATCATAATTCAGCAACATCTTTGATATGTTTTCGCTGCCATCATCATCTTCTTCATCATCATCATCATTATCATCATCATAAATCATCGTCGTCACGATCTTCATCATCATCATCATCATTATTAGTTGATCATCATTTCAACTAACCTAACATATTATGCAAATTAAATATTTGCACCTTCATAGATTTTTTTCTGTCAAGCAAAATATTAAACACCTGCAAGACAAAAAAATTTTTTTTTATCAAACCCATTTTTTTTGAACAAAAAATCTTCATACATTTTATTCATCACAATTTTCCCATCATCAAATTTTTCTTCATTATAACAAATTTCCTTCTTCACCTATAAACTAAACAAACATCAAATAAATCAAAATAAGTATCCTTATACAACTCTTTTTTTTTTTTTTTTGTAATTCCCTTCAAGCATCACTTTCTTTTCACCAAACAAATCAATTTTTTTTTAAAACTAATTTTCCTTAACTCACAAAAAAAAAAAACAAAATCTTTCTATTTTTTTCTTCCTGCCCGAGGATCTCACCTGGATATTGATGCCAAATGTAGAATTTGCAAAGAACAAAATATTTGTAGAGAAGATAAACACAAAACTCTTAAATGATCTACATTGGTAAAAATCTGATACACTTTCTCATTAATAAAATCTCCTATAAATAGGATTTACATATGACTAAACCACTAACATTTAATCCTAAAATTTAGGCACTAATTTCCCCATTTAGCTAATTAGTAGGAATTAACTCCCACTACTACAATCACGTTAATTACTTCCTAAACATTAGGATTTGACTACACGTTTACATTACCAAATCAAATACTCCTAACAAATTATACTAAAACGTATATGTTAATTAAGACGTGTTTGGATTAAATTCCAACAGCTTCCAGATTCAAATAAATGTTAACGAGACTTTTTTTTTTTTTTTTTGATTTCAAAATGAGGGTTTTGGGTACTTAGGTATACTTCAAATTTAGTTAATGTTGCTTGAATTGGCAAAAACTTTCGAAAAAATGAAAAAAAATAATTATAAACTGATTTCGACCATGGAAATAAAGTTCGGCTACGACATCTGAAGAATAGGTAGCCGAACTCATCTGCAAGTGTAGTTCGGCTAATGGTTTTGAAGACACAGGTAGCCGAACTCCATTAAAGAAATAACTCCATTAAAGCTGAGTTCGGCTAGTTCGACAAACTGTTCCACATAATTCCTAGCCGAACTTCTCTCTGCAACTTCCATTTTCAACTCATTTTGATGATTACTACTCATTTTTTGAACCAAGTAACGGGTTTGTGGATTTTTTTTTTGAATGGAGACAATGAAGTAGAAAGAAGAGAAGAAAATGAACCCTCTAATAGTAACGAATTTATGAAAAATTAAAAGTAATGGATTTGTTATAATTTTGATTTTGTTTTGTTAATGATTTTTTAGATTAGGTTATATATATATTTATTTATTTATTAGATTAGATTAGATTAGTTTTAATTTTAATTTTAATTATGTTAAGGGTAGGTTAATCATTTCCACACTTTAGGACACCCCTTATAAGTATATGGTAGACATTCCTATCACAAAGTATTCCCCCTTTATTTTTGAGTAGTCCTCAAAAAATGGTTCTTCTTTTGGTAAAAAGCAAGATAAAAATGCTAAAAAATTTAGGCCCGGTATAATCTTTTTAAACTGTGTTAACTTGAACTGTGATTGGTCAATTAATTTAATTAATCATCGATTATTCCTTGAACATGTATGTGCATGTACTTTAGAAAAAAAAGACCCACTTTTGAAAATTCGCCCTGAGCCTCAAAATCGGTAGAGACGGCACTGGTGGTGTTATACCTCTCGAATTGTGTTCATCTTTGGTAGGAATGTAAAGTCCTATGAGAGGAACATATCGTCTTAATATTAAATTCAAATTCATCGTCGTTTTGATTTTGCAGAGAAAATGACACAAATCATGTATAATAGTGTCCATCTAAGAGTGTGCACTGATCCTCCCGCTTAGTTAAGAATTATAAACTGAACAATCTTGAATTGGATTACACCATGGTATAATAACATGTTTTGTTTTACCTCATACTGATGGAGTACTTCTTTTTTTTTTACGCGTTTTTCATTTAGTTGCTCGGTCGAGTAGTACTGAAGTCTGAAAATGCTATGTAAGAAACCTATAATTCATTTTGGAGAATGAATATAATGGGTGGAAATCAAATATCAAATCTAACTTGAATGAATCAATTACCAATTGAATTTCGGGAATATTTTGTTTTTGATGCTCAGAAATATGATGGTCATAATTACTTTTTTTTATTTTGAAAATCAAACTTTCATTCAAAAAAGCTTAAACCAAAATGTTATGATTACAAGAGAATTCAGGAAGCAAATCTAAAGATACAGGAACATAAGAACTTGAAATAGCATTAGACTGTTCAACTAAAAGTAAATGACTGATAACTTCTAGAATGAGACTCCATGTTTGTTGGGAAGCACTGGCCGATCTAGCCTATTTTGCAAGAAAGTCTGCTGAAGTATTCCCCATTCTATGTATGAATTAGAAACCCAAAAAGCTTGTAAACTCTGCCATCATATTTTTAACTTCATCTAGAATTCTCTGTACCTGCCAAGAGATAGAAGAATCCTTCCCGTTCAAATAATCCATTACATTTTTCCAGTCTCCTTCCAGAAAAAAATTGGTTAAGGCCTTCTTTTTCGCCCATTTTGCAGCTTCGAAAATAGCTAATGATTCAGCCTCTTCAGGGGAGGAAGCCCAACCATTTCTGTAGTTGCAGGAAATCTTACAACTACACCATCAGTAGAATTCATAAACCTTTAAGAAGTTCTTGATGAAAAATGACCATTTACTGATTAATATTCTCAACCGATTACAAAGAAATATGTTAATGGAACTTAGAACAGTTACAACTTTCTCTGTTCTCTCTCCTAAGACTTGTTCTAACACTCACTAAAAGAACCTCTCAAATTTAACATTTGATCTACTATTTATAGTGAAATCTGTACAACTGTATATAGATTGCGAAGTATCGCGACTTCTATTCGTAAGTTTATTTCATATTCGCAAACCCTTCACACTTCTCCCGTGCTTCTTCTATCATCGTATTATCTTGTAACACTTTTCTCTTGTACTTGCTACTATGTTCGTAATCTAATATCTTGCGATATTTTGTCCCTACATCTTGCCTCTTCTCATGTCAGTTCTGTGAAGAAGAAATGTCATGAGAATCATTATTCTCGCAAATTTAATATAGTTATCATCACATGTTATATTCGCAACTCGTATTTTCTCTTTCATTAAATTTTCGACACGTTTTTTCGTAACCGCCATTCTCAACCGCTCACGTCTAATCGCATTGATGAATTTCTATCTCCACCAAACTCTTTTCTTTATAAGTACTATTTTTAAATCCTCCTTTTATTCTTTTATCTTTCATCTTCCTCATTACGTCTGCTTCTGCAATTTCTTCCTTCTTTCTTCTATTACTATCTCTTGCCTTTTTTTATTTCTTTTCTTCTCTGTTTTCTATCATTCATCTAATGGCTCTGAAGAAGAAAACTGTAGAACAACTTAATGCAGAGCTTGCTGATAGAGATCTCGTTCTTTCTGAGATTGATGGTCATACCAATAAATCCTCTCTCTGTATGGAACTCTTTACTGATCTCCATTGGGATGATCAGATAGTTTTAGTCTCACGAGGACAAATCCTCGCAGGTCTTCCTATTTCTCTTTATGATGTCAATATTCCTTTATTCTATGAGATTATTTCTCACCCAAATTTCTCACGAGCCATTTATCAATTGACTGGGGATTGCATTCGCAATCTGGTTGAGTTCGCAAACCGTGCTGCTACTGGAAAATCTCTATATCCAATTGAACTTAGGAAACCTGTATTTAGATATGTAGAGATTATCGCTGCAAATTATACAGTCGAGAATTTCTTTAAAAATTACACATTGATTCTTGCGAAGAGGGAAGATAAGCATTGGGGTGTTCGTCTTCATCGTAAAACTGATGTCGCAGAAGCTGATCTTCTTATGCATGATATTGATTATGCTTCTGGAAATAATCAAACCCCTCGCCATTCTCATGATGAAGATTGGTACAATTATCCTCTAGGATTATCGAGTTCTTATATCTCTGGGATAGTAGATCTTCCTGCGAATCTTCGTGATCGTAACTATCAACCTTGGGTCTTTTCTTGGCCTAATAGAGATAAAGATGTATGTATCTCCATCTCCTTATCTTCTTGTTATTTTTTTTCTTTTACTAATCCTTTTGCAATATTTATCAGGTGAATGAGCTTAAGGAAAGTTACCTTAAAACTGGGAAATACAGTATTCGCGAGGCTTTCAAATTGTTTTCAAATGAGGTAAGAAACATTCTTATATGTATTTTAAACAATATATTGTTGCCTCTGTTTCTTATCCTTATTTGAATTTGTAGGTTCTTCCTGGCTTCCATGGGGCTGTTGTGAGTAAGGACAAAAATTTAAATTCTTCTGGGGCGTTAACTGCGAGACAAAAAACACTTCGTTCTGCGAATAATACCAAGACTTCTGGTAATAAAGAAGATGTTCTTTGCAAAGGAAAAGGGAAACTTAAGGATATTGTTTCTGCGAAGAAGAGGAGGAGACTCTCACTCAGTGCTTACTCCAATGTGATCTCCTCCAGCAAGGATGTTGACGAAGAACAAATTGATGAAGATGATAGGCTTTCTGAGAAGGATCTTAGTTCTAATTCTGATACTAATTCTGATAGTAGGAATGATGATGATGGAGAAGATGAAGACTACACCAATGTGGAAACTTTTGAGTCTGCAATGACTCGATTGTCTGAGGTTTTTCTCAACTCTTCCCGTGGATTAGGAAACTCTCCTGCTGCGAATTCTCATAGGCATATTGCGAAGGCTTGCAAAGTTCCCACTGTAATCAACAATAATTCCCTTAATGGAATTTCAAGATTTATTTCTCCTGTTTCATTATACTCTTTGGGGAGTATGGTAAGTTTCTCTTCTATTCCTTGTTAATTTCCCCTACTTCATTGATTTCTAATCCCTTTTATTTGCTCAGGTTGGGAGGGTTAGCTGTGTAGTTGCTTCAGATTGGGAAAGACGTCATGCAATTGCTGAGAAGAAAACTTTAAGTCGTTTTAATAAGATGGAGGTTGAGAATGAAAAACTTCTCCAGAAGATAGAGGATTTGAATATTGATAATGCATAATTAAAATCCCGCTGCGAAGATAATGCGCAATCTGCGAGTATCGCAACTGGAAATTCTTCTCTCCTTGAGAAGAATAATCAACTGGAGATTGAAGTCACTTCTCTTCGTAATGATAAGAATCAATTAGAAGGTAAGTTCGCAAATCTTGATCACTTTAACTCCACAATTTGCTAATTAATTCCTTAATTTATTCCCTTACTCTTTATTCTCTTATTTCTTACTTATCCTTTTTCTTTGTAAATGTTGAAGAAAATTATATGAAGAGGATTGAAGAGCTGGAATCTACTCTTGCTGCGCGTAATCAGAAGATTTCTGATTTAAAGTCTCAACATCAAATTTCTCAAAACAACCATGGCTTAAACATCAAACGCTTCCAAGCTATGATGACTCGCAGGATTTGTGAAGACAATCAAATTCCTCTCAATAAGTATCAGACGCTCCTTTCTGAAAAAATCCCTGATGATACCCCAGATTTGGATATCTCTGATAGTGAAGCTGAAGATGATATCTCCGAAGAAAAAAGAGAAGATCATTTTGATGAAGATAAATCTCCCATAGAGTAGCTTTATTCCTTCCTGTATATTTGATTCAGTTCTTTTCATCTTGTCTGTTTGAGTACAATATTTTCTTCTTTCCTGCACTTTTAATCAACCAGCAATTTCTTTTCTCAACTTAATTAGTACCAATGTCTTAATTTTGCGATGATGAGTTATTGAATGCTTTCCTTATTTGCATAACTTGATCATATGAAGAGAAATAATATATCTTGAAGACTTAGCTTAGTATTCCCTTTCCCCTTATTATTGCTCTTCAGGTGATCAATTGTTGTTGTAAGTATTAAAATATCTGCCTCAGTTTAAGTTGCGAAGTTTCTGGTTGTTGCGAAGTAAATAAGAAATCTCCCCCTTGAAGTATAAGAAGTATGAAACCTCCTTGAATAATTATGAAACATCCTTGAAGAAGTATAATAATTATGAAACATCCTTGAAGAAGTATAAGAAGTAATCAATCCTTGAAGAAGTATAAGAAGTATTCAATCCTTGAAGAAGTATAAGAAGTATTCAATCCTCGTAAAATTTAATGAGTATGAAATATGGGTCTTTGATTGCAAATAAAATTGCCTTTTTTGGTATGAGTATAAGAAGTATTCTTGTTGAAAATATAAAGAATCTCCAATGATATTGACTACATTAGTTTCTGTGGTCTTATCATGCCTTCCTAAGTAAAGGTTTTACTTTGCCACCTCTTTTGCGATAAAGTCGCAGGACGTTGGTGCATTCGCATGCCTCAACCCCTTGACTTTATCTTAACAATATTTTTGTGTTTGCGATAATATGACAAGTCTGAATATACTTGTGAATATATATCCTTGTGACATTATCGTCTTGCAATGAAATCACGGGACGCTATCACACTTTCATGTAATAACCCATTGATCTCATCTTAACTTCTTTGTATTTAATTCTGCGATTATATATATATATATATATTTTTAACTCGCAGAAATATGATTGTTGCACAAATATGACAAGCCTTTATGTTCTTGCGAACAAAAAGCCTCGTGACATTTGTGTCTTATAGCACGTATCATCTCCCTAATGGAGGGTGATGCCCTTTATCTTCCTGTTGGTTGCCCCTTCAAGGAAGCGTACATCGACCATACAAGGTTAGATCTTCCCATCCGGTTCTACAAACAACCAGCTTTTGTTCACAACCTCTTATCCTTTTTGCCTATAGGGCTTATAGTTACGAGGTTGCACCCTATGGGGTATCTTTGGGCCAAGTGCATCATTTTCCAAGACTTGTCAAGAATGGAAGATGTGCTTCAAACCCATCCGGAACTCTTGAATCAACCGTGTACCTCGGCGCCTTGATCGTTTTCTGCACTTCTTGGGAAAGACAGTATGCCTTAGTCGCCCAACCTAAATCATGTTACATCGCAAGATTAGGTTGAGAATCCAAGGTGTCTTACCCGGATAGGTACCCCGCTTTTGGGTTATGTACCCCGTAATGTCCATGTACTCAGGTTCCGTGGTGGTGTTCCGTTTTCCCTGAGCCATGCTTATAGGTACCCCCTTAAATGACGTACTTTAGGACTTTGCCTCTTGCAAAATGTTGCTTTGCGAACTAGGGTGTACGCCACGAAGGTTTTCCTGTGTAAAATTTCTGCATCTTTCTTTCTTTTTTGAAAGCTAATCACAGTTTGCGTCTTTCTTTTATGAAATCTGATCGCAAATAAATTTTTGCGTCTTTCTTTAATGAAAGCTGATCGCAATAAATCGTTTTTATTCGTAAAAACTCATCGCAAATATTTCATGTTGCGAAATACCTCATTTCATTTTCTTGTTTTTCAAAATACATTTTGTTATACGTTGCGAACAAATATACTGATTACCTTTTTGTTTCATTACCTTTTTTATTCATTCTCTTTTCTTCGCAAACCATATCCCTTTTCTATCATCGTAAATTTCTTGTATGCTTAACATTGTAACCTTATTTCTTCATGCCTTAGTCCTCAGCCATTAAATTTTCGCTTCTTTGCGCAGCCTTTGATCTTTTTCTCCAACTTTCCTTTTCAACAACTTTTCCTTCGCAAACTTCTACTTCTGTATCGTAACATTTCTTCCCTTCTGCCCAATCACCCTTGATAACTCCAATACCCTTTGGATTAGGAAATTTTATGCATTGATGAAGAGTTGAAGCTACGCCTAGAATCCCATGAAGCCAAGGTCTCCCTATCAAAGAATTGTATGGTGATTCAACATCAACAACACAAAATATAATTTCAGTTCGCATTCCACTTAAGGGAATTCGCATGCTTACTTCTCCTTTAGGTTTATTAGCAGTTCCATTAAAGCCATAAATCCTGTAGGTAGAAGGTATTAGATCTGCGTATTTTTCTCCCATGGTTTTGTAAGCAGGATAGAAGAGAATATTGACAGAACTTCCCATATCAATTAATATTCTATTAAGACCAAATAATTCCTCGTCTGTATCATCTTCGCTTTCTTCCATATTCAAACAAATTTCTAATCTCACTACCAATGGATTATCATGTATTTCTCAACCCTCTGGAATTTCTGTGGCTTCAAAAGAAATTTCACGCTTCTGCCAACCTTCAAGTCGTGAAATTTTTGCGATGTTCATTATTTCCCTTCCTTCACTATCTCTCACATATACCATGCTTAACACATTATCATGAAAATCTTCTATGGTTTTATATGAGTGAACAATAGAATTGCAGAAAATATTCCTTGCTTTTGGTCCCACTTCTATGTGTAAGGTTTCCTTTCCCTTTTCTTGTATTGTGTTCACCATGCGAGTTATCACTGGAGCTTGTGGTAATTGTTGCGACTGTGTTTTCTTGAGTAAAAAGTGGTCCAATTTACCTTGATCAATCATTCGCAAGATAATCCTTTTGATATTATTGCAATTATTTGTAGAATGTCCATGAAAGTGATGGTACAAGCAAAATTCATGACTTCTTGGACCCATTGGTGGTTCCTTTCCCATATTCCATGGCGTTGGTATATTCTCCATCAAGATGATTGCTTGCCATATCTTTTCTACACTTGTATTCAAAGGTGGCATCTTTATTTCTTCTCTTATCATTCTTTGACCTCCCTGACCATTGTTATAGTTTTGTCTATGATTTCCTTGTCTAAAATAGTTCTGCCTTTGTCCTCCATAATTTTCCTGTTGCTGATCTAATCTTGGGATCTGGTTATTTCCCCCTCGGCTATAGAAATTCCTTTCTCTATCATACTCTTCTTGATCCTTGCTACTCATTGCTACCATTTTTGATTGACCATTGTCAATTTTCTTCTCTTCTGACATCTGCGAAGATATTTGCGAGGGTGTCTGCGAGGTACCTGCTACAACATTGACTATTTTAGGAAGTAAGTTTGCTCCTGTATCTTGATTGTTGGTGTTTGTCACTGGATATGACTCCATATTGTTTTGCTTTTCCTCTAATGTAATGTACTCCTCTTGAAATTCTAGCAACTCTGTCATCATAATGGAATTCTTTCTTCTGAAGATTTGAACATATAATTGTTCAGTTGCGAACATCGCATTTACGAAAGACAAAATCAGGTACCTCTCGTCCACACGCCCTGCCATATCACTGCACATAGTTTTCCATCTTCTTACCAAATGCTTCAAACTTTCGCCAAGTCTTTGTTTTAAACCAAACACATCTTCAATACCAAGTCGCGAGGAATGATTTGTGATATATGCTCCTAAGAAAGTTGCTTGTAGATGATTAAATGATGTAATAGTGTTCTTTGGAAGTCCTTCGAACCATTTTAGAGCTTCTCCTGTTAAGCTTGATGCGAAGTATTTGCATAATACAGCATCGTGATTCTCCCATTGTAACATGCATCTTATATACGCTTTAATATGCTAAATAGCACATGAAGTCTCGTCAAAGATGCTGGTTAATGTAGGCAGATTTAATTTTGATGGAATCCCTCCCAATTGCACTTCTCTAGAAAAAGTAGTCCTCGCAGCTTCTTCTATTGCTTCATCTAATTGCCTTCTATCTCCTCCTCCTCTATTGTTTAAAATTCCTCTCATTTCCACTAATTCTCGAAAGATCCGTTCATTTGCCTCAGAATTCTCATCCATTGGTCTCTTCAACGCAGCCTCTCTTCTTCTTCGTTCTTGCATTTATTATCTTGCGATCCTTCGCATTCTATCATACTCTTCATTAATGTTTCCATTTATACAATTTCGCAAATATCTTCTTTCCAGATTGTCACAATTATTTTGTTGCAGAGCATCTTGAAATTATTGTTCTTCCATTTTTGTTCTCCTCATCCTTCTCATGTGAATATTTGGAATTTCTTCTTCTTCATTTCTCCTCCTTCTGCGATTTACCTCTCCCTGATTTTCCTGAATTCTGATTTGAAAATTTGGTTCATTTCTTACTATTTATGTTCGTTGATTTCCAACTCTCCTCTGAATTCTACCATACTCAAGATTTTGATTGTTGCGAGCATGTTCATGTCTTCTTACTCCATCCTCGTAATTGTTTTGATGCATTGCTTGTTGCAGTTCTAATTCTTCCATCTCCATTCGCAATCTTTCTCGTTATCGAGTTAAATGCGTTCGTTCCATACGTTGTCTCTCGATTTATTACACAAGTTGTTGCTCTTCCTCTCGATTTTCTTCGTCATTCTGGTTATTTTCTCTAGGAAATGGTTCTGTTCGTAAATTTTCCACGTTTTGTTAGTTGTTCGGTACTAAAATGAAGCGATTATCTCGATTTATTTTAACCGGATTCTGTGATTGTCCTTGCATAGTACTTTCACTATTGATTGTTGGCGAATTTCGTTCTTCTCTCTCTGGTCTGACACTTGATCTCACAGCACTTTGAGATCTCCTCCTTTGTAACATCTCATTTTCCCTCCTCAATTCTTGATTCTGTCTTGTTAAATTTGCACGTTCTTCAGCTTCAAACCTTCGTTCTTCTTGAATTCCTTGTCTCAATGTTTCTAATGCCTCCATTTCTGTTTCATGAATTGTTCCTCCCATCAATCTCCCATTTTCTATGATTTGCGGTTCTCCATATGCTTCTACTGGTGTATCGGTTCCCCAAGTGTGTACACTCACTCGATCATGATCTATTGCTCTTCCTTGTGTTACTGTTTGTTGAGTTTGATTTCTTCGATTGCTCCTTCCCCTACTAGGTTCTCCTGTTACGTTTTCTTCTCCACCTGCGAGTCTTACACTTCTTCTTACTGCACTCAATGGTTCTGATATATTTCTTATTCTAGCCATTTCTCTGATGAAAAATTCTTTTATTATCTCTTTATTTCTTCACAAACTTCTTCAATATTTCTTATAGAGCATACTTTTAGAACATCTTTATGATCATGTTACATTCTTTTCCTTTGCAATCTTCATCTACTGGCTTTATCTGATCTTTCAAATTTCCAAAACTCCTTCAAATTTCTGCTATAACAATCTTCACCCCTCCCTGTTTCTAGCGCCAATTATGTAGTTGCAGGAAATCTTACAACTACACCCTCAGTAGAATTCATAAAACTTTAAGAAGTTCTTGATGAAAAATGACCATTTACTGATTAATATTCTCAACCGATTACAAAGAAATATGTTAATGGAACTTAGAACAGTTACAACTTTCTCTGTTCTCTCTCCTAAGACTTGTTCTAACACTCACTAAAAGAACCTCTCAAATTTAACACTTGATCTACTATTTATAGTGAAATCTGTACAACTGTATATAGCTTGCGAAGTATCGCGACTTCTATTCGTAAGTTTATTTCATATTCGCAAACCCTTCACACTTCTCCCGTGCTTCTTCTATCATCGTATTATCTTGTAACACGTTTATCTTGTACTTGCTACTATGTTCGTAATCCAATATCTTGCGATATTCTGTCCCTACAATTTCCTCCTCATACTCCTTGATAACCTGCAACATTACGAATAACCATTCCATAACCTGCTTTTGTATCCCAAGAAATCCAAGCCCCATCCATGTTTATCTTTGCAGCATCACCTTCAGGTCTAGTATATTATCTATTAGGTAAAGGCAATAAAGTACTTGGAATAATCCTAGATTCACTATCGTTTTCAGCAGTCCTATAAGGATTCCAAATTTGTATGTATCTTTGAATTTGTATGTACAAACTAATACTAGTACTAGTTTTGTTAGAGAACACCCTATCACATATTTCTTTCCATATAAACCACGCTTAAGTTGTGCCTATTTTTAAAGACTCGTCATCGGGATCATCCCTAACCCATTCGTTGTAATGATCTAGGAAGGAATCACTATTATAAACATTAGAAACATTCAGAATAGGAGGAAGAGACAAAACAAATTTGGAATAAGAGCACTCAAAGAATAAGTAAGTCAAAGATCCACATCATTTTCACACAAAGGACAAGAAATCTCAACCCCCCTAAGAATAAAAGCTAATTTTTGCCTTGTTAGGAAATCATCATTTAAACATTTCCAAATAAAAAGTTTTATCCTTTGAGATGTATCAAGGTTCCAAATTTTTTTCCAAGAACTTTTAGTACCAATGTACAGAGTTTACATTTGCAGTCCTAGGTTCCATCAATTTAGCATACAGCTTTTCACAGAAAAAATCCCATTTCTTTCTAGTTTCCATCTAAGTTTGTATTTATATAAGACCCCATGTTGAGAACACAAGAGTCTAATACTAAGAATTTTTCTAGCCACATCAATAAGAAAAGAACTGTTAACCAAATCAACATTCCAATATAAAGAAAAGATATCAATCAAGTCTGAAACCAAAATAAGATCATAATCTAAATTAGGACAAATTTCCGCAATAGTAACCTCTACACCAGGAATCCACCAGTATTTTCTAATATCAATAGGCTCTCCATCACCAACCTCCCATATAGAGTTCTGTCTAACCAACGTTAGACCTTTCCTAATACAACTCTAAATCCAAGAACCTATCTTGGTTGCCTTTGCATTTAAGGCAGAACACTTAGGAAAATACTTAGTTTTAAGGTGTTTTCCCCACTGGGAATTGGGTTCATCTAATAATCTCCGATCCACCTTGGCTAGCATTACGAGATTAGCTTTTCCAGTGTCTCTAAATCCCAACCTTCCTTGAGAAATTGGTTTGCAAAGAAAGGGATAAGATTTTATATAAACACCCTTAGCATCAGAATCCTTACCCCACCAAAAATCTATTTGAATAGCAGTCATTTTCTTAATTATTTTCTTAGGAATAAGAAAACACCCCATTTGAAAAGTAGGGATGCTAGATAAAACATGTTTGTTCAAAATCATTTTACTAGTTTGGGCTAGAATTTTACTCCTCTACCCTTGATTTTTGTTCTTTATATTCTCTACTAAAGCATCAAAGGTTTTTAATTTATATCTATTAACAAAAAGTGGATCCCCCAAGTACGAGTCTTTAAGATTTATTTATTTTTTAATTTTGAGAAATCTGACCATCATCCGTTGATGTCTTGGATGAACCTTAGCACTAAAAAACATTCTGGATTTACTAAAATTTATTAGTTGATTAGAGGCCTTGCTAAACTTTTCAATAACATTTCAAAGATTTCGACACTAACTTAAGTCAGCTTTAGCAAAAAGCAAACAATCATCCGTGAAAAGAAGATGAGAAATAGGCTGACTATTCCTAGTTATTTTAATACCATGAATAAGTTTAGAGGCTTTATTATCCAAAATCAATCTCGAGAAAATATACATACAAATGATAAATAGATAAGGGATCTCTCTGTATCAATCCCCTAGTAGGCTTAAAAAATTACTTGGTTTACCATTCAATAGAATTGCTATCGAGGTAGTAGAGACACATTCGAAAATCAAGGAATACCAATCCGGGATGAACCAAATTGTAACAAGCTTTTATTTAAAAAATCTCAACTAACCCTGTTGAAAGCCTTTCGACATGTCAATTTTTATACCTAACCACCCAACTTTTCCTTTATTTTTCTTCATAGAATGCACCATATCATGAACAACAATAATATTGTCTGAGATTTGCTTAGAAGATAAAAAAAAAGCAGATTGATAAGGTGAAATCACCTTATCCAATAAGTTTTTCATTCTATCTGCGAGTAATTTGGCTATGATCTTGTAAGAAGTATTACAAAGACCAATGGGCCTAAACTCACTAGGATCTTTACGAGATTTAGTTTTATGAATCAGGAAAAGATGAGTTTTGTTAAGGTCGGGTAATAGTTTTTAAAAAAAAAAAAAAATTGTTGGACAGTAGAGACCATTTGGGGCGCGATGGTACCCCAATTGTGCTTGTAAAAACTTGCTGGAAACCCATCAGGCCCTGGGGATCTCTTGGGCTTCATTTTCTTAATAATACCAAAGATTTCATCATTATCAGGAATTCTAAGCAAAGACAAATTTTCAGCAATGGTAATCACATGCTCAATATGCACAAGACTATCAACATTTAAAGCATCAGAAGGGGAAGAAATAAATTTTCGAAGTAATCACCCAAAACAACATCAATTTGATTCTTATCCTTAACAAAAATCCCATTGGAATCAGTAATACAATCAATGTAATTCCTTTTCCTTATATTAAGAGTGACTCTATGGAAATACTTGGTGTTTTTTTCCCCTAGAGAAATCATATTATCCCTAGATTGTTGTTTGGCTATTTCCTCTTGTGTGTCATACAAAAGTTCTAATTGATGCAATTTAGCACTTTTCTAAATATGAGAAGAAGATATCATAGTGTCCAAATTTTCCACATCTTTCAAAATCATGTTGTTGTTTTTTTGTTGGGTTTCCAAAAACAACATACTTCGAAGTAGACAAGTTTTCTCCCAAAGCCTGAAGATTATCATCCAAGGATATAGCTGGCTCACTCATAGAGTGATCCCAAGTATTGTTAATCAAGTCAATACAAGAAGAATTTTTCAACCAGGTATCATAAATTAAAAGGATAAGAAGAATTTAAAAAACCGTTATCAGGCAGACAAATAGAACAATGATCAGACCCTAAAGCTATTTGGTTTGTAAGAGAAGCATTGGGAAATTACAGAATCCATTCAGAGTTATGGAAAGCTTTATCTAATCTCTCTTGGATATTTTGACCTCCCTCCCTATGATTATTCCAAGTAAAAATATTGCCTTTATATCCTAAATCTTCTAAACCAGACATTTGTATAATCCTCTAAACTAGACCTTTGTATACTTCCTCTTTGTCCAAATAAATGGATTTCCATTTTTTTTCTATTTGACCCGTATTTCATACCCGGATCCAACAGAACCCATGGAAGCATACTATTCTGATGACCTATTATAACCCAAGTTGTGCCAAATACAAATGAAATATCGACACCCCAACTACTCAACTGAAACACCAGGTTTATCTCTATCTTTCAAAACACGAATAACACCAGACATTTTGGAGGCTAAGAAGAAATCAAGATACATAGACATATATAACCTTTTAAACCCAGATCCAAACACAAAATTCCTCAAAATCTCATTTAAGAAACTGGAGATTCCAAGCTCCTCCATAGAAATGAAAGACTATCTATAGATCAAACAACATATACCCTTGAATTCTTAAAGCTATCCCAAATAAGAAATTTGACTGGAAGCCGGACCGATGGAAGAAAGTTTCAAAAAATCTGAAGCGGATAAAGAAAATACGGCTAATACTACTAAGGAAAATCCACCTTGACCGGAACCACAATACCAACTTTACCTACTAGAAAACATCTCAGAAAAAACAATTAGCTTAAAAAGAAAATAAAAATAAAGAAGATAAAGTTTAAAATAGAAACAAGAGTAAATACAATACACCAAATACACCAAACCAATAGAGAAATCCGAACTATAAACCAGACAATCAAGAATCACCGTTATCAGAATCACTAGAACTAGAATCACTGTATCCAGAATCCCCGAAGATATAATCACAGTCACAAGAATCATTCACTATAACCCGAATCGGTAACAAGAATCAGTGTAGGAAAATATCTTCACCAAAAATACTATTACGCACACTCTCTCTATCTCTTGAGCACAACCTTGAGTAACTCTGTTTGGGTCATAATTACTTGCTCTAGTTGAATATATATAGCATCTTTATGTTGGAATGAACTTGCCACATATTATAAGCAACGTATAGTTTTTGTAAAGTGTTGGTGCTCATTATCATTTCAGAAAAGCAAAAGATGCAGATCTAGCATGAGGATTTGCTTTATCGATATGATGGAAATTTGAAACCCAATTATATTTAAACTGTTATTATTGAAATAGTAATACAAGTAAGAAAAGTGATACACCAAATCAAGATTTTTTTTTTTTTGATCGGAAAAAAGATTATATTAAAAGAAGAAGAATTTACAAGTTACTGCCAGAGGTAGTGATAGGTGTGATAAACACCTAATTTTATATCTAGTATTTATGATTTCTTTGCGAGTTTTCGTGTGAATTATGTATCTTATGTGTGAATTTGAGTTATTAGGTGCTTTGGAGTCGTTTGGAGCAAAAGAAGGAGAAACTACTCATTTAGAGCGAAAAGGAAAAATTCGTCATTTCATAGGCGAACACTGTCGGGAGTCCGGTAATGGTTAAGGGGTAACTCTTTTGGAGGTGTACTAAACACAGAACGGATGCGGCTAAGGGACACCATTGGGTGGCCATAACTATGCACAGCGGGGTGCAAATAGCCATCCCATACTTAAGACCATCGAATCGGGGTTTCATCTTTATTTTATTTTTCCCCAAATTCGTTCACAGCAGCAGCCATGAAACTGAGAGTTTGAGTTGAGGAATCGAAGGATGAGGATTTGTTGCTAAGAATCAGATCGAGAAGAGGGTTTGAGTTGAATCATGGGTTTCTGGGGTTTTGATTTTAATCAAGATTTACTGGGAATTGGTGGTTATGCTGAACCGAGAATAAATTGGGGATCGAATCAGCAGTTTGGGGAGGAATTTGGTGATTCTGTTGGCTAGGGTACTGAGATTAAGAGATCGATGGGTTGTGTGGTGCTGGGTATTTCAATTGCAGGATTATGTAGAAGCTGGCTCGAGAATGCAGCTGATGGCTGCCCTATGAGCAAGACATGGAAATGGGTTTGGACCCTGAGAGATATAGAGAATGAATTGGAACATAAGAAGATCGAGATTTCAAAGAGGTGTTTGTTGTGATAATAAAAATGGGGAGTGTTGGTTTAGCTTGTTGTTGCTGCAGTGGTCATAAGGAAGTGAGTTGGAGAATGACAGAGGCTTGAATTTGAGAATTGCAAGTGATAAGGCTGAGATAGTGATGGACTGGTGGTTTGTTGGGTTATAGATGGCCAGTTCAAGAATTTTTTGGGCTGCAAATGAATGATTATCTCAAGGATGGCAGCTTGGCTGTGTCTTAGAGTTCAAGCTCAGTTGGGTGAGTCTGGTGCCAATTGGTGGAGAGAGTTGGAGCTATGGATGCCATGGGTTGTAAAGAAGCTGAGAAGAGATTTGGGTGAAATTGTAATGGGTTGTGGTTTGAATTTATGTTTCATGAAAATGGAGCTGTGTTGCATTTCAGGGAAGTGAATGCAGCTGCTTATTTGGTAGTGAGTGCACCGATGTTTGCAATGATTTGGTGGCCTGAGGAGATGGTGGTATTGAAATTTCAGGTGGTGTTTATGAGATATCTGGAGGGTTGCAGTGTATAGAGTTGGAGGTTACTGCAGTTGCAGATGTGAAGCTAAGATGCAGTTACACTACAGGGTTACATGTGTTGCAAGAAAGAATGAATGGGTTTGAATGATTGAAGGTGGCAAGTGGTTTTACATGGATGAATGGCTCATGAGATATGCTGGTGTTCAATGTGAAATTAGAAGAGTGGTACAGCCAAGATGGCTGCAAAATACTCAGCCAAGATGGTTGTCCAATATGGCTGAGTGAACTGCAACAACTCTAGCATGACTCGGGTCAACTGGCTTAGTTGACTCCGAGTTGACTCAGTGACTCACCCCTTGACCCGGTTGACTAACGATGACTGTTAGGTCAACGGTTAAATCTAACAGAATCGTGACGGAATATTCCGTCGATGGAGGGGAATCTTAGGTTGTCGACGACAACTTTTCTCACCGGATTCTGGTCAACTTCCGGCCAAAAACCCAGTTTTCCGGCGACGAGTTTTGGGACATATTTTATACACGGGTTTCTCTCTCTTGTGGGCTTGGTGGACTTCTAAATAATGGACTTTGAAGACTAGACCTAATTTTGGAACAAGGAGATCTATAAAAGGAAAACTTCTACAACTTTTGGAGATTATCTTTAGAATTATTATATATTCTTCTACTTTGTTCTAGGGTTTAGAAACATGTTAGGGTTTCTTCTTCTTCTTGTTATGAACTCCTTGAATATGAGTACTTAATTTTATTATTGGTTATGGAATAGTTGGATTTCACAAAGCATGATTCTTTGATATGATAAATTAGTTTTGTCTCGTATTTATCGTTTACGATTCTCTGAAAATATAGTAACATGATTTGATTGATTATTTTGTCAAGTTGCATATTGGTAGAACTCCTAATCACATCTATTGCTAGTTTAGGGTTTATTATACGTATAAGTGATATTCCTTGAATACAAGTAGCATAAATATGATTATAGTTTGTAGTGATATATTCTTATGATCATATGTGAATCGTAACCTTTGTTAAATTAAATTAGTGCGCTTTCCACGTTCAATTGCTTTGATTGGCCTAATTTCATAGAACTTAATGCATTTAGGGAATTAAACTTGATTAGTGCTTTTACACGTTAGGTTGTTCTTTTAGATAGAACTCATACTCGCATCTTTTAATGTGTTTGTTGATGACAAAAGGAGATTAGCGGGATATTCTTGCGATCAAGATATTCTAGGGATTTTGATAAAATTTGAGATTAAATATCAATTCTAATTATTGTGAAGAAAACATATTTGTGAACGAAGATGAATCCTTAACCAATATTCTCACTACTTTGATTTTCTTATTTCTTTATTTTCTTTTACTTTTATTACTTGCATAAAAATCAGAAAACCCCCGGTGTTATTTATAGGAAATCGAAAGCATATTGACAACCTAGACCTCTCTGTGGGATCCATCCTTTCTTGCCCTTGCTATATTTATATTTTGAGTAGTAAGAAAGTGTAAATTATTTTTGACGCATACGACAGCGATCAAATTTTGGCGCCGTTGCCGGGGAGGCAACGGTTGTCACTTGTTTTTGGTTTCTTATTTTTGTTTTTTTGTTTTGTTTTTAGTTTTTCTTATTTTCTGGTTTTTAACCTTGGTTTGGGAATCGTATTTCAGGTACCAATTCTATGGAAGGAGCATATTGGAACAATGGATACGGCTTTCAACCTCCTCAACACTATGGAAATTTCCCACCATCTATGGAATGCAATCAAAACCAATTTATTGGATATGATGCATATCCTAGAGAACCTTATGGTCATTTTCATACATACCAACAACAACCTTGTAGTGGGTATGTAAGTCAAGCACCTAGGTGGGATAATTCTACTTCTAATTGGCTTTATTCGAGTTGTATGCAGATTATGCATGGATTGCAAGATATGAAACAAAGGCTAGACCAACTTGACCGCAATAGAGAGAACGTCGCACAAACTAATTTCTGGAATATGCCTTCTTACCCGACTCCGGATCGTAGTTATGATCATTCACCCATTCAAAGGGAAGAGTCATGGGAAAGAGAACATATTGTAGCTAATGGTGGCAAGCGTGTGAACGTCAGGAAACTTGCGCAGAAATTATACAAGTTGGAAGACGATGGATACTCGGAAGAGCTTGTCGATGAAATTAGTAGGACCATTCATATGGAACTCAAACGACGTCGTGATAAAGGTTGGGAAACCGACGAAGATTCTGATTATGGTGAGTCTGAAGATGAATACGATGATGATTGTGTTGAAAAGGACCAACCTTTGGAGATATTTGATGACATTAGTGTAGTTGACTCAACTCTTGATATTTATAATGATCAAGCACCTATTCAAAAGGTACATGAGGATGATGAAACTAATGTTTTTCAGAATTTTGCAACATTGTTTGAGTCTAATGAAGAGGAGTATGTTGAGAATGGGACCGTTATGACCAATATTGTGGAAGACCCAATTGAGCTTGCATATGATTGTAACGATGATGTTTATGTCGAGACTCCGGTTAAGGAAGAAACGGACGAAGAATGGTTGCAAGGTTTGATAGGGGACCATGATATACAAGAGGTGAATAAATCACTTGAGTTTTTCAAGGATGAAGAGGATTCCGTGCTACAAGAGATTGTGCGAGGTTTTTCTAACCCTTTGCATATTAATTCTTTTCCTTTACCTCTTATCGGTTTGAATGTATGTGCTTCGAAAACATTGTTAGATGACTTTGTTTCTCGATTTCCTCCATTAGAAAAACTTGATTTTCATACTATGTAGGTTTGTGAACAAGAAATCGTAGAAGTACCCGACTTCTATATTCTTTATGCACTTTCAAGTGTGGACAAGAATGAGTGTGGGGGAAACTTTTATCGGTTAATAGCTTCGTTTTTGTTTTATATTACTAATATTTGTGTGAAGCTAGTGTTTGAAAAACAAGTGCTATGGGTGGATCCCCAAATTTTCAGATTGCTAATATATGGGGAATGAATCTTTCAAGAAGCTAAGTCGGGCCGTCGACTTTAAAACAAGCGCTAAGTGGGAGGCAACCCACCGGTTTTGTATCTCTTATCCTTTTTATTTTTAATTTATTTTTGTTTATTTGTTTTTATTGTTTTCATATCATATTTGCATCCCCATGTTTAATTTCATTAAGTCCATAATCTATCTTAGAAGAGAATTATGATGAATACCTTTTCGTCAGAAAATTTCAGACTGCGTGTAGTTCAGTCCAGAGACCATAACTGTCAGACCGTTTATCAAAACACTGTGAAATTTTGACACTGTGTAGAAAGCACGTAGTTGAACAACTTTTGTGAAATGGAGTTTTTCCAAATTCCTTACCAATTTGCACAGTTTTTGCATTTTATCTGCTGTTACATCAGAATTCAGAACTTTCGGTTTTACACATTGAGGACAATGTGAAGTTTAAGTGTGGGGGAGCATTTATATGTTTGTTTTAGTTTGTTTTATGCCTTTAAAAAAATATCAGAAAAATAGAAAAACCAAGAAAAAATTTGTGCTTTTTGAACTCCGAAATCTAGAAACTTGTGCCTTTAGGATGACACCATTAATGGATGGAACCATTTTGAATGCAGGAGTTGAGGAATCGATTAACTAAAAGGGACGAACATAGCTTAGATATCACGATTAACATGATAGTTGTTACCATATCTCGGAATATCACCATATCGCATTCTATTTTTATTTTTCCATATTTATCTATTGTTCTCTAAGTGTTTTGGTGGGTCACTGAACATCGAGTTGTTATTACTGCTAGGATGAAATAGAGTGATTGAGTTGCAAAAAATAAATAAAAATTAAACGACCAATTAGACCAAACAGAATAAAAGACACTTGGATAAACCAATATGTGTGTGTTCTCCCTGTCTTCGTCGCCTAAACAAGCGTGGAATGCAGGATCCAAGGGAACTATCGTGTAATCTGCTGACAAGAATCATGCGCTTGGATCCAGTTTGATCCAATCATGTTATCTAAAAAAAAAGAAAAAAGAAAGTGAAAAAGTGAAAAGAAAAAGAAAGTATTATTTTGGTTGAATAAAGTCACTTCTGGTTCCCTTGTATATGCCAGTGAGTTGATGTAGAATTCAAACCAGTAGCTCAATCCAATAAGCATAGGTTCATCTTAGCAGTGACCTTCAGACAGATATGGGAAACATCGATCACTTGTGAACATTCGCCAACATCTACATCTATATCCATCTTCTTAATCTTTTCATTGTGATTGTGGTTTGTTAGTTTCCGATTATTGTGGCTTGTTTGACTATCTAATTAGAGCTTTATTTACTAATTATGAATTGAATTTGCATAAGGTACCTCCTCCTGTAGTTATTTTGGATTCGTTCATTGATTTTTCACAAATAGACGGAGTTGGAAATATAGGTTTTGTAGGTATATCTCTTGTAAACCTTCACGAGACTATAACTCGTCCACTAGGGACACCTAGGGGTTTAAATGCTTGTTATTTATACTAAAAGTGACCGTAGCCTCGACGAGACGGAGTTGTATGTATGATTTTAAAATTATTTTGTTTGATTTTCTCGAGGACTAGAAAAGTCTAAGTGTGGGGGAATTTGATAGGTGTGATAAACACCTAATTTTATATCTAGTATTTATGCTTTCTTTGCGAGTTTTCGTGTGAATTATGTATCTTATGTGTGAATTTGAGTTATTAGGTGCTTTGGAGTCGTTTGGAGAAAAAGAAGGAGAAACTACTCATTGAGAGCGAAAAGGAAAAATTCGTCATTTCATAGGCGAACACTGTCGGGAGTCCGGTAACGGTTAAGGGGTAACTCTTTTGGAGGTGTACTAAACACAGAACGGATGCGGCTAAGGGACACCATTGGGTGGCCATAACTATGCACAACGGGGTGCAAATAGCCATCCCATACTTAAGACCATCGAATCGTGGTGTCATCTTTATTATATTTTTCCCCAAATTCGTTCACAGTAGTAGACATGAAACTGAGAGTTTGAGTTGAGGAATCGAAGGATGAGGATTTGTTTCTAAGAATCAGATCGAGAAGAGGGTTTGAGTTGAATCATGGGTTTCTGAGCTCAAGCTGTAAAGTGGGGTTTTGATCTTAATCAAGATTTACTGGGAATTGGTGGTTATGCTGAACCGAGAATAAATTGGGGATCGAATCAGCAGTTTGGGGAGGAATTTGGTGATTCTGTTGGCTAGGGTACTGAGATTAAGAGATCGATGGGTTGTGTGGTGCTGGGTATTTCAATTGCAGGATTATGCAGAAGCTGGCTCGAGAATGCAGCTGATGGCTGCCCTATGAGCAAGACATGGAAATGGGTTTGGACCCTGAGAGATACAGAGAATGAATTGGAACATAAGAAGATCGAGATTTCAAAGAGGTGTTTGCTGTGATAATAAAAATGGGGAGTGTTGGTTTAGCTTGTTGTTGCTGCAGTGGTCATAAGGAAGTGAGTTGGAGAATGACAGAAGCTTGAATTTGAGAATTGCAAGTGCTAAGGCTGAGATAGTGATGGACTGGTGGTTTGTTGGGTTATAGATGGCCAGTTCAAGAATTTTTTGGGCTGCAAATGAATGATTAGCTCAAGGATGGCAGCTTGGCTGTGTCTTAGAGTTCAAGCTCAGTTGGGTGAGTCTGGTGCCAATTGGTGGAGAGAGTTGGAGCTATGGATGCCATGGGTTGTAAAGAAGCTGAGAAGAGATTTGGGTGAAATTGTAATGGGATGTGGTTTGAATTTATGTTTCATGAAAATGGAGCTGTGTTGCATTTCAGGGAAGTGAATGCAGCTGCTTATTTGGTAGTGAGTGCACTGATGCTGCAATGACTGGTGGCCTGAGGAGATGGTGGTATTGAAATTTCAGGTGGTGTTTATGAGATATCTGGAGGGTTGCAATGTGTAGAGTTGGAGGTTATTGCAGTTGCAGATGTGAAGCTAAGCTGCAGTCACACTACAGGGTTACAGGTGCTGCAAGAAAGAATGAATGGGTTTGAATGATTGAAGGTGGCAAGTGGTTTTACAGGGATGAATGGCTCATGAGATATGCTGGTGTTCAATGTGAAATTAGAAGAGTGGTACTGCCAAGATGGCTGCAAAATACTCAGCCAAGATGGTTGGCCAATATGGCTGAGTGAACTGCAACAACTCTAGCCTGACTCGGGTCAACTGGATTAGTTGACTCCGAGTTGACTCAGTGACTCACCCCTTGACCCGGTTGACTAACGTTGACCGTTAGGTCAACGGTTAACTCTAACAAAATCGTGACAGATGTAGGTACTGAATATCGCAGGATAATAGTTCACGAGTATCGTAATAAATAAAGGAGAAAAGAATTATAAAATGATACGATGATAGAAGTAGCGCGGAGAAATATGAAGTTTTGCGAGGATGGAATAATGTTGCGAGTATGAGTTGCGATACTTCGCAATTCATATACAGCTGTATAAATTTTACTATAAATAGGAGTTCAAATGTAAAATTCGAGAGGTTCTTTTAGTGAGTGTAAGAAATTATCTTAGGAAAGAGAATAGAAAAAGTTGTAACTATTCTAGTTCCATTTTGATAATTCCATGTAATCAATTAAGAGAATTAATAAGAAAGTTATCATTCACCATCAAGAACTTCTTGAGTTTTTACTAATTCTATTGAGGGTGTAGTTGTAGGTTATTCTGCAACTACATAATTGGCGCTAGAAACAGGGACTTGAGAATTGTGGTAGCCTAAATTTGAGGGAATTGTGGAAAATTTGAAGATCAGATGAAGTCAGTAGATGGAGATTGCAAAAAAGAAGAATGTAATATGATCACAAAGACAATGATTGATGAATTTCATAGTAATATGAAGGGAAAAATATACAAGCGAGATTGTATAGGAAGAAAGATCATGGAGGAAGAAAAGGTAACAACTTTAGAAGAATGGGAAAAGCAGAAAATCACATTTTCAAGAGTGAAATTCCAAATGAAGACTTGAACCACACTTCACCATTGGTAATCACAATGCCGATCATGCTAGAAGATAAGAAAGCTGTAGAAAAATGGAAATTAAACCGAATTTTGGTTGATACATGGAGTTCTGTTAATATCATATTATATCATGCACTTAAGGGGATGGGAATTAAAGATAAAGAAATCACAAATTCAAAATGTCTTATTCATGGATTAGGAAAATCTACAACAAAATCTAAAGGGGAAATCGCGCTGCGAATATTACTGGGAGAAATCGAAACACATGTAATCTTGTGTGTGATAGATATGGAATCTCCATATAACATGCTGATAGGAAGGCCGTGGATTCATGCGATCAAAGTTGTTGCTTCAACATTACATCAAAAAATCAAATTTCCTACACCAAATGGAATACAAGAAATAAAAGGAGATATTGATAGTGCAAAATTTTGTTATCAAATTGAAGTAACGCAATGCGGAGGAATAGCAAGAAAGAAACAGCTTCGTAGGAAACTTGCGAAGGAAACAAAAAAGGAAGAAGAATTCCGAGTGTATACAATAAGAGCAAAGGAAGGGAGAGGTATACCAAATGAAATTCCAGAAAAAGAAGGGGAACCAGCAAAAATAATCAAAGAACCAACACCTATGGGGGAGCAAAGTCCAAGCTATGTTGCAGCTGAAACAACTAAAGAAATAAATATTGGAAGTAAAGAGGAGCCTTTATTCTTGCGAATTGGAACTAAGATGGATAAAGAAGAAGAAAAAATAACTATTGATATTTTGCGAGAATATAAAGATATCTTCGCAGGAAGTGTAGATGAGATACCAGGAATTGATCCATCAGTGGCGTGTCATAGATTGAACATAGATAAAAATGGATCATAAGGGAAGCAAAATATCCAGAATGGATTGAGAATATGGTCATTGTTCCGAAAAAGAATAAAGGAATAAGAATTTGCATAGATTTCACTGATCTAAACAAGGCATGTCCCAAAGACAGTTTTCCACTACCAGATATACCACAAATGGTGGAATCAGCTGCAGGTCATGATAGAGTCACTTCACTTGATGGATACAAAGGGTATAATCAAATATCACTCGCAGAAGAAGATCAAGAACATACTGCCTTTTTTGCTCCAAGGGGTTTGTATTGTTATGTGAAGATGCCATTTGGTTTGCGGAATGCGGGTGCTACATATCAACGTATGGTTGAAAAAGTGTTCGCGAAGTGGATACATAAAACTTTGGAGGTATATGTAGATGATATGTTGATAAAAAGCAAGGATGCTAAAGACCATGTGCAAGATTTGAAGGAAATATTTGAGCAGATGAGAAAGTTCAACATCAAATTAAATCCTGAGAAATGTATAATTGGGGTTTCATCTGGAAAGTTCTTGGGATACATAGTATCAAAGGAGGGAATACAAGTTGATCCAGAAAAGGTCCAAGCAGTTCGTGACATTCCAACACCTGCAACGGTAAAAGAAGTACAAAAGCTAAATGGACACTTGGCTTCACTTGGAAGGTTTATTTCGCGAATGTCAGATAAATGCAAACATTTTTTCAACATACTTAAAAAGGGAGCAAAATTCAAGTGGACTGATGAATGTGAAAAAGCTTTTCAAGGAATCAAAGAATACCTCTCAAATACATCTATACTACAGAAACCAGAGAGAGACGAAGAATTATTGGTATACCTCGCAACAACTCCATATGATCTAAGTGAAGTTCTGTTGCGAGCAGATGCAGGAGTAGAAAGGCCCATTTACTACATTAGTAAAACCTTTAATGCAGCAGAGAAGAATTATTCTAAAATGGAGAAGTTAATCTTAGCCCTGGTTTATGCATCATTCAAGTTACGAATATACTTTCAAGCACATGTGATAAAAGTGGTAACCAAAGTCCCAATTAAATCAATCATGAAGAACACAAAAAGGTCAGGAAGAATAGAAAGGTGGAATGCACAAGTAAATCATTACAAGATAAAATACGAAGTATTGTCATCGCAAAAATCACAAGTCGTCGCAGATTTTTGGCAGAATTTCCTTTGGAAGAAGATGAAGCAGTAGAGGAAATGATGGATGTTGAAGAAGAATTTGGAAATCCAAAAGACTTGTTAACAGAACCGAATAGATGGGAAATTCTAGTGGACGGATCATCCAATAGTGAGGGAAATGGAATTGGAGTCGTGTTGATTTCACCAGAAGGAGAAAGAACAGCATTCTCATTCAGACTAGAATTTGCATCCACGAACAATGAAACAGAGTACGAAGCTGTAGTGCATGCATTAAAGATCGCAATAGAAAAGAAGCTCGAAAGTATAAGGATAACAAGTGATTTACAGTTAGTGATTTGTCAAATTAAAGGGGAATATACCACAAATGAATCTTCTTTGAAAAAATACAAGAAACTCGTTGAAGAATTATCTGCGAAGATACCAAAATTAAAATGGAGACATATATCCAGAAAATATAACCATCTCGCAGATGCTTTTGCATTTATTCCAAGCATGATGACAAATCCAAATACAAGAAATATCCAAATACATACAATTCAACACCCATCAGTGGACAAAGAGAAAGAAATTGAGGAAGCTGTTGCGATGGAAGTAGAAAGAGATTTATCAAACAACATCGCAGATTGGAGAAAAGAAATTCATGCATATCTCGCAACAGGAGAAATATCCAGGAACATACTAGAAGCACATAAATTAAAGAGTCGTGCAACAAACTATGAGTTGCGAGAAGGAATTTTATATAGAAAATCTTTCAATGGACCACCTCTCAAATGCTTAACTCGCGAAGAAGGAGAAAAGATATTGAAGATGTTACATGGAGGAGAAGCTGGCAATCATAGTGGGGGAAGATCTCTAGCATATAGAGCAAAGATACAAGGATATTACTAGCCTTATATGCATACAGACGAAAAATTGTTCGTACGAAGATACAAGGAATGTCAACGACATGGTAAAAGAATTCATGCACCAGGGGCCACATTAACTTCTTCAACAAGCTGCTGGCCTTTTGGTAAATGGGGGTTGGATATTTTTGGACCATTTATACCTGGATCTGGACAAAGGCGATACTTGATAGTTGCAACAGAATATTTCACGAAGCTCGCAGAAGTAAAAGCAGTACAGCATATTCGTGATAAAGATGTTTTTACATTCATATTTGAGAACCTCATTTGCAGGTACGGGGTTCCAGACAACTAGTATCTGATAATGGAAAACAATTTGAGGGGCAGAATATAGAGATGTTACTCAGTGCTTTTAGGATAAAATGTGGGAAGTCAACCCCGTTATATCCACAAGCTAATGGACAAGCAGAAGCAACAAATAAAACAATCGCAGATACAATCAAAAAGAAATTAGAAGGACATCTCAAAGGGTGGTGCGAGCAAGTACCTAGCGCAGTTTGGGCATACAATACAACTAGAAGAGAAGCAACTGGAATGTCTCCTTATTGTCTAACATATGGAGTAGAAGCAGTATTACCCAGAGGTTGTAATTCCGACAACAAAGAAAGAAGCTTGGGAAAGAAATTTAAGTGCGGGAGTAATATTAAGTGAATTGGATGATTTGGAAGAAAAAAGAGAAAAGGTGTTGCACCATATGAAGATTTATCAGGAACGATTAGCTCGAGAATACAACAAGAGAGTCAATGAACGTGAATATAAACCAGGTGATTTGGTCATTCGAGAAACACCTCCATATCAAAAAGAAAATGGAGGAAAATTAGCACCAAAATGGGATGGACCATATGTTATTAAAGAAGCTGTAGGAAGCGGAGCTTATCGGCTGATGGATCCAGAAGGGAGAGACATGGGTTTAAGGCTTGGTAAACCTTGGAACAGACTATATTTGAAAAGGTATTATCCATAAAACTCATGAAAATTTTTACGAATATTGTTTGCTCGCAGGAAATTGGGAAAAGTTGTGAGTTTCAAAATTTATATTGATTAAACTTTCATTAATTTGCGAATAAAAGACCGCAATCTGTGATCAGCCTCCAAAAAAGAAAGAGAGCCGCAGAAAATTTTATACAGGCAAACCTTTGTGGCGTACACCCTAGTTTGCGAAGCTATATTTCGTAAGAGGCAAAGTCCTAAAGTACGTCATTTAAGGGGGTACCTAAACGTGGCTAAGGGTAACCGGAACACCACCAAGGGCCCTTAGTACATGGTAAAAATTTAGGGGTACAACCCAATAATGGGGTACCTATCCGGGTTAGACACCTTGGATTCTCACCTAATCTAGCGACATTACGCAATATAAAATGCGGTGTAAGAGGATTTAGGTTGGGCGACTAAGGCATACTGTCTTTCCCAAGAAGTGCAGAAACGATCAAGGCGCCGAGGTACACGGTTGAGTCAAGAGTTCCGGGTGAGGTTGAACCACATCTGCCATTTTTGACAAGTCTTGGCAAATGATGCACTTGGCCCAAAGATACCCCATAGGGTGCAACCTCGTAACTATAAGCCCTATAGGCAAAAAGGATAAGAGGTTGCGATCAAAAGTCTGGTTGTTGCAGAACCGGATGGGAAGAGCTAACCTTGTATGGTCGATGTACGCTTCCTTGAAGGGGCAACCAGGGGGAAGATAAAGGGCAACACCCTCCATTAGGGAGCTGATACGTGCTATAAGACGCAAATGTCACGAGGCTTCTTGTTTGCGAGAACATAAAGGCTTGTCATATTTGTGCAACAAATGAAATTCTGCGAGCATTCTAAAAAAAAAAAAAAAAAAAAAAAAGAAGAGAAGGAAAACATACAAAAAGAACTCGCAGAATGAAACAAAGAAGTTAAGATGAGATCAATGGGTCACTACATGAAAGTGTAGAGACGTCCTGCGATTTCATCGCAAGACGACAATGTCATGGGGATTTACGTTCGCAAGAATATTTAGACCTGTCATATTGTCGCAACACTTCCTGAAGAGGCTAAAATACTATACAAAAAAGATAAGGCAAGATCAATGGGTTTTTGCATGAAAGTGTAAGAACGTCCTGCGATTTTGTCGCTACAAAAGAGGTGGCAAAATAATACCTTTACTTAGGAAGGCATGATAAGACCACAGCAATTCATGAAATTCATTACATCAAAATCATGGAAGAAATTATACAAGAATATACATTATGAAGATCTGAAAAGAAGACAACTTCGTCGATATCATTGAAGAAATCTTACAAGAATATACATCATAAAGTTTTGAAGAGAAGACAGCTTCATCAATACCATTGAAGAATTTTTACAAGAAGTCCTATCAAAGAAGATAACATCATTGAAGAATTTTCACGAAGACTTAACAAAAGATGCGATTTTGATAGTAATCAAATACAGATAAGTTCATACTCGTAAAATGTTACGAGAATTAAATACTTCTTATACTTCTCCATATATTGAATATTTCTCCAAATGTTGAATACTTCTTATAATTCTTCAAGAATATCTCATATTTATTATACTTCTTCAACGGATATTTCATTTGGTAAAGGTTAAATAATCATTATAATTCGTCATATGTTACGTAATTATTCACAGATTGAATACTTCTTATATTTCTTCATTTGGTGAATTGAGTACTTCTAATACTTCTTATATATCTTCATTTGGTGGATCGAGTACTTCTAATACTTCTTATATCTCTTCATTTGACGGATTTAGTACTTCTAATACTTCTTCAAAGGTATTGTATATGTAGTATATTTATAAAGGATATTTCATATATTTTATTTCTTATACTTAAAAGGGAGGATTTCTTATTTACAATCGTAACAAGTTGAAACTTCGTAAGATAAATCGAGGCAGATATTCTAATACTTCAAACAATGTTTAATCATTTAAAGAGAAATAATAGGGGGAAAAGGAGATACTAAGCTTTATTTGTGAGTTATATATTATTTATCTTCATATGATCAAGTGGGGAAAATTTAATTAAAGAAAGGTTAAATTATCTTCGCAAAATATCAGATATACTTCTTAAGAAAGGATAAATCATCTTCGCAAAATATCAGATGTACTTCTTAAAAAATAGAATTGTTCGCAAAAAGAAAACCAACAGTAACTAAGGGAAGGAATTCAAAAGAAAGGAGCACAGGAGAGTCAATGATAAACTGAAAAAAAAAATGTTATCATGCTTCATCAACACTCTGTGCTGGATCTTTAAGATGAATAGGGTCATTAGCAGCCTTCGACTTTTGCGAGATATCATCCTTTGAAGAATATGCAACAGGAACATCTCCTTGAGGAATAGATTCTTTCTCGTCAGCAAGATCTTCATCATCACTCTCATAGTCGAAATCACTATCAGGCTCACGAAAAACTTCATCGTCAGATATTTTCAGAGGAGTAATTTTCACAGGAGGCAAGGCTCTTGATAAGAGAATATTATTCGTAAAGACTTGAGCTTTCAGATGACTTTCACGAAGTATAGCTTTTTGATGGTTGGTATCTTTGATATCTTTGGAATAAGCAAGATAGTTGAATCTCCGAGTAGCACGGTCACGAGAGTTGATTAAGCGGGTAGAAAGCAAAGCATTTTTCTTACGAAGCTCGGAACAGGAGGCTTCTAATCCAGCTTTCGCATTACGAAGGTTGTTCTCAGATTCTGCAAATAAAACAAAATTCAAAGGATAAAATTTGCGAGTATAACGAAATTTAAAGATATACCAGAGGCAGTCAAATTTTAATGACTACCTTCTCTTTGCGAAGTAAGAGATTGAGTTAAAGATAGACAACTGTTCTTCATCTCGATTCATCGCATTATCAAAACCATCACCAACTAATCCTTTAAGTCGAGATTGAAGCTTTTGATCTTTAGAAAGGAGAAAATTTTATCCTTCGCAAGTTTGGCATTAAGATTTTTAATGACGAATAATCTTCTTCAAGTTGATTCTTCTTAGCACTCAAGACTATATTCTTATTAATAAGAGAATTCTTCTCAATAACAAAAGAATTTCTTTCAAAGATCCGAAGACTTCTTTAATTCCTCAAGTTCACCTTTCAACAAAGAAAGAAGATTTTCTTGATCGCAACATTTATTCTGAAGAGTCTTTAATTCTTGCGAAGAAATAATCATTGTATTCAAAAATGAACATTTCTCTTCTGATAAGGTTTTGTTCTCTTCTAATAAGGTTTCTATTCTCAAATTAGCTTTAGTTAAGGAAGAAAAAAGTTGAGATATATCATCATTCAAGAATTTTCGATCATATATTAGTTGAGTATTCTCTTGAAAAAGAGCGTCAGAGTTGTCAAGAGCACACGAGTAAAGATTAGATAAATGGGAGAATTGGTTTGAGAGGCTTTCATGCTTGGTTCGATATTCTGTTGCATCTGATTCATGGTGAAGTACCAATCTTCTACATTTTTGGATGGATTCTATAAAGGGGAATGGGTTTTAATGGATGTCTCAAGCATATGAAGAATATAATTAAATAAAAGGGAAAATATGAAGATAAGCAATCATACCTTTCAGTTCATCATTTCTTTTGCGAAGAATCGCGCAGTCGCGTGAATCATTTTGAAGATGATAATTCTCTTTACATACTCAACATTTTGTTTGTTACGAGCCTCTTCATGTCTTCTTACTCCATTCTCGTGATTGTTTTGATGTACTGCTTGTTGTCTCTCAGTTTCTCCTCCTGCGAGTCTTACACTTCTTCTTACTTCAGTTAATGGTTCTGATGTGTTTCTTCTTCTTGTCATTTTTCTGGTACATGAATTCTTCAAATCCCTGTTTCTAGCGCCAATTATGTAGTTGCAGAATAACCTACAACTACACCCTCAATAGAATTAGTAAAAACTCAAGAAGTTCTTGATGATGAATGATAATTTTCTTATTAATTCTCTTAGTTGATTACATAGAATTATCAAAATGGAACTAGAATAGTTAAAACTTTTTCTATTCTCTTTCCTAAGATAATTTCTTACACTCACTAAAAGAACCTCTCGAATTTTACATTTGAACTCCTATTTATAGTAAAATTTATACAGATGTATATGAATTGCGAAGTATCGCAACTCATACTCGCAAAATTATTCCATCCTCGCAAAACTTCATATTTCTCCGCGCTACTTCTATCATCGTATCATTTTATAACTCTTTTCTCCTTTATTTATTACGATACTTGTGAACTATTATCTTGCGATATTCAGTACCTATAGCCGATGAATTGATGTTTGTTGCATTGGTTTGGTGGTGAAAGAAAGTTGGTCAATGAAGCTGAGTATGGCAGGACTAAGTTGATGTTGCAGAGGAGCAAAGTGCAGGTGCAGGTGCAAGCCATGATCTGAGGAGTGTTGTTGTTAGTGTCTTGATGGGGTTTGTGATGGATTCAGAGATGAGGAAGCTATGGTGGTTTTGAATGAATATGCTTAGGCTGGGAGTATAGCAGGGAAGGCATGGCCATCTTGGCCGTGAACTATTCTGGCATGGCAAGATGGCTTACAAAATGGCAGAGCTATGACCAGTTAGACCATTCAGTGAGCTGACTCGGTTCTTCCTCATATCTGACTAGAGAAAGCTGACTTAGTGACTCAACATACCTTGACCTGGTCAACTGTTAAAGACCGTTAGGTCAACTGTTAACTTTGACGGCACCGTGACGGAATATTCCATCGACGGAGAATAAGATTCCGGTGACCGGCCAACTTCCGTCCAAAAAATAAATTTTTCGACGGAGCGTTTTTGGGTCAGAATTTCTTCACGGGTTTCTCTCTATTGTGGGCTTGGTGGACTTCTAAATACTGGACCTTTGAAGACTAGACCTAATTTTTGGAACAAGGAGAGCTATAAAAGGAAAACTCCTACAACTTTTGGATGGATCTTATTATCTTTAGAATTATTATCTTCATCTTCTACTTTGTTCTAGGGTTTAGAAACATGTTAGGGTTTCTTCTTCTTCTTGTTATGAACTCCTTGAACATGAGTACTTAAAGTTTATTATTGGTTATGGAATAGTTGGATTTCACAAAGCATGATTCTTTGATTCAATATATTAGTTTTGTCTCATATTTATCGTTTACAATTCTCTGAAAATATAGTTGTATGATTTGAATGCTAGTTTGATCAAGTCGCGAATCGGTTGAGTTTGTTTTCACATTTATTGCTAGTTTAGGGTTTATTATACGTAAAAGTGATATTCCTTGAATACAAGTAGCATTAATATGATTATGGTTTGTAGTGATATATTCTTATGATCATATGTGAATCGTAACCTTTGTTAAATTGAATTAGTGCATTTTCCACGTTCGATTGCTTTGATTGGCCTGATTTCATAGAACTTAATGCATCTAGGGAATTAAACTTGATTAGTGCTTTTACACGTTAGGTTGTTCTTTTAGATAGAATTCATATTCGCATCTTTTAATGTGTTTGTTGATGACAAAAGGAGATTTGCGGGATATTCTTGCGATCAAGGTATTCTAGGGCTTTTGATAAAAGTTGAGATTAAATATCAATTCTACTTATTTTTTTGAAAACATATTTGTGAATGAAGATGAATCCTTAACCAATATTCTCACTACTTTGATTTGCTTATCTCTTTATTTGCTTTTACTTTTATTACTTGCATAAAAATCAGAAAACCCCTGGTATTATTGTTAGAAAACCGAAAGCATATTGACAACCTAGTCCTCTCTGTGGGATCGATCCTTTCTTGCCCTTGCTATATTTATATTTTGAGTAGTAAGAAAGTGTAAATTATTTTTGACGCATACGACAGCGATCAAGCATTCCCATGAAATCCACATCTATAATACCCAAAATACGACTACATGACCATTAACTCACATATAATACTATATAAAATTGGCAGAAAACCCCTGCATAAGCTGAAACACCATCGCATTCAATGATACCTATTGGAAATAATACTGAGATTAATCACCATTCAGTCAGCACTGCAGTTTCCAACAATGATTACAAAAATAAAAATAAAAACTCAGGAAAAGATTATCTCACAAGTAGAAATGCAGAAGTTCATTGCAATATAAGGCGCTAGTAATACAATAAGAGAAGGTTCAATCCAACGACCACCACGTCCATCATCATCAATAGTAGCAAAAACTAACGGAGCAGAAATTTATCTTCCATAGAAAATCTTTTGAATTTCAAATTGATAAGAAGAAATTAAATAGGGCATCAAATAGGCATGGTATGCAGCTAGCTAATGCTTACCAGTATAAATCGAGCGAAAATCACCATACCCACCAATATTTGTATACCCTTGTTGTTTCATAGCGAGAAGAAAAACTAGTTACACCATCGCCATCCGGCACCAGTAGAAACTTAATAAACAAGGGAACAAAGCTAAACGATGAAATCTCTTTTATCTCCATCAACCAATTAAGAAAATGAATGAATTTAAATTTGGATCTGTAAGTGAATAGATCGAAATAACAAATCCAGAAAAGAAAAAGGAAAAGAAGATAATTAATCATACTTCTCAATCTGCTTGTTCATAATCTGGAGGCGGCGACTTCGACGATGATGGTGGAATTTGTAAAACAGTAATGGATTGTTGATGGTGGTGGTGGGAGCGACGGAAGGGTGGATATTTATCTTCCAGGTTATTAGATAGAAATAAAGAAAGAAGAAGACGTACAAGGTTAAATACAGAACTACAAATATTAAATTTTTAATTAAAATTTCAATTATGCCACTAGGGATATTTGTAAAGTATGTTAGGGATATTTATGAAGGCCCATTAGAAGGAGGGATAATAATTCAATTTCCATGAAAACAAATCCGTCTCACACAGAAAAGTCTATAGGAATAGATAAATCTGTCTCCCAAAGAAATACCTAAGATTTTTGTTCCGTCTTTTGATAAATCAAGGTGAACAAGAACCAACCGATAACCAAGACTTATATTCCCGAAGAGCAGCCTAGAATTATCAATCACCTCATAATAATATTAATCGACTAGCGAAACAATATTGTGGAATCACAAACGATGAGACGAAGGTGTTTGTGACTACTTTTCTATCTTGCCTATCGGAGATATAAATTTCAAGACAATCTTATGATTGCAATCAATCACGATAAAAATAGCAAGATCGGATCACGCTTGGTAACAAAATATTCAATATTCACCGTTAAATGAAAACCTGATTAGATTCAAGCTAATATCTTTCAACCATTAGATCAAACTTAGCTTGTTATACACAGATGAAAAGTGACTTCCTTTAGGTCTAATTAACCGTACCTAAATGTGTACACCTAATTGGTTCAACAATAGTTAACCAATGGTTAGCCATATGAGCACTTTCATATCAACCTTATTCATCTTCACCATAACTAGTTCAAATGACTCAAATGAACTAGTTAGAGAGTTGTTCAATTTCTTAGATCTCATAGAAGTATACAAGACACAATCGAAGTAAAATTGTTTTTGATTCACTCGAATCGATTCATGAACATTATAGCCACGGTTTGCAAAGATTGCATTCCTTAATATATATAAATGTTTTAGTTCATGAACAAACCGATTTTAGAAAGTGAACTACCTAATTATGCGAACGGGTACGCGTACTATTTTCACTTCCAAACTCCAGCAAAAATTCACGGACTTGAACTTTCCGTCAGTACGCGTACGGGTACGCATACTGTCCCAGATTTCCAACAACCTCCAGTACGCGTACTAGTACGCATACTTTAGGTTCCCGATTTTAGACTTTTACACAAATGTGAAAACACACTATGCTTATATCCAAAGATGGTTACATGTTCTAAAATATCATTTCAATCATTGAAACATTCTTAGAGGATGTTATATAGTTGTTATTCACAAACTATTTTTTCATCAAAGCGATTTTCAAGATATTGAAATAACCAACATGACTTTCGTCATGAGTAAATATGAACTTGGTCAAATCGAAAGCTTACCAACACATATTTCGAGAAATAGATAAGTGAGATAAACTCGGCTCGAAATATCGAATGTGTATAATCGAAGTCTATGCAACAATACGACTTTTGTCTCAAGATAGGAGATACAATAGATAGACTTTTGAGTGATATATAAGTTCAAGTCTCCACATACCTTTTTGTCGATGAAATTCCACCAGTTCTTTGAGTAGTTCCTCGTATTTTCATGATGAATGCCATGGATTCTAGAGCTCAACTACACTTACTATCCTAGTCCGAGACTTAGCTATAAGTAGACTAGCAATCAAGACTTATAGTTTTGGAAACTAAACTTGATAAACAAGCTTTAGATATCAATGATTGAGAGTTCGACCGAGCAGTGATCTAACAATCTCCCCCTTTGTCAATTTTAGTGACAAAACTATCAATACATATGAAATACAAAATAAATAAACTTTGCAGCTTCTCATCCACATGGTTGATCTCCTTGGTGCTTCAACATTACTCTAAATCTTCGTCACTTCCAAGTACTCCAATGATTCCAAAGATATTCAATTAAGCATCATCATTGTTGAAGATCCGTAGCCATAAAATGAGAAAACAATAGCTTTCAATCATTGTTACACAGTGTCACAGTATTATTACACAACATCAAAGTTCAATTGTATCACAACTTCGACAACAATACTATGGTGATATGTATCACTCTCCCTTAGTCAATACTTTATCTCATATGAAAACCACCCCCCCTTACATAATGATCTGAAAACCATATGTATTTGTAGTGTGAACTACACATGAATTCTCCCCCTTTTTGTCAATAAAATTGGCAAAGGTACGAAAACTAGTGGGATACTAATGAAATTTCCATAGAGACACTTCATGACCAAAAGAAAGCACATATCAACTTTTTAGATGCAATCATATATGAAAAAGTGGGGATACAACAACCTCACCCAATAATTCGCTTAACAATATGTATGGACTAACTCTAATATACTTTTAAGAGAATCAACTAGAGAGTCATACTCAATCTTAATAAAAAAGTATATCAAGGAGTTATATCTCAATTTCTCGATTCAATACTTACTCAAGCAAATAAAAATCTGCGAATCTAATTAAATACAAGAGAAATTAACTTGAACACATATTTCGAGAAATAACTAACATGAATTTCATCACTTGTAAAGATGAAATTGGCCAAAGAGAAAGCTTTCCAACACATATTTCGAGAAATAGATAAGCTAGATAAACTCGGCTCGAAATAGAGAATGTGTATAATCTAAGTATATATGGCAATATAACTTTTGTATCAAGATAGGAGATAGAGTAGATAGACTTTTGAGTGATAGATAATCTCAAGTCTCCACATACCTTTTATTCGATGAAGTTCCACCAGTACCTTGAGTAGTTCTTCGTGTTTGTGAGATGAACGCCGTGGAGTCTAGAGCTCAACTACACTTTCTATTCTAGTCCAAGACTTAGCTATAAGTATACTAGAAATCAAGACCTATAGTTTTGACAACTAAACTTGACAAACAAGCTTGAGATAGCAATGCTTGCGAGTCCGACCGAGCAGTGCTCTAACAATCTCCCCCTTTGTCAATTTTAGTGACAAAACTATCAATACATATGGAATACAAAATAAATAAACTTTACAGCTTCTCTCCACATGCATGATCTCCTTGGTTCTTCAACATTACTCGAAATATTCATCACTTCCAAGTACTCCAATGATTCCAAAGGTTGTAAGTTCAGCATCATCGTTGTTAAAAATCCGTAGCCATAACAATGAGAAAACGAAAGCTCTCGATCATTGTTACACAGTGTCATAGTACCATTACATAGCATCAAAGTTCAATTGTATCACAACTTCGACAGCCATACTATGGTGATATGTATCACTCCACCTTAGTCAATACTCATCTCACATGGAAACCACTCCTCCTTACATAATGATCCGAAAACCATATGTATTTGTAGTGTAAGCTACACATTAATTCTCCCCTTTTTTGTCAATAAAATTGGCAAAGGTACGAAAACTAGTGGGATCCTAATGAAATTTCCATAGAGACACTTAATGACCAAAAGAAAGCACATATCAACCTTTTAGATGCAATCACATAGCCGAAGCTAAATGCATTCATCAAGGAGTTTATAAAGATACAAGATAACCCCTATAATATTCCACATCCGCACTCCCCATAAAGATTTAGCAATTAAGCACAAGTTTAATTAAGAACTCTCCCCCATAAAATGTCATTACCGAAAGAACAACAAGAGCGACCTTAATTTCACAAGAAAAGAAGGATTTCTTTGGACAATAATAAATGACACAAGAATATGAATTTGTATCCAAAATACTCAATTAAATTAACCACAAGAGAACCCATGATTAATTTAATCGGAAGTGCTCAACATAAGAAAACTTACGGAGCCTCACAATATATACATAAAATATGGATCAGGGAAGATCAATACTGCAGAATAACCAAAGATTCATTCTATCTTTCATCACTGTTTGCATAATGACATACAATCGACTTAATCTATCTAAATAAAAGCTCATCCTTTCTTCTGTCAATATTTGCATAATGACATAAAAGGCTTAACTTTTGCTTGTCAAAAGTTCATTCAATCTTTTATCAATACTTGCATATCGACATACGAAGGACTTAACTTTTGACATATGTTAAACTTCTCATGGATGTAAATTTTTTAGCAATTTTAATTGAAAGGAACTCATTCAAAGATAAATATAAAGTTATTACAACTCTTATAATATCATCCAAACAATAGAAGTTTAACAAGAACTAAAGCAAAATGAAGAAACTAAGCTTGATTGCGATTATATTTCTTAGCAATCTTGAACACAGGTTCAGTTAGTTCAGGATGAATTCCCAACACATAGTTCAGTTGTTCATGTAAGCACTCAATTCCTTCGTTAAGAAGATTGCCTTCATAAATGATCGGTTTCTTCATCTTGTTGATGTCTGCCTGGGATAGAGGAGTAGCATGACCAGTGCATGTACCAATAGGAGGTACCTTAAATTGACCGCAAATTCGGCTGATGAGACATGAAAACCCGAGATTCTTTTTCTGTGAAACCATATAAATCATCTGACATATAATCAAGCCACTGAAATCAATTTCTTCACCAGAGTTAAGATAGCAAACCATCTCTGCAAGGGTCATGCTCCATAGATTCTTATCAAGCGAACTGGGAATCAAATTTGCAACAGCCAATTTACTGAAAACTTTTAAATGAAAGCTAATGTTGTCAACAAACAACTTTCCCCCAGACCATGATTCACTTCTATTTAGAAGTATTCCAGAAAGCTGACCCTAAGTTGGTCTGAGATGGTAAGGTTGAGGAATTGCAAAATAGCGATCAAGTGATAAATTTAACAAGTATGCAATTACTCCACGATTTACCTCAAATGATATCCCACCGACCATTGTCCTGAAGAAACAAATGATTTTGTTGGCAGCATGCAGGTTAGCATAAAACTGGAAAGTCATTTCAGGATATGATGACCCAAGACCATCATGAATATATCCCCATTCATGTTGGTTCATGAACTGGTGAAACTCAAGTTCTTTAACCGTACGATCATAAAACCTTTCCATGAAAAAAATCCCTTTAAGAAACTTGACATATTTATTCCTAGCAAGAAGACTAGTAAAGCTTATTTGAAGAGCAGGATCATAAAAGGGTTGTAAAACGTCTATACCAATTTCATCATCATCCACTTATTATCACAATCAATCCTTCTACTAGTAGAATTAATTAGGATGAGTATTCGAACTTTCACCATGACTTAACCTTTTCCTAGAAGCCATTTTGAGAAAAACACAACAGAAAGGATGAACAACTTACTTGGTCCGTGAATTGTTGTTGATGGTGGAGTTCCAAAAAGATGACTAGACCGAAAAAGGTTCTTAACGCAACGTGCCAAATCTTCTTTTGAGTTCTAAGGTGAAAACCAAACGAAAATTGGTTAAGAAACACACAAAGGATGATGAAGAGTTTTTGAACCAGAGTATTTTTCTTTTGTTTATGAACTGTCGAAGATAAGTTGAAGGTGAAAAGAACAAGAATTCTACCTCCTTTTTTATGTGCAACCGACCGAACAATTCCTGAACTGGTAAAAAAAATTCTGGCACTGGAATCAGTTCTGGAACATGGTTCAGGCATGTAGTACGAGAATCGTACATGCGCAGGTAAGGGCATGTTTGTTTATTACATATTTTTTCTTGACAAAATAGGTTTGAGAGTTTGAAGCAAGGCTTAATGAAACTCTCATGAGCAGTTCTTTCAAGAACTTATAAGAACAAATAACCACTCACACCATGACACCAAGAGAGAGTTTCTTTCCAGCATCTTTTACATCTTGTAGTGTTGAGGAACACCCAGGAAATTGTTTTTATAAGTCTAATAAGGATTATCAAGAGAACCCAAAAAAAATAGTGTTTCTGATTCCTTGTTTTCCAACTTATAAAGAACAATTTCTGTGGATAGTTTTTAGTACTGCGAAGGGGAACTCTTTTAACAAGAAGAGACGTCATAAGTTCTTCAAATAAGAAGAAAATACTACTATCTTGATGATCTTGATAGGAAGTATCAGGGATTGAGCAATGAACTAATTCATGCTTTGAGGTGATATACTCAGATGTCTGAGACTTAAACTCCTTTTGTAATTCGTTTCGTTTGTTACAAACAATTGAATTACGCAGAGAATGAGCATTTCTCTTACTGATTAGTAAGTTAATGTTGACCTCAACATGACAATTATTCTTCATAACTCGATTTAGTCTATCAAGCGATTCTTATTCATTCTGGAGAAATAGATGAACATCATAAGTTAGGCTTTTAAGTTTATTTTCAATTCCTGAAAAAACTTCAAGGGATTTTAAACCTGGTGGAGGTTTAGATAGAATTTCTTCTATGGATTTAATTAAATCAGACATGGAAGAGAAATCTGGAATCCCTGGATCTAGTGGTGCATTTATTGAGATAACACTTTTGTCCATATAGTTAGATCGTTACAAACACAGACTTATGAGGTCTTTAAACGTGTTTGCCTACTCTGATAACAATTGAAAAAGTGGGGGTACAACAACCTCACCAATAATTCGCTTAGCAATCTGTATGGACTAACTCCAATATACTTTTAAGATAATCAACTATACAGTCAGACTCAATCTTATTAAAAAGTATATCAAGGAGTTATATCTCAATTGCTCGATTCAATACTTACTCAAGAAAATAGAAATCTGCGAGTCTAATTGAATACAAGAGAAATTAACTTAAACGGTACCAAAGACCAATGTTCAAGTGTCAATCAATTTAAATCAACAACCAAAGGTTGGATATTCTAATTGATTGATCTTAACGCACAACCTGTGATATTTCAATTATATAACAAAATATAACGTGGAAAAGAAATAACACCGACACCAGAAGTTTTGTTAACGAAGAAACCGCAAATGCATAAAAACCTCGGGACCTAGTCCAGATTGAACACACAATGTATTAAGATGCTACAAACACTAGACTACTACAAACTAACTTCGGTATGGACTGTAGTTGAACCCCAATCAATCTCACACTGATCCAAGGTACCGTTACGCTTCTTATGTCTCTGATCCCAGCAGGATATTATACACTTGATTCCCTTAGATGATCTCACCCACGACTAAGAGTTGTTATGACCCAAAGTCCAAGACTTTAATAAACAAATCTGTATCACACTGAAAAGTCTACATGAATAGGTAAATCTGTCTCCCATGGAAATACCTACGAGTTTTGTTCCGTCTTTTGATAAATCATGGTGCGCAGGAACCAATCGATAACCCGGACTTATATTCCCGATGAACAACCAAGAATTATCAATCACCTCACAATAATCTTAATCGACTAGCGAAATAAGATATTGTGGAATCACAAACGATGAGACGAAGATGTTTGTGGCTACTTTTCTATCTTGCCTATCGGAGAAATTAATCTCGAGCCAATTTTATAAATGTACTGAATACAATAGAAACATCAAGATCTGATCACACAACTACAGATAAAATAGTTGGGTCTGGCTTCACAATCCAAATGAAGTCTTTAAGTCGCTAACCTACATGGACTAGGTAGAAACCTAAGTTTAAAAGAGAATCGACTCTAGATTATACAACTAGTATCACACAAGAGGTGTGGGGATTAACTTTCCTAGTTGCTAAAGTTCCCCTTTATATAGTCTCCAAATCAGGGTTTGCAATCTGGGTTACCTTGGTAACAAAGCATTCAATATTCACCATTAGATGAAAACCTGATTAGATTCAAGTTAATATCTTTCAACCATTAGATCGAACTAAGCTTGTTATACACAAATTAAATGCACGTCCATTTAGGTTTATATAACCGTACCTAAATGTGTACACCTAGTTGGTTCAACAGTAGTTAACCAAATGGTTATCCATATGAACACTTTCATATTAACCTTATTCATCTTCACCATAACTAGTTCAAATGACTCAAAAGAACTAGTTAGAGAGTTTTTCAATTGCTTAGATCTCATAGAAGTATATAAGACACAATCGAAACAAAAACGATTTTGATTCACTCGAATCGATTCATGAACTTTATAGCCACGATTTGAAAATATGCATTCCTTAGTTTATATAAGTTTAAGTTCACGAATAAAACGTTTTTAGAAAATAACCCACTCAAGTATGCATACTTAAGTACCCGGTTTAAGTTTGTTTTCAGTTCACAAACTCCAGCAGAAATTCACGGGACGTGAACTTCCTGCAGTACGCATACGGGTACGTGGACTTTAGTTACTATTATCCTGAGCAACATAATACGCATACTTTGGTTCAAGGATTTTGGACTTACACACGTATGAGTTTACATACAATGTTTATATCCATTCAAGGTTATATATTCTAAACTCTCATTTCAATCATTGAAACATTCTTAGAGGATATTAAACAGAGGTTATTCACACACTATTATTCATCAAAGCAATTTTCAAGATATTGAAATAACTAACATGACTTTCGTCACTTGTAAAGATGAACTTGGCCAAAGCGAAAGCTTACCAAGACACATATTTAAAGAAATAGATAAGCGAGATAAACTCGGCTCAAAATAGCAAATGTCTATAATCGAAGTCTATATAGCAATACGACTTTTGTCTCAAGATAGAAGATAGACTTTTGAGTGATAGATAAGTTCAAGTCTTCACATACCTTTTAGTCGATGAAGTTCCACCGGATCCTTGAGTAGTTATTCATCTTTGTATGATGAACGCCGTGGAGTCTAGAGCTCAACTACACTTTCTATCCTTGTCCGATACTTAGCTATAAGTAGACTAGAAATCAAGATTTATAGTTTTGGAAACTATATTTGACAAACAAGCTTGAGATAGCAACGCTTGCGAGTTCGACCGATCAGTGCTCTAACAACATAGCCGAAACTAAATGCATTCATTAAGGAGTTTATAAACATACAAGATAACCCCTATAATATTCCACAACCGCATTCCCCACAAAGATGAAATTAAGCACAAGTTAAATTAAGAACTCTCCCCCATGAAATGTCATTTCCGAAAGAACAACAAGAGCGACCTTACTTTACAAGAAAAGAAGGATTTCCTTGGACATTAACAAATTACATATGAATATGAATTTGTATCCAAAAATCTCAATCAAATTAACCACAAGAGAACCCATGATTAATTTAATCGGAATACTCAACTAAATTAACCACAAGAGAACCCATGATTAATCTAATTGGAAATGCTCAACATAAGAGAACTTATGGAGCCGCACAGTATTTACATAAAAATATGGATCGGGGAAGATCAAAATTGCGTAATAAACAAAGATTCATTATATTTCTCATCACTATTTGTACAATGACGTATAATAGCCATAATCTTTGTAAACAAAAGTTCATCCTACTTCCATCAATATTTGCATAATAGGCTTAGCTTTTGTTTGTCAAAATTTCATTCAATATTTTATCAATACTTGTATATCGTCATATGAAAGACTTAACTTTTGACCATGTATGGGACAATCATAATTCACGGATGTAAACACACATATCCCATAACAAGTTTGCAATATATGAAACCATAGAGATTAATACTGCAAAATCATCTTCCAAACAAACTTTAGAATTTAAATAAATAAATCTAAAAACATTGCAAGATGAAATCGTTGGACATATCTATGTGTACTCACAATAATGGCTATTCCAAACCCTAGTTATCCTTCTTAAAACACAATAATAAATTCTCATAAGAAGTTTCCTAGACAAAATCAAGACAAACTCTAAAACCAAAACTTGATAAAGCACGAAAAATTAATCATCATTTTCATCATCGGAGACCATAAGAGTGGATTGAATCCTATCCATGTCATCCTTGATATTTGGGAACTTAGTAGCAATCACAAGTAATTGTTCTTGCACACACCTTACCTTGGCACTAATCTTACCAACACCTTTAAGAATTTGGTGAAGAAGATTCATGAAGGAAGTATCACATGGGCCATCAAGGTTGTCACATATTTGTCTCTTGCAAGCATTCTCCTTCATACGTTTGAAAGTACATGGACGAACAATCTTGGGAGTTCTAATGGAGTTTCCAATCGGACCAATGGAGAAGGTGCGACAAATTTTCTCAATCAAGTATGGATAGCCTAACTTTTTGTTGGGAGATGTCATTGCCAACATTTGATAAATTATAAACCCACAAATGTCAAGAATTTGAGTTCCCAACTCAAGGAAATAGACCAACTCCCCGAACTCACGTCCCCAACGAGAATTTTCAATCATGGAGGGACAAAGATTAGAGATACCAAGTTTTCCAAAAGACATCAAAGCAAGACTAAGATGAGTGGTAGGAAATTTCCTTTCATTCCAAATAACACTCTTACCACAAAGACCATTAGAGATGGTTTCATACGATGGTCTTCCATGACTAGGTCTTGGAAGGCAAAAACTCCCAAGGGGAACTTTAGTGATTTTTGAAATCAACTCTCTATTAACAAGAATCCTTTGTTTATTTACCATGGTCTTGAATTCCATGTCATCACAATTAACATCATAGATTTTTTCATAAAAGATTCTAGTAAGAGTGTCAAAACCTTCACCAAGACCATCAAAGATATTTCCAAGATTGAATTTTTCAAAACAAATCAAATCCTCTTTATGCCCACTAGTAAAATCCAACTTCTTTTCTAGAATATGCACGACTTGAAAGATACGATAGGGAATGAAACGGTTCAAGTCAAATATCACTAACCTCAAGTGGAAGGATGATGTTGTCGTTGTAGCTCCTTACTTCTTCAAGTCTTCGCAATACTTGTAATGTCTCATATCCTAATAATTTCAGGCTAACCTATATGAAGTTGACTCTAGTACATAATCAAGTGACTCGTTAAATGAGTTTTGGCTCACTAAAATATGACAACCAAACTTGACATACCAACACTTGGTGGGTTCAACCGAGCTATGCTCTAACAGTTGTTGAAGATTTGGGTTCATGTAAAGAATGAACTATGTTTTTAGATTTTGAATTACTAGGTGTTCATGTAAAGAATGAACTCGTGTGTGAATTACTAGGTGTTGATCAGACAGAATGAACTCCGCACAAAAAATAAGTAGGAAATTTAGTTTAGTTTTATTAAGAGTTCATTTAAAGGAATAAACTCTGGAGTTCGTCAGAAAAAATGAACTACTACAAAAAAAAAATAGAAATTAACACGGAAGGGTACTTTGGTCCATTTAATATTTTTAAATAATTATGAAACAAACGTTAAAAAAAAAAAAAAAATGATTTCTGAAAGGACCACCTAAAAAAAAAAAAAAAAGTATCAAATCATATTTTCCCCCATTATTTATTTCTGGACGCTCTACTCTGTTAATCTTGATTTTTCTGTTTCCGTTTCATTTACTACTGATAGTGAGTAGGTTCAGCAACAATGGCGGATGATAACGAAGAAACTATTATTGATATTCTCCATAATGAAAAAACTCACCCTTCAAGCTCTTCATCCACTCATCCCGAATCTTCATCATCCAATAATAATCATAATAAACTTAAAAGGAGAAGCTTTTCATTATCTCCGACGATTTCATTCACACGACCCCAACCCACGTTCTCAAATTTTATACAAAGAAAGTCTACAAAAATGAATTCATCAAATCCCATCTTAAGTAAATCAGTCACGTTAAAGTCCAGATCGATAAATCTTCGAGAAGGAATATCTAAAGCAGATGACAAGAATGATCCTTTTAGTCATCAGATACCTTCAAAATACTTAAACAAGTATATTAGTCCTTTGGTTGTTGTAGAAGTGGTGCTTCTTCTACTGATTACCAGATTCTTGATCTCAACATTTTTTGTTCAAGAGTTAGAAGATTATAGATTTGGCGGAATTTTACTGAAGAAATTCTTAGCACTAGTACTGGTGATTCTCTGCGGATGGTTGGTGTCCGACGGTATTATTAAACTAATCGTCTTCATCCTTGGGATGAACTTTCTGATCAAACATAAAAAATTAATATATTTTCTCTATGGGTTAAGAACAGTCGTTCGTTTGTTGTTATGGTCAATTATGACGCTGATCATATGGTTGGTCATGACGAACCAAGAACGTAAAGAAGAAGATAGCCATCTATCTCTGTATTTTGTAATCACAAAAATTCTCATTTTTCTGCCAGTCGCGACAGCAGCTTGGCTGCTAAAGACACTCATGTTGAAACTTATAATTTCTTCTTTTCACGTGAACCAATATTTTGATAAGGTACAAGATTCTTTGTTTTGCCAGTACATTATTCAAGCTTTATCAGGTTCACTGACTGAAGAGCAGGTAGAAGAAGAAATATCTAACTTACAAATGGAGTTTCCGAAAATCACGATTCCTGAAATTAAATGTTTAAACAAAAAGAATGTTTCTGCGTGGAAGATGGAAAATTTCATAAAAAGGGTAAGGCGAAGTTCTCTCACTCTCCATGATGCACCAGAAACTGAAACAGCCATCAGTAGTGAAGACGAAGCAATCAACGCAGCAAATAATATATTTCTAAAAGTTGCCAAACCAGCTGCTGCGTAAGTCCTTTGAAATGGGTTTCTTAAAGTTAAATAATTTAAAGGGTTAGCATTAATCTTTTTTAAGGGTTAGCATTAATCTTTTTTACTTTTGTAAACAGGTCAATACTCTTGGATGACCTAGTGCGTTATATGGACGAGGAAGAAGCCACGACATTAATCAATCAGTTTGAATGTTCATCTGCGATCGAAGAAATCACCCATGAGGCATTTACAAAATGGGTGCTCTTAGCCTTCAGAGACAGAAACAGCCTTGCTTCCACCCTTACTGATGCTAAAACCGTAATCAACGAGTTAAAGGTCCTGGTAAATTCATTGGTCAGCATCATTTTAGGGTGTATTCTTTTAGTCGTATTTGAAGTTCTGAATACTGGTGGAGTTTTGAGTATCCTATCAGTTGTTGTGATGCTGTCCTTCGTGTTTGGAGACACTTCCAAACGAGTGTTGGAAAACACTATTTTTGTTTTCTCGTACCATCCCTTTGATGTTGGAGACATTGTCCAAATCGACAACAACAAGGTAAATTCTGATTAAAGGATATGTTTTTCTTAGTGTATATATCATCTATTCTTAGTTGTTCTTGTATATATATTTTGCAGATGGTCGTTCAGGAAATTCATCTAAGCTACACATTATTTTTGGATGCTCAAAAAGGCAAAACCAAATATCCGCACCATCTCCTGGCGAATAAACCAATTTCCCTTCTGCCTAACTATTAGTTTTTTCTTTCAAATGGCCCTTGGGGTAAAATATCAACAAGTCTCGATCTTCTCAGGTTGTTATTGTTAATGTTATGTTCGCTTGCTGAAGATGTATGTTTGTTTATCTTTATTTTTGTAATACCTCCGACAATGTATGCTTGCCGAATGACAATGTTCGTTTGGGATACTTTATTATTCTGATTTCTGCAATTACCTTGCTTAAGCTGCTAATAGGACTTTTGAATTTGGAGTAGAACTTCTGAATTTAGGTTGTTTGCTCTGCTGGCATGCTTTTGATATTCAGTCTGCTGCAAAATATCATTGCTTTGCTGAGAAGTCTTTAATATTAATACTTAGGACCATGACAATTTCTTTTAAAATGGATGGACATAGATAGAACCTATCAGGAAGAATGGTTTTGCACTTTCGCTTTCCTGAATACTGAATCTGTAATTTTTTCCTCTGAACCTAGCTGTGTCCAACCTTTCAATACTAGGCAGTTGTTTATTTTAGGTTTAGGGCACAACCTAGTCTTACTTGGTGCTAAATTCCCACAATCAACGATGTTAAAGACTTACCGACTGATAATGAACAACTGCCTAGTATTGAAAACATGATCAAGGTAGGATAGTTTGTTGATATATACACTTCCGATCCAAAAATAGGATAGTTTGTTGCATTCACTTTGTTATTATCATCTAAACCACATGCTACAGCTCAATCCCCACAATGTGAAAACATGATCAAGGTAGCACTACTGACAAAGAAGAGCTACTTCAACTTGATGCTATTTCAGTTCGTAATGCCTGGTTTTAATTGCTTCTAGCTACTCTACCAGCTGGAAGCCACAAGAAATAATGAATCTCATCTGGTGATTTAAGTTTTACATTACATGTGGAAAAGTAAATACCTATGCTTAGAGAAATCAAGTGGATTTCATTATGGGACATGTTATAGAGGGTCTAGGACACAACAAACTTTTCCTTCTTATAGAAATTAATTAACGCGTATAATGCCGATTTGGTACTTTGAACCACTCCCACATGCTACCGATACACAAAAGAACTAACCTTTTACGAAAATGTGTAGAGCTTAGTCATGGGAGGTTTCTAATTGCTATGTTATGACAAATGGTGGTTGTAAACCATGTGCCTTAGAACTGCACCTTCCTTGACTATGCTTAGACACGTCTTCATCTTTTCCGTTTGATTTTTGCTTACACGATCTTATGGCTAGAAAAATGTCTACATTGGGGCATTTTTAAAATTTTCATTGGGATATTTATTTATTTTTGATCGAAAATCCCATTGGGATATGTTTTAATTTTCATTTTTTCCATTTGATTTTTGCTTACACTATCGTATGTTTTGGATACAGTCTTATTACAGTCTTCATTGACGTATATGATTATGATATATGGTGCCCACATTTGACATTTCCTAAGTCATTAGGATTATCTTTTTCACCTCTAGGACAAACACCTAGTCATTATGATATAAGAAGTATATAACTTGGATGGAAAAGCAAGCACCGTTGGATCTTAAAAAAAGGGAAATTGGACTTGGACATGCATGGTTCTGATTGTCGAGGACTTTACTTTTTCTTTTCCATTCATGCATTGCCGATGTCTTTTTCACTTTTTGTAATTTTGTCCAAAACCCCAACCAACACCAATATTAAACCAAGTTCTGTAAATCCGTCCAAATGGACGGGCTAGCCTTCACTTACTGAACCAAAAAGGAAACGATGAGTCATAAGTCTAATCCTTAATGGGTGACCATTTATATATGCATGAGACTTCCTTAACATCGAACCAAAGTAATAATTAAGATCGTCAAAATCAAATATTATGTCAACGGAAACTCGAGGAAAACACATTTTACGTCAAAGATTCATACCATCAAACATAAATTATTATGCTAACAAAAACCTGACTTGACGAATGCATATATTTATTATTTTCTTTCTTGTTACTAGTAAGGATACATGTGTGATGCACATGTTTTAATTTTTACTCATCCAACCAACAATACTAAATTTGAAAGCAATGAATTTTTTTTCTAAAACAAAAATTTACTATTCTTATTTGTAGTCGTTATTTAGATGATTAAAAGAGCTTTCAAATATATAAATTTTAAAAGAATCTGGTGTATATTTTGAATTATATTAAGTTTTTAATAATTTTGATGTATTTTTTAAAATAATATTATTTATGTAAATATATAAAAAACAGGGATAATTAAGTAATTTAGGAGGTCTACTATTAAAAAAAGTTATTTTCTTTATATCACTGAGATATATGATATATAAATTAAAGTTTTCTTGTGATACATCTATCGCATGCTGGTCCCCTTCCACATATTATCTTTGGATCTCATCCTTAGCAACGTGGGGTAGTCCATTTGAGGAAACTAAGTTGTTGTATTTTTTTTTACTGCGTCAATAAATGTATTAAAAAAACGAAAAAAAACTGTATAGGGATAAGTCTAACTAGAGCATAGCCGCGATAATTAAGTTGTTGTAGATGTTCACTATTTAGAGTGATGTAGCTAGTTGGCAGTGGTTATATTCCATACAAAATATCTACATTTTTTTTATTTTATTTTTTTTGACACGAAATATCTACAGTGGTTTTGATATATAAGTAGAATGGATTCTTAATCACTCTTTACGTAATTGAAGTTGCAAATAATTTGTTGGGCATAGTTCTATTAGTGGTTCCGAGCTCCAATGCTACATGCCTAACGCCCAAATCACATTCCAGTTTTCCCCAATCCAAAATTAATGCTACGTCTATAGATGCTGACAGCCAATAGCTAATGAATTTCTGACAATGACGAATTAAAAGCTGCGGCTATTTTCGGATCATAAGTGGTTTAGCTTTTAGGTTATGTCATTTGTGTATATGCATCTGAGTTTGGTTGATGAGAATAATTTACTTTTTTGACTTTTGTTTGGTAATATATTATGTGATTTTGGACCTACTCCGTAATAACTTGGACCCCTCTTTGTGGGTCTGTTTAAGTTTAAAATGGAAAATTACTGGTATATCCTCATTTTTATAATCATATATAATTTGTGTGGGCATGTAAAAGTGACAATTTTGGAAATTCAAAATTTACAGCTTCAACACTATTCATAAACAGTAACTAAGGGGTTTGCTTTATATAATGGTATAGAATACATGTTATGTTTTTTTAAACGTACGAAGATATATATGTCAAAGAGGGGATACTTGGGATCTTCCAAAGTTCCGAATTTTACTTAGATTGGCAATACACATCTTCATTTTTTCTTCTGATGATTTTATGCATAGTGGTGCTGATTCTTAAATTATTATTTGGAGGAAACTGAGATCATAAGTGGCCTAGTGCAGGAAGCTTTTAGGTCGTTCTGTCATTTGTTACATCCATAGATGTGTTTGGTTGAGACTAATTTACTTCTTACTTGTGGTTGGTAGTATATATCATTTAATGGGGATTTGGACTTTTTTTTTTTTTGTTTTTTTTTTTTGTATTTGCTTTGATGAGTCTGATGATTTATGATTATGGGAGAATCTTGAACCAAAGTGCAAAAGGATGAGACCAAATACCTAAAAAGGAAACTTTTTCTTTTCCAAGGAAGTTTCATCGAAGTGGTATGGAAGATGGAGTAGTATCAAGTAGGGTTTTGATGAAGTTCTGGTTGAAAACCCCCTGCTTGGACCACACTGTTCAGGCTAAACAAATGTTTCTACGTACATCCCCATAGCGGCTTAGGGGACTCATATTCCTTTGCCTTGGGGAACTGCGTCGTGGACGTTACCTCTTGGGATTGGCCATGAGACATACGTTTTGTCTTGCTCTTTTTAACAAATAGTAGATGATATCCGATTTCAACGAACACCATCTTTCGGGTCTGAATGGCTTTAACGCCTTGAGGATTATATTTTACTTTCATTGTCCGTGTTCTTTATATATTATACTTATCTTGCTATCTCGCCAACGCCAAGTACCGAATCTTAGATTAGCTATAGCAACACAATGGCTCACCATTTTCTTGTCCATGTTCTATGCTAATTTAGTTCTAGGACATGTAGTCATGGTCACAAGATACTAAAACCCGGTTGTCATCAAACGACAGGAGCTACACCAACTTCATTATGTCATCTTGTCACTCATGCCTTTTTTTCCTGCCATGATTCTAGGATCCAGTGGCCCATTAACCTTGTTTATTATCGATATATATTTTTTTTATCGATATTTTTTTTTTAACCTTATTTTAGGGCATATAAAAAATTTTCAGGCAAAATGATTGAACTAATTAGGATTAGAGCTGCACATGAGCCATACATGATGGTTTCTGTTGAACCGGTGACTGCTACGAAAGTTGACCGTTTCACGAAAATTGAGTACCTGTACCGGGACCGGGTTTTTACCCGGTATAAAAATATTTTCAAAATATATTAAAAATGTTCTCATAATATATTTAAATTTTTTTTTTTTTTAAAAAAACGGACCGGTTCCACTCCGGGTCCGGGTTTTTACCCACTTTCTCATATGTTAAGTGGACGGTTATGATAGATTTCAATCTTATAATCTATGGACCGGGTTTTTTGGGTACTATCGGTACTGGGTGACCGGGAATAAGGTAAGAACCGGTACCTGTCCCGGTCTACTCCGGGTATCAATTTTCAAAACTGGTACATGTACCGGTAACTCCGGGTCCGGGTCGGTACAGGTCCGGTTCTTTCGGTTCCGGGTCGGTACAGGTAATCTGGACCGGGTCTTGTGCATCTCTAATTAGGATGGGGTAATAAGAGGTATCCAAAAATAGGTAAATTACTTACTTACCCTCGATTAATTTATTAAGAACAGGCCCTAGCTCAGCTAGTCATCCCCGTTTCCCGAAGTTTCATGCGTTCCAAGAGGTCCCAGGTTCAAGTCCCCAATGGCGTAATATTGCAGGAATTAATATGGAAGGTAGTGTTAGTTTGCCCCCCTTGTGATACAATCTCGCCCCCCCCTCACGCTTCGGCTCCCCTTGGCAAGGTTACCCGTGAGGCTCGCTGGTAAGCTAGCACAGCAACCTGTTCAATTAATGTAGTAGTATGTCGTTGGAGCCTAGCTTGTTAGGCTTCCAACTAGTTTCATGTAATAATATTAAATGTAATGGAGTACTTTAAATATATATATATATATATATAATTAATATTTATTTAAATAAATAATTAAAATTTTAAACAAAGCTTTTGGTTGGTAACCTAGCAACAAGCTGGGGTCCAACACCTCTTTGAATAGAAACTCCTAATCTATGAAAAATAAAATTGCCAAAACCACTACTAGCGTCATTACTAACTAAACTATTTTTCATACGCTTGAAAAAACACAAAGTATCTTCACCACGTTCCCCCAAAGTAGAAAAAGCTAAGACACCCAACCCATGGCCATGTGAAACACACTTGTCCATATATTTAGTGTGTTTACGAGTAACAACATTAGATATAGCCTTTCCCGGGACAAAAGATTTAACATCGTCACCCGTAAAGGGTGATACTCCTGTGACATCCATGCAAACATCTTGTCAGTTCTCCCAGTTGAGCACGAGAATATCAGCAGACTTCAAACCTTTGTCCTCATCTGTCAGGAAGCCAAGAGGAACCTCCTTGCGCGCAGGCACACCCGTTTTGTAACAAATGTCAGCAACAACATCACGAACAAAATCATGTCGAAACTTAGGACCAACATATTTAGCACAGTGAAGTGCGTGATCCCCAAAAATGTCCATGGATTTGTTGCAGATTGGGCATAATCCATTCTCAACAAACAATGGGATAACGAGGCGATAACAAAGCACATCTCTGAATTGTCTAGGACCAAGGCACTGATTAAGCCCACTAATGGGGACAGCCAATAAATAATCATGTGCATGCTTGACACGATTGCACTGCCATAAAATAGAATCTCTTGCAGACATAGAAAACCGGGTGGGGATTTGCTTTTAACTGCATCAAAGTAAGTAACTGCCAGGGAGTGCATGGAAGGAGGGGCAGTAACATCGACATAGTAAGTAGAAGGTAATCCACATACCTGGATAAAATTCCGAAGAGCAAAATGATAGGCAGATCCCTTGTCTGTTGAGAATGAATCACCAAGGATCGCCTTTTGCACTGAAGTAGTCTGACTCTGCGAAGCGAGATAACAATAGGTGCTGGTATCAGCCATGGTATAAACGCCAAGTCCATCATCTTTGATAGGAAAGGTAGTAATAAGTAGTCTCAAATACTTAAGTAAATGATCATCTAAAAGGACAGTGGCTGCTTGCAGGGCTGCATGATTGGTAGTACGCATTACAAAATAAAGTCTAGATACACCAGTGTAATTGCGAAGTAATAGCATCTCACTTTGGGGGTATTTGATTTTTTTGATTGCAGACATTAGTTGAACAGTCTTATTCACCCTACTCAACACTATATCGTTAATAAAATTCATATCCAAACTCACTGGTCCACCCAAAATTTTAACACCATTAGAAGGTCTACCAATATCAGCAGGGAAAACACCCTCATCTGAACTTCTGGGATCCATAAAAGGCCAAAATATTTTCGTATTCTTTATATTTAGATGTAAACCCCTGCATGGTCCTTCTGTTTCGATTATTTTCAAATCCTTGGCTACCTCAAGTGTATCACCAACAATTGTACCATCATCAAGGTACCAAGAGTGCGCGCAAGTCGAGTTTGCATTGAGATGCAATAGTCTTCACTAGGGGGTGAAGTGTCAAAGCAAACAACATGGGACCGAGAGGGTCACCTTGTTGAACTCTAAGTGCAAAAGAAAGAATACAGTGGTCGTAATAAAGTTTAGCAGGCCTCAAGTAACAAAATTCTACCCAGCGAGAAATACCTGGACAATGAAGACGAACCTCCTTGATGAGTTGAGATCTGCTCACCATGTTGAAAGCATTGGAGAAGTCAATGAGTAACATTGACATTTTGTCCGAGTGACCTTTCAATTCCAGTAGGCGATTACAGCATGTAAAATACCTTCTCCACCAGTAGGCACACCAACCCCGAATTGGTAGTCACCTAAATAAGACGACATATCTTTGCCGACAGAGAAATCCGTCACTTTCGACACCAACCTACGCCAAACCGTACCAACTGCGATGGGCCTAAGACCACCATCTGGTTTAAGTAGCGGAGTTAGAGGCGCACTAGCAATGTACTCGCCCAAATCCACAAGACATTTATCGGCCAACCAAAGGTTGAAAACTCCCGTAATCGAAGCGAGTAAATCATCTGCCACTGCTGCTGATGTACCACTCATCACGTTAACTAAATGCTGCGCGGGTAAACCATCACGGCCACATGATGTGACTTTTGGAAATCTCTTGATAGCTCCCAAAACTACTCGAGAGTCCACTGTAATTGGGTCAAACATATCTCCAACATCAGGAATCTCTGGAGGAGGCGCCGGTGGGTGCTTGTCCTACAGGTCACGGTATGTAGCCTCACTGCATAGTGTCACTCCTAAAATTATTTAAAAATTAACTTTTTTTTAATGAATACTAAGTGATACTATTACATATATAACTTTTTTTTAAATTTAAAATTAATTTTCTTTATGTTTTAAAAAAAATGAAACTTTTCGATAGTTACAGAATGAAGTTCGGCTTATAATTGAAAAAACTTATTAGCCGAACTACTCTTTTTTTTTCACTCTGAAGAATTAGCCTAATAATTAAACACGAAAAATGATTGCCAAACTTCACTTTATGAAAAACAACACTAAGTTCGGTTGTTCTATTTTTTTCTCGAATCAACTGAACCTAAGTTCGGAAACTACAGAGTGAAGTTCGGTTGCTAACGTGTCAGCCGAACCTAAATATGTTTCCTGAAGACCTAGGTTCGGCTTACTAGTTATCATCTGAACTGCTCATACATGGAAGTTCGGCTGAAAAATTATCAGCCGAACTTAGTGTGTTGTAAATGTAAAAAATAAATACAAGAAAATTAAGAAAAACATTTTTAAAAAATTAAGAAAAATAAGTGTGTATCACTTGGATATGGTCTTGGTGTTCTAGCTTTCTCTACCTTAGGGGAACTGGGGAAGGATACTTTATGTTTTTTCAAGCGTCCGAAGAATTGCTTAGTTAGTAATGATGCTTAGTTGAAAATATTAAATTGTAAGCAATAGGGAGAGATATGATTGAGGAATCCTTTCTTCGTTAATAAACTTTCAATGCGTTAATATATTCAGCATTAATCATAGATCATCACCAACCGTACAATAACAGGTATGCTTAGCTATTCTCAAAATTCCTTAAATCACTGGATAACATGTACGCTTAGCCACAAGATTCTATCCGTCTGAACCACCTTGAGGTAAGCTTACAAGATGTAATTTAATCGAATGCTTTAAGGTTTATAAATTAGGTTTGATCCTAGTAGTTAGACTCAGTACACTCGGTCTACGTACTAGGGTTGTGTTTACACGCGATTGCTTTACAAAATCCCTCTGCAAGGTTTCACGTTCTGTACTTGTGTAAGAATTATTAAACAATTACAGATATCCTAACCCTTACTAGAAATAGATTAGATTAACAAATATATTTAGTTGGCCACCTAAACAATCTATCAATCAATCATAAGTATTTTTAATAGTAAACACAAAGGATAGTCATATGAAGAAATCAAAATAGATTCATATATTAAATCAAATCAAGTTTCACTACAACAAATTTCCGGATTAGTAACTAAAACTCGTAACGACTTACTGGCCGTTACAAATGGCTGTTACGAATTGGTTGTAACAGGCAGAAGACGTTATGAATCTTTCAATAATTCGTAACAGATGTCAGCCGTTACAAAACTTTTTTTAGGCGTGTCACTCACACGCTTTGTCACACTTGGCTCGTAACACTTTTAGTTTGTGCGTGTGCCATTCACATGCGTGGTTTTTAGCCTTTTATCTACACCATTTATGCCTAAAATAATATCTTTACCGTTTATTCTATTCTCGAGATACATCTCAATCATAAAACCCTAGATTTTATTCCCCACTATATATTGTATCTCTATCTATTTCTCTCTGCCTCGTCGTCCCTCTTCCTCTCTATCGCTCCCTCTCTCTCAATCTCACCCAATAGAGCAAATAAACAGATACTCCTCTCCTTCGATTCTGATTTTCTATACAATCATCCTCCTTGTTTCTACATAGAGCAAACATAAATCACTAGATCATTCCCAAACAGATACTCCTCGATTACTAGAATAAAAATACCCCAATTATCTCTTTCACGCCGCACCTCGTATACTCTCTTTCATTATGGTTTCCAGAGATCTAGAAAAATCTTAGCCGTTTTATCACTTTATTCAATCTACAATCATATACTTCGATCTATAAAATAATTTCTTTCTTATCGTGATAATCGAAGAAGAGTACAATAGAAATTAGTGAAGATATATTGATTAGAAGTTATTCTTCCATTTGGAATTATCATAGATTTCTAAAAGGTAATTATCAGTATTGCTTAATTAAAAGCTATTGTCAGTATATCCTTATGTGAATTTTTTAACCCTAGTTTTGTTAAAACTTCTTGAATAATTATGGGTTTTGTTGTTTTCATATTTTGGTTTGAAGGAGAAGTTTATGTTTTTCCTTCGATTACTGTACTAATTGATAGTCTAATTGGTAGTGTTGGTGCTGAAGCAGGGAATATATAATAGCAACTACCATGTGTCTTGTCTGATACCATGGATATGCTGTAGTAGGTGAGATTTCAAAGAGCTTGTATTTTTGCTGAGTTTGTGCTTTAATGTCCAGTGTGTTGGATGTTTTAACTTAAGTTGTTATAAGATTGACAATTGATCAAGAAAAATATAATTAGAGATTATTATATTTTAAACCTATGAAGTGTTGACATTATACAACGGTTCATAATTTGTTATCTGGAACATTGAAATGTGTCATGCTATATGGGGATATCCAATTTATATAGTATGCATAAACCCCATCCATTTAGCTTTGGGGTTATGTTTAACCATACAGGGGAGTTATGGCCTCAATCACAAATATGTGCTTGCAAACTTAGATCTTTAGGACTATACGTAATTGTATCTATGATTGCTCAGCTGGTGTCTATTTAGCGGGGGTGTCTATGGAAGATTTAGCTGAACAGTATTTTGTGCAAGATTTTTTGAAGACACCTACAAAGGCTTTTGATTAGTGATTAGTTTCGCATCTGGTTTTTTACCAATGAAAATGGTTTTACTCGAGCACCAAACCTCCTAGCCTTTGTTATATGAGCCGATATATGCAATTGTTAGCTGTTACAGAGATCATTCTATGTGAAGATAACAGATAAAAAGTTATTAGATTTGTAGGAAAGTCCTGATACCATGATATGATAGACACATTTTTGTGTCTAAGTTGTCCTCAATTTTCTGTATTGTTGGTACGCAATTTTATACTTATTATGGTGTTTGATGTGTTTGTAGGTATTTTTTGGAAATAAACATTTTTGGAAAAATCTGCTCGAAAATTTACACAGAGAACCCCCGGAGGACAACTGCTAAACAGAATTTCATATTGGATAAGGGGAACCTCAATTACTAAGGGGCATCCCATTTCCAGGGCAGTACTAATGGCACCCCATCAGAGGATAAGGGGAGGTCATCTTCAAGAATTCAAATTCAAGTTCTGGCGGGAATTATTTTTACAGCGGAACATGTTTTAGGGTTTTATTTTGGAACGATTATGGAGAGATTCAATCGCTGAATTATCTTGGATTAGGCTTGAATGGACTAAACAAGGCGTATATGGGTGTTTTATTCGATCAACTTGGGTTGGATTTTTAGTATAAGGTGAAACAGGGAAAATAGGGAAAGTTAGCTTGCACCGGCGAAGGCATGATGTCGAAAGAGTTTTTGTTGAACTTTCCCTCGGATTTTGTTTTATTTGGGTCTGTTTTATCCAAATAGTGATGGTAAGTTGTTTAAATGCAAAGAATCATGAGGTTACGTGGAGTTGGAAGAAAAACAGGATCAAGCACATTCCCGTGAGATATTTTTGGAGTTTGGCTGTATTTTTGGGAAGATATTGTTGGATATTTTTAAGAGATATGGACGAGTAATCTTGGTCAATATGTACACATGTTTTTCACGTATTTTGAGAAGAGAAATCCTATTATACGTAGTAGTTGTTTTAAAACAGGGAAGATAATAATTCTCTGGGTTATCTGCTTCATATTTGGAAGGACTGCGTGTAGTTAGACAGAGTTCGACCCTGCTAAAAGTGTACACAACGTGTTTCGATGAAATTGGACTGCCGAAGACACGAGGAGGAGATAAAAAAAAAGGTGAGTTTACAACTGTCAGACACGTGAAGAAGAGGATAACAACCCAAGAATAATATTTTCGTTCTGTCAAGATTTTTAGCAATTATTACGAGAGATTTGGTGTTGTTTGAGTATATAATTGGAGTTGGGACGCATATAAGGGAGAATAAAGAGTTTGTGGAGAGGTACATAGCATCAATAGAGCGAGAAAATCAAGTTACAGAATTTTTTCCTGCTACTGCTGCACCAAGAACACGAAGAACATAAGACGCACAAGCAACAGTCGTATTTTCTACAATGAAAATGACAAGGGTTTGACAGTCGGATATGCTACAGTGTCAGAGACATTAGCCTTTTATCGTTCTCTGTAACAGTGTTTTGCAACAATTATAAGCGTTTCAAACACCTGATTTTAACCATTTTCTCTATATTTCATCTTTGCAAACACCTATTTGAGCAATGAAATCAACTTTTGAGCATGTTTCCAACATGATGAGAGGTTAAATTCTCCCACAACCAAGGCAATGAGGAAGCTATTTACGTATGAATAATTGGTAATTATTTTATTTTCTCTAATTTATAATTTATAATTCACTCAATCACTGCTTTTGCAGAGTTCTAAATTGTTTGAATAATTTTCTTAATTAGTTGTGATTCAATTTGATAGGTTATACATTGTTTAGTCAATTGATAATATATGCTTAGGGAATACAATTAATATTTGAGAATATGCCTGATTGTTTGTGAATTAAGAAATAAGGGACTTAAAAGATAATTAGAGTTTTGAGTTATTTACTATCATTCATTCATGTTAAATAGTGGAATCAATGTCTTGGTTATTTTTAATATCTTGAAATCAATTTCAATTAAGTTTTGTTTATTTTTAAGTTTCGTTCAGTCTAAAACTATTGCTTTCACAAGTCTCAACGAACCCATTACTATAATATTATTGAGAATACATCAATTTTTAGTGCCGCCGACGCGGACTTGTTTTTAGATTTGTTTTTAGGTTTTTATTTTTATTATTTTTGTTCCTTTTTACTCGTTTTGGTATTTTTGGTTGCTTTCAGACTTGGAGCTGAGCTAAAGACAAAGAGAAGAAGTGCTGAAAAGAAAAGCAAATCCAAAGAAGGAAAGAAAATAGAAATCCGAAAGGAGTGAAGGAGAATATTTCTGTATATAGTTATTTCATTTTTATTAGATTTTATTTTTAGACTTTATTTCTTTTTCTTTTTAGAAACTGTAATTAGGATTTTAGTTTAGTAATATTTTATTTTGGACACTTTATTTTTGAGACATTGGACTTTATTATTTAAACCCTAAGGAAGGGTAAATTTTTTAAATATAAACTGCTGCAGGGAAGGACGACAGTTACGATACTGTCTCGGCCCCTCAGGTTCGTACACTGACAAAGGAGTCGGTGGCCTGAGTCGACTTTAATGGTTCATCGCCCGTCCGGTACGGGAGGTAAGACTCTATCCACCCACGAATTCCCTATCAGTGGGTTTTATTTTATATGGAGAATGTCAAACTGGTATACCCAATACAAAGAACATCCAACTGAACAATATGGACATTACTCTTTTTATGACCATAGTGTAGATAGTGGTTGGGAACACCAACTTTTTGAAGGTTATGGGTCATACCATGGTGAGCCTAATTACTATCCACATGCATACCGGACATACGAGCAAGATTCATATACTTCTCCTCAACTAGAGTCGGCACGTAAGATACTTGAGTCAACACGTAAGTTACTTAAGCCGACATATAAGTCAACTGAGACTAATGACTTAGTTATAGACGAAAGAATCGTAACCAAGAGTGAACCTTCTATACATGATACCATCAAGAAGTCTTGTGAGTCGATTCAAAAGCGTTTGTTAGAGGCGCAGAATGCTCGATATAGTGTTTCCAATAATACCCTTAAAAATAAGGATAATTATTTACATAATCAAGATAACGAAGTTAGAATTGGTAACATTACTTGTTTAGATGAGGTTCGATCATTTCCATGTTATTATGATGAGGATAGTTTTGATGAAAATATGTAGGCATGGTGATCAGGAATTTATTACTCCGGTTGAGCTTTATAATCATAATGTTATTTTTAGTACAAACCCAAATAATTTTAATAATTATTCACCTATTCAAAAGGATGAGGATTTGACTAGAAATACCCCCATTTTAGACGATATAGTATTTCCTTTTACGAAGCCAATGATGGTTTAGAGGAATGAGTTTATTTTGAATCTAGAAATTTAGAAATAATAGTCTTAGACAAAGAAAATGAACTCGTAGAGATGAGTGAGGATGAACCTGACTTAGAAGAATCAATTTACCATTTTCAGGAATCCGATGACCTTGAAATTAGGGAATTTGTGACTAGTCTTTCTAGAGACACTGAAAACTCTAAGTTTGGGGGTGATTATCATTATTCATGTGCGTTAACTCTTAGAAAGGTCCCTCATTTGGGACTTGATATATGTGCCTCAACCATTGTGCCAGATTACCTTTATATTATCCCTCCCGAACCTAATAATGTCCAAGAAGAAGTTCAGTTGTTAGATGGTAGGATCGGAAAGATACCTACTATTGTGTATACTGCAAGTGCACAGTGTCGACAAGCAACACAGGGCAAGCACAGGTCGAACCACAGAGACTTGGAGAGTGTAGAAGTTGATTCTAAATCCTTACTTAGAACTGTTTCAGAGAGTAACCAAAAGGGGTTTTCTTTTGTCGATACGACGAGATATTGGCAAAGACTTAAACAGAAAGTAATTTGAATTAAAATACGCAATTAAATCAAGGTGTAAACACTGAGAATATGGATACTAGGGTATTCAAATCCACCACTAACTTATGATATGCATTCAACTTGTAATATTATTCTTGTCCTTACAGCAGATTCAAGTCTACCGTATATCTAAGGTGTTTCTCCAATGGATAATTTAATCACAACTAAAGTATTTCTCCTAAGCATTAACTGTCTAATTAAAGCACAACTAATCTGAGGATCAATATTTGGTTAAGCATGAGTTGTAGCATAATCAACATAGAGATATTCTAACTACAATGGATACATGGCATACATTGTGAGAGCAAGATGTTGACAAACTTGGATTAAATTATATCTTTAAAAAATTCTAAACTTTCAAGAACAAGATACAAGATATGAATACATACCAATGAGTTACGGCTTCATTTAAACCCTAGCAAATGAAACTATAACATGAAGAACATTACAACAAAACTGAAATTTGATAAACTAACATGAACAAGCTATTCTTGGATGAGTTTTCAACACAACAACCCTCTCTATTTATACACAAAAATTCTCTCACACTTGAGATTCGAATTTTATTGTAGCAACCAATCAACAATTAAACAAAACATGTTTTCTTAATTGATGGATAGAATGGAATACAATGGGGGTGAGGTGGATGTTTTGGAAAGAATCCAATGGGGGTGAGGTGGAAATGGATTTGGGTCTTGGGTTTTGGATCATAGGTTGTTTAATCCCATGAATTTGTAAACAGGTTGCCACTGATGCGCGAGAGGGTTGCAACGCTTCCAACTTTCTTCTCTTTTGTCTTCTCAATTCTTCCAAGCTTTATTTAGTACTTAAAAACACAAAATTAATTAATACAAATATTTATTCTTGAAGATGGTAAGAATGCAGAATTTGGGATAATATATGACTTTGAAGCGCGAAAGATGAGTTAAGTGCCAATGAAAAGGTGTATGAATATGCAATATTTGGCACTCATCATTAGAAACCTATCCTCTGGTTGATGTGGTTTACCCAGTTGATAATACCCAAATTGACTTTGTTTTCCCACCAAATATTTTTCAACCAATTGTGGTAACGTATAAGTTTCGGATGTGTCAATTATTAAGTTTTGAGACTAAACCTAATTACTTTAAGAGATTAGGGTCGACACATTTGCTTAAGAATGACCACTATTATGGTCAACTGTGTGAGTCAAATCTGATTGACTTAGAGGATCCCCAATTATTTAGGTTGTTGTTATGTGCTTCTAAGTTTTTACTTGAGTTTTTCCAGACTCTAATACCTGAATCGGATCTTAGCCACGAGGAAATGCAGTCCATGAAAATATTTTATTTAGACCCAGGTATAGAACTTGAACCTGAACCACATATAAATGTAGTTGTCTTAAACATGAAACTAGACAAGGGTGTACTTTATTTGTTAATTTTCTTGGCATGCTTCAAATTCCTTTTACTTGTGATATTCCTATTTTGTTTTGGTGATCCGAAGTCATTCCGGCTATTACTTTATGATTCTATAAGGTGACTAATCCTTTCGTAGTCTGTCTGAAGACTTTAAACTTAGCACTTTTTGGGAGGTAACCCATGCTCATGAAACACGATAATATCTTTCCTTAACTCTTTTTCTTCAAGTGGTAACAATTTCTCCTTGTTCATGCTTTTAATTTCATCTTTAGAACATTGAGGAAAATGTTAGATTTAAGTTTGGGGGTATGGGAGAAACTTATTTGCAGTATAATTAAATAAACTTCAGAGCCTAGAAATTTATACCTATTAAGGATAGCACTAATCTAAGTGGATGGAAGCATCTTGGTTGTAGGAGTTGAGGAACCAATCTGATTAGATGGAAACATCTAAAGAAAGAGCTCAGGTGTTAGAAATGACATGGTAGTTTCACCGTATCTCAGAATCATCTTATTACTTCTGTTTTTTTTTTTTTTGCAAAAACTTTATGTTGACGTCTGCTGGGTTGAAATAGAGTGATTCAGTTACTTAAAAATAATAATATTGAGACCATACCATCAGACCAACCGGAATAAATTCAATAAAGTCGACCACTGGTACTCTTGTATATGCTAGTTGTGTTGACCTAGAGTTAGGATTATCGACCGTTGGTCCCTTTATATATTCCAGTTGTGTTGATATTAGTCAAGACTAGTATCTCAATCCATTAGGTCATAGGATTCATCTTGGCATTGACGTCCATTCGCAACCATATATTTCTATTTCCATCTTCGTTATCTATTCATGTGATTTGTTTGATTCCGGATATTGATGTCCATATTGCGACTATCTGAGTAGATCTATGTCACTTATATATGAATTTTAGTATGCTTAAGTGCAAACTCATGTACATCAATTGGAATTTCGCATCAGGGTGCTTCCTCCTGCAGTCAATGAGAGTATGCCAACCAAGGAGATTCTTTAGTGCCTTCCAAGGTTCTGTGTAAATAGCTAGGGTATGTAGTAAAGGTTTTGTGGGTACACCTCTGGTAAACCCTCTCGAGACTATAACTCGGCCACTAGGGCCACCTAGGGGTTCAAAGGCTTGTTGCATATGCTAAGTGCAATCGCGATGCCTGCGACAGTGAGTTGGGATTTTATTTTCAAGATTAGATTTGCTCGAGGACTTGAAAATAATAAGTTTTGGGGTATTTGATAGACACATTTTTGTGTCTAAGTTGTCCTCAATTTTCTGTATTGTTGGTACTCGATTTTGTACTTATTATGGTGTTTTATGTATTTGTAGGTATTTTTTGGAAATAAACATTTTTGGAAAAATCGGCTCGAAAAGTTACTCGGAGAACCCCCGGAGGACAACTGCTACCGACTCTCATATTGGATAAGGGGCACCTAAATTACTAAGGGGAATCCTGAAAAAGCGGGAGTCTAACAACCACACCCAATATTTCGTTCTGCAATCTGTATGGAACAAACTTCAATATAATCTCAAGAATAAAAACTCAATTGAGAAATAATATAAAAGAGATTTATCTCCTTCTCAACACAATCAATAGTTAAACAGAAGCAAGTCCATAAACCTGATTTTAGTGTGAGGCTTCTTGAAACAAGATTTTGTGATAATCACAACCTATTCAATATCCACCGTGTATAAACCTCTTTAAGCAACAATCACTAAAGGAATATTTCAACATGGTGTCCACTTGAAACAGGGTTAGTCCGGACTGGTCTAACAATGTGAAAATAACAAAATCAATTGTTTAAGATCAATCAAGTCTTATCCAACAAACAAGGTCGGATTTAACAACTATGATTGATTAACGTGCGACCTGTATTATTTCAATTATAAAGATAAACAATATAATGCGGAAAATGAAATAACACTAAAACCAGAATTTTGTTAACGAGGAAACCGCAAAAGCAGAAAAACCCCGGGACCTAGTCCATAATAAACACACACTGATTATAAGTTGTTACACCAATTTCCTACTACCTATTCGGACTAGATGTAATAACTTCTTCAGCACAAATAGAACTCCTAGCAGAACACCGATTCTCTTTAGGAATTCTTCTCCTTAATCTTCTAGCACAACCAAAGGCTCTCTTTAGAAGATACAACAACACGATTGATACGATTTGATATTTTGTTTGCACAAAACACCAGTTTGATTTCCCTTTAGATATAAATCAAGGTTTTGGAAATCTTGTAGATTAGGGTTTTAACTTACAATCAGTATACGTACTCACAAGAAGTCAGTGAATCTGATTTTTGTAAGTGAACTTGGGTGATTCCAAAGATCAATTTCCAAGTTAAGAAAACCCTAATAATTCTACAACAAGAACAACTAGATAAATCTAGAGATATCTTGTATAAAACTTCTCAAGGATTTTTAAGAGATGCCTCAAAAGAAGTTTTTCTTTCTAGTCTCCGATTTCGACTAACAAATGTTGGTATACGATCGGAAACTGAAATCTATCAAAACCTAGGGTTTATGATCAACAACTCTTGAATGGTTTTATATCAGAAGAGGAAACCTTAGAATAGACAAGAGATTAAAAACCTAGATTACAAGTTGTATAATCAATCACTAAGATTTAATCCAACTTGGCTTTGTGATCCCAAATACAAAGACTTTTATCTCACTCTTGTTCACGAAGAACATAAGACATGGAAAACAACCTGCAGAGCTTACGCCAATTTTCCAAAGGGGATAAAAACCGTGTAAATTCACGAACCCTTTATTTATAGTGAACAATAGATTGGAAGCTAAGCAAAGCTATTTTCCTTTTACAAGACTCTCCTAAATAAGGGAGTCTTTCCAAAGTTAAAACTCTTGCCAAAATAACTTATTTAGCAAAAATTATATTTATGTGAATAAACCACATTTTAACTTAGGCAGGAATCACAAACACTTAAATATGGTAATCAAAAGTGTTTAGACCAATAGCTAACTTGCCTAGATAAGTAAACATCACCAATATGACCAAAAATGCATTTTAGTCACGTACTGGGCCCAAGTTCGCGGACTCAAAGGCCCATGGAATGTTTCCTACTAATGAACTTAAATCACTCATAACTTGATCGTTACAACTCGGAATTGAGTGATTCTTGGCTCATTGGATTCGCAAGATCATTCACTATAACATGACATCCTTTCCAAGGACAAAGGTTATTGTCAAAAAGGTCGTGGCTCAAATAACCTCAAGTATATATACATAAATGTACATTTACCATCATTGGAATTGTTCCAAAGAGTGAGCATATATGTTGATAGATTAGAAAGGTAGAATTGAACAAGAATCCAAATGAAATCAATTACATACCTTTTTTGATGTCTTCTTGTAGTCTTCAACCTCCAATCTTCAACCTTTAAGGATAGCTTCGATTCACCTTCTTAGACCTAATCTAGTCCGAAACTATCAGTATGCTATATCAAGAATGCATTTTGGCAACTAAAATTGACAACTAACTTGACATACCAACACTAGTGGGTACAAACGAGGAGTGCTCTAACAATCTCCCCCTTTGTCAATTTTAGTGACAAAACCATTTTACATATGGATTGTACTTGACATAACCAAAATCCTACATGCTTGATTTCTTTGGTTCTTCAACTCTTCATGTGTTCATCCTGTACTTTTTGAAGATACATCATAGTATTATTACACAACATCAAAGTTTCATTATATCACAACTTTGACAATAATACTACGGTGATATGTATCACTCCTCCTTAGTCAATACTCCATCTCAACATGAAAACCACTCCCCCTTACATAATGATCTGTAAACCATATGTATTTGTAGTATGAACTACACATCCCTTTTTGTCAATATAAATTAGAAAAGGTTCGAAAACTAGTGGGATCCTCATAAAATTTTCACGGAGACACTTTATGACCAAAGGAAAACATATTAGCTTGTTTAGACGATATTACAGAGTCGAAACTTAGTGAATTCATCAAGGAGTTTTAAGATACAAGTTAACCCCTACATGTTCCACAACCGCTTCTCTCCTCAAAGATTTGGAATTTAAGCGCAAGTTCAAAAGAACTCTCCCCCATAAAATGTCATTCCTTAAAGAACAACAAGAGTGACCTTACTCCGGAGAGAAGGATTTATATATTGGATTTTAAAAATCCTACAAGGAGATACGATTTAAGAACCAATCATTGAAAGTCTCTCATGAGATTGTATTACTAAGAAATTAGAACTATCTCATGGTAATAATATGCAATACGTAATCATAAAGATCAATTATTGTGATCATCTATTCTAAGATACAAACTTGTATACACAAGAATTGATATGCTTAGAAGGAAGAATAACCTTTTCCATAAGGATTTACACCAAGAGTGGTTACCATAAAAAGTATGAAAAAGATTCTTTGACAATAAAAACCAACATCCAATGTCTTTGATTATTGCTTCTAACCTTAAGAATTTCAATCACAAATCAAGTTAGGTAATTACGAATCATACACGTGGTATGAGCACTTTCATATCAACCTTATTCTTCTTCACCATAACTAGTTCAAATGACTCAAATGAACTAGTTAGGGAGTTGTTCAATTGCTATGAGATCTTATGTACTACACAAGACACAATCGAAGCAAAAACGATGTAATTTACTCGAATCGATTCATGAACTATAAATCCACGGTTTGCAATGACATCCAAGACCCACTTTGCATTCAAAATTTTAGAAACATTCATGTCAGCCAGTTTTTCCCTTACCAATTTGAAGAACTTAAATTTCAAGATGAGAAGCGTTAAACGAAATTTTTCATAACTCTCGTTAAATAGGTTTCAAAGTGAGAGATTTATGTCTGATTAATTTTAACTAGGTAACACCACAGGGGTTTAATCAAGTACATCAAGTCAGATATACAGTAAAAACTCCATATATTGATAGCCTTGGGACTTCACAAAATTATTAATATATAGAGTTTATTAATATAGGGAGGTATAACAAAAAAATGTTATTTTTGCTGATTTAAAGTATGTAAATGATAATGGATATGAATGTCTTCCTTAATCATCCAAATGAGCAACAAGTCGTATATGCTTTAACCGAAGAGGAAATCATCAACGGAATTAGACAAGAAGCTGAGGCAGATAATCTTGATGATTTTTTTTTTTAAAATTATCTGCCTTCGCTTCTTATCTAATTCCGTTGATAATCTTGATGATGATACCAAAAGTATCATGCCAACAAGATTTAAACATGCTCGACAAGTTAGAAATGTTTTGGTTTCAACAAGAAGGTGCACACAGTAATGAGGTCTTACGCATCTGCAAATCAAAAGATGCGATAACAATCCAAAAAGTTACATCCTTTTCTCAAACAACTATAGATAAGTATTTTATGTCATCTTAAATTTTCAAGTTATTGAAAAAACCATAACGAAACATCTTACATGGTTTGTGTGATCCAATCATTTGGTGTAGACTTGAAATATTTCGTTATGATTATTTCAATAACTTGAAAATCGCTTTGATGCTAGTAGTGTGTGAAAACGGCTATTGGCATCCTCTAAGAAAGTTTCAATAATTGAAATAGAGTTTAAAACACCTAACCATCATTGGATTATATAATAGTATCCATTCTTGCATGTACCATGACCGGAACTATAGTATGAATACCCGTATGCGTACATGTTAGTTGTGAAATTCCGAGTATCTAAGTACACATATCCGTATGCATATTGGCGAACGGTTTGGGTCCGAAAATTTATGTTGTGTTTGGAAGTATACGTACCCATTTGCATACTTGAGTGGTTAAAGTTCTAAAATCGGTTTGTTCATGAACTAATACATTTATATAATAAGGAGTGCATTATTTGCAAACTGTGGCTATAATGTTCATGAATTGATTCGAGTGAATCAAACCTATTTTGCTTTAATTGTGTTCTTTTATACTTTTATGAGAATATAGCAATTGAAAAACTCTTTAACTAGTTTCATTTGAGTCATTTGAACTAGTTGTGGTTAAGATGAATAAGGTTGATATGAGAGTGTTCATATTGCTAACTTCGGTTAACTACTGTTGAGCCAAGCGAGTGTGCATTCTTAGGTATGGTTACTCATACCTAAATGAAGGTACATTTTATTTGTGTATAACAATCTAAGTTCGATCTAACGGTTGAAAGATATTAGCTTGAATCTAATCAGGTTTTCATCTAACGGTGAATATTGAATGCTTTGTTACCAAGGTAACTTAGATTGCAAACCCTGATTTGAAAACTATATAAAGGAGAACTCTAGAAACTGAGAAACCTAATCCCCATACCTCATGTATGATACTAGTTACGACTAGAGTCGATTCTCCTTTAACATTAGGTTTTCACGAAACCATGTACGTTAACGACTTAAAGACTTCATTGGGATTGTGAAGCCAGACCCAACTATTTTCTCTGTACCTGCATGTTCTGATCTTACTTTTACTATAATTGTAGGACCAGAATATCGCTACAATGATATTCTTGCGATATTAACAACACTTCTGCGAGCGTCACCGCAAGATCTTCAACAACACTTTGCGAGTGACACAGAATAGCTAAAAGAATGATGTAATGGATGACGATTGATGAAACATGAGAAAAGCGTGATTGATCTGCGATGGTTATAATGATGGCGAGATATCATATTGTAACTATTGATATACGATCACAGTGCAAATCCGAAGTAAAAGGAAATCTTAGCTGTCATCCACTAGGTAATCTCCTATATAAAGGGTTCTGATAGATACAGAGAAGGATGATGTATTTTTGAGAGTTGAGAAAGTCTTGAGGAGAAAGAAACTTTAGGAGAATAATTGTATTCTTAATTTCTCACCTTTCTTGTAAACATTTCCAGGAATCAGATAATAAAGTGTCGTTTTAATCTTCAAATATGAGTTGATAATTGAAAATTCTTAACAAGGGTGTAGTGTAGGATTTCCTGCAACTACATTTTGGCGCCCGAAACAGGGAGAATCAAATTAATAAATCTATAGTTACAATTTGGAAATTTGAAAAAATTGTTAAGGATTGAAGAAATGGCTAGAAGAAGAAGAAATACGTCAGAACCACCAACATTTGTGAGGAAGAGTAAAAGACTTGAAGGTGGAGAAACAAATGAATTGGGAAAATCTTCAAGGATAAGAACAAGAAGAAATAAAACAAGGAACGAAGGAGAAAATCAAATTCAACAACCAAATCAACAAACACCAATACAAGATAGAAATGTGGATTATGATAGAGTGAGTGTGCATACTTGGAGATCATATTCGATGGAAGAAGCATAAGATCGACAATTAAGAAATGAAAGAAGATAAAAAAGAGATCAAGGAGTGGTTGAAGGATTAATTCATAGAGAAGGCGAAAGTGAAACAACAGATGATTTAAGACAAAGAATACAAGAGGAAAGAATATTAGAGGCGGAAGAACGTGTGAATTTAACAAGACAAAATCACGAGTTGAGAATGGAGAATTTGAGATTACAAAATAGAAGATCAAGAAGTACTGCTAGATCAAGTTCAAGATCATTCAGAGATAAACCAAGACGAAACTCCCCTATGAGAAACGTTAGAGAAAATATATTAGAAGAAACGTAAAATCCAAATGGAGAACAACGTCATGGGGAAGAGAGGGTAATTGATGATCGCTATGATCCACGCGGTGAAACTTTGAATGGAAGACGAAATAATAGAAATCAAAGAGATGAAAATAACCAAGATGGTGAAGAAAATCGAGAAGAAGGTAGAAGAATATTACATGGGCGAGAGATTCAAAGAAATCAAAGAATCATTGAGAAAGAAATTGAGAGACATTATGCTGAACAAGCACGCTTAGCCTGCGAGAAAGAAAGATTGAGAGCATAAGTGGAAGAACAGGAGTTTCAAGAGGCAATACGGCAGAATAACCATGATAATCGAGAAAGGAGACGCACGCAAAATTGCAACAATGATAATGTTCAAGAGGAGTATGATAGAATACAAATAAGAATGAAAAGACAGCGAAGATAAATGGTGAGAAATGAAGAAACTCGCGGAGAAGAAATTGGAAGACATAATCAATTACAAATTCTAGAAGGAGGTGATGACGAAAATCGCAGAAGAAGGCAGGATGACGATGGAGATGAAGATACACAAACTCTCGCAAGACAAGAAAGACATGAACGAAGGAGAAGGGAAGCTGCACTAAAAATACCAATGGAACTAAATTCAGCTGCGAATGAGCAAATTTTAAGGGAATTAGCAGAAATGAGGGGATTGATAAACAATAGAAGAGAAGGAGGTAGAAGGAAACTTGATGAAGCTATTGAAGAAGCTGCGAGAACTCCATTTACTCAAGAAGTACAGTTAAGAGGAATACCTATGAAATGCAATTTACCGGCATTAACCAGCATTTTCGATGGAACTACTTGCGATGTTCAACATGTGAAGGCTTATGTTAGATGTATGCTACAGTGGGAAAAACATGATACAATATTATGCAAATATTTTGCATCCAGCTTAACTGGAGAGGCGCTAAAATGGTTTGAGGGATTGCCGAAAAATACTATAACCTCTTTTGATCATTTGCAAGCTACATTTCTGGGAGCATATATAAGCAATAATTCATCGCGGTCGGGTATTGAAGATGTGTTTGGGTTAAAACAAAGAATTGGCGAGAGTTTGAAACACTTAACCATAAGATGGAAGTCAATGTGCAGCGAGATGGCTGGTAGAGTGGATGAGGGATACCTAATTTTATCTTTCATTAATGCAATGTTTGCAACCAATCTGTTGTACATACAAATTTTCAGAATCAAAAATACAATCACCATGACAGAGTTACGAGAAATGCAAGAGGAATACATTGATTTGGAGGAAAAACAGAATGAAATGGAATCATATCCAATCACAAACACCAGCTCAGTAGCGGAATATGGAAGTTTACTTCCTAAAATGATTAACAATGTGGCGAGCTCCTCGCAAGCACAACAAGAGAAAATGGTAAATTATAACCAGCAGAAATTGGTAGATATGGGCAGTCGATATCAAGAAGAATATGAAAAGGAGAGGAATTATTACAATCGCGGTGGAAATAATAAGATTCAAAGGCTTGATCAACCACAAGAAACATATGGTGGAAAGAGGTAGAATAACTTTAGAGGGAAAGGTAATCAGAAGATAATATGGGAAGAAATTAAGATGCCACCTCTAAATGCTAGCATAGAAAAAATTTGGGAGGCTATCATTTTGATGGAAAATATACCATCGCCATGGAATATGGGAAAGGAGCCACATCCTAATAATCGAAATCAAGAATTATTTCCTTACCATCATTTTCATGGTCACTCAATAAATGATTGTAGGAATGTAAAGAGGATAATTTTGAGGATGATTGACCAGGGGAATCTAAATCATTTTTTGATAGGACATCTACAATCTCAGCAGTTACCACCCCCACCAGATAATCGCAGAGTGAATACTGTGAAAGGAGCGGAAACATTTGTCATAGAGGTTGGAGCTAATGCGAAGAATTTGTTCTGTAATTCCATTATACATTCATTCAAAACCATTGAGGATTTTCACGATAACGTTCTAAGCAGAGTCTTTGCGAGAGACACAAATGGAAGAGAAATAATGAACATAGCGAGAGTCTCGTCATTAGAAGAATGTCAGAAGAAAACTATTTCTTTCACTGCACAAGAAGTACCAGAACCTGGCGAGTTGCACGATAATCCATTGGTAGTAAGGTTGGAAATAAATCCAAGGCAAATAGAAGAAGGAGATGAAGAAAATAACGATGAAGCAGGAGATTCTTGGGCCATTGATAGAGTCTTAATTGACACAGGAAGTTCTGTGTATATCTTATTCTATCATACCTATAGAACCATGGGTGGAAAAGATGAGGATTTGATACCATCAACATATAAGATTTATGGTTTTAATGGTACTGCCAACAAACCCAAAGGGGAGATCACAATGCGAATTCCATTGAAGGGGATATTTTCTAAGATCCAATTCTGTGTTGTTGACATTGAATCACCCTATAATGCCCTGATTGGTCGACCTTGGCTACATGGGATATTAGGTGTAGCATCAACCTTTCACCAGTGTATTAAATTTCCTCATCCAGGTGGCATTGGAGTCATTAAAGGAGATTTGGGAGAAAGCAAGAAATGTTATGAGATTGATGTAAGATCCTGTGAAAAGAGAGCTGCAGAGAATAGCAATTGGAAGCACAACATCAAGCAAAGACAAAGGTGTGACAGATTAATAGTTGATACAATATAGAGGTAAGAAGAAATCGGTGGCGAGCGCCTCGCAGATGGTGAGAAAATAACAAAACGCAACAAAAAAGGAGAAGCAGAAAGTAGTAAGTAGAATGATAAGATGATGAATTTTAAGAAATTTATGAATTATCTGAAGAAAATATTTTATAAGAATATTCCGTTTGAGTGAAAAGCACGAAATTGAAAAGTTGTACAAGAAAAGAGAAGATCAGAATAAAGAAATTTATCAGAGTTACAATGCTCGCAAGAAACGCGAATAAAAATTCGCAGAAATCAATAGAATGGGACGAACCTTTATGGCGTGCACCCTAGTTCGCTAATAAAATTTCGCAAGAGGCAAATGTAAGACCTAATAGTGCGTCATATAAGGGGGTATCTCTTTACATGATTCAGGGATAAGGTTATACCGCTGCTGGAACCTGAGTCATGAAGATGTTGGGGTTAAAGAAAACCTATCCATGAGAGAGACTTTGTATTTCCAACTATATAAGGTTATACCCTGGTTGGATGATTAAAGATCTCTCCTAAGAAGTGCAGATGACCAAGGCGCTGAGGTACACGGTTGAGTCAAGGGTGCCCAGGGCGTACGAAACTACCCTGGACATCCTTGGAAAGTCTTGGCTATGATCCACTTGGACCAAATAAAACCCCACTTAGGGTGCAGTCTTGTAACTATAAGCCATATAGGCATAAAGGATAAGAGTCTGCGAAAACAGCTGGTTGTTGGAAAATCTGGATGGGAGGAGATAGTCTTGTATGGCCGATGTGACCTCCTTGAAGGGGCAACCAGGGGGAAGATAAGGGTGGCACCCTCCATTAGGGAGATAATAAGTGTCTAAATACGGCAATGTCATGGGGATTTATGATCGCAAGAACATTTAGGCATGTCATATTGTCGCGTGACAAAAATTATACAGAGGAAACAAGCCATAAGAGAAAGATAATATGAGATCAATGAGTTTTTAAGAAGAGAAATGGATCAAATTAAGAAGGGAATAACTAAGGAAGAAGTTTGTCCTCAAATCCAAATCAATTCCAACGTTCCCATGATCAATAATGGATATACGATTCATGAATGTCTTGAAGATAAGCAACCTTTGGAAAATCCTTGCAATAATGGTAATGTTATTTCAACTCCGGATCATAATAACGATCACTTGCCTATTCAAAAGGAGGAGAATGAATATGACATAACCGTTGTTATAAATGGTGTAACGTACTCAAACAATGATTTTAGGATTTGCACCAATGAAATAGACTTTCTAGGAGATGATTCCGTTTTTGATGACGAGGTTGTTGAAGAAATAGATATTGGGAATGAAATCAAATCGGTTAAAGTTGTGGAAGACCCAATTGAGCTAGCCAAGGATTATAATGATGCTGAGATTTTGATTGAAGCACAAACTGATGAAGAATGGCTAAATAGTTTGATAGAGGACCACGATACAAATGAGGTAAATAATTCATTGTAATTCTTTAAGAATGATGAGGATCCTGTAATACAAGAGATTGTGGAAGGTTTGTCTAATCCTTTGCATATTTATAAATCTTTTGATTCACATCACTTAGGATTGAGTATTTGTTCTTCTAAAATTCTTAAGGATTATTTTACTTCTAAGTATCCACCACTTGATGTGTTTGATTATAGCACAATGCAGGTTCAACAAGAGGAACCTATAGAAGATCCCTTATTTTATGTTCTCTATCCACTTTCGAGTGTAGAAAGGACTAAGTGTGGGGGAAGCTTTCAAGCTATAATAATTTCATTATTTTATGAAAATGTAAAGACGTCCTGCGATTTCATCGCAAGATGGCAATGTCATGGAACTTTATTCTTGCAAGGGAATTTAGATCTGTCATATTGTCGCAGAAATTTTAACAAAATTCAGATAAGACAGTAATAGATCGACTTTTATGCTAGTTCTTGCTACAGCATGAAAGTTCCATTTTAGGGAAGGACGACTGTAGGAGCGTAATATCACATCAAATGATAACTTACGAAATTGTGGAGAGAAAATTAAGGGAAAGATTAGTTGTTATCCAATGTGTAAAATCATATAAATAGCCATTTAGGCATGAGAGGAAAGGGAGAGACACAATTTGAGAGATGAGGATAATTTTAGGAGGAGAGAGAAAATTTTAGAGAGGGATTTATTTTTTTTATCATCTTCTTCCCCAAAATTCTAGAGCTCCAAATATTCATTAATGGAGTCTCAATTGTAAAATCATGTAATCACATACAATCACTAGTGAAGCACCGTGGATGTAGATCACATTGATCGAACCACGTAAAAATCTTTGTGTCTCTTTATAATTTTAGTACCTTAATTCTTAGTTTCATATCAAATTAATTAGGTTTAGGAATCATTTTAATGGATTCTAATGAGGGTGTAGTTGTGAGATAATCCGCAACTACATAATTGGCGCTAGAAACAGGGACTGGGTAATGGATTTATCCTCCCTGTAACTTGATGGTTCAAAAATGGAAATTTCATAGGGAAGTATGGTGTTCTGGAGAAAGAAGAAGAAAGGAAATTAAAGAAAGGACGAAGGAGATAACAGAAAAATGCTGCGATCTTTGTCACAAAAAGAAATTTGGCAAACATGGTTCAAAGCAGAATGAACCCTAGCCTTAAGGTCGAAAGTTCGAGTTTGACTGCGAACAAAAAATTTTCATAAATTTTTGATAAACAAAGAGTAAGAATGAAGATAAATCAAAATTTTAATTCAACACCTTCAGAAATGGAAGCTAGATGGGATGGTTAGAGGTGAAGATAACAAGTTTAACATCGCAAGATCGAATCTCATTATACGCGAGTATTTTTAATTTTTACGAATGAATTGTCTGCTGCAACTCAACTTCTATGTGAACTTTTCCTTCTGCAAATTTTTGAAATGTTGCGAATTTTTGGATTGCCAAAAGAGCTGGGACGATAGCTTACCTCCTCATCAGCACTAGCAATGGCCACGGAAATAACTGATTCTATGAAGTTAAGATAATTGAATGGAGAGGATATCTCCCAGACCATGAGTTTGCCAAGAGCACAGATTCTTTTTATGATATCATCGCCAGCGAACTCAATAACTTAGAAGCTCATCAATGGCCGTAAGAAAAGAAACGCAGGAAGTACTCTTAATTTTACTTCGTGTGTTCGTTAGAATTGCTGCGAATAATAGTATGCTTGACTAATGGTATTGTATTTTGATCAGCTATATTTCTAGTATTACTAACTGCATATTGCTAATATAGCTTTATGAGATTTTTGGCAAGAATAAATTTTACAGATGAAGGAAAGTTTTTAAGCAAAGATAAAGTTTCTCAAACTCAGATAGCCAAAAGACGGGAGTATCAAAGCAACTTCATGAAAAATGCATTATCAGTAAAGAAAACAGATAAATATAATTGCGTGAAGAACAACAAGGGCACATTCTCTTTAGTGACACCAATCCGGCAACACAAGATACAATCCAGTTAGAATAATTAACAAAGAAAACCAACGTATAATTCTAAATGGATCGAAGCTAGCTTAGAGATTCGACAAGGAATTATTGACAGCGAATAACCAGAGTACATACAACCATCCTTACCAGCAAAGTAACACTTCGTCAACAGTCCCGGCAAGGTACTCTATCGTGAAAGATCAATTAACTTGGCGAAGATAGTTCAGCAACAAGGTGGATCCCATGAGTTAGATAATGATTCGCAGAAAGATATTTCATCAAACTAGACGTGAATATGCAATTTCAACAAGGACATAAGTTATCTCTTTGCGAAGTCACCATTTGCGAACAACCAGCATATAACCACCAGTTGCGAACACTGAAGAATTTTAGTTCGCCGACGAACAGAGCAAAACCAAATGGTGATCGCAGGCCGACAATGGGGAAAGGGAGGAAGATTTACGGACGCATATAATCATTGATAATGATCATCAATGTTGATATCAATAAATTAACACGCTTAGAGCAAAACCATGAGAATTTGGTGCAGAACCAAGAACCAACAGTCTAGCCACTTTATCGACAAGTATAAATTCTGACCACTACTCACGAGATCACCAGTGATACAGTAAAGAACTAGCTAGTAATTCTCTGCAACAAAAATTTTGCGATCAAAATAGTTTGACCCCTAAAGGGATGTTTCAACTTACCAAGTTCGGAAAACCAAGTGTACAGCGTTATTACTTCATCAAGGAAGATTAAGAACAAATGGACTTTGATATCTTGGGGAAGAAATAACTTCATGAAAGAGGAACTATGTATAATTTCTGCGAGGAGTGTACATGAAATTTACCAGAAATATCATTCTAGCAGATAAAAAGATGAAGGGTCAACAAAAGTACAACAGTAACAACATACTTCGTCAGATAATAAGAGAAAAAGAATTTTTGCGAAGAGAGATGAAAACCGTGCCAAACTAGAACCAACAACGAATGATGAAAGCAATTAGTTCTATTGAAAGGCATCATAGCCGGAGAGGAGTGTACATGAGATTTTGAAGTTACCGCTACAATCATCAGTTAACAGCGCAAAAATCTATTTAAGAAGCAGGAAACAAGAAAAAGTTATTTTGCGAATAAAGCAATTACACCCAAGGAATGTTCGCAAAATTTTTTTTACGAACCATGGCTTTAAAATTGAGCAAAAGTCGCAAGTTTGTGAAATGGTAACTGATATAAAGGGGAGAAGGAGGTGTTGATTACTAAGAATTGGGAGCAACAAGTGAATGAAAGCAATCGACCAAATCATTTGACATGCTCAAGGACTTAACATTTACACTTTCAAGGTGATTATCGGAGATGAGAAATAAGGGAGAAATGAATTAGTCCAACTCACAGCAACCAAGTATTGCTTCCCTAGGGCAGTAACCAGAATCCATTTCATGAAGAGGGAAGTTCGCAACTATTTAACTTTGTAAATATTTACTTTGCAAACATTTACTTTACGAATATTCATTTAAGTTCGTAACTATTTAACTTCGTGAATATTTACTTTGTATATATTTTCCAAGGCTTGCATCAACATAACCTACTTCGGGAAGAAGAAAACTACTTCGTGAGCAGCAAGGAATCCAACAGAACAAGCAATTTACTTCGCAAAAGAAAACAACAAGCCGCAAAAGGTAAGTACCATTTCCTTGAATATTTTATTTAATAAAGACAAAAGATTTTTTATTTTATTCCCCAAAAGCGATATACTCGCAAAATTTCTACAATTTCTAAGGTTACAAAAAAATTTCAAAGATTTTTAGATTGGTGAAAAGCAATACAATCGCAAGATTCAAAAATGACTTAATCGCAAAAAATTTAACGATCTCAAAATTTTTCAAAGACTTCAAAATTACAAAAAATAGAGAAAATTAAATTCCTATATTTCTATAGAACAATTTTGATTAATACTTCTCATACTTTTCATACTTCTTATACTAAACATTTCATGAAAACATTCAACATTTTATATACATGAAAAATTTACGATGAATTTTTAAAAGGCGAAAAAATACCGCCATTTACGATTAACTTGCGAATAAAAGACCGCAATCTGTGATCAGCCTCCAAAAAAGAAAGAGAGCCGCAAAAAATTTTATACATGCAAACCTTTGTGGCGTACACCCTAGTTCGCGAAGCTATATTTCGTAAGAGGCAAAGTCCTAAAGTACGTCATTTAAGGGGGTACCTATAACGTGGCTAAGGGTAACCGGAACACCACCAAGGGCCCTTAGTACATGGTAAAAATTTAGGGGTACAACCCAATAATGGGGTACCTATCCGGGTTAGACACCTTGGATTCTCACCTAATCTAGCGACATTACGCAATATAAAATGCGGTGTAAGAGGATTTAGGTTGGGCGACTAAGGCATACTGTCTTTCCCAAGAAGTGTAGAAAACGATCAAGGCGCCGAGGTACACGGTTGAGTCAAGAGTGCCGGGTGAGGTTGAACCACATCTGCCATTTTTGACAAGTCTTGGCAAATGATGCACTTGGCCCAAAGATACCCCATAGGGTGCAACCTCGTAACTATAAGCCCTATAGGCAAAAAGGATAAGAGGTTGCGATCAAAAACTGGTTGTTGGCAGAACCGGATGGGAAGAGCTAACCTTGTATGGTCGATGTACGCTTCCTTGAAGGGGCAATCAGGGGGAAGATAAAGGGAAACACCCTCCATTAGGGAGCTGATACGTGCTATAAGACGCAAATGTCATGAGGCTTCTTGTTTGCGAAAACATAAAGGCTTGTCATATTTGTGCAACAAATGAAGTTCTGCGAGCCTTCTAAAAAAAAAAAAAAAAAAAGTAGAAGAAAAGAAAGAAAAGAATAAAGAACTCGCAGAACATAACAAAGAAGTTAAGATGAGATCAATGGGTCACTACATGAAAGTGTAGAGACGTCCTGCGATTTCATCGCAAGACGGCAATGTCATGGGGCTTTATGTTCGCAAGAATATTTAGGCCTGTCATATTGTCGCAACAATTCCTGAAGAGGCTAAAATACTATACAAAAAAGATAAGGCAAGATCAATGGGTTTTTGCATGAAAGTGTAAGAACGTCCTGCGATTTTGTCGCTACAAAAGAGGTGGCAAAATAAGACCTTTACTTAGGAAGGCATGATAAGACCACAACAATTAATGAAATTCATTACAATCATTGAAGAAGTTATACAAGAATATACATCATGAAGTTTTGAAGAGAAGACAACTTCGTCAAGATCATTGAAGAATTTTGAAGAGAATATATATCAAAGAAGACAATTCCATCAAGATCATTGAAGAATTTTGAAGACAAAATATATCAAAGAAGACAATTCCATCAATATCATTGAAGAATTTTTACAAGAATATATATCATGAAGTCATAGCAAAAGAGGCGATTTCATTCGCGATCAAAGACGAATTTATATAAGAAAATACACAAATAAACTTACGAAGATAATTATATGAATAGAGGCAATTCAAAGATATATCAATTTTATCGCAGAAAAATGAGCTAAGTAACACAAACATTAGCTATGCATTATAATAGATAAGTATTCACATCATACAAGCATCATACTTGCATCATACAAGCATCATATTTTCATCATACAAGCATCATACTCGCATCATTCAAGCATCATATTTGCATCATAAATGCATTGCATAAACATTTCATGGCATAAGAATCGCATACGCATTTCATAACATAATCATTACATAAATATTATATTCGCACAAGTATTGTACAAAATTTTACAGGAAAATACCACGAAACTTCGCAGAAAAGTTCATAATTCGCAGGACTATTCATAGTTCGTAACACTATATTCGTAACATTATATTCGCAACACTATGTTCGTAACACTATATTCGCAACAGTACATTCGCAACACTATGTTCGCAATACTATGTTCGCAACACTATGTTCGCAACATTAAGTTCGCAGCACTATACACAGCACTATTCGCAACAGTAAGTTCGCAACACTATTCACAGCACTATTCAGAAGTTCAGAAATTCGCAGAAAATCCCAAAAATTCACAGAAAAATTCAAAAATTTGCAGAAAAATTCAGAAGTTAGCAGGGTTACCACTTGAGGCAAAGGCAAGATAATAATAGAGACGCAATTTAATTATTCAACATTTTCTCAAGGATTCTCCTTCATAGATAAAGAACAGAGGCAACTATGGATACCCAAGAAAATATTTTATGTTATTTATCTTCTTAGCAAGAATCCTCGCAAAAAGTGGAATAATAATTTCACATGAACAGAGGAAATATATATCACTCTCATTCAAGGACGAATACTTCTTATATATTTCGAGTATTAAACACTTATTATACTTCTTCAAGGATACTTCATACTTCTTATACTTCAATGGTTGATACTTCTTATTTACTTCGCAACATTCCGGGACTTCGCAAAAGAATAGAGGCAAGTATATACTTTTCAAGACTAGTATTCTTTCGCTCGTTCCTTCATCAACAAAGATCAAAGATTACTACAACAACGGATTTTTTCGTAAAGATAGCTCTTCAAGCAATATTCAAGAAAAAAGAGGCAAGATGTAGGAGCGGAATATCACAGCAAATGATAACTTACGTAATTGTGGAGAGAAAATTAAGGGAAATATTTGTTGTTATCCAATGTGTAAAATCATATAAATAGCCATTTAGGCATGAGAGGAAAGGGAGAGACACAATTTGAGAGATGAGGATAATTTTAGGAGGAGAGAGAAAATTTTAGAGAGGGATTTATTTTCTTTATCATCTTCTTCCCCAAAATTCTAGAGCTCCAAATATTCATTAATGGAGTCTCAATTGTAAAATCATGTAATCACATACAATCACTAGTGAAGCACCGTGGATGTAGATCACATTGATCGAACCACGTAAAAATCTTTGTGTCTCTTTATAATTTTAGTACCTTAATTCTTAGTTTCATATCAAATTAATTAGGTTCAGGAATCATTTTAATGGATTCTAATGAGGGTGTAGTTGTGAGATAATCCGCAACTACAACGACGTACCATGATACTTTCTGTTTTGTCGAGCCCTTCTTTGGTCTCTAGTTTGATGGTTGCACGTGCAAAAAATCCAGTACATTCCATTTCGTTTCCCATCCTAGTCTTTCGCGACACTTCAGGTTTTATCAATGGGTCAATACATGCAAATGTAAAGACGTCATGCGATTTTGTCGCAGAAAGAAAAATGTAGCAAAATAAGACCTTTGGATAGGAAGGCATAATAAGACCACAAGATTAAAATTATGAGATTTGCAATAGTGACACATAAATTATGAGATTTGCGATATTTACGCAGAGGTCATAAAATTATGCAACCGATGTTAACGATAATATCGCAAATATTGAGGCAAAGAATATTTAATAGATTTTATATACAACTGATATCTAAGCTCTACTCATTTTTTTCATATTGCAGATGAATAATAGAGGCAAGTATGGGAATGCACAGAATGATGAAATTATTTTTCATCATCATATGATAAAATTACATAGACCTTATTATATGATACATTCAAGCAGATAGTTAAGAGGTAATAATTATGTTAATTAATTATATTGCAAAAAAAGGAATTGTTTTCTAATTCATACAGATAGAGGCAAAATAAATTTATACATTAAAGAAATTCACAAGTTGGAGAAACTCGCAACAAATTGGAGAAACTCGCAATAAGTGGGAGAAACTCGCAGTAATATTACAAGAAGAGGGAAATAAGTGTACATAAATTAAAAGAAAGATAAAGAGAAGAAACAAAATTAATTAGGTCCATCGTCATCTTCGCCAGTCCTCTCTTCTTCTTCATTCTTATCATCATCTTCGTCTTCGCTAAATTCTTCGGCTTCACTATCAGAGATAACGAGATTTGGAGTATCTGCGGGAATTTCCTTTGCGAGGTCAGGATATGTAGAATGTGAAATATCATGATTATCACAAACCAATTTAATGGAATTGTTGCGAACAACAGTAAGAGTATTGCTAAAATTCTTAGAAGTGATCTTCAATTGTTCCTTTAGCCTTGAATACTTCTCATTACGAGAAGATAGATTTCTAGCGAGTTGGCTTTTCTCTTCTTCCAGCTCGCTAATTCTTTCGCGAAAGTTCTTCTCAGATGCTGCGAGCAAGTGATAGCAAAATTAATACAAATAAGGGTGATTCAATCAGAAAGTAAATTAGTGAAAAAACAAGAGTAACAACCTTCTCTTTCAGAAATCATGTATTTAATTAAAGCCGCTTGTTCAACATGAAGACTAACATTTACACCTAAGTTATTTCTGGCATTGTCAAGAACCTTCGCTACCCAAGCAAACTCATCATCGCTATTGATAAGAAGACGAGAGCGAACTTGAGTTTCTCTCGCAAGAAGATCTTTATTCTCGCAGATAAGCCTATCTCTTTCCATTTGAATATTAAGAAGAGTTTTATGGAAATTTGTTAGGGCCTTGGTACCATTTTTAACAGCATGATCTTTCTCGTCAATAAGATCACTATTCTTACTTTTTAATCTATTGATTTCTTCCTTTGAATTAAGATAAAGGTGTTTAAACTTATTAGTTAAACTTAAATTGAATCTTTGCTCAATCTTTAAGAGATTATGTTTGGATTTAGGTTCATCTATAGAGAGAGATCTAATTTGATTGTCTGAAAAACTACTTAAAGAACTATTAAGACAATCAAGAAGGGTACTCTCATCTACAGGTTCATGAAAACATTGGAGGAATGTAGCCTCATCAGTAAGACCATAAATATCTGCAAAAATGATTGCTTGAATAAGCTGCGATAGGGTAAGAAGAGTTGAAAGAAAAAGGAAATAAATCATACCATAGAGTTGTTGGTTAGCTTTGTCAAGATTAGAGATCTTTTGCTTATCAACTGAAGCTTCAGTCTCCAACTGCTTATTCTTCTTGCGAAGCTCAGCAACTTCAACTTCTAATTTTTCTTTGTCCTGGAGAAAATTAGCAGCTTTCTTTTCATAAATAACACGTCTTCTATCCAAATCAGAAGCAACAGAAAAGGAAGCTCTTCCAACCTGTGATAGAATTATATAAGATAAGATTTGGCAAAGAAATAAATACATAAATAGGATGAACAAGTGGAAACATACCAAGATACCAAGCGAATTTAAGAGACTTGGAGACAGCGATCTTGAGACCCCGCGAAGAGAATTATTATCAACTAATATGGGAGCATCATAGATTTTGGCGAGAGCCTGGGATATCCCATTAAGAGATTCATCTCCGTAATCATCCGCGATACCATGTGTAGTATCGCCAAAAAATTTGGATAGCTGAGTCATAGAAGACTCGGGAGATGAAGAATCTCATGCGGGAGAGACATCATTATTATTTTCATCATCTTCATTATCATTATCACTATCAGTATTAGAATCATCATCTAAAGTTTCTTCATTGGATTGAAGAGTTGAAGAAGAAGGAGGTTGGATTCTTCTTTTATTTAAGGGAGGAGCATCAAACTTTCTTCCGCGAGGGGCAATAGATTTTTCTTTGAGAGGTACAGATGATTTACCCTTGCGAGCAGAAGAAGATTTCCCCTTAGTCTTTATAACTTTCAAAGGTTCTTTTTCTTCAATTACCTGCGAGCACAGATAAAGATAAGAAATAGAGGCAACAATATATTGTTAAGATTTATAAAGAAATATTTCTTACTTCATCTGTGAGTAATTGAAGAGCTGAACGAGTAGCAGGTCTCCTAAACTTCTCATAGTTGGCCTTTAATCTCTCAATCTAACAAATAGACATAATCAGCGAGATCTTAAAGATACGGAAAGAATAATAATAATAACTTGTTATATAAAGAGCTAAGAAGAACATACTTCTTTACTTTCCTCAGGCCAGTAGAACACCCATGGTTGGTACTCTACGAGTTTTGCAGGAAAAACATGGGTACCAGAAATGTATGGACCCTCTAAAAGTAGAGGAAATATAAACCATTTTTCATCGCTGGAATGGCGAGGACCTTGATTAGTGTTAGTATGCCAGTCAATATCCATCATAAGCATTTTATCTTCCGCGATCTTATCTTTCTTTTGCAAGCGGACACCCCAGCAAGTGCGGTCTCTCTTCATGGGGATTATGTCATAGTTTATGAAACAAATATCCACAGTATACATCGCGAAAATAATTGGAACATCCTTAAATTCTGGGTTCTTCGCAGACTCGAGGTAGCGAGGTTCCTTATTAGTAGCGCGAGTAGCATACTCCAATAACAGACGAATACAATCCCCACCTAATTGATATATGTCTCGCGAGAACTTTGGGTGAGAAATTATCGCATTAAACAAAGGCATCTCGGGATCATAAAGAGGAATGGGAAGACCAGCTTCAAGATGACCTAGCGATACTATAACTTTCTCGCGAGAGCATTGATGATCAGGAAAAAAGTTTAATAGAAAGTTCAGATTTAGGGTTCTGATCTGGAATGGTAGACAAAGTAAATCCTTTACTTCTAAGTTTTTCTCGCATCTCACCAAAAGCAGCCAATTTTTTAGCACCGGGAGCAACCATTTTTGAGTATGGGAATGAAGGAGAAGATTGAAAAAAATAATAAAAAGAAATCACAAACAATTTCAGGAGCGCAATTTACGGAAGAACAGTAAACTTGCAGAGAAGTTACAGAGAAAAGGAAGAAGAAGGTAAAAAGAGGAAAAGAAAAGAATGAGAAGAGTATTTATAGAAGAAGAAAATTCTCGAGAAGATGAATGCAATAAATGCAAAGAAAAGACATGAACGGTAAGATCACAGCGGTTGAAAAGGACATGTCAAAGATTTATTGGAAGGAAAAGTACGAGAAAACAACTGGCGAAGGATACAGAAACGTGTTAAAGTAGAAGAATGCAAAAAGATAAACAGTTGCAGCATTATAAAATTTAATTCTCATATCTTCTCTTCTTCGCAGAAAAGACATGAGAAGAGGCAAGATGTAGGACCATAATATCGCTACAATAATATTCGTGCGAGATTAACAACACTTCTACGAGCGTCACCGCAAGATCTTCAACAACACTTTGCGAGTGACACAGAATAGCTAAAAGAATGACGTAATGGCTGACGATTGATAAAACATGAGAAAAGCGTGATTGATCTGCGATGGTTATAATGCTGGCGAGATATCATATTGTAACTATTGTGATACGATCGCAGAGCAAATCCGAAGTAAAAGGAAAACTTAGCTGTCATCCACTAGGTAATCTCATATATAAAGGGTTCCGATAGATACAGAGAAGGATGATGTATTTTTGAGAGTTGAGAAAGTCTTGAGGAGATAGAAACTTTAGGAGAATAATTGTATTCTTAATTTCTCACCTTTCTTGTAAACATTTCCAGGAATCAGATAATAAAGTGTCGTTTTAATCTTCAAATATGAGTTGATAATTGCAAATTCTTAACAAGTGTAGTTGCAGGAATTCCTACACTACACCCTTGATAAGAATTTATAGAAATTGGATAAATTTTGGAGATGAAAAACAACACTTTATTATTCTATTTCTTAGAAATCTTTACAAAAATGTATGAACTCAGAAGTACAATTTATTTCTAGAGTTTCTCTCTCCTCAATAACCTCTCAACTCTCAAAAAGGCATCTTTCTCTATGGACTCATTGGGTCTATATTTATAAGGTAGTTACATAGTAGATGACAGCTAAGTCTTCCTCCTATTTCGGATCTACTCTGCGATCTCCTCGCGATCGCTACAATGTTCTTTCTTGCAAGAATGATGACCATCGCAGAATAAATATAATCTTCTTGTATCTCTTCCATCGTCAGTTTTTATGTCTTTCTTATGGATATCCTGTGACGCTCGCGAAATGTTGTTTAAAGAGTCTTCTGTGATATTCGCAAAAGTGTTGTTAATATCGCAGGAATAATATTGTAGCGATATTCTGGTCCTACATCTTGCCTCTTCTCATGCCTTTTCTGCGAAGAAGAGAAGATCATGAGAATCCCATTCCTTTTCATAACATTCGCAATTTCTTTTATTTTTATATTTTCTTCCCGACAAGATTCCGTTAATCTAGATTTTACTGCCTACACATGTTGTGAATTCCGTTTTTTACTGACACGTATCTATTAAATGAGTCATCCCTCTTCTCCTATAAAAGGTAGGGTTAACTTCTAAAGCTAATTTTCCTTTTCTGTTTCTTTATCTTCTTCATCTGTTTTCCTCGTCTGCAACCTGTCTTCTTCTTCTTATTCTTCTGCTACTATTTTAATGGAGCTTCCAAGGTATGTTTCTTGATTGATGATATTTATTTATGCTCATATTCTCCAACCTTTTTGATTCTTCATAACTTCCATATCGTCTCTTTTCTTCAGCGGAACTATTTCTAACACACAATCCACAACCCAAAACCCTAATACTCGCAAGAGACCTACTGAGAAGAAGAAGAGGAGTTCTGCGAGTGATAAGGTAGTAAGAAACACATTCTACTTCTTAATAACAATATTTTTGCCTCTGTTTCTTATCTGAATTATTATTCGCAGAATGACGAGAATCATGTTAATCCTCCCAAGAGATCTCGCCACTTTAAGTCTATTGGGGATAATCTCATCATTCCCATGCTAGCATCCGTGAGGACTACTTATACATCATCGCAACCAAATCTTTCTTCTTTTGTTTGCGAGAATGTTACTGCCCAAATTTCTACTTCTCCTGATCTTTTGACAGGTCAAGATCCTAACATTGCTGTAACTGAAACTTCTTATATCCCTTTACAGCCTTCAACCGTTGTTTTTCCAAATACTCCTTCTCCTGATAATTCAACCATCGCAAACGATTCAAATCATCAACTTTCTCTTGTTACTACTTCTCCTTCTACACCTCTCCCTTTATCAAATAAAAACTTATCTAGCATTGACGTTACTTTTAAAATTTTGTCTAATGTTTTAGACAATGCTAGAAAGTCTTCTACTGATCCTTCCCAGCATGAAGTTTGCGAAACTTTTCTCAAATATTTTAGTTCTGGTGGTTCTACTTCGCGAGCATCTTTGGAGAAAGAAATTGAAGTTTTAAGGGAAAGTCTCCAAGTTAAAACCTCTGAATGTGATACTCTGAACTATAAACTTCGCAACTCTTATTTTGATAGCGAGAATCTTCGCAAGAGAAATGATGACTTGATAGGTATAATTTCCTTTGCCTCTGTCTTCTTGTTTTTTTGTTTTGCTTTTATATCCATGTACTCAAATTTCCTTCTTGAATTCTTGATTCATATGTTAGTTACCAATCGGACCCGTTTCATAGAGTTGCTGATGAAGCTCGTTTTGAAAGAGATTCTTGGATGGACCAGTATGATAGGTTAGATAGTCTCTGTACATATTCTACCAATCAAATAGATAATCTTACAAATGAGAATAATCAACTATCGCAAAGTCAAAATATATTAAGTAATGAGATTACTCGGCTCTCATATTTGTTAACCAAGTCTAATTTGGCGGTAGAATCTTTATCAGAGGAAAATAAAACTCTATCCCAGGAGAAACATAGATTTTCAAGCTTGATGGCGATTTCCTCGCATCAGTTGAGCAATCTAGAAAGAGTATATGATAATCAAGAGCAATCTCTTCACTCTCTCAAAAATGAACTCAAGAAAGTAACTGATTCATCAGCTGCTGAGAAGGATAAGCTTATCAAAGGTAGATTAACTCTTAGTTTAAAGAACAGCAAGCTTCAAGAACAATACTCCCAGTTGAAGAAATCTCATTCTTTACTAGCAAAGGAAAACTCATATCTACGCACCAAAGAGGAAAACATAAAATCTCGCTTGAAGGGTGTGGTTGGCGATAAATTCGATGATGCTATGAATCAATGGGAAAACTGTCTCTTTTTATTAATTCAAAACTTAACTTCGCAGAAAGAAGGTAGTCAATTGACTGCCTCTCTTGTTGACCTTCTTATTAATTTTTGTGTTATATTTCTTGTAAAATCTTTAACTGAATGATCTTTTGTTATTCGCAGAATCTGAAAGAAATCTTCACTCTACCATTGCTGATCTTACCAAAAAATTGGATAAAGTTCGCAAGGAAAATAAGTCTCTTCTTTCCAATTACCTTGAGACCCGCTACAAAGCATAAAGAAGACTTGATTACCTTGAGTACTTCAAAAATATAGAGATTAGGAATCGTGATAGAGGTTTCCTTCACAAGGTTCACCTTAGTGCTGAAGTTCTTGTGAACGAGGTTCTGCTCTCCCATTCTCTTCCTCTTGTATCTGTTCCTCCTTTGAAAGTTAATGATGATGAAATTCCTCTTCCCATGGATGAAGAATTAGAGTTTACTAATGATGAAGAAAATACCACTCAAGAAGATGGTGAAGAAGAAGAAAGAAGTCCTCCCAAAGAAGTAGCTGCAAGTGGCGAAGTAATCGTTGATAAAGAAAAAGAATGGGAGACTCAAGGTGAAAAGAACGCTGATGAAGCTGATAAATCTGACAAAAATAATAAATCTTACGAGCAATAATAATGAACCCTGCGAGGCCATCGTTGAAACTTTGAATTTCACTTTTGCTTTTCTCTTCTTTTTTCTTACGAGAAATATAACTTTTGAAACTTTAGAATTTAACTTTCAATTTAGTTTTCTTTGAGTATTTTCGAGAAAGATAATGAAAACTTACTTCTTTATCCCCTTACTTGCCCGTCATTATCTTTCTTGAAATGGCGAATTAATTTTTGTATCTTCTTTTTGGAAACGTGCTGTTGTATTATTCGCGATACAATGAATACTGCAGCGGTGTTCTGAAAAAAAATTCTAAAGGAACTTGCGATGTTAAGAATATGCCTTCATATATATTATTCTACGATGAGTGATTATTTCCTGTAATCTTAAAATAGGATAGTTAATTGGTAAGATTATTCTTTTGGTCTTATTTTGCCTTCCTAGTTAAAGGTCTTATTTTGCCAAACTTTTTCTATATGTGACAAAATCGCAGGACATCTTAACATTTGCATGTAAAGATCCTTTGATCTTGTCTTATCCATGTTCTTCAACATCTATGCGACAATATGATAAGTATAAATTCTTTTGTAAGAATTAATCCTCATGACATTGTCGTCTTGCGATGAAATCGCAGGACGTCTTTACATTTTCATGTAAAAACCCATTGATCTCATCTTAACTTTTCTCTTTTGGCTTGTTGCCTCTGTATAATTTTTGTCACGCGACAATATGACAGGCCTAAATGTTCTTGTGATCATAAAGCCCCATGACATTGCCGTCTTAAGACACTTATCAGCTCCCTAATGGAGGGTGCCGCCCTTATCTTCCCCTTGGTTTCCCCTTCAAGGAGGGAACATCGGCCATACAAGACTAGCTCCTCCCATCCAGATTTGCCAACAACCAGTTGTTTTCGCGGCCTCTTGTCCTTTATGCCTATATGGCTTATAGTTACAAGACTGCACCCTAAGTGGGGTTTTCTTCCGGCCGAGTGCATCATATCCAAGACTTGCCAAAGATGAACAGGGTAGTTTCGTACGCCCCGGGCACCCTTGACTCAACCGTGTACCTCGGCGCCTTGGTCATAATCTGCACTCCTTAGAAGAGATCCTTAGTCGTCCAACCAGGGTATAACCTTATATAGTTGGAAATCCAAGATCCCTCTCCTGGATAGGTTTTCTTTAACCCCAACATCTGCATAACTCAGGTTCCAGCAGCGGTATAACCTTATTGCTGAGTCATGTCAAGAGATACCCCCTTATATGACGTGCTATTAGGTCTTACATTTGCCTCTTGCGAAATTTTATTCGTGAACTAAGGTGCACGCCATAAAGGTTCGTCCCATTCTATTAATCTCTGCGAAATTTTATTCGCCTTTCTTGCGATGATGCTCGCTGCTCTTGTTATGTTTTTGTATCAGAAGAATAGAGAGAAGAATTTATTATCTGCTTCATCATATAACATTCCAGTATTTATTTTTGTGTCATTGATAATACCTCTTCAAAAATAATCTATTTCATGGCCTATCGAGTCTTTGACCAACATCTCTCCTTTCAGGATCCATTAGTTTGTATGCCCCTGTTCCAACTATCTCCTTAATGATATATGGTCCATCCCATTTTCTCTCCAATTTTCCTCCACTTTCTCGCTGATAACTGGGTGTTTCTCACAACACTAAATCGCCAGGTTGGAATTCGCGTTTCTTAACACGTTTGTTGTACTCGCGAGCTAATCTGCGTTGGAAATTCTCCATATGTTGTAAAGTTTGTTCCCTTTTTTATTCTAATTCATCCAATTTATTCAATATCATGCCAGCACTTAAATTTCTTTCCCATGCTTCTATTTTTGTTGTAGGGATAGCAACTTATGTTGGTAATACAGCTTCAACCCCATATGTAAAACAAAATGGTGACATTCCAGTTGCTTCTCGTCTTGTTGTGTTGTAAGCCCATATTGCATTATGCACTTGCTCGCACCATGCTCTGTGGTATCCTTCTAACTTCTTTTTCAAAATATCTGCGATTGTTTTATTAGTTGCCTAAGCCTGACCATTTGCTTGTGGGTATAAAGGAGTAGATTTTCCACATTTTATCTTGAATGCATTTAGGAGCAACTCTATGTTCTGGCCTTCAAATTGCTTTCCATTATCAGATACCAATTGTGCTGGAATTCCAAATCTGTAAATTATATTCTCGAATATGAATGTAAAAATGTCTTTATCGCGGATATGTTGTACTGCTTTTACTTCTCCCCATTTGATGAAATAATCTGTTGCGATAATTAAATATCTTCTTTTTCCAGAACCAGGTAAAAATGGTCCCACAATATCTAATCCCCATTTCCCAAAAGGCCATACACTTTTATAGGATGATAATGGTGCCCCCGGTGCATGTATCTTTTTTTCGTATCGCTGGAAATCTTCACATCGTCTTGAGAGTTGCTTTGCATCCTCATGCATATATGGCCAGTAATAACCCTGCATTTTTGTTCTATATGCCAAAGATCGTCCTCCACTGTGATTACCAGCATCACCACTATGTAACATCTTTAATACCTTTTGTCCTTCTTCTCTTGTCAAACATCTCAACGATGGTCCACTAAAGGATCTGCGATATAACACCCCATCTCTTAGCTCATAATTGGTTTCCCTACTTTTTATCTTATGTGCTTCTAATCGATTTCTTGGAATTTCTCCTCTCGCCAAGTATACATGAAGATCTGTTCGCCAATCTATAGTGTTGCTCCTTGGTTCTTCCTCGCTGGTTTCTACCATCATTATGTCTATCCCTTCTTATTCCTTGTTTATCAATGGAAATGAAAGTGTTTGAATTTTTATGCTCCTCGCCAATGGATTTGTCATCATACTAGATATGAAAGAAAAAGCATCTGCGCGCCTATTATCTTTCCTTGATATATGTCTCCATTTTATTTTTGGAATTCTCGCAGATAACTCTTCAACAAGTCTTTTGTATTTTCTCATTGATGTTTCATTTGTTGTGTATTCCCCTTTTATCTGACGAATAACCAATTGTGAATCGCTGGTAATTCTTGCGTTTTCTAACTTCATTTCTATCGCATATTTTAAAGCATGGATTACAGCCTCATATTCTGTCTCATTGTTGGTGGATGCAAATTCTAACCTAAATGAAAAAGTTGTTTTTTCTCCTTCTGGCGAGATAAAAACAATTCCAATTCCATTTCATTCTCCATTGGATGATCCATCCACTAATATTTCCCATCTATTTGGTTCTGTTAATAGCTCTTTTGGATCTCCGCATTCCTCTTCTATATCCATCATATCTTCCACAGCTTCATCATCTTCTAGTGGAAATTCAGCTAAGAATTCTGCGATGACTTGTGACTTTGGCGAGGATAGAATTTCATATTGGATATCAAAATATCCTACTTGTGCATTCCATCTCTCAACTCTGCCTGATCTTTTTGAATTTTTTATTACTGATTCAATTGGTACTTTTGTTAATACTTTGACCTTATGTGCTTGAAAATAGATTCGGAGTTTGAAAGTTGCATGTACCAATGCCAAGATTAATTTCTCAATCTCGGAATAATTTCTCTCTGCAGAATTGAATGTTTTACTGATATAATAAATTGGTTTTTCTACTCCTGCATCTACTAGTAGAAACACAGCACTTAACGCATATGTGGTTGTTGCGAGATAAATCAATAATTCTTCTCCCGGTTCAGCTTTCTGTATATTTATGCTCGCCAAATGTTCTTTTATTCCTTGAAAAGCCTTTTCACATTCATCTGTCCACTTGAATTTTGTTCCCTTCTTGAGTATATCGAAAAAATGTTTGCACTTATCTGAAGATCGCGAAATGAATCTTCCTAATGAGGCTAAGAGTCCATTTAATTTCTGCACATCTTTTACCGTCGCAAGTGTTGGCATATCGCGAATTGCTTGTATTTTCTCTGGATCAACTTGTATTCCTTCTTTTGATACAATGTAACCCAAAAATTTCCCTGAAGTTACTCCAAAAGTACACTTATCAGGATTCACTTTAATATTACATTGCCGCATTTGTTCGAAAATCTCTTTCAGATCTTGCACATGATTTTCATCTTCCTTTCTTTTGATTAACATATCATCTACATATACTTCTAATGTTTTATGAATCCACTTTGCAAACACCTTCTCCACCATTCTTTGGTATGTTGCTCCAGCATTTCGCAAACCAAATGGCATCTTTGTATAACAATACAATCCTCTTGGATCAAAAAATGATGTATGTTCTTGATCTTCTTCAGCGAGAGGAATTTGGTTATATCCTTTATATCCATCCAGCGAAGATATCCTTGCATTCCCCGCCGCTGATTCAACCATTTGTGGGATATCTGGTAATGGAAAACTGTCTTTAGGACAAGCTTTATTTAAATCAGTAAAATCTATGCAAATTCTTATCCCTTTGTTCTTCTTTGGGACTACCACCATATTTGCAATCCATTCCGGGTACTTTGCTTGCCTTATAATTCCTGCGTCGAGCATCTTATGTAATTCTTCTTCTATTTGAGAAAGATATGTTGTTGCGATTTTTCTTATTCTTTGATTAAATGGCCTTATATTTTTGTTAATTTCTAATTTATGACATGCTATTGACTGATCTATCCCTGGCATCTCATCCATGCTCCATGCGAAGATATCCTTGTACTCTCGCAAGAGATTTATAGTTCTTTCTTCCTCATCTGCCTCCATTCTAGTTCCAATTTTCAGCATTTTAGGTTCTTCTTTACTCCCAACATTTACTTCTTTTGTTGGTTCTGTTGCAATATAACTTTCCTCAGGCTCTCCCATTGGTGTCGGTGTTTTCATAATTTTCGCGAATTCATCTCCTTCTCGCGAGATTTCACTGGGTATTCCTTTTCCTTTGTTGGCTCTTATCATGTAAACTTTAAATTCTTCTTCCTTATTTGCTTCTCTCGCCAATTTTCTGCGAATTTTTCGCAACTTTGGACGATCTTCAAATTTCTTACTTCAATTTGGTAACATAGTTTTGCAAAATCCATATTCCCTCTAATTTCTCCAATTCCATTGGGCATAGGAAATTTGATGCACTGATGCAGTATTGATGCTACATCCTTGACTGCATGTATCCATGGTCTTCCCAGTATCATATTGTATGGTGATTCCACATCTACCACGCATAATGTTACTTGTGTTTCAATTTCTCCTAGCGGAATTCGCACCACTATTTCGCCTTTAGGTTTTATTAAAGATTTTCCAAAACCCTAAATATGATATGCTGAACCAGACATTTCTTCATCCTTATATCCCATTTTCTTAAAAGTATGATAAAATATTATATACACTAAACTTCCTGCATCCACCAAAGTTCTACTCATAGCCCACTCTGCTTCAGATTTTATTGATTCTCTTTTTCTCACCGGTATAGTGGATACTGTGATTACCAAAGAAGATGTATGACTTAGATTTTCTTCTGGTACTTCTGCTGCTGTAAACGTGATTTCTTGATTTTCCCAATCTTTTAATGGGGATATTCTCTCTACCGTCATAATCTTTCTTCCTTCAAAATCCCGTTTATGTATCTCCCCCTTAATATTTTCATGAAACCTATCAACCATTGCTCTTGTCACCATATCACACTCCAATTTTCGACAATCCTTATTGATTCTGATCATTCTTTCTTCAATTATCTCCACCAATTTACTTAATCTTGAATAAGTTTTGTCTTTTTTCTCACTTTTTCTTCAATTTTTGTTAATCAATCCCTGTTTCAGGTGCCAAAATGTAGTTGCAGGAATTCCTACACTACACCCTTGATAAGAATCTATAGAAATTGGATAAAATTTGGAGATGAACAACAACACTTTATTATTTTATTTCTTAGAAATCTTTACAAAAATGTATGAACTCAGAAGTACAATTTCTTTCTAGAGTTTCTCTCTCCTTAATAACCTCTCAACTCTCAAAAATGCATCTTTCTCTCTGGACTCATTGGGTCTATATTTATAAGGTAGTTACACAGTAGATGACAGCTAAGTCTTCCTCCTATTTCGGATCTACTCTGCGATCTCCTCGCGATCGCTACATTGTTCTTTCTAGAAAGAATGATGACCATCGCATAATAAACATAATCTTCTTGTATCTCTTCCATCGTCATTTTTTATGTCTTTCTTCTAGATATCCTGTGACACTCGCGAAATGTTGTTTAAAGAGTCTTCTGTGATATTCGCAAAAGTGTTGTTAATATCGCAGGAATAATATTGTAGCGATATTCTGGTCCTACAACAAGGGTGTAGTGTAGGATTTCCTGCAACTACAATAGTGATTGAGTATTATATTTGCTAAGATTTTCTTGAGATTTATCTCCTATAGGCGAGATAAAAAGTAGTCACCAACATCTTTTTCTCATCGTTTGTGATTCCTCAATATCTTGTTTCGCTACCATAAGATTAAGACTATAGTGAGGTGATTGATAATACTAGGCTGTTCGTCGAGAGTATAAGTCTGGTTTATCAATTAGTTCATGTGCACCTTGATTTATCAAAATACTGAACAAAACTCGTAGGTATTTCTATGGGAGACAAATTTATCTACCAATGGACTTTTCTGTGTGAGACAAATTTGTTTATTAAGTCTTCGACTTTGGGTCGTAAAAACTCTTGGTTGTGGGTGAGATCAGCTAAGGGAATCAAGTGCGTACAATCTTATTGGGGTTCAGAGATGTAAGGAGCGCAACTGTACCTTGATCAGTGTGAGATTGATTAGGGATCAACTACATTCCAATCCGAAGTTCATTGGTAGTAGGCTAGTGTCTGTAAAGGCTTAATACAGTGTGGTGTTCAAAACTGGTCTAGGTCCCGGGTTTTTCTTTTACATTTGCGTTTTTCCTCGTTAACAAAATTCTGGTGTCTGTATTATTTCTTTTCTGCATTATATTTTGTTATATAATAGAAATATCACAGGTTGTGCATTAAGATCAGTCAATTGTGTATCCAACCTTTGGTTGTTGATTATATTGATTGACACTTGAACATTCGTCTTTAGTACCATTCAACTTGTTTCACATAATAATCAGGCTCGCGGATTTCTATCTGTTTGATTTGATGATTACATTGTGAAATAGAGATATAAACTCTTTGATATACTTTTCTATAGATTGAGTCTGACTGTCTAGTTGATTCTCTTTAAAGTATAATGGAGTTTGTCTATTCAGATTGTCAAACGAAATATTGGATGTGGTTATTAGAACCCCGCTTTTTCAATTGGTATCAGAGAAGGCAAACACGTTTAAGACCTCACAAGTTTGTGTTTGTATCGATCTGAATATGGTCAGAAGTGATATCTCTATAAAGGTACCACCAGTCTTCGATGGCTCAAATTACTTATGGTGGAAAATTAATATGCGTTCCTTTCTTCAAGCGCGTGATTTTCAAACATGGGTGTTGTTAATGGCTATGATCCTCCAATGGTTACAGTAGACGGTGTATCTGTTGCTAAGGATATTGTTAGATATGAACCTGACAAGATTCTTGCCGCAAAGAAAAATTCTGACGATTTAAATGCTATCATACATGCCATTACCCCAGATCCTCAGCAACATATGTCTATGCGCACTCGGTCTAAAGATGCGTGGGATATCTTAGAAACCGTATTTGAAGGGATTACCTGTGAAAAAGAATCTAGGCTTCAAAATCTAAACTCTGATTGGGAAAATCTTTGTATGGAAAGTGAGGATTCATTTGATGAGTTTAATCACAAAGTGTCTGAAATTGTTAATGCATATTTTGCGTTGGGTAAAACTATTCCTGAAAAGGATATTGTGATAAAAATTATTTGATCATTTCCATATAGATATGATTCTAAGAAGCATGTCATCGTTGAAGGAAATAACCTTGATACACTTTCCAGGAATACTCTTGTTGAAAAGTTAAAAATACTTGATCTTGATCAGAACACAGTCAGAACATCTGCGTTCAATGATGTAACCAATACAAGCAAATCTTCTAACTTGTCTTGGGTTTACACAAAAGATCAAGGATTTGCTAAAAAGAAGTAAAAATGATGAGAAATGTCTCTCTCCGGTTGATGCTTCTGTTGATTCATTACAAGAAAACCCATCCCAGGTTGTCAATAGTTTGGATTCCTCCAATGTGTTCAATGAATTTTCGGCTCTCACAGCAGAAAATTCTTTCTACTCAAATTCTGTGAGTGTGACACTGAGATTGTTTCTTAAATAAGTATGAAGAAATTCACCAAGAAAACCTCCAACTAAAGGCTTTGCTGGAAAAACTTGAATCATCACTTCAGGTGAAAGAACTTGAGATTGATTGTCTTAATGATGAATTCACCAGGACCCTATCTCTGAAGCAAAAAGAGATTAATACTCTTAAGTGTAACATGCAAAGGTTGTCCGGAAATTCTGACAAAATCTCAGCAGTGTTATTCTTTCAGAAGTCTTTTGGAAACACAAGTGGTTTAGGGTTCGAAAGAAAAACTGTGAGCATAAACAACTCATTTGTTCCATCCAGGTTTGGAACATTTGATGATGAATGTTGTGATAAACAAGAGGCAAATAAGCAAGACAATAAATCATCCTTGATTTGTTCGATTTATGGAAGTGCAAGTCATATTCAAAGTAAGTTTTGGAAATTCAAGAGGAACAACAAAAGAATTGCCAAACTTCAGAATGACATGCAAAAAATGAATCTAGATCAGATTAATCAATAAAATTCTCCTGAAAACAAGAAGAAATCTAAAAGAACCAGATTCAGTCGAGGTAAGAAATCTGTCTATACAACAATCCTTGATAAGTCACTATGTGATAAAAGATGTGAGCATTTGGCTCATTCCGTCACTATCTAATTCTAGTGACGTTTGCATCCTTATTTTTAACTTGAGAAAATAAGGATTGCATCAAGGTTGCTCAAGTTTTGTAGTTAAGAAATATCTTCTTGTTAAGAATATATAAAGGATCATGAAACTTACAAGACTTGTTCAAAGTTCTTCAAGGGTTTGGTTATCTGTAAGTATATTTATATTCATTTGTGATCAAAATTCCCTTCACTTCTTTTTTCTTTGAAAGATATAGTTTCATGGCTCCTGTATCTAGAGGTACCACAAAAAGGGATGCAGTTGAAGCAATTAATGTGTATCTTTGTGAAGGAATCCCTTCCTCAAGGAATAAGAAGGTGAGATCTAAAATTGATGACGGCTCTTCCTCTAACTGCCTCTTGTCTGTTTGTCATTTTTATAATAACTTTAGAGGTATGGTGAAATATTTCATCAACAAAATAAATGATTTAAAATCTCGAATCATTTTATCTTTAGAAAAGATAGCTCACTATGAACATATGTAGTCTCTAACAAAGAACATCTTGTGTGGACTAAAAAGATAACTTAGTGAGTTGAATGATATTTCTGAGTTTTGGAGGAATTGAACGATCCCATAATCAATGGGTTTTTCAATAATGAGAAGGAATTCTCAGTAGATGCTATGATAAAGATCTACGATGTCTAGGAAACTTCTTATGAGAATTTATTTTTATGTTTTTAAGAAGAATAACTAGGGTTTGGAATATCCATTATTGTGAGTACACATAGATATTGCCAACGTTTTCATCTTGCAATGTTTTTAGATTTATTTATTTGAATTCTAAAGTTTATTTGGAAGATGATTTTTGCAGTATTAATCGTTATGGTTTTATATATTGCAAATTGTTATGGGATATGTTGTTTACGTCCGTGAACCTTAATTTTCCCATATATGCTCAAACGTTAACTCTATTGTATGTCGGTATGAAAATATTGATAAATAATATAATGAACTTTTGACTACAAAAGTTAAACCTATTATGTCATTATGCATATATTTTTGGAAGATAGGATCAATTTTTGTTTACAAAGATTAAGTCTATTATATGTCATTGTGCAAATAGTGATGAAAAATAGAATGAATATTTGATTATTTCGCAGTATTGGTCTTTCCTTGATCCACATCTTTGTGTATGTACTGTGCGGCTCCATAAGTTCTCTTGTGTGAGCATTTCTGATTAAATTAATCATGGGTTCTCTTGTGGTTAATTTAATTGTTTTTTTTTATACAAATTCATGTTTCATGTGATTTGTTAGTGTCCAAAAAAAATCCTTATTTTCTTGTAAAAGTAAGGTCGCTCTTGTTGTACTTTAGGGAAATGACATTTTATGGGGGAGAGTTCTTAATTGAACTTGTGCTTAATTGCCAAATCTTTGTGGGGAGTGTGGCTGTGGAATATTGTAGGAGTTTTCTTGTATCTTTATAAACTTCTTAATGAGTACACTAAGTTTCGAATATGTGAAATCATCGAAACAAGTTGATATGTTGTTCTATTTTGGTCATGAAGTATCTCTATGAAAATTTCATGAGGATTCTACTAATTTTCGTACCTTTTCCAATTTATATTGACAAAATGGGGAGAATTTAATGTGTAGTTCACACTATAAATACATATGGTTTACGGGTCATTATGTAAGGGGGAGTGGTTTTCATTGTGAGATGAAGTATTGACTAAGGGGGAGTGATACATATCACCATAGTATTGTTGTCAAAGTTGTGATACAATTGGACTTTGATGCTGTGTAATAATACTATGACATTGTATAACAATGATTGAGAGCAACTGTTTTCTCATTGTTATAGCTACGGATCTTCAACAACTATGATGCTGATTTGAACACATTTAGAATCATTGGAGTACTTGGAAGTGACGAAGATTTCGAGTAATGTTGAAGAACCAAGGAGATCAAGCATTTGGATGAGAATCTACAAAGTTTATTTATTTTTTTAATCCATATGTACTGATAGTTTTTTCACTAAAATTGATAAAGGGTGAGATTGTTAGAGCACTGCTTGGTCGAACTCGCAAGCGTTGCTATCTCAAGATTGTTTGTCAATTTTAGTGATCAAAACTATAAGTATTGATTTCTAGTATACTTATAGTGATGTCTCGGACTAGGATAGATTGTGTAGTTGAGCATTAGACTTCATGGTGTTCATCAATGGAAGACGAAGGACTACTAAGGAGAACTTGTGGAACTTCATCAACAAAAGGTATTTGGAGACTAAAACTCATTTGTCACTTGGAAAGTCTATTTCTACTATATCTTCTATATTGAGAGAAAAGTCGTATTACTATATAGTATTCGATTATGCACATTTGAGATTTCGAGATGAGATTAACTCGCTTACATATTTATCAAAATATGTGTTAGTAAGCTTTCGCTTCAACCAAGTTCATCTTATATTCTTGACGAAAGTCAAAAGATGATCATGTGAAAATTATCGAGTAACATATTACATGGTTTGTGTGACACAATCATTTGGTGTAGATTTGGAATGTTTCGTTATGACTATTTTAATAACTTTAAAATCGCTTTGATGCTAATAGTGTGTAAAAACGGCTATTGTGACCCTCTAAGAAAGTTTCAATAATTGAAATAGAGTTTAGAACACCTAACTATCGTTGGATTATAAACATAATATGCATTCTTGTATGTATGTGATCCATGACCGGAACTATAGTATATATACCCGTATGCATACCTGTTAGTTGTGAAATTCTGAGTACCTAAGTACACATACCCGTACACGTACTGGCGAAGGGTTTGGGTCCCGAAATTTCTGCTGTGTTTGGAAGTATGCGAACCCGTTTGCATACTAGCGAACCCAAACTTAGGTCGACTACTTTAAGTATGTGTACCCGTTTGCATACTTGAGTGGTTGAAAATCTAAAATCGGTTTGTTCATAAAATAATACATTTATATAATAAAGAATGCATTCTTTGCAAACCGTGGCTATAATGTGCATGAATTAATTCGAGTGAATCAAATAGATTTTGCTTCAATTGTGTTCTTGTATACTTCTATGAGACTATAACAATTGAACAACTCTTTAACTAGTTTCATTTGAGTCATTTAAACTAGTTGTGGTTAATATGAATAAGGTTGATATGAGAGTGTTCATATTGCTAAATTCAGTTAACTATTGTTGAGCCAACCGAGTGTACACGTTTAGGTACGGTTACTCAAACCTAAATGAAGGTACATTTCATTTGTGTATAACAAGCTAAGTTCGATCTAACGGTTGAAACATATTAGCCTGAATCTAATCAGGTTTTCATCTAACGGTGAATATTGAATGCTTTGTTACCAAGGTAACTTAGATTTCAAACCCTAATTTGAAAACTATATAAAGGAGAACTCTAGCAACTAGAAAACCTAATCCCCACATCTCCTGTGTAATACTAGTTGCGACTAGAGTCGATTCTCCTTTAACCTTTGGTTTTTCATGAAACCTTGTAGGTTAATGACTTAAAGACTTTATTGGGATTGTGCAGCCGGACCCAACTAGTTTCTCTATATTTGTGTGTTCTGATCTTTCCCTGTTCTATCTATTGACTATTATCTTCTCTAATATTTGAATGAGATTGATTCACCGATAGGAAAGATAAAAAGTAGTCACAAACATCTTCGTCTCATCGTTTGTGATTCCATAATATCTTGTTTCGCTACCATACGATTAAGTTTATTGTGAGGTGATTGATAATACTATGTTGTTCTTCGAGAATATAAGTCTGGTTTATCAATTGGTTCATGTGCACCTTGATTTATCAAAAGACGGAACATAACTCGTAGGTATTTCTGTGGGAGACATATTTATTTATTCCAATAGACTTTTCTGTGTAAGACAGATTTGTTTATCAAGTCTTCGACTTTGGGTTGTAGCAATTCTTGGTTGTGGGTGAGATCAGCTAAGGGAATCAAGTGCTAGAATCCTGCTGGGGTTTAGAGACATAAGGAGCGCAACTGTACCTTGATCAGTGTGATATTTATTAAGGATCAACTACATTCCAATCCGAAGTTCATTGGTAGTAGGATAGTGTCTGTATCGGCTTAATACAGTGTGGTGTTCAAAACTGGACTAGATCTCGGGATTTTTCATGCATTTGCGGTTTCCTCGTTAACAAAATTCTTGTATCTGTGTTATTTCTTTTCCTCATTATATTTTGTTATTATATAATAGAAATATTACAGGTTGTGCGTTAAGATCAATCAATTTTGTATCCAACATTTGGTTGTTGATTATATTGATAGACACTTGAACATTGGTCTTTGGTACCGTTCAAGTTGTTTCACATAATAATCAGGCTCGCGAATTTCTATCTGTTTGATTTGCTGATTACATTGTGAAACAGAGATATAAACTCTTCGATATACTTTTCTATAGATTGGGCCTGGCTGTCTAGTTGATTCTCTTGAAAGTATATTGGAGTTTGTCTATTCATATTGCCGAACGAAATATTGGGTGTGGTTGTTAGACCCCGCTTTTTTAGTTGATATTAAAGGATAGCAGTTCACAAACCGTGGTCAACTGAGTTCGGTAGTCTTGTAGGGTTGGCGAACCTGGTTCGCGAACCATTACACCTTGACTCGTGAACAAGCCTAATGGTTCACAAACCGTTGTACCAATCATCCCAGTTTAAAATTTTAGCAAATGCTCAAAGACTTATTTTTAAATATGTTCAACATTGCTAGATTTCTCTCAAAAACTTCTAAGACTTTGTTGATCACACAAACACTTATGTGTATGCATCATGATTAAATTCTTAAGTGTTTAAATGAAAATAAAATTTGTTTAGTTATTTGGCATACTTTCCAAACCGAATAATCATTACACGGTTCCATAACCGGTTCCTTGTGCATATTCTTCTATTATATTTTCAAGACATAAAAGTATTTACTTGATTCTCAAGTTATCTTAGCTTGAATTCTAAGCAACCCCTGGTATTTGAATATATATAAATAGAGATGCTCTTTTAACTGGGAAATTAAATCTCTAACACTTTGTGTCCTAGTTGATTCTTGAATCATCCTCTATAGACCTAGGTTTCCTATACATAATTAGGTTTACGATTAAAAAAATCGTTATGTGGATTCGTGAAGCCCGATACAACTATCTTTACCTTTATAGTTCATATGTCCAGATCATACTTTTCTGTTATCGAGGTTTTTGTAATCTATTTCAGGCAAGATAGATAGTAATCGTAAAGTTCTCTTCATCCCAAACTTTGTGATTCCTTAAGATAGATATCTGGAAACTGATCTTAATTGATCTTTTGAATATTTTTCTTGAGAGGTGGTTAAGAATCTAGGCTTCTCTTCGGGATTCGTAAGTTCTGGATTTGTACGTTTTGCTAGCTTTGTCTATTGCAAACATATTTCTTCATATTTATCTTTGATCTATAGGGAAATCAAATAGGAAAATATGTTAGAGGAAGATTGGTACCAAAGTTTTCACTTAGGTTGAAGAAACTCTTAGGCTATAAAGGACGTCATCTAAGGCAATCAACTGCATAGATCCTTGTGAGTTTCAAGAGAATCGTTTGGAGGGTGGATTCGGTCTTAACTACATTCTAGTTCAAAGTCTGATAGTAGGCTAGTGTCTGTAGTGGCTTAATATAGTTTGGTGTTCAATTTGGACGAGGTCTCGGTTACGGTTTCCTCGTTAACAAAACTTATGGTGTCTTGTGTTTTTCCTTTTTCACATTATATTATTTATTTTTATAATTCGATTTACACAAATTTGTACGTATTCAATCTAAGGAGATACATCTGCTTAATTGTAATCGATTACAAGACTAGTTTCTTATAGAATTCATATCTTGAAAGATAGATAACAAGTTTGATTACTTGGCAAAATTCCGATTGGATTATTTGGATACGACCAAATTAATCTTCGATATTGATTTTTGAGATCGTACAAGTACTCTTCTTAACAATTAGGTTCTTAGACTCTGGTCTATATACATATTGATCGAGAAGAGGTTAGAGATATAAACTCTATATATATATATTTTCAAAGATCGTTCAGTTGGTATACTTGCAATTGTATTAAGTTTTGTCCATACAGGTTGCCGAACGAAAATGTTGGTGGTGTACTTGGTACCCATGCATTTTCAATTGGTATCATAGAAGGCAACCACCATTAGACCTAACAAGTTTGTGTTTGTTACCAATTATCAAACATATTAAGAGTAATTCTTGTGAGAGTCCATACCTTTGAGCGTTGATCATGTTTTCCTTGACAATTCTCTTTAGAGAACTTTTTACTTTTTCCTTTAGACTGTTTCTTCACATCTAGATTTTCCGATATTCTAGAAGGCATAAGATTATCATATGAGACCTTAGGTATAAAGAATAATAATCTCTTAACAGTCTTTAAGGAACTCTGGTGTGCGTTACAAATTCCATGAGCAATCCTCCCAACAAATTTTCCCATAAGGATAGACTTTTTAGGATCGGACAAACATAAACTTCTAAGGTTTGGAGTGTTTTCCTGGTCTGATACCAATTAAAAAAGCGGGGGTCTAACAACCGCACCCAATATTTTTATTAGCAATTTATATGGACTAACTCTAATATACTTTTAAGAGAATCAACTAGACAGTCAGACTCAATCTTAATAAAAAGTATATCAAGGAGTTAATATCTTTATCTCTCCATTTGATCTATACTCAAGCAAATAGAAATCTGCGAGTCTTTATCAAATACAACAGATATAAACTTGGATGGTACCAAAGACCAATATCCAAGGATCAATCATTTTCCAATCAACAACCAAAGGTTGGATTTCACAATTGATCGATACAACGCACAACCTGTGATATTTCAATTATATAACAAAATATAATGCGGAATAGAAATAACACAGACACCAGAAATTTTGTTAACGAGGAAACCGCAAATGAAAAAAAAAAACTGGGACCTAATCCATATTGAATACCGCATTGTATTAAGCCGCTACAGACACTAGCCTACTACAAAATAACTTCGGTCTGGACTGTAGTTGAACCCTAATCAATATCACACAGATTCAAGGTATAATTGCGCTTCTTACATCTTTGATCCCAGTAAGATACTACGCACTTGATTCACTTAGATGATCTCACGCACAACCAAGAGTTTCTACGACCCAAAGTCGAAGACTTGAATAAACAAATATATATCACACAAAAAAGTCTACGATAATAGATAAATTTGTCTCCCACAGATAAACCTACGAGTTTTGTTTCGTCTTTTGATAAAATCAAGGTGAACAAGAAACCAATCAATAACTCGAACTTATATTCCTGAAGAACAACCTAGAATTATTGATCACCTCACAATAATCTAAATCGTATGGTAGTAAAACTAGATATTGCAGAATCACAAACGATGAGATGAAGATGTTTGTGATTTGTTTTTATCTTGCCCTATCGGAGATATAATCTTAATCCAATTATTCAATTGAACTCATATGATAGAAAATGGAAAGATCAGATCGCTCAACTACAAGAGAAGTAGTTTCGTTTGGCTTCACAATCCCAATAAAGTCTTTAAGTCGTTAACCGACAGGGTCTCGAGAAGAAACCTACGGTTAAAGGAGAATCAACTCTAGCAAACCAACTAGTATCACACAGGAGGTATGGGGATTAGTTTTTCCAGTTGCTAGATGTCTCTTTTATATAATTTTCAAATCAAGGTTTGCAATCTAAGTTACCTTGGTAACAAAGCATTCAATATTCACTATTAGATGAAAAACCAGATTAATCCAAGCTAATATTTTTCAACCGTTAGATCGAAACTTAGTTTGTCACACACACAAATGAAATTTAATTCATTTAGGTTTGAGTAACTATACCTAAATGTGTACATTTGGTTAGTTCAGAAATAGTTAACCAATGGTTAGCCATATGAGCACTTCCATATCAACCATATTCATCTTCTTCATAACTAGTTCAAATGACTCATAAGAACTAGTTCAAGAGTTGTTCAATTGCTTAGATCTTTATACATAGACACAATTAAAACAAAATTGATTTGATTCACTCGAATCAATTCATGACCAATATAGCCACAATTTGAAAAGATTGCATTCCTTATTGATTTATTTTTTAAGTTCATGAACAATCGATTTGAGAAATATTACCATCTTGAGTACGCGTACGGGTACGTGTACCTTAGCCACCTGATTTGAGTTGGTTTTAGTTCCAAACTCTGCAGAATTTTTCGGGTATAAAATTCCGCCAGTACGTGTACCTAAGGTGACTGGTTTGTAAGTTCGTAAACTCTAAACTCAGCAGAAATTAATGGACGTGAACTTCTTCCAGTACGCGTACCCAACCTGTCTCCTTCACCAATATCACATGCACACATATGCACGCACTTGGTTTCCGGTACATGGACTTATACACTAATGTGCGAACACACTATGTATGCTTATATCCATAGGTGGCTACATAATCTCAATTCTACATTTCAATCATTGAAACATCCTTCTATAATGTTGTAATAGTCGTTAGACATAAAGAATCGACTATCGTCATCAACGTTATTTTCAAGATTGAAATATCATCATGAATTTTGTCACGGATAAAGATAAAAAGTGGTTAAAGCGAAAGCTTACCAACACATATTTCGAGAAAAAGATAGGCGAGTAAACTCGGCTCAAAATAGCAAATGTGTATGTATGAAAACTATCATACTTATACGATTGTTGTCTCAAGAGTAGGAGATAGATATACTTTTGAGTGCTAGATAAGTTCAAGTATCCACATACTTTTTTGGTCGGATGAAGTTCCACTGGTTCCTTGAGTAGTTCTTTGTCTTCGTAAGATAATCTCCATGGAGTCTGGAGCTCGACTATACTTCACTATCCTAGACCGAGACTTAGTCATAAGTAAACTAGAAATCAAGACGTATAGTTTTGATCATTGATATTGACAAACATGCTTGAGATAGCAACGCATGATAGTTCGACCGAGCAATGCTCTAACAATCTCCCCCTTTATCAATTTTAGTGAAAAAACTATCAATACATATGGATTACAAAATAGATAAAAATTTGTAGCTTCTCGTCCACATGCTTGATCTCTTTGGTACTTCACATTACTCGAAAACTTCGTCTTTTCCAAGTACTCCCATGATTCCATAGATGTTCAGTTCAGCATCATAGTTGTTGAAGTTCTATAGCCATAACAATGAGAAAACAAAAGCTCTTGATCATTGTTATACAGTTTCATAGTATTATTACACAGCATCAAAGTTCTTATATCACAACTTCGACAACAATACTATGGTGATATGTATCACTCCCCCTTAGTCAATACTTTCGTCTCAACACGAAAACCACTCCCCCTTACATAATGAACTGAAAACCATATGCCTTTGTAGTGTGAACTACATATTAATTATCCCCATTTTTGTCAATAAAATTGGCAAAGGTATGAAAACGGGATCCTAATGAAATTTTCACGGAGACGCTTCAAGACCAAAGAAAAGGACATATCAACTTTGTTTATATGCAATCATAAAGCCGAAGCTAAATGCATTCATCAAGGAGTTTGTAAATATACAAGATAACCCCTAAAAATTCCACAGCCACACTCCCCACAAAGATATGGAAATTAAGCGCAAGTTCAAAAGAACTCTCCCCCATTTGATGTCATTCCCGAGAGAACAACAAGAGCGACCTAACTTTTACGAGAAAAGAAGGATTTTTTTGGACATCAAAAACCACAAAAATGATTTTTTATCCAAAAATTCTCAATTAAACTAACCACAAGAGAACCCATAATTAATTTAGTCGGAATACACATTCAAATTAAACACAAAAGTGATCAATTTAATTGAACATGCTCGACATAAGAGAACTTCGAAGATACGACTATGTTAACCATGGAGGAATGGTCAACTCTATCGTTTTATGCTCAACACAAGAAAAACTTATGGAGCATTGAAGTACACATAAAATATGGATCAGGGAAGATTAATACTGCGGCATAAACAATGATTCATCCTATTTTTCATCACAGTTTGCACAATGACATACAATAGACATAATACTTGTAAACATACAATAGACACTTGTCAAAAGTTCATCGATCTTGTATCAATACTTGCATATCGACATATGAAAGAGATACAACTTTTGACATCATATGGGACAATAATAGTTCACGGACGCAAACAGACATATCCCATATCATATTGCAATATATAAAACCATAAATATTAATACTTCAAAAATCATCTTCCAAACAATTTTAGAGTTTAAATAAATAAATCTAAAAACAAAGATGAAAAAATATTGGACATAGCTATGTGTAATCACAAGAATGGCTATTCCAAACTTTAATTATTCTTCCTAAAACACAAGAATAAAATTCTCATAAGAATACTTACTAGATCAAAATCAAAAGAAATTTTTAACACCAATATAATGAAGCAAGAGAAACTACTCATCATCTTCATCTTCGGAGGTTATGAATGTATAATGAACCTTGTCCATGTCTTCTTTAATATCTGGATACTTGGTAGCAATCATAAGTAATTGTTCTTGAACACAATTTACTTTGGTGTTCAACTTACAAACACCTTTGTAAATTTGGCGAATAAGCTTCATAGAAGAATCACTCGAGCCATCAATTGTGTCACATCTTTGCCTCTTGCATTCATATTCCCTCATTCGACGGAAGTTACATGGTCGAACAAGCTTGGGGGTTCCAATGGAGTTCCTAATCGGCTTAATGGAGAAGTTGCGACAAATGCGCTCAATTAAGCATGGGAAGCCTAACTTCTTGTCAACGGACGTCATGTCTAACATTTGCATAATAATGAATCCACAAATGTCAAGACCTTTGGTTTCCATCACAAGGTAATATACCAATTCCGAAAAATCACGACTCCAACGAGAATTCTCAATCGTGGAAGGACAAAGATTAGAAATTCCCAATTTTCCAAAAGACTTTAGAGGAAAATTTAGTTGATTAGTAGGAAATTTTCCTCCATTCCACACAAAACGTTTACCACAAAGACCTTTTGAAATAGTTTCATGTGAAGGTCTTTCATCGCTTGGTCTAGGAAGGCGAAAATTACCCAAAGGGATTTTAGTAATCTTCGAAATCAATTCTCTATTAACTAGAATCCTTTCTCTATTAACCGTGGTCTTGAATTCAATGTCTTCAAGAACAACATCATGAATGTTGGCATAGAAAGTTCTAGTAAGAGTATCAAAACCTTCACCAAGACCATCAAAGATGTTTCCAATCTTGAATTTTTAAAAGAAAGATAAATCCTCCTTACACCCACTAACATCATCCAATTTCTTTTCAAGAATAAACCCAGTAGTAGAAATATTTTCAAAAACCTTTCCACATGATTCATTCACAAATCTAATCCTAATAGAATTTTGTTCAATAGGAAGATCCATAGAAGAGGATGAAGAACCTAGGTTATTTGAAAAACCTTTTGAACCCTTAACATTCTTCATGATTCTAGAAGGAAATAAGGGAGTGGGCAAGAGGTTACGTACTTGACTTTTATCTTGAGAAATCCCTTCCCAAATTGTTCACCAACAAGCCTTAATGGAGAGAAAAAATTGAACCCTAAAAGTTCATGTACGCGGACGATGAGGAAGGAAGAAGGGTATGCGTACCCGTATTGTTTTTATACCCACAGATGGGTTTGGACCCGTGCACGAACCGCGACCCACAAAAGGAAGTAGGATTTTTAATGGTACATATACATGGATTAAATACCTGTAAAAAAATACCTATACCATCTTTTGAAAAGATTTTGTCAGAAAACTTAAAGAAAAGATTACATAAACAAAGTCAAACCGTTACTTGCCCCATTTCAAGTTATATAATAATGGGGTGAAGACAATCCTGAATTCAGGTGGTGGAGGGTGCAGAGGATTTCTCATGCAATTTTTTCGGTTGACATTTGTAATCAGAATCAGGAGCATAATCATAGTGATAATACTCATAGTTCTTTAAAATATCTTTCTTTTGACACGGAAATGACTTTTTCTGATAGATGGTTCCTTTATCACTCTCATGAGAAATCTTTTTATTAACTTCACATGAGTAAGTAGTTGGAACAGTTTGTACATCATGAGACCATGATTTGACATGTACAATTTTTTTATCAGAACCATTCAATTTCTCTATAGAATTAAGCTTTTCTAATAACTTAAAAACATTTTCAAACGCTTTAAACAGATCTATGTCAATTGATCCTTTATGATAGTATTTCTCAAAGAGATTAAGAGTAATTCTTGCGAGAGTCCATACCTTCCCATAAGGATAGACTTTTGAGGATCGGACAAACACAAACTTCTAAGGTTTGGAGTGTTTGCCTGCTCTGATACCAATAAAAAAAGCGGGGGTCTAGAAACCTCACCCAATATTTTGATTAGCAATATATATGGACTAACTCTAATATAGTTCTAAGAGAATCGACTAGATAGTCAGACTCAATCTTAATAAAAAGTATAACAAGGAGTTAATATTTCTATCTCTCAATTTGATCTATACTCAAGCAAATAGAAATATGCGAGTCTTTATCAAATACAACAGATATAAACTTGGATGGTACCAAAGACCAATATCCAAGGATCAATCAATTTCCAATCAACAACCAAAGGTTGGATTTCACAATTGATCGATACAATGCACAACCTGTGATATTTCAAGTATATAACAAAATATAATGCGGAATAGAAATAACACAGACACCAGAAAATTTGTTAACGAGGAAACCGCAAATGCAGAAAAACCTCAGGACCTAGTCCAGATTGAACACCACAATGTATTAAGCCGTTACAGACACTAGCCTACTACAAACTAACTTCGGTCTGGACTGTAGTTGAACCCTAATCAATATCACACTGATTCAAGGTACAGTTGCGCTCCTTACGTCTTTGATCCCAGTAGGATACTACTCACTTGATTCCCTTAGCTGATCTCACCCACAACCAAGGGTTGCTACGACCCAAAGTCGAAGACTTAAATAAACAAATTTGTATGACACAAAAAAGTCTACGATAATAGATAAATCTGTCTCCCACAGATAAACCTACGAGTTTTGTTCCGTCTTTTGATAAAATCAAGGTGAACAAGAACCAATCAATAAACTGGACTTATATTCCCGAAGAACAACCTAGAATTATTGATCATCTCACAATAATCTAAATCGTATGGTAGCGAAACTAGATATTTCGGAATCACAAACGATGAGACGAAGATGTTTGTGATTTCTTTTTATCTTGCCCTATCGGAGATATAATCTCAAGAAAATTATTCAATTGAACTCGTACGATAGAAAATGGCAAGATCAGATCGCTCAAGTACAAGAGAAGTAGTTTCGTCTGGCTTCACAATCCCAACGGAGTCTTTAAGTGGTCGGTTATCAGCCAAGCAAAAATAATTTAAGTTCTTTCACTTTATAATTATAAATAATAGTATAGTTATAAGAACATATTCGTTCCATAGGGAGATATAGGTTGTTATTCGTATTTGAAAACTTAAGTAAACTGAGGGGGTTTTTTTTGTTTAAAATTAATTTTAAATAAAAACAAAACATGAAACTGTTTAAGAAAATATCAGAGGAAAAGGCTGGTTAAGAAATTTTCCGTCCATCACTACACATGTTAATCAATAAAGCATCATTCACACACTCATTCACTAATAACCATAAAGTATCCCCAATCGGTGTATATACTTCGTTACGTCTCCACAAATCAACAAATAATGCAATCGCAATTATATGAATTATTTTCCAACAAATAACCTAATGCTTATCGCTAGAAGATTCAACATGAGAAAATCTTTAAAATATATGAGACGGGTTATTCATAGGCAATACAAACACAATCGTGGTATATTCAACCTAGGCCAAGTTTTACTTGTGACTTCCTTCATGATTCACACCGCTAGTGATCACAAATGACTACTAGTTATTAGAATCTTGATAAAATTACCTAAGACTTCTAATTAGTGATAAATAAGTTATTATGATATTTAATTCGCGACTTAAATATGCAAAACAACTAATCATATTACATGAACAAAATCATATAATTATTATGCTTAGTAAAACTTGAAAGATAAACAAGAGGGTGAATGAAAACTCAATGAATTAATCAATTAACATAGTTGTTATTTTGGGTTATGTAGCACCCCGTAAGCTAGCAGCTGACTAAACCAAGAATTTAACTAAATAAGGCACTAACGAATCTAAATCAAATACTTAAGCATTCAAATAAGAAAAATCTACTACAACTTAACCCAAAACTATACCCTCTCTGAAATATACATATATATATATAAAATCTCCTCTCAAATGATACATATACAATAGTGATTTGGTTTACAAAGAATATGCAACATAATAAACATAGCAGAAGTTAATCATTTAGCGAACTCAACACTTGAATCTTTTGCTGCGCTACTCTGATCTGTCACTGAAACTGAAAGTGGGAATAATTAACATTTAACTTCAAAGTAATCATATGCAAGATTTGGAAAACATTACATGTTTCCGAAGCATTAAACAGTGACCAAGTCACTGAAATAAAAAAACAAGTATATGGACAAACACCTTCTTCAAACAATGTATAATATTGAAGCCCACTTCCATTCTGATTAGTAATATTGAAGCCCACTTCCACTCCGATTACTTATAAAATCCCTAGATATAAATGCGAAGGAGCATATCCTATACACCACAAGTGGAAATCCTTATTTCCCATAAAAATTCAAGCAAACAGTACAAGTACTTTCCAAATTATGGAAAGATTTGCAGAATCAACAAAATTATCGTAATGCAATTTAAAAAAAGCATGAAATGCACGAACAGACAATGCATGATTTTATTAAGCATAAATTTTTATAAAAACAATAATAATGATTACAAAAGAGTCAAATGCATTCCCACCTCTTTTGATGACAAGCCACGCCTATCTCGAGATCCAAGATCCACTGGTTCATCCTTTGAATCGATCGTTGTTAATAGTCTAATAGTTAATCATACAAACACTCTAAGAGTTTAGCCAAAAGGCTCATACAAGAATAATATACAATTTTATCTAATGGTTCTAAGCCCATTATGGTATCTTATTCTCTATCTTTAGTATAACTAAGAGTTTACTAATCCAATTGTAGTTGCAGGAATTCCCACACCACACCCTATTCAAGAATTTATCAATATTTATGACATAATTTGAAGATTAAAGACACTTTTTTATTAATATGATCTTAAGGAATTTTACAAAAATCAAGAACACAGACCACTTGATAAATATTTTCTCTCTCCTAAAAACCTTCCTAGCCCTTAAAAATTCATCCTCCTCTATGGAACTATTCATTTCCTTTATATAGGCATTTACATAATGGATTACAGCTCATGACAGCTCATTTACAGTTAAGATTCCCTTTAATTTCGGATCTGAGTTCTTGCGATAAATCGCAGTTAGCACCGCTTATTCATTCGCAAGTCTTATTGGTTCGTCGCAGAAATGTCACACTTTACCCATGTTTCTGTCGTTTTCATCTGATATGTCATTCCTTACGTCACTCTGAGACGTGGCGCAGAATATCATTGATGTGTCGCAGAACTGTTGTTTATTTCGCAAGAATATTGTTGTGACAATATTCTGATCCTACATCTTGCCTCTTCTCATATCTTTTCTGCGAAGGAGATAAAGATCATGAGAATTTAAGTTTCTTGATTTGCCGCAACTCCTTACTTTTTACCCGACAAAGTTCCCTATTTTACGTTTTACCGTTGGCACGTGTCAATCTTTACTTTTTTACCGATCAACCCGGTTACCCATCCTTCATCTATAAATAGATGTCCCACTCGAGGAAAGATTTTATTTCATCTTCTCTCTTTTCTTCAACTTCTTTCTTTTTCGTCTGCAATTTTTTCTTTCCTAATATCCTTCCTGCTGCTTCTCTAATGGAGACTCAAAGGTATGTTCTTATCTTGAACCTTATTTTGTTCATGTTTCATCATTTCTATCGCCTGATTTTATTTGTAATCCCCATATTCTATATTATCTTTTCAGTAACACTACTTCTCAGATTAAGATTACTGTCAAAAACCCTAACCCTAAAGTTTCTCAAAAAAGGCGTGTTGGAAAGGCGAAAAGATCTGAGAATGATAAGGTAGTAAGAAACACTTATTTCTTTGAAATAACAATATTGTTGCCTCTGTTTCTTATCTACATTATTATTCGCAGGGTGAAGAAAATATTTCTAGACCTCTTAAGCGTCCTCGCCAAATTAAAGATCTTCCAGATGAAGTGGATATTCTTGATTTCTTGCCTGCAGACCCTGTTCCGCCGCAAGATAAATCTTCTCCTTCTCCTCGGGTAAATTCTAATATTAACACCACTACTACTTCTTCATCAATTCCAAATGAACCTATTGATGCTAATATTTCCATCAATATTTCAAGAGTTGCGATGGATGAATCTTTAATAGCTGAAACTAAAGTGAATGAATTAGCAGCCAATGATCCTGCGATTAATGAAACTGTGGTGAATGAAACCACGGTAAATAAAACTGCGGTGAATGAAACCGTGATGAATGAAGTTGCGATGAAGGATGTTGCGGTGAATGAGACTGTAACTGTGACTAACCAAATTCCTTCTTCCACCCCTACTACCGCGAATGATTCTAATCTTCAAGTTATTGTCGCCAAAACCTCTTCCTCTACTTCTCTTCCCTCTTCTCAAGAAATAGCAACAGGGGTTGAAGCTACTTTTCAAATATTATCTGAAGTTTTGAATGATGCTATGAAATCTTCTACAGACCCTGCGAGACAAGATATTTGTATGATTCTAAGCAAGCATCTTGGATTCTGCGGTTCTTCGTCTAAGCTAACTGCTTTAGAAAGTGAAATTGAAACCTTGAAGAAGAATCTTCAAGCAAAAACTTTAGAATGTGAACTTCTCGATCATAAGTTTCGCAATTCTGAATTAGACTGCGAAAATCATCGCAGCAGAAATGATGATCTGAAAGGTACAACTTTCTTGCCTCTGTTTTTGCCTCAATAATTCTTTGTTTTCTATGTACTCAATTTTTCTTTATTTATTTGTTGATGCATATTTAGCTTCAAAACATAACCAATTATTGAAGATACTTGAATGGGAAATAATCGATGATGAGGCCCTCATTAGGAAAGAGTCTTGGAAGAATCAATTTGATAGATTGAATACTCTTCACACATATTCAATTGACGAGATAAATAATCTTAAGAATGAGTATAATCAGGTAATTTGTGAACGAGATCGCCTAAGTAATGAAGCCACTCAACTTTTATATTCGCTAAATCAGACTAATTTGAGGGTGGAATCTTTATTAGATGAAAACAAAACCCTATCTCAAGAGAAACGTAGCTTTGTGAGTAAAACAATGGTTTATTCGCAGCAATTGAGTAATCTTCAAAAGCTGTGTGACAACCAAAAGCAATCTCTTCGTGTATTCTGAGCATAAAAGTCAACAGTCTCAAAGATGACTATGCTCTACTGAAGAACTCCCATTCCTCCTTAAATGAAGAAAATACTCATCTTCTTTCTAAAGAAAAAAGTATAAAATCTCGTTTGAAAGGTAAAGTTGGTGATACTTTCGATGATACCATGAATCAATGGAAGAATTGCTTCCTTAACATAATTCAAACTTTATCCTCGCTAAAGGAAGGTAGTCATTTTGACTGACTCGTCTATTAATTATTTCATTGTATTTTCCCATCTTATTTCTTGCGAAAATTCCATCTAATATGCGATTTTTCTTCTGCAGAATCTGAGAAGCACCTTCAAGCTGCAATCTCTGATCTGTCTATGAGGTTGGCCAAACTTCGCAAAAAGAACACCGCGCTTTCTAACTCTCGCAATAGAGCATTAAGAAGATTTGACTATCTTGAATATTTCAAAAATATAGAGATCAGAAACCGGGAAAAGAATTATCTCCGTAAGGCGCATTTAGGCGCTGAGGTTCTCGTAAACAATGTTTTATTCTCTCATTATTTACCTCCCATGAAGATCAAACCCTTGGAGATATATAATAATGAAGTCCCTCGTCTCATAGATGAAGATCTAAATTATTCAAGTAATGAAGAAGATTTTTCTGAGGATGAACAAAACCCACCTAAAGAAATAGAAGAAGAGGAGAGCCCTCTCAATGATGGAGAATATCAAGAAAATCCTCATAAAGAAGCAGAAGAACATAATTCAATCGACGGCATCACTCAAGTGACTGCCTACGTACCCGAGTGGGATCAATCCAACGTAGTTCAAGCACAATTGGGACTAAGCATCATCACTGAAATCATTACATAAATGATAGGTACCTTCTGGGTTTGAACCTTCACTTAGTGTAAGAAACTCAAAGCCTTATCGATATTCTATGGTGAAACCAGTCTTGAACCAAGTATCCCTTATGATAAAACCAGAGTCTCCACACATATTGATTCCATAAATCATGTGTTCTGTAACCAAGCACTATAAAGGCCTTGTGCTTATATCCTTATTCATGAGTCTTCTTTAGAGAACGGTCTTCTTCTCTTAGGAAACGGCCCACATTTCCATACTCATATAGGTAAGTCTCGAAGGTGTTTCTGCGAGACACCTTTTACTAATCACAGACTCATTAAGGATTTACATCCATCCTATTTTCTTGCAGAAACCTGCACTAAACAGAAATGAGAAGTTTTACTTAGTGCACCATAATCACTTCCATAACTTGTTGGTACCACATTGAACCTTGTTTATCTTTTTCAAAACATAGGTTGGGTTTCTGCTATGGATGATCGAACTTTCATTCACAGACCTTAGTCTCATTTCTGTATACTTCATTGAAAACAATTCCTTTGGAAGACTCTTCATGATAAGTCTGCCAAGTTTTTGTCTGTTTCAATGGCTAACTGCAATTACTCCTTTCTTGAGTATTGACTTACCGTTCAATGTCCAAGACTTGTATGTCTTGACCTTTCATTATAAGTCTTTGTTAGAGACATTACAGATCATAGCCTGATTCACAATTAATCAAGACCCCTTGAGATAGATTCTTCCAAAAAATATGGGATCTCTACAAGTTAGGTTCTAAGACATTCCTCCTCATTAATTGCATCTACTCATGCAATCAATTCTGAAAACATTATTAAAAATGTTCCTCTTTGATTTTACAAAATAATTGTAACTTCTCTAGTGATCCTAATTAACTTTTACGGTTAATTCACAAAAAAAAAAAAAACCATTAAGACTCGCATACACTAGAGGCATATAAAATTTGTAGGCAATTTTCTTGCTATTTTAACAAGCACATTATAACGATGAGTAACTCCTCTACTCATGCCCAATCCTCTACAAATTTATACCCAAAGACATAGACAATGTCTATTTAACATTTTACGCTATGCAATGCAAATGTTCACAGTTTGTGCATCGGTAATATTGTAACACCTCCTCGTTGGATATTTGGTCGGCCGCCCAATCTTCCAATATGTTACATATTGACCGGTATTCCATTTTTACCTTTCGATGTCATTTAAGACCTGCCAATTTCCAAATTTGGAACCTATAATTCTTATCGCAAGAATTATGTTCATGCCATACCATTGTTGTCTCAACAATTATGACGATTTTGGTTTTAAAATAATCCACCAACTAGAAAATTTTATACGACATTTTCGTATAAATTCTCCCCCTATTTCATGATAATTCTCAAATGCCAAAATGCAACTCAATATCATGAAATACCATTTGTGTCAAACATGTACCCCATAATTTCTAAATAGAAATTAAAACCTCAAATCCAATATACCGGTACGGGTACCATCATTATGGATCTGGCTTTCCTTTGCAAACATTCTAAACAAAGCCTCATTCAACTGCCACATGCGGGTAAATTGAACAGTCAATTTAAACCACGTACATCCAACCGTTATGCACCCTTAAAGGATTCCGAACTTCTAATGCATTTATTAGATATCTCATGCTATCATAAAAAATATATATATGGCATTACTAACCCCAATCAAGAGGACTAAGCATTACTGTGAAAACCAATCATGTCACAGATGAATATGTGGATGTAAAAATCACAGTTGCAAGTTTATGATATGCTTTACGAACATAACAGAGCATTAACAAAGGCTAGACGATAATATGCACAGATTTTGATTATAATGGCTCATCCACATAACATAGACATGCCGTAACTATTTCTAAGAAACCGAGATACTAAGGATGTATTAGTCTTTAAGATTGTTGGAAATATTATACTTATCTGATTTCATGGAAGTTTCCCTTGACCACAACCCTTGAGAGTTTGCGCGCCAATGATTGAATCAAATTCCCATAAACAACATCATGTTCTCGAACACGGTTTTCACTATAAATTTGAAGCTTGTTTTCCAACTTCCCTTATTCTCGTTTCCCCTGTCTTGTCTGAATTTAATCGTCTAAAACTGTTGGAAACTTTGGGTAAAAACAGAGGATGAAATAAACATAAAGAAAATTGTTTTTGTACTCAAAAGCTTTCAAGGCTCGGGTGATTTCTTTTAGACGATTATTTCTACCCTCCCAATATAAATTGGCGATTGCAACAGGTATGCGAAATAATGCCTTCAGGATACAATGAAAGCCCTACAACAGGAAATTGGATTCAAGGTTTGCACCCCTTGACCCAACCAAGAACACATGAGAGAGATTTCTGATGATGCTTTAGATGGAGAGAAAATATGTTTTAATTCATCCTTTTAAGAATGGGAGAATTCCTTCACTATTTATAGGGTTATTCATGCCTATTGGAGATGCCTCTTCACTTCCAAAAGACACATAAGGTGTCTATTGGGAATGGTTGTGTCCTTTATGAACCATCACACCTATTAGAGGTGTCCCTTCATCTCCAACTAACATCCATTGTGTTTATCCAACATAGAACACTTCCCCATCATAGTGACAAACCAAAAACGAAAACAGTTTTCTAAGTTATTGAAAATATCCAACAGGATGTACCTTGTCAAATTCGATCGTCTTAAGCGGCTATATCTTCATTGTCACCGGTATTATTCTTAAGCCAACACCATTCTTTTAACTGGTTTTAATGGCAGCAAGCCATCGTTACCAAACATCCGACTAACCCAATGTCACTGCTATCAACTCGAGCTGAATGCCTGAACTGAAATCATCAGTAGCATCACCTGCGTATCTATCATAGATCCATCTTATATCATCCATAACCATCTTTGACTTCTCGTTCACCCACAGAAACCATTCATTCCTTCATTTCCTCTTTACTGAGTCGTTACGGTTTAGCTCCATCGGCTACTAGCAGCATGCGATGTTTCCTTGCCAATCTCCCTTGTTGTTATGATCGAAAAAACCTGCAATATCTTCTTTCACGGCAACAACATGCCACCACCATCACTGCCAACAATAGACTTCATCATCGTTACTGTAGTGATCATCATGTGATCACTCAATGGTAGCCAATGCCATTATCCACTTCCATCCCTGTCCACAACTTCAAACTTCATATTTTTTTCATCGAGTAACATTATCCATGCAGAAGAACATCACTAAGTTTTTTTTTTTCATTTTGAATTTGAGTAGGAAAATGGTAGCCCTGAGTAAATGAGGGTCTGCATTTAACATCATCTGAATTATAGCCTCCCCCTTTGTAAACTACCTTGTTAGAGTATTGCTCGGTTGAACCCACCAAGCGTTGGTATGTCAAGTTTGGTTGTCATATTTTAGTGAAGCAAAACTCATTTAAGAGTTGCTTGATTTAAATATAGAGTCAACTTCGTATAGGTTAGCTTGAAAGTATTAGGGTGAGACATTACAAGTATTGCGAAGACTTGAAGAAGTAAAGAAGAACGGAGCTACAACGACAACATAATCCTTCCACTTGAGGTAAGTGATATTTGACTTGAACTGTTTCATTCCCTAATGTATCTTTCAATTCGTACATATTGAAAACATAAAACTCGAAGCATGAACACTCGAGATAGACATAGTATTAAGGAATAAAATATGAAGTTTCTTGCTTAACCATTAAACTTTGTATATAATACATTGACATAATCGTAAGAATGCTATTGTGATTATGTATGGGTATGAGGTGAGGATTTCATCCTAGGGAACAATGTTTACATGTGTTCTAAGGAAGTAAGTTCATGATATGTGTTGTGAACCGAAAAGGAAATCGCCAGGCGTTATTGAGGCTATTCCTCATTGCATATCTTATGAATGACCAATATGTGTGATTAGTATAACCGCTCACGACTTGTTTATGTTCTTGATAGAACTATTCACATGAGGCCTGACTTATGTATTTGTATGACTTTTATTAGTGAAACCGATCTTAAGTAATCACCTTGGGTATGATCGGGTTGTGTATGTCTGAACTTATTATTGGGAAGAGGGGAACCGATCCTAGTAAGAGGTGAAGTGCATCACAAGGGAAACCGATCCTTGTATGAGGTGCAACAAGGTTTATGGAAGAAAGGGGAACTGATCCTATGAGCATGTGCAACAAGTTTTTGGGAAGGGGGAACCGATCCTATGGACATGAGAAGTACATACAAGTTAGATACCAATTATATGTGGGGAACCGATCCTAGTACCTAGTCAGCCGTATCTTTGGTAAGCTAGTGTAACTATTCACAATACTCACATGGAGGTAGAACCGAAACTTGTTTTGGTAGAACCATAAACCCATGAGTTGTGATTGAGTGGAACTTGATCAATCACATAGTTCTTGAAAGTCAGATGAACCAATTCTAAACTTTTTTGGAAGTGTGGTAAATCAGTTTCAAGTGAGCAAGCATAGTAAAGACTTGCAAGAGTAAGATGTCGACACTCTTTGAACACGTTGCATTAATGCTTATTCTATTTTGTTCAAAGATATTCCTTAAAGGCTAAGAAGGAAGTAAATCCCAAGATCAAAATAAATAAGTTAAGAATCTTTTTAATTAAGGGTTTTTAATTATATATGAAAAATAAAAATTAGTAATGTGCATTTGCTAATTAAAGATTTTCCAAGGAGATTTCGATCATTACTTTTGGATAGTGCATTCTCATGAATTATAAAAACCGAATCTGGTGGAGTAATAAAAATATCTTGAGAATATTTTCGGTTTTGGAAATTCCTTGGTGTCCAAACTTCCTTGTTTATAAATACTTTGAGTTTGCATTTCTAGCAAACTAATCATGAGTTACCTAGACTTACTCTTTTGTCTTTGTTACTGGTGAAGCCGCCTATTGGAGAGAAGAGTAATCTAATTAGGTGAAATCTCTTACAGTCACTCAATTTAAAGTCTTCTTTGGGATTGAGAAGCTCTAGCGCGACCCGTTGGTGGGAAACTAGATACTGCGGTTTATCTTTAGTTTTCGTATTAATTTGATTGACTAACGGTGGTTGAATCTTGATTGCACCTAGTTTGTTTATGCTTGAGAATATTCTCTTCTGATATAAGATTCATTCAAACTAGTTCAAGGTTTTGACAGGGATCTTTAGACTGTTGTTAGATCTAAAGACGATCTTGTGATAATCCATTGTTAACAGACTCTGTGCTGTGTGTGATTAATCACAAGAGGTTCAAGTGATTGTATGCATGTGTTTATTGAAGATCTAAGAAGATTTGAAGACAAAGAAGATATTGAAGATTTCTTACTTGGTGTTTTTATAATATTTGGTGTGCACAATACTTGTTTGGGAAAAACAGGATCCAATTAATAATTGGTTTATCCTTGTGGTAGATTGGATTGATTAATTGAGGAAGATCGGCATCAACACATATCACTTGGTTGAAGAGTGTTGTTGGCTTAATCTTAGTGATTACCTTTGGGTGATTAAACGTAAGATAGATCTTGGAACCTGGCAAAGGAGTTTATGTTAAGATAAACAAGGGAACCTTTGCGCAACTCATATCACTTGGTTGAAGAGAGTTGATACCAAACAAATTTGTTGTTCCTTTACTGTTTGGAATACGAACCAAAGGAATTGGTCCAAGTACGTGACTTGTTTACAGGTTGGAGGCGTGGGAATACAGATGGAACTAGGTGAACTATAGGTTTAGTTGCTTGGTCTCAACTATATGAAGTTGGTTTATTTTGTATAGCGGCTTAATCCTGAGATTATTCAATTCTGGACTAGGTCCCGGGGTTTTCTGCATTTGAGGTTTCCTCGTTAACAAAATCTTGATGTGTCATTTACTTTATATTTCCGCATTTTAATTGTTTTATTATAATTAAAGTAAATTGCACAAACGTTAATTCCTATTTACTTGATACGTGAATCCTATTGAGTTTGGTTAAGTCCGAACCTTTGTATCAAGTAAACACACTTTGTTGTTGTATTGTCTCGATCTCATATCCATAGATGATCACACAAAGTGTGAACCGATTTGTTGTATTGTCTCGACTCAGTCTATAGACAATCACTTCCGGGGAAAGGACTTATAGGAAGGAAAAGTTACAGCTTGGGGTATATTTGGGGTACCCTCGCCTTTTCATACCTGACTGTATTTAGTAGTTCCTTTATAACATGGTTTCCAATTAACGAACGATGGGGTGGCAATAGCATTCGCTACTAAAATGACCATTTTGCTCATAACTTCCTCGTATGAGCTCAGAATGACTCTGTTCTTTCTCCATTGGCTTCGTCTTCTCGTCCTCTTCAATATAAAGAGTAGAAATCTTGTAATTGAATGAGATCCACTTGGTGTTTGGCCCATCTCCACTTGTAGCTAGTTTCTTTTATTTCATAATTAAGTGCCAATTCACTTCTTTTAGATGATTCACCTAATAAAACACAAATAAGAGAAAACAAGCGTAATATACAGTAATTTTCAAGAAAACCAACGATTACTAGCATGGAATTGACACCAAATATATGTAAAATATGCACCTATCAAATTCCCCCACACTTGGCTTTTTCTAGTCCTCGAGCAATCTACCTAAATAAATACAACAACTCCCTGTCGTTGAGGATAAGGTTGCACTTAGCATGTGCAATAGGCCTTTAAACCCCTAGGTGTCCCTAGTGGACGAGTTATAGTCTCGTGAGGGCTTACGAGAGGTATACACATAAAACCTAATCCAACTTCAAAGCGTTCCAGCGTCGCAAGCATCCAAAGATCTATGAGGACATAGAGTTTCTGCATGAGAGTAATAAGAAGTTAGAAATACCAAAGAACATATTCATTCTTAAATCTTGAGTGAGAAATAACCACACCGTACTGACAGAATGTGTGTTTGAGAGCGATCAATATGCATTTCGCATCGACTTCTGCCTCACTTAAAAGGATTTTATGATAATTACACTCAATAAGACAACTTTTTATGGGTCTCACATGTGTGCAGGTAGGAATGAAGAGAGAATCCTCCACACGTTGAATGGTGGGAAAGAAACCTTCCGAATTATTTCTGGAGACTCCAAAAAATTATGGAAAATAAAGATATTTTTCTGATGATCTCTAAGAAAGGAAGTCAACCACTATACCAAGGATGGGAGTACATACCACCTTCACATCCGATCGGCAGTGACGAAAGCACCACTATCACAACATCCAATAGAAACGTAATCTTCAGCTCGTTTTCTTCATCTTCTGGTCTTCAATCTTCAACTGTTGATGATAAACTCTTGAATTTCGTAAAACTTCGACAATTTGTAACTATTTTCCTCTATTCCTTATTGCTTGAAACTTCCTTATATATTTTTCTTGCACATGGCCTTATTGAACAAATAACAACCTAAATGCAAATCTTTTTTTTTTTTGAATGAAAAGATTGCAACTACAAAAACTGAAACCAAAATTAACATGGCCATGAAAGAAGTACTTCACCGTTAATTCTTTACAACTTGTATTGTATTCATATCATAAACTTCAATAACTCTCATCTTTTTATTTTCTTCGCTCTTGTACTTAGTCTTCCACTTTGATATAGAATTTTGCTCATTATATGTAAGTCTTCAACATGTATATAAAAATCTTCCCATTGTATGTTGCTTTACTTGGATATGAAATTTGCTCTTCCCTGTACTATTGCTTGTAAACCTCAAACGTCTTCAACTTTCCTTGTAGATTTTGATGTCGCTCCCTTGTTGATGATGGTTGTGTTTCTATGGACCTGTTGTTGGCGAGAGTAAGAATGGTGCTAACTGCAAATCAAACTACAAGAAGGTGGTATTCATCTATAGACGTCACCCTCATGATTGAAAAAAATTAGCAGTCAAGAGAGCAATGAGTAGTGCTTCTATTGGTGGGAGGTTGGGTAGCTCACTATTCTACCCAGAATTAACGTACGGTGGCACACACTCAAAAGAAAGCTCTTTAGTCAACTATAAAGAAACCTGGTCTGGTGCCTCAGTTGATATGAAAATTGGTAGTCTCCACTAATGATTGATCAGCAACTCTAATAATGCATTTATCCATGCTCCTCATTTGCATCACCGACATGATTAAATCCATTATTTAACACTCCAATTGTAAGAAATCCGAACGTAGTTCCCTAACACTTCCAAGTTCAGTTATGTCGGTCAGAATTCTCTATGTAAACATACCTAGAAGCATGCTAGTGACTCTAAAATCTATACAAGTTGAAGGTTTTTTTATGCAAAATTTTTAAAAACTCAAAAAAACTAAAAAAATCTATATGCATTATGCAAAATACACCCCCACACTTAAACTTTACATTGTCCTCAAGTAATTGACTCATCCTAAGTAAAATCAAGGTGGGAAATCAAAATATGATATGAAAAACTAAGAAAAATAAAATAAAAAGATAGAGATACAAAACCGACGGGTTTCCTCCCATTTATCACTTAGTTTAACGTCTTTAGCCCGACTTTGCATTCGCCTTTCTACTCCTCCAGGGGGAGCACATCAACAAGTTGTACCACTTCCACATTCTCAGGTACAAAGTTCTCGTAATAAGGCTTTAAGCGATGACCATTCACTTTGAATCCATTTCCTGAGGTTAAATCTTGAATTTCTACTACACCATTATAACATAAGGTCCCTTCCAACGGGAATGTAGTTTTCCAGGGAATAATCTAAGACGAGTATCAAAAAGAAAAACTTTCTATCCAATAGTAAAATGTTTTCTAGAAATCATATTATCATGGAAAGCCTTAGTTTTTTCTTTGTAAATTCGTGAACTTTCATATGCTGAGTTTCTAATCTCTACTAGCTCACTCAATTGAAGTTTCCTCTGCTCTCATGCACTATCTATCTCCATGTTGCACTGTTTTATAGCCTAAAAAGCCTTATGATCGATCTCAACAGGAAGATGACATGATTTACCGTACATAAGTCTAAAGGGAGACATCCAGATAGGAGTCTTGTATGCGGTTCTGTAAGCCCACGGTGCATCATTGGGACGTAAACTCCAATCCTTCCTAGTGGGATTCACGGTTCTTTCTAGGATGGATTTCACTTCTCTATTGGAAACTTCTGCTTGCCCATTAGTTTGTGGATGATATGGCGTAGAAATCTTGTGAGTGATGTTGTACTTCTTTAATAAGCCAAAGAAAAACTTATTTCGAAAGTGTGATCCTCCATCAATGATTAATGCTCTTGGGGTTCCAAACCTTGCAAAAATATATTCCTTCACAAAATTTGTAACCACTTTAGAATCATTAGTAGAGGTGGCCTTAGATTCCACCCATTTCAAGACATAATCAACCGCTAGTAAGATATAAAACTTACCACCAGAGTTAAAAAAAGGTCCCAAAAAATCAATTCCCTAAACATCAGATATTTCAATAAAGAGTATGGGAGTTTGTGGCATTTGGTTTCGAGCACCTAGATTGCTTGTTCTCTGACATCTATCACAAGTAGTGCAAAATATATACACATCTTTAAATAAAGTGGGCCAATAGAAACCACTCTCAAGTACCTTAAGTACAGTTCTTTTGGACCCAAAGTGTCCTCCACAGGCATAAGAATGACAAAAAGATAATATTGACTGAAATTTAGTTTCGGATACGCACCTTCGTATTACTTGGTCTGCACAATATTTCCACAAGTATGGATCATCCCATATGTATTGATAAGCAAATCTATTAAGTTTATCTCTCTCAGCACGAGACAGGTTCTTCGGATTTTTTTTAGAAACCAAATAATTGATAATATCAGCATACCATGGCTCCGCAATCTGTAGCGAGAACAATTGCTCATCTGGAAAACTTTCACGCAACGGGATAGTTTCTTCGTATACAGTAAGACGACTCAAGTGATCTGCAACTGTGTTCTCAATGCCTTTCTTATCTTTAATCTCTATGTTAAGTTCTTGTAAAAGCAATATCCAGCATATAAGCCTTGGTTTCGCTTCATTCTTTGCGAGTAGATACCTAAGTGTTGCATGGTCAGAAAACACAACAACTTTTGTACCAAGCAAATAAGAACGAAATTTCTCAAGTGCAAATACTATTGCTAACAACTCTTTTTCAGTGGTCGTATAGTTCTGTTGAGCATCATTCAACGTTCGAGAAGCATAATAAATGGCATGGGGTAACTTTCCAGTACGCTTCCCTAATGCTGCACCGACCACATAGTCACTAGCATCACACATTATCTCAAATGACTTACTCCAATAAGGTGGTTTCATGATAGGGTATGTTATCAAAAGTTCTTTCAAATGATTGAATGCCACCAAACACTTCTCATCGAAGTTAAAAACCACATCCTTCTGCAAAAGTTGTCATAATGGTGCTGCAACCTTGGAAAAATCTTTGATAAACCTGCGGTAAAATCCTGCATGACTAAGAAAAGAACGAACCTCCTTCACAATAGTGGGAGGGGGTTAGAGAACGAATAATATCAATTTTAGATTTATCAACTTCCAAGCCTTTAGAAGATATAATATGGCCTAAAACAATGCCATGAGTTACCATAAAATAGCACTTCTCCCAATTTAGCACAAGATTAGTTTCAACACATCGTTTAAGAGTAAGTGTAAGGTTATCCAAGCACAAGTCAAAGGAATCACCATACGCGCTGAAATCGTCCATAAAAACTTCGATAATGTTTTCAACATAATCTGAAAAGATACTTACCATACACCTTTGGAAGGTTTATACAAACCAAGGGCATCCTTCTGTATGCAAATGTTCCGAATGGATAAGTAAAAGTAGTTTTCTCTTGATCCTCAGGTGATATAGCAATCTGATTGTAACCTGACTAACTATCAATAAAAAAATAGTGAGAGTGCCCAGATAGACGTTCCAAAATTTGATCCATAAAAGGTAAAGGAAAGTGATCTTTTTTAGTGGTTGGATTAAGTTTTCTATAATCTATACAAACCCTCCAACCGGTTTGCACTCTAGTTGGTACAAGTTCATTGTCTTCATTTTGCACCACTGTAATGCCCGACTTCTTTGGTATAACTTGTACTGGGTTCACCCACTTTCTATCAGATATGGGATAGATAACTCCCACGTCTAATAACTTCAGAATTTCTTTCTTTACGACTTCCATCATTGGAGGATTCAATCGGCGTTGAGCTTCCCTCGTAGGTTTTGTCTCATTCTCAAGTCGTATTTTGTGCATGCATGTCGATGGGCTTATTCCCTTGATATCAGCAATTGTCCATATTATGGATGTTTTGTACTCCCTCAATGATAAGCACGTAAGTGCTGCATCTTATACCCATATTTATATTAGCTAGGACTCGATATTTTGAATAATAACACTCTTTTAGTGCTTTTACAGAAAGTACCAGCAGTTCTGATTATCCGAAGAATAAACAGCTTAATTCAAAGCTAAAGTGGCGTTTGATGACAAAAACTACTAAAGCAGCAACTAAGAGAGCAGAGAAGGGGAGAATCTTGAGAAGAAAAAGGAGGCCGACCAGGCCACTGAAGCCGCAACTAAGAGAGACGGATAAAGGAGTAGAGGCCTGTGACAGAGGCCGCTGGGTTTGAAGTTTTGTGTTTTCTATTTTTCGTTTTGATTGGGGATTGATTCTTTTTATATATTTATGGATTTTGAGAAAGCCATGTTTGGCTTGGCTTTTGTAATTAGGGTTTTTATGGGTTGAAACCACTTTGGGTATTAGGCTAATTTGAATTGATTATATAGCATTAGACCAATATGATTTGAATTGATTAGTTTTTGAATAATGTTTATTGATTGATCGGAAATATGAGTTGTTGCTTCACCGGTTTCATATAACCTTTGTGCCTAATTGTTAGGTTCATAATATATTTTTGTCTCATTATTTGATAATTCCATGCTTGGGTTAATATCTTTGATGGATTATGTTTCGAAGAGCCAGATAATATTTATGAATCAATATTTTAGTTTCGTATAACTTTCTCGTTGATGCAATTTGATGGTTCATGCTTGGATTTAGTCTTTTTATGTGCCATGCTTAGGGTATACCAGTGATATTTGCGACTCTAATACATATAATAGCTGACGTCGATAGAACAGACGATAAATAATTATTCATAAGTTATTATGTTTCATTTCAGTAATTGAACATAAATAGTGGTGGATACAATAAAACCCTGGTTACCGACTTTTCCATTGGATTCTTTCTATTAGTTTAGTTTATTTTCTTTCTTTTTATTATTCTAAAAATCCAAAAATATTATTCCTGGTTAATTTATTAGTTGATTGAGAATATTGATTATTGGTATTTCCACCGCTCCCTGTGGGAACGACCCGTACTTGCCTCTGTATACTAATTAGACACCGTGCGATTGCGGTTTATTATATAGGTATCTCCCGAAAGCCTATCAATTTTTGGCGCCGCTGCCGGGGAGCGGCTGTGGAATATTGTAATTAGTATTTTTGATTTGTAAATAATTTGATTTTGATTTTGATTTTTTTACAGTATTTTTATTTTCTTTTTGTATTTCTTTTTATTTTTGACTTTTTTTGTGTTTTAGAATTTTATTTCAGGAGTCTTTTTGAGGATGATGAATTCTTTGAACGAGACGTCATATAAGATGACACTTGCGGAATATAAGCGTAGATGTTCACATTCTCAGGAGACGTCTTGTGATATGACGCTTGGGGAATATATGCATGGGAAACAGTATGGAGTTTTTTCTCCACATATGGTGAGTGAAGAATCGCCTCTAATGATATATATGAGAAGTATTACAAACACACACCACCTAGTTTTGAACAAAGGTTAAGGATTCTAGCATGCCAAGAGTTATATGCAGATGATGATTTAGAGGAATTTGTTTATACAAAAGATACTATTGTTGAGTCTAACGACTTTGAGACAGTAGATGTTCATCATGAGATACCTTCTAGTCATTCAAATAGTGAGATTCTAGTTGCATATAATGGTGAGTCGATTCATGATATTGTTGTCCCATTGAGCTCCTCTTTTGCTGATCCATCTTGTGATTTTATAAATGCACATGTGAATGTTGAACATATTGATATTGGTCAGATAACTTGTACCGATGATTTTGAGCCTTTATCTGTTTGTTTAGCACACTTTGCTGATTCGGATGACCCGATGCTTATTGATATTGTCAATGCATTGCAACTTCCAATAGTTAATCAAGGTAACTCACCAACGGAAGTTATTTCCGCGGACTTAGAACCAGACTTAAGAGTTACTAATTTTGATAAACTTGAATCACTAGATGCATGTTTAAACCATTGTGCCGATGATTTTATGCCTTTTTACGTTGTCAATGCATTTATTCCTATGACTTCTAGTGAAGATAATGTGTCGACTGAACGTATTTCAGTTGATTTAAAACCTGATTTAGAGCGTGTTTCCGAAATAGGAACTAATATGTTTGTTTTCCATGAGAGTGATATGCTTACCTTGACTAAGGATTGATTTATATTGAGAATGGATTTACACGTTTGTTTTGAGGTTTATAGTGTTTGCAGGTTCACATTTGCATCTTACCTGATTTGTTGGATTGATCCCCAACTTTTCAGACTTTATATATATGCTTTGCAAGCTACTTTGGTGTATTATCACCCTGTTTGAGATTCTTGGCTAGCACAAGCAGGGAAACAAATATCTTTCGCTTCATGGGAGTCAACCCATCAGACTTGTTCCCTTCACTCTATATTTTATTTTTATTTGTTTAGTATTTTAGAATCCCCACCTTAATTTATACGTTGGATGACTCAATTACATTGAGGACAATGTAATGTTTAACTGTGGGGGAGTGGCATTTTTGTTGGGAATTATGATTTAAAAAAAAAATGAATATTATGACCAGCTGTGTAGCGGGTCTAAAAAAAATAATGATCAACTGTGTATCCGATCTTAAAAAAAATAAAAATTTAGAGTATTTTCTATGACCAGCTGTTTAGCAGGTCTACAATTAAAAAAAAATAATAAACAAAAATATATGATCAGCTGTTTAGCGGGTCTTTCTGTCTATCTGTTTAGCAGACATCTCTATCCAGCTGTTGAGCGGATACATTCTTTGTTTTGCTCGGGACTAGAAAAATATAAGTGTGGGGGTGTTGATAAGCACGTAAGTGCTGCATATTATACCCATATTTATATTAGCTATGACTCGATATTTTGACTAATAACACTCTTTTAGTGCTTTTAAAGAAAGTACCAGCAATTCTGATTATCCGGAGAATAAACAGCTTAATTCAAAGCTAAAGTGGTGTTTGCTGACAAAAACTACTAAAGCCGCAACTGAGAGAGCAGAGAAGGGGAGAATCTTGAGAAGAAAAAGGAGGCCGACCAGGCCACTGAATCCGCAACTGAGAGAGACAAAGAAAGGAGTAGAGGCATGTGACAGAGGCCGCTGGGTTTGAAGTTTTGTGTTTTCCATTTTTCGTTTTGATTGGTGATTGATTCTTTTTATATATTTATGGCTTTTGAGAAAGCCATATTTGGATAGGCTTTTGTAATTAGGGTTTTTATGGGTTGAAACCACTTTGGGTGTTAGGCTAATTTGAATTGATTATTTAGCATTAGACCAATATGATTTGAATTGATTAGTTTTTGAATAATGTTTATTGATTGATCAGAAATATGAGTTGTTGCTTCACCGGTTTCATATAACCTTTGTGCCAAATTGTTATATTCATAATATATTTGTGTCTCATTATTTGATGATTCCATGCTTGGGTTAATATCTTTGATGGATTATGCTTCGAAGAGCCAGATAATATTTATGAATAAATATTTTAGTTTCGTATAACTTTCTCGCTGATGCAATTTGATGGTTCATGCTTGGATTTAGTCTTTTTATGTGCCATGCTTAGGGTATACCAGTGATATTTACGACTCTAATACATATAATAGGTGATGTTGATAGAACAGACGATAAATAATTATTCATAAGTTATTATGTTTCATTTCAGTAATAGAATATAAATAGTGGTGGATACAATAAAACCATGGTTACCGACTTTTCCATTGGATTCTTTCTATTAGTTTAGTTTATTTATTTTTTGTCTTTTTATTATTCTAAAAATCCAAAAATATTGTTCCTGATTAATTTATTAGTTGATTGAGAATACTGATTATTGGTATTTCCACTGCTCCCTGTGGGAACAACCCGTACTTGCCTCTGTCTACTTGTTAGACACCGTGCGATTGCGGTTTATTATATAGGTATCTCCCGAAAGCCTATCACTCAACACTCGAAGAAGTCTTTGTTCTTGCAATTCAGTTAGTTCCTTAAAAACTATTACTGGTAACTCCTCTTTATCACCTAAATACAAGTATTTTAGGTGATCCGAAAGAGGTTTCAGTTCTAGCTTTGGAGCCTGCAAGATAGATGGCACAAGTTTTTCATTAGATACTCGTAAAGATATAAAGGAAACACTCTCGTGTGCTGATTTTGCTTGTAACGAGTTAAGCGAGCCAATAGTGTCTTTGATTACGTCACCACATTCCAAACCGTTATCAATGGGTGTAGTAAACACGGTGTTAAGCGCATCCACCCCATCCATATTGAACATTAGTTGAGCCAAAGTATCAATAACATCAATGGAGAAGCAAGAGTGGACATCACTAGGATATCTCATCGTTTCGTAAATGTTGAAACGTATCACTTCACCATCAAACTCCATAGTCAACGAACCATCATGCACATCAATTTTCGTTCTAGCCGTGCTCATAAATGGTCGTCCAAGAAGTAAAGGTAGAGATGTGTCAGTTGATCCATATGTCATCTCCAACATACAGAAATACGCTAGAAAAATTAACTGGTTTACCTATACAAGCACATCCTCAATAATACCTCTAGGGTACACGTTAGAACGGTCAACCAACTGTAAAGTAATTCCAGTTTCTTTTAAAGGACCTAAATTAAGAGATTCATATATAGATGCAGGCATAAAATTTACTGATGCTCCTAAATCAAGCATAGCCTTATTAAACTAGGTTTTACCAATAACAACAGGAATATCAAAACTACCGGGGTATTTACATTTAAGTGGGAGTTTCTTTTGCAAGATAGCTGAAGCATTTCCCCCTACTTTCATTACCTCATTACCGGTCAACCGTTTCTTATTAGTGCACAAGTCCTTAATAATTCTTGCGTACTTAGGGACTTGTTTAATTGCATATATCAATGGAATGTTCACATGAATCTTCCTGAAAATGTCTAAAATATCCTTATCTTGTTCCGCCTTTTTAGAGTTAGCAAACCTGCGAGGAAAAGGTAAAGGAGGAACGTAAGTAGAAACAGGGGGTTTGAAGTTTGTTTTAGCTACCTCTTTGGTTTGGGAAGAGTCAGTAATCTCTGTCTCCAAAACAGGCCCCTCGGGGTCTTTATTTTTCTTAGCATCTCCTGGTTGCACAGTTCGTGTACCACTTCTCAATGTCACAGCATTGACAGAATCTCTTGGGTTAAGATATTAAGAAGGAAGTTTCCCACTATTCTACGTCTCCAAATGGTTCAATCTACCTTCCATGGTGCTCATTTGTATCTGCAACTCCCTGATTGCACCATCAGTCGTTGCTGATTTTTCTGCACCATTGTGGTTATATTCATCATGGAAAGCATCTCCGAAGATTCTGAATTATGAGCTTGTTGTGGTTGTTGTTGTTGTTGGAAACCACTAGGACGATTAAAAATAGTACCTGGAGTTGTTGCTTGCTTGTTTACGTATTTGAAGTTGGGATGATCTCTCCACCCTGGATTATAAGTGTTTGAATAAGGATTGTATTGTTGCCTCTGCTGATTTGGGAATACTGCATTCACTTGTTCAGCTTCTGTTGAGCATCACGCGTTTTTTTTTTCATTTTGAATTTGAGTAGGAAAATGGTAGCCCTGAGTAAATGAGTGTTTGCCTTTAACATCATCTGAATTGCAGCCTCCCCCTTTGTAAACTACCTGACTGTATTTAGCAGTTCCTTTGTAACATGGTTGCCCCTTAACGAACGATGGGGTGGCAATATCATTCGCTACTAAAATGACCATTTTGCTCATAACTTCCTCATATGAGCTCAGAATGACTCTGTTCTTTTACCATTGGCTTCATCTTCTCGTCCTCTTCAAGATAAAAAGTAGAAATCTTGTAATTGAATGAGCTCCACTTGGTCTTTGGACCATCTCCACTTGTAGCTAGTTTCTTTTATTACATAATTAAGTGCCAATTCACTTCTTTTGGATGATTCACCTAATAAAACTCAAATAAGAGAAAACAAGCGTAATATACAGTAATTTGAAAGAAAACCAACAATTACTAGCATGGAATTGACACCAAATATATGTAAAATATGCACTTATCATCAAGTCGTTAACCGACAGGGTTTCGAGAAGAAACCTACGGTTAAAGGAGAATCGACTCTAGCAAACCAACTACTATCATACATGAGGTGTGGGGATTAATTTTTCCAGTTTCTAGACATCTCCATTATATAGTTTTCAAATAAGGGTTTGCAATCAAAGTTACCTTGGTAAAAAGTATTCAATATTCACCATTAGATGAAAAACCTGATTTATCCAAGATAATATCTTTCAACCGTTAGATCGAAACTTAGCTTGTCACACATAAAAATGAAATGTATTTCATTTAGGTTTGAGTAACCGTACCTAAACGTGTACATTTGGTTGGTTCAGAAATGGTTAACCAATGGTTAGCCACATGAGCACTTCCATATCAACCATATTCATCTTCTTCATAACTAGTTCAAATGACTCAAAAGAACTAGTTCAAGATTTGTTCAATTGCTTAGATCTTTATACATAGACACAATTGAAACAAATCGGTTTGATTCACTCGAATCAATTCATGAACAATATAGCCACGGTTTGCAAAGATTGCATTCCTTATTAATTTATTGTTTAAGTTCATGAACAACCGATTTGAGAAATATAACCATCTTGAGTATGGGTACGTGTACCTTAGATACCGGATTTGAGTTGGTTTTAGTTCCAAACTCAGCAGAAAATTTCGGGTAGAAAAGTTCCGCCAGTACGCATACGGGTATGCGTACCTAAGGTGACTGGTTTGTAAGTTCGTAAACTCCAAACTCAGCAGAGTTTCACGGGACGCGAGCTTCCTCCAGTACGCGTACCCAATCTGTCTTCTTCACCAATACCGCATGCACACATATGAACGCACTTGGTTTCCGGTACATGAACTTATACACTAATGTGCGAACATACTATATATGCTTATATCCATAGGTGGTTACATAATCTCAACCCTACATTTTAATCATTGAAACATCCTTCTATAATGTTATAATAGTCGTTATACATAAAGAATCGACTATCCTCATCAAAGCTATTTTCAAGATTGAAACGTCATCATTACTTTCGTCACAGATAAAGATAAAAAGTGGTTAAAGTGAAAGCTTACCAACACATATTTCGAGAAAAAGATAGGCGAGTAAACTCGGATCGAAATAGCAAATGTGTATGTATGAAAACTATCAAACTTATACGACTGTTGTCTCAAGAGTAGGAGATAGATAGACTTTTGAGTGCTAGATAAGTTCAAGTATCCACATACATTTTTGGTCGGATGAAGTTTCACTGGTTCCTTGAGTAGTTCTTCGTCTTCGTAAGATAATATCCATGGAGTCTGGAGCTCAACTATACTTAAGTATCCTAGACCGAGACTTAGTCATAAGTAAATTAGAAATCAAAACGTATAGTTTTGATCACAAATATTGACAAACATGCTTGAGATAGAAATGCATGCGAGTTCAACCGAGCAATGCTCTAACAAATACATTTGAGTATGTATCAATCAAATAATTAATCACAAATTGTAGTTAAATACTAATCTCAGTTGTAGTATCCATTTCTAGATAACTACTTGATAGTGGTCCGGAAATGGTCCAACCCTTCTCTAACACTTATAAGGTCCGGGTCCATGAACCCTCCTTATCTTCTCCGACTGTTCGCGAATGACTAAGTGGGAAAAATTTAGGGTTACGGTTTCTTTTGCTTGCTGGTAAAGTTTTTCCTCTATTAATATTAGATTCAAGGTTATTACATGAATAATAACATCGATTGAGGAAAGTGTTATCATATAAGGGTGTATTCAAGTAAGTTCTATCCCTCAAGTATAACATCATCACAAGGATAAAGGTGAATCTAGTAATCAATATTATTGTAGAATTGTCTTTGTGAATGATGATTGTTCTAATGCTTATGACAAAATTCTTTCAAGAGGATTCTTTCTTGAAAATAAGTTGGCCAGGGATCAATTGCATGCTAGTAAACTACCTTGTATTGAAATGTATAATCTTGGTGATATCTTTGATGGTCATGGTGAAGGATTTTACATTCTAACAAGAGTATTTTGCAAATGTCCATGATGTGAATCTTGAAAAATTCTCCTTTAAAACCATGATTAGGAGAAGTGTTTTTGAATTAAATAGAGAAAACTGGCTACTAAAACTAGTCTTCACATGAGAAATGTTGTCTTTCCTTGACCAAGGGAAGAGAAGCCATCTTGTGAAACTATATCTCATCAACTTATTGGAAGAAGTATTTCTTGGAAGAGTTGGAAATTTCCAACCAATGATCTTTCTATGTCATTACGAATTTTTGGAAAACTTGGAATTCCAAATCTTTGTCCTTCCACTATTGAAAATGATCGATGGGGCCGAGATTTTACAGAATTGGTGTATTTTCTTGATGTGGGAGCTTGAGGTCTTGATGTTTGTGGGTGGATTACATACATCAAATGGCCATCATGAAGCACTATGACAAGAAGTTAGGTTTTCCTTGCCTATTACATTGAATTTGTCAATATTTTGACATTGCTTCGATTGGATTGTCAATTGGATCTCCCAATCCTATTCTCAATACCTCGTACAATCGTATGAGAAGTAACAATCTCAAAAGAAGAAGCTCATATTCCTCCTCAACCGTTACTTGTGATCCTACTTCCTTGGAACTTTTAAACAAAATTCTTAAAAGGATTGAAAAGTTAGACAACAAGGTAAAATGCGTACGTGAACAAATGTGTTTACTTGGCACAAAATTTCTCGAAATTAAGTATGATATGGAGAAAATTCAATCTTCTTGGAGTGATTCAGAGAATGAAGATAAAGATGATACTTGGCTCCTTCATTTACTTTTAGTAGTTATCTCCTTATAGGAATTTTATTCTTATTGTTTAAGGAGGAACACTAGTTTTTGGAGTAATTGGGCCGACCGAGCGAAGCGATGGAGGACCTTTATATGGCCATTTTTTTGTAAAATGTAAGTGATCAATTGACACAAAAAGATTGAAAATGGTTAGGGCCGAAAAACCAAAAATGTCCCTCCCTTTTAGTCCAATTACTACAACTCCTTGTGTATCCTATCTTTTCAGGGGTATAATTGGACAACAAACTTTAATATAACATATCTAAAAATCCGCACCTTGGAATTTTACAAATTTTATCTCGTTAGAAAGCTAATAAAAAAACCTATCCAACGAGCACAAACAACAATATCAAAATTTGAGTTTTTACGAAAAATTCAGAGGTATTTATCATTTTAGGCACAATTTTAGAAAATTAAGTGTATCCCCATTATGCAAACCACCATAAACGATACATAATAGTTTATGTAGCAAAATTTTGGTTTATTCATCAACTAATTTTCCGTTGCAACTAATAAAACAATGTACTCCCTCTGTTTCAAGAAAAATGATACTTTCATTTTAGGCACAATTCTCGAAAATTGAATGCATGGCCATTATGCAAACCACCACAAAGGATGCATAACACATCATGCATCCATATTTTGGTTTCTGGATCGACTAATTTTCCGTTTAAGAAAAGGTAATACTTTCACCCCATTTCCGAAAAAGTGATACTTTCGCCCCGTTTCGGAAAAAAGTGATACTTTCTCCCCGTTTCGGAAAAAATGATACTTTCGCTATGGTTCAGAAAAATACTTTTTCAGAAACGGGGTGAAAGTATCACCTTTTCTTAAACGGGACGAAAATAATCGCAGACAAATCCCATCTTCAGATTCTTCTTCGGTCGGCCCTCCCACCGTGGAAACGGTCGTACTAGTTATTATGTGTTACATTAGCTATTCCAAATACTATCATCTTGCATGGTTAAAGTTTATTTAAAATTAAAATTTATTTTGGAAGATGACTTGCAATGCCTAATATTCATGGATTATATATATGTATTGCTTGTTTTGTGAGATTTGTTCTTTGCTATCATATTCTGGTGATTAGAACATATATCTCATATTTTCTCATAAGTTAAGATCTTAACTCTTGCAAAAGAGGAGTAAACTATTTTGAGAATGACTGTTTTGATCTCTCCGTGATTACATTTTTGTGAGTAAACTGCTATAGGATACCTTAAGATGTTTATTAGGGTTTGATTTACTTCCTTGAATGCGTCACCGCCAAGAAATAAGTGGTGAACTTTTATCTCTACGTTCGTACATGCATGGCTAGAGAAGTTATAATTCTTATGTTGGGTCATACCGCAATCACTAAACTCTCTTAGAGAATAGTTTTTGTCGATGATTATTTTCCTACGAGAATTTTGTATCTTAGTGTGTTAGAGCATAGCTCGGTTGAACCCACAAAGCGTTGGTATGTTAAGTTTGGTTGTCATATTTTAGTGAGCCAAAACTCATTTAAGAGTCGCTTGATTTAAATGTACTAGAGTCAACTTCGTATAGGTTAGCTTGAAAGTATTAGGATGAGACATTACAAGTATTGCGAAGACTTGAAGAAGTGAAGAAGTACGGAGCTACAACCACAACATCATCCTTTCACTTGAGGTTAGTGATATTTGACTTGAACTGTTTCATTCCCTAACGTATCTTTCAAGTCGTGCATGTAGTTGCAGAATAATCTACAACTACACCCTCAATAGAATTAGTAAAAACTCAAGAAGTTCTTGATGGTGAATGATAACTTTCTTATTAATTCTCTTTGTTGATTACATAGAATTATCAAAATGGAACTAGAATAGTTATAACTTTTTCTATTCTCTTTCCTAAGATAATTTCTTACACTCATTAAAATAACCTCTCGAATTTTACATTTGAACTCCTATTTATAGTAAAACTTATGCAGCTGTATATGAATTGAGAAGTATCGCAATTCATCCTCGCAAAATTATTTCATCCTCGCAAAACTTCATATTTCCCCGCACTACTTCTATCATCGTATCATTTTATAACTCTTTCCTCCTTTATTTATTACGACACTCGTGAACTATTATCTTGCGATATTCAGTACCTACATCTTGCCTCTTCTCATGTCAATTCTACGAAGAAGAAATGTCATGAGAATCTCTATTCTCGTAAATTTAGTGTAGTTATTACCACCCATCAAGTTCGCAACATGTCTTTTTACTTTTCCCTTACCTTTTTGACACGTTTCTTCGTAACCGTTCTTTTCAACCGTTCAAGCTTACTCGTATTAATGAGTTTCTATCTTCATCAAACTCTCTCTATTTATAAATATTATCCTTTGTTTTTGCTTTTTATTCTCTTATCTTATTCATCTTCTTCACCACTTCTTCCTCTGCAATCTCTTTTATCTTTTTTCCTTTCTATTTTCCATCTTATATTCAATGGCACCAAAGAAGAAAACTATTGAACAGATTAATGCGGAACTTGCTGATAGGGACCTCATTCTCTCTGAGATTAAAGGTTATGATAATAAATCTTCTCTCTGTGTGAAGCTCTTTACCAACTATGTTTGGGATGATCAGAAAATTTTAATCTCACGAGGTCAAATCCTCGCAGGTCTTCCTCTTCCTCTTTATGATGTTAACTTTCCTCTATTCTATGAAATTATTTCCCACCCTAATTTTTCTTGTGCCATTTACCGACTGGTGATTGTATTCGCCTCTTAGTTGAATTCGCAAATCGTGCCGCTTTTGGGAAATCTTTGTATTCAGTTGATCTTAGGAAACCTGGATTTGAAAATATGGAAATTGTTGCTGCGAATTATACAGTTGAGGGTTTCTTCAAAAATTACACAATAATTCCTGCGAGGAAAGAAGATAATCATTGGGGGTGTTCGTCTTCATCGTAAAGCTAATATTGCAGCAGATGATCTTCTCATACACGATATTGATTATGCCTCAGGAAATAATAAGACACCTCGTCGTTCTAATGATGAAGATTGGTATAAGTACCCTTTAATATTATCGGGTTCTTATATTTTCGGGATAGTAGAACTTCCTGCGAACCTTCGTAACCGCCATTATCAACCTTGGGTTTATAGAAATGTATGTACTTCCATCTCCTTATCTTTTTGTTACCCTTTAATTTCAAATGAGGTAAGAAACACTCTTGTATTTTTCTAAACAATATATTGTTGCCTCTGTTTCTTATCCTTATTTGAATTTGCAGGTTCCACTTCTTCCTGAGATTGCTGCGAGTGAAAATAAGAGTTCTACTTCTTCTAAAAGGTTTACTGTAAGACAACAAACTCTTCGTTCTGCGAAGGTTACCCAAGCTTTTGGTAGTCAAGATGATGCTCTTCGCAAAGGGAAAAGGAAACTTCAAGATGTTGTTTACGAGAGGAGGAAAAAGAAAAAACTCTCAACCAAGTATCATTCCATTGTAATCTCTTCTAATGAGAATATTGAGGAAGATCTTGGTGATGAAGATGATAAATTTCCTGAGAAGGACTTTAGTTCTAATTCTGATACCCTTTCTGACGAAGGAGATGATGATAATGATGTTGATGAAGGTGAAAATGAAGATTGCAGTATCCCAGAAACTTTTTCCCCAGCAATGGTTAGCATATCTGAGGCTTTCCTCCATTCTTCTCATGGATTAGGAAATTCTCCTACAGCGAATGCTCGCAAACTTATTGCGAAGGCTTGTAAAGTTCCTACTGTAATTGATAATAACTCCCTCAAAGGCATTTCAAGATTCGTCTCTCCTGCTTCATTATATGCTTTAGGTAGCATGGTAAGTTTCTTCTCTATTCCTTGTTTATTTCCCTTATTTTGTTGATTTCTAACCCATTTTTTCTTGTTTAGGTTGGTAGAGTTAGTTGTGCAGCTGCTTCTGATTGGGAAAGACGTCATTCTATTGCTGAAAAGAAAACTTTGAATCGTTGTAAGAAGTTAGAGGTTGAAAATTCAAATCTCCGTCAGAAAGTAGAGGATTTAAGTATTGATAACGCAGAATTAACATCCCGTCACGAAGATAATTCACAATCTGCGAGCATCGCAATTGATAATTCTTCTCTTCTTGAGGAGAATAATCAATTAAAGCTTGAAAATTCTTCTCTTCGTAATGATAAGAAGCAATTAGAAGGTAAATTCTTTGCGATGGTAATTATTTTGATTACTTTTCCTTCGTAATTTGCTAATCAATTCCTTAATTTCTCTCCTTGCTGCAGAAAATTATGCGAAGATGAATGACGATCTGGAAACTATCCTTGCTAACCGTAATAAGAAAATTTCTGATTTGAGATCTCATCTTCTAATTTCCCAGCATAACCATAGTTTATATGTCAAGCGTTTTCGAGCTAAGATGACTCGCAAGATTTGCGAAGATAATGAAATTCCTCTCAAGAAGTACCATACGCTCCTTTCCGAAGAAATTCCTGAAGATACTCCATATCTGGAAATCTCTGATAGTGAAGTTGAAGAAGAAGATCATTTTGATGGGAATAGATCGCCTGAAAAATAACTTCACTCTTTTTTGTATATCTGTTCTGTAACTTCACTCTTTTTTGTATGTCTGTTCTGTTTCTTTTCAATACAACACTTTCTTCTTGATTGCACTTTTAATCAATCCAACAATTTCTTTTTCAAAGCTTAATTTGAATTAATCTTTCTTTGATTGATTGTTTCCCTTATTCGCATAACTTGATCATGTGGAGAGAAATAATATATCTTAAAGACTTAGCTTAGTATTCCCCTTCCCCTTATTATTGCTCTTCAAATGATCAACTATCGCTGGAAGTATTAGAATATCCTTCTCAATTTATCTTACGAAGTTTCGTCTTATTGTGATTATGAATAAAAAGTCCTCCCTTTGAAGTATAAGAAATATAATCCTTTTGCCTTTTGTGGAATGTTGCGAAGTAAATAATAAATCTCCCCTTGAAGTATAGGAAGTATGAAGTATACGAAATATGAAATACCCTTAAGAAGTATAAGAAGTATAAAATATCTTTGAAGAAGTATTAGTAGTATTCAATTCATGAAGAATTTCCCAATATATGAAGAAGTATAAGAATTATTACTCACTGTATGAAGAAGTATAATAAGTACTTAACCTTCGCAAAATTAAATATCTGTTGAAGAAGTATAATAAATATGATATATTCTTGAAGAAGTATAAATAGTATTGAATTTGTGGAGAAATATTCAATATATGGATAAGTATAAGAAGTATGTAATTCTCGTAAAATTTTACGAGTATGAACTTATCTGTATTTGATTGCTATCAAAATCGCATCTTTTGTTAAGTCTTCGTGAAAATTCTTCAATGATGTTATCTTCTTTGATAGGACTTCTTGTAAAAATTCTTCAATGATATTGACGAAGTTGTCTTCGCTTTAAAACTTCATGATGTATATTCTTGTAAAATTTCTTCAATGATATCGACGAAGTTGTCTTCTTTTCAGATCTTCATAATGTATATTCTTGTATAATTTCTTCAATGTAATGAATTTCATTAATTTCTGTGGTCTTATCATGCCTTCCTAAGTAAAGGTCTTATTTTGCCACCTCTTTTGTAGTAAATTTTTGTATTTGCGATAATATGACAAGTCTGAACATTCTTGCGAACATACAACCTCGTGACATTATCGTCTTGCGATGAAATCGCAGGACATTTTTACACTTTCATGTAATAACCCATTGATCTCATCTTAACTTCTTTGTTTCATTCTGCGAGTTCTTTTTGTATGTTTTCTTTTTTTTTTTTTTTTTTTTTTTTTTTTAGAATGCTCGTAGAACTTCATTTGTTGCACAAATATGACAAGCCTTTATGTTTTCGCAAACAAGAAGCCTCGTGACATTTGCGTCTTATAGCACGTATCATCTCCCTAATGGAGGGTGATGCCCTTTATCTTCCCCTGGTTGCCCCTTCAAGGAAGCGTACATCGACCATACAAGGTTAGCTCTTCCCATTCGCCAACAACCATGCTTTTGATCGCAACCTCTTATCCTTTTTGCCTATAGGGCTTATAGTTACGAGGTTGCACCCTATGGGGTATCTTTGGGCCAAGTGCATCATTTGCCAAGACTTTTCAAAAATGGCAGATGTGGTTCAACCTCACCCGTCACTCTTGACTCAACCGTGTACCTCGGCGCCTTGATCGTTTTCTGCACTTCTTGTGCTGTGTTCTCCCTGCGAGTTATGGCTGGAGCATGTGGTAATTGTTGCGATTGTGTCTGCTTAAGTAAAAATTGATTTAGTTTTCCTTGATCAATCATTCGCAAGATTATCCTCTTGATATTATGGCTTGATATTATGGAAATTATTTGTAGAATGTCCATGAAAATGATGATATGAACAAAATTCATGACTTCTTGGACCCATTGGTGGTTCCTTTCCCATGTTCCATGGAGTTGGTATATGCTCTACCAGGATAATTGCTTGCCATATCTTTTCTACACTTGTATTCAAAGGTGGCAACTTTATCTCTTCCCTTACCATTCTTTGACCTCCTTGACCGTTGTTATAATTTTGTCTCTGGTTCCCTTGTCCAAAATAATTTTGCCTTTGTCCCCCATAATTTTCTTGTTGTTGATCTAATCTTGGAATTTGGTTATTTCCTATTCGATTATAGAAATTCCTCTCTCTATCATACTCTTCTTGATCTCTACTACCCATTGCTACCATTTTTGGCTGGCTATCATTGATTTTCTTCTCTTCTGAAATTTGCGAAGAATTTTGTGAGGATGTTTGCGAAGTACCTGCTACTACATTGATTATTTTGGGAAGTAAATTTGCTCCTCCATCTTGATTGCTAGTGTTTGCTCTTTGGATATGACTCCATCTTTTGTTTTGCTTTTCCTCTAGTGTAATGTATTCTTCTTGCAATTCTCGTAACTCTTGTCATCATTATGGAATTCTTTCTTCTGAAGATTTGAACATATAATTGTTCAGTTGCGAACATCGCATTTATAAAGGACAGAATCAAGTATCTCTCATCCACACGCCCTGCCATATCACTGCACATAGTCTTCCATCGTCTTACCAAATGCTTCAAACTTTCACCCACTCTTTGTTTTAAACCAAATACATCTTCAATACCAAGCCGTGAAGAGTGATTTGTGATATATTCTCCAAGGAAAGTTGCTTGCAAATGACTGAATGCCGTAATAGTGTTCTTAGGGAGTCCTTCGAACCACTTTAAAGCTTCCCCTATTAAACTCGATGCGAAGTACTTGCATAACACAGCATCATGATTCTCCCATTGTAACATGCATCTTATGTATGCTTTAATATGCTGAATAGCACATGAAGTCCCATCAAAGATACTGGTAAGTGTGGGCAAATTGCATTTTGGTGGAATTCCTCCCAATTGTACTTCTCTAGCAAATGGAGTCCTCGCAGCTTGTTCTATTGCTTCATCTAATTGCCTTCTATCTCCTCCTCTTCTATTGTTTATCATCCCTCTCATTTATGCTAATTCTCGAAAGATCCGTGCATTTGCCTCAGAATTCTCATCCATTGGTCTTTTTAATGCAGCTTCTCTTCTTCTACGTTCTTGCGCTTCCTCCCTTGCGATCCTTCGCATTCTATCATATTCTTCATTAATGTTTTCATTTGCATAATTTTGCAAATATCTTCTTTCTAAATTATCATAATTGTTCAGTCGCAGAGCATCTTGGAATTCTTGTTCTTCCCTTTCTATTCTTCTCATTCTTCTCATGCGAATATAAGGAATTTCTTCTTCTTCATTTCTCCTCCTCTGTGATTTATTTCTTCTTGATTTGCTTGTACTCTGATTCGAGAGTTTGTTTCATTCCTCTCCACTTCTGTTTGTTGATTTACAATTCTTCTCTTAATTCTTTCATACTCAACATTTTGTTTGTTACGAGCCTCTTCATATCTTCTTACTCCATTCTCGTGATTGTTTTGATGTACTGCTTGTTATCTCTCAGTTTCTTCCATAAGTTGATGTTCTTCCTCTCGATTCTGATTGTTTTCTCTAGGATTTGGCCTTGTTCTTAAATTCTCCATGTTTTGTTCGTGGTTTGGTATTAAAATGAAACGATTCTCTTGATTTCTTTCACCTTGATTCTGCGCTTGTTCTTGCATATTATTTTCATTATTGATTATCGGTGAATTTTGTCCTTCTCTTTCTGTTCTAACATTTGATCTTGCAACACTTTGAGATTTCCTTCTTTGTAGCATCTCATTTTCCATCCTCAATTCTTGATTTTGTCTTGTTAAATTGGCACGTTCTTCAGCTTCGATCATTCGTTCTTCTTGGATTCCTTGTCTCAATGTTTCTAACATCTCCCTTTCTCTTTCAAGAATTGTTCCTCCCATCAACCTCCCATTTTCTCTGATTTGTGGTTCTCTATCTTCTTCTTCTGGTGTATCAGTTCTCCAAGTGTGTATACTCACTCGATCATGATCTATTATTTGTTGAGCTTGATTTCTTCGATTACTCCTTCTCCTACTAGGTTCTCCTGTTATATTTGCTTCTCCTCCTGCGAGTCTTACACTTCTTCTTACTTCAGTTAATGGTTCTGATGTGTTTCTTCTTCTTGTCATTTTTCTGGTACATGAATTCTTCAAATCCCTGTTTCTAGCGCCAATTATGTAGTTGCAGAATAATCTACAACTACACCCTCAATAGAATTAGTAAAAACTCAAGAAGTTATTGATGGTGAATGATAACTTTCTTATTAATTCTCTTAGTTGATTACATAGAATTATCAAAATGGAACTAGAATAGTTACAACTTTTTCTATTCTCTTTCCTAAGATAATTTCTTACACTCATTAAAAGAACCTCTCGAATTTTACATTTGAACTCCTATTTATAGTAAAACTTATGCAGCTGTATATGAATTTCGAAGTATCGCAATTCATTCTCGCAAAATTATTTCATCCTCGCAAAACTTCATATTTCCCCGCACTACTTCTATCATCGTATCATTTTATAACTCTTTCCTCCTTTATTTATTACGACACTCGTGAACTATTATCTTGCGATATTCAGTACCTACAGTGCATATTGAAAACACAAAACTGCGAAGCATGAACACTCTAGATAGACATAGTATTAAGGAATAAAATATGAAGTTTCTTGATTAACCATTAAACTATGTATATAAGACACCAACATAATCGTATGAATGCTATTGTTATGATGTATGGGTATGAGGTGAGGATTTCATCCTAGGGAACAATGTTTACATGTGTTCTAAGTAAGTAAGTTCATGATATATATTGTGAACCGAAAAGGAAATCGCCAGGCGTTATTGGGACTGTTCTTCATTGCAAATATTATGAACGACCAATATATGTGATTAGTATAACCGCTCATGACTGGGTTGTGTTCTTAGTAAAACTATTCACATGAGGCCTGATTTATGTATTGGTATGACTTTTATTAGTGAAACCGATCTTAAGTAATCACCTGGGGTATGATCGGGTTTATGAGTGTCTAGACAAATTTGGGAAAGGGGAACCGATCCTATGAAGAGGTGCAGTACATCACAAGGGAGAATCGATCCTTTTATGAGGTGCAACAAGGTTTATATAAGAAATGGGAACCGATCCTATGAACATGTGCAACACATTTTTAGGCAAGGGGGAACCCATCCTATGGACATGTGCAGTGCATAGAAGTTAGATAACAAATATATGTGGGGAACCGATCCTAGTACCTAGTCAGCCGTATCTTTGGTAAGCTAGTGTAACTATGCATATTACTCACATGGAGGTAGACCCGAAACTTGTTTTGGTAGAACTGTACACCCATGGTTTGTGATTGAGTGGTACTTGATCAATCACATATTTCATGAAAGTCAGATGAACCAATTCTAAACTTGATTGGAAGTGTCGTAAATCGGTTTTGAGTGAGCAAGTATGAAAGAGGACTTGCAAGAGTAAGATGCCGACACAGTTTGAACACGCGCACTAATGTGTATTCTTTTATTATTCAAAGATATTCCTTAACGGCTAAGAAGGAAGTAAATCCCAAGATCGAGTTTAAATAAGTTAAGAATCTTTTAATTAAGGTTTTTAATTATATATGGAAAATAAGAATTAGTAATGTGCATTTACTAGTTAAAGATTTTCCAATGAGATTTTGATCATTATATTTGGACAGTGCATTCACATGAATTATGAAAACCGAATTTGGGTTATTATGGAAAAATATCTTGAGAATATTTTCAGTTTTGGAAATTCCTTGGTGTCCAAACTTTCTTGTCTATACATACTTTGAGTTTGCATTTCTAGCAAACTAATCCTTTGTGACAGTAAACTTCCTCTGTTGTACTGTTACTGGTGAAGCCACCTATCGGAGAGGAGAGTAATCTAATTAGGTGAAATCTCATACGGCCGCTCAATTCAAGGTTTTTTTTGGGATTGAGAAGCTTTAGCGCGACCCGTTGGTAGGAAACTAGATATTGCGGTTTATCTTTAGTTTTCTCATTGATTTGATTGACTAAAGGTGGTTGAACTTTGATTGCACCTAGTTTGTTTATGCTTGAGAATCTTTTCTTCTGATATAAGGTTCACTCAAACTAGTTCAAGGTTTCGATAGGGATCTTTAGACTGTTGTTAGATCTAAAGACGATCTTGTCATAATCCATTATTAACAGACTCTGTTATGTGTGTGATTGATCACAAGAGATTCAAGTAGTTGTGTGCAGGTGTTTATTGAAGATCTAAGTAGATTTGAAGAAAAAGAAGAGATAGAAGATTTCTGACTTGGTTTTATAATCTTTGGTGTGCACAATACTTGTTTGGGTAACAGAGAATCCAATTAATAATCGGTTTATCCTTGTGGTAGATTGGATTGATTAATTGAGAAGATCGGCATCAACACAATTCTTTGGATTAAGAGTGTTATTGGCTTAATCTTACCGATTTCCTTTTGGTGATTGAACATAAGATAGATATTGGAACCTGGCAAAGGAGTCTATGTTAAGATAAATAAAAGAGCCTTTGCGTAACTCATATCACTTTGTTGAAGAGAGTTGATACCAAACAGATTTGTTGTTCCTTTACCGTTTGGAATACGAACCAAAGGAATTGGTCCAAGTACGTGACTTGTTTACAGGTTGGAGGCGTGGGAATACAAACATAACTAGGTGAACTATAGGTTTAGTTGCTTGGTATCAACTATACTAAGTTGGTTTATTTTGTATAGCGGCTTAATCCTGAGACTATTCAATTCTGGACAAGGTCCATTTGTGGTTTCCTCGTTAACAAAATCTTGATGTGTCATTTACTTTATATTTCCTCATTATAATTGTTATTATAATTAAAGTAAATTTCACAAACGTTAATTCCTATTTACTTGATACGTGAATCATATTGTGTTTGGTTAAGTCCGAAGCTTTGTATCAAGTAAACATACTTCGTTGTTGTATTATCTCGATCTCGTATCCATAGATGATCACACGAAGTTTGAACCAATTAGTTCTATTGTCTTGACTTAGTCCATAGACAATCACTTTCGGAGAAAGGACTTATAGGAAGCAAAAGTTATAGCTTGAGGTATATTTGGGTACCCTCGCCTTTTCAATTGGTATCAGAGCAGGCAAACACAAAAAGATCTAACAATCTGTGTTTGATGCGATCCATCCTATAAGATATGAGTCAAAGTAGAGTTAAGCGAGAGCGAAAACTAAAGAAAGACTCATTTAATGTATCGCAAGACGTTCAAAGTTTTGACTTTAAGAAATGCTTAAAAGGAGATTCTTCATCAAGTTCTACTTGCTCTTCTGATAATAAGTCTGAAGGTTCTATAGAGGAGATTAAGTTAAGCCCTGTATTCGCAATCAATGATTCAGACTCCAAAAGATCTCTTTTTAATAACGAGATATCTTTGATTTCTATATTGGAGATTTCTGATGAAAGATCAAGTGTAAAAACTTCTGAACTAAAGGAATAGAACAAACAATTTCTTATTTGTTCTAATGATCTTCTTTCAACACTTGAAAGAGAACGAGATTTAACTTTAAAGTTTGAAAATCTCAATGAAGAGCATAACTTGCTGAAAGAAGAATACTTACAACAATTTCTTATTTATGAAGAGGTAATTGAGAAAAATCAGGAATTTTTTAAATCAATTAAGATTGAATATGAAAGGATTCATCAAGATCACAAGAAGTTTAGGGAAGATACTTCTCAATAAATACAGGGTCTTGGAGAAAAACTTGTTGAATTTGTGCAAGGATTAACTCTCAACAAAAGAGTTTTGAAGAGAAAGAAGGTGTATATCTTTCACGAGAAAAACACCTTAAGGCTGATTTAGCTGGTGCTCTTCATAAAATCAATACATTAGAAGAAGAAATTTTGGACCTTAAAAATTTCAATGTTAGCTCAAATAATTTAACCTCAATGTTAGAAGCAAGTAGAAATCATCGTGATACACGAGGATTGGGCTATAAGGGAATAAATGCTTCAAATATTAACAAAGAGGTAAAATTTGTTAAAGCTACTAATTATTCCCAACCAGAGGCTTCCACTATTGACAAAGATGAATACTATTTCTTGTAAAGAAATAAAGCCAGTCAAGACTGAGAATTGTGTTCAACCAGCAGCAATCAAAGAGTGCACTTCTGCTAATGTCAAGAAAGCAACAACGTTGAACAAGGATAAGAGGGAGAAGAAAACTCGTCGAGCTCCAATACAAGAGGATCCACAAAAATGTAACAATAAAACTTATACTTCATATATTTATACTAATTAAGAATTGTTATTATTGTGGTAATAAAGGACATTTGCAATGGGATTGCAAAGTTCGTAAGATGCAAGATGCACTTTCTATTGTATCAAACAAATTGGCTAAGTTTTCTCCCCATAAGAACTCAGATCAGTATTGTCCTAAGTTTAGGCAAAAGAATTATTATAATGATAGTTCAAATTTTGCATATCACTCGTCAAGGTCATTTCATAAAAGACCAAATTATACAAAGAGAGATGACTTTTTAAATGCAAAAACAAGATCTGATGTTCCAAATTGGAGAAAGGGTTGTTTCGAAAAATATTCAAAAGGACATTAATCCTAGTCGTATGAAGGAGAAAGCTGCTCATGCGAAACCCAACTCTAAATGGGTTCCTAAGTCCTCCTTAGTCAAGAAGGGACCAAAAGTTAGTCACAAGAATGACTCTAAGCTGTTAATTGTTGGTGACAATAATTACAAGAGTCTTTTTGAAAGGCTAAAGAAAGACATTATGTCTGAAATCTCTTGTACTATAGTAAAGGTTGTGATAATGACACTCTTCATCACAAGTCAAAGAATAAAAACAAGATATGGAACAAGAGAAAACAAATCAAGCAAGAGGTCAAGAATGAGTCTGTCTTAGTCACTCGTGAAGAATAATACAAGACTGAACTTAACACAACCTAGTTGTGTTAGAATGTGCACGCTCACCTTGGTGCTCAATTTTGAAAGGTGAGAAAGCACATGAAACTGATCACATGATCTCTCAATTATTATATGACTAATTAACATATTTAGGAGATTTCTTTTCTTTTATACTCATACTTTCTCAATCTATATTTGGGTTTTTAAATTGTGAGTTTATGATGTTGATATTTTCTGATCATATATGTGTAGCTCTTGTTTTTACGGTTAAAACGAGCCAAAAATCACTGAATTCGGACATCGTATGCAAAAGTTATGTCCAAAACAGTTTAGTGTTGTGATTTGTCACAAGTAACACTTGGGGGGAACCGATCCTATGGAGAGGTTCAATGGGGGGAACCAATCCTATGGAGAGTCCCCATACGATGAAGTGTAAAACTGTTTTGCCCATAACTTCTTCGTCCGAACTCGGAATAACCTCATTCTTTTTGCGTTGTTCTCGCAATTCAATTCCCTAGAGGATAAAGGTAATTGGAATACTTGATTCTTTGTTGAAAATTTATTGTGTATTGCATTTGTGTTTATGGGATGTTTGATTTCGGTTTTTACCTTGATATTCGATCTCATAATATGTTGAGAACCCTTATGGTTTGAGTGACTTTTTGATTTAGCAAGATTAATTTCTAGCCCATGTTGGTAGGCTTTATCAAAGGATCATGAGGGGTTCATGTAGAAACAATATGTGAAAAAGTCACAATATGTTGAATCGGTTTTGGTTTAGCATAAAAGCATATGTGTTTCGACGGTTTTCAACTTTTGCTTGCAATTGTTAAAACCGATTTTCAACCTTTCTCTGGTAAAGGTTGGTTGTTGTTATTCTTTCGTTTTTGGCATAAGGATGACAACATAATGGTATTTCGATATCAATTCTCCATAGAAGAAGAAGATGCGATCATATTGGAGAGGTTGGATGCAAAATTGAGGTAACAATCTTGTTCGTTAATTGTTTTCCTGTTTTAAGAAAAGCCTATTTTTATTTGATATATATATTGCTTTTGCTTAAACGAAATTGTCGGTACAATTGATGTGTTTATTCCATTATGTATGTGTGGATGTTTGTGTGATTCAATTGTTTCCGGTTAAGTAAAACTATTGTTATCTTGCTTTGTTGTGTGATATCAATCGCTTAGGCTTACGAAAGTTTGGTGCAATTGCGGTGCTTTAATGTTTATGTTATTTCAATTGCTTCCAGTTAAGTAAAACATTTGTTATCTTGCTTTATTGTATGGTATCAATTGTTTAGGCTTACAAAATTTTGGTGCAATAGTGAAACTTTAATGATACATGTTGTTTGAATTGCTTCCAGTTGAGGTGAATAATTATGCAAGTTGATTTATTGGTTTGTATGAATTATTTATGGCTTAATGAATGGATATATTGACGGGATGAGTTGTTTAGTCTAATTCAATTCCGGATAAGCTAAGCTAAGTTAATTCTGATCTTAGCTAGACTTATCAAAGTGGAGGTTTCGGTTATTCAAGTATAGATGAATGCCTAAACAAGGAAATGCTAGTTAACTAACCTAGTATTTGGCTTGTTTAAAAATCTATAGGTCTAAGTTATATGGATAATTAGAACCTGATGAGAAAAATGGAGTTTATCTTTGTTTTTGTCTTATCGAATGAAGCGGTTGTATTTATATAATCGGTTTAACAAAGGAACTAAGGTTCTTAGTTGATTTTTGGTTTGCTAAACTAGTTGGGAAAATTGCTTCGGGTAATTATTTCCATGATAAAATATCAAAACGTAATTACTTTGTAGTTTCGTTTTTGATATTGGTTATAAAAAATGGTATGTAAAACCCTCGTGCTTGACTCAACAGGTTGCAAGTTTATTTTTGAGATTTGTCAGATCCTTTTCGTGTTGTCCTTTATTTTTTCATTTCTTTGTCATTTTTGTGACAAAAAGGGGGGGAATATATGGAGTAAACAGGTGATGTTGGTATTAATTTTATATTGATTGGTGTCACTAGGGAAGAGGATGATGGTGCTTGAAATGTTTATCTAACGAATGAGGAAAATCACAGACTAAGGGGAGTAACATATCATATGATTTGGATAACAAAGACGCACGGATTGAAAATCTACCTATCTCACCTTTAGGGGGAGTATGAGCTTTGATATTATAAATGAGATTTGTTATTATAATGTCAACATCGGCATTCTAAGGATTGAATTAATGCAGGTTATGTGCTGTTGAATTCAGGAATCAAGTGTATGTGTAATGAATTATTGTAATTTGTTTATCCAAATGGTTTTAAGAGTTTTGTCACTAAAATTGACAAAGGGGGAGATTGTTAGAGCATAGCTCGGTTGAACCCACCAAGCATTGGTATGTCAAGTTTGGTTGTCATATTTTAGTGAGCCAAAACTCATTTAAGAGTCGCTTGATTTAAATGTACTAGAGTCAACTTCGTATAGGTTAGCTTGAAAGTATTAGGATGAGACATTACAAGTATTGCGAAGACTTGAAGAAGTGAAGAAGTACGGAGCTACAACCATAACATCATCCTTCCACTTGAGGTTAGTGATATTTGACTTGAACTGTTTCATTCCATAACGTATCTTTCAAGTCGTGCATATTGAAAACACAAAACTGTGAAGCATGAACACTTTAGATAGACATAGTATTAAGGAATACAATATGAAGTTTCTTTCTTAACCATTAAACTTTGTATATAAGACATGAACATAATCGTATCAATGCTATTGTGATTATGTATGGGTATGAGGTGAGGATTTCATCCTAGGGAACAATGTTTACATGTGTTCTAAGGAAGTAAGTTCATGATATATGTTGTGAACCGAAACGAAAATCTCCAGGGGTTATTTGGACTGTTCTTCATTGCAAATCTTATGAACGACCAATATGTGTGATTAGTATAACCGCTCATGACTTGGTTGTGTTCTTGGTAAAACTATTCACATGAGGCATGACTTATGTATTGGTATGAATTTTATTAGTGAAACCGGTCTTAAGTAATCACCTGGGGTACATCACAAGGGGGAACCGATCCTTGTATGAGGTGCAGCAAGGTTTGTAGAAGAAAAGGGAACCGATCCTATGGACATGTGAAGTGCATACAAGTTAGATACCGAATATATGTGGGGAACCGATCCTAGTACCTAGTCAGTCATATCTTTGGCAAGCTAGTGTAACTATGCACAATACTCACATGGAGGTAGAACCAAAACTTGTTTTGGTAGAACCGTACACCCATGGTTTGTGATTGAGTGGTACTTGATCAATCACATAGTTCTTGAAATTCAGATGAACCAATTCTAAACTTGTTTGGAAGTGTGGTAAATCGGTGTCAAGTGAGCAAGTATGAAATAGGACTTGCAAGAGTAAGATGTCGACACACTTTGAACCTGCACATTAATGTGTATTCTTTTACTGTTCAAAGATATTCCTTAACGGTTAAGAAGGAAGTAAATCCCAAGGTCGAATTTAAATAAGTTAAGAATCTTTTATTTAAGGTTTTTAATTATATATGGAAAATAAGAATTAGTAATGTGCATTTGTTATTTAAAGATTTTCCAATGAGATTTTGATCATTATATTTGGATAGTGCATTCACAGGAATTATGAAAACCGAATTTGGGTTATTATGAAAAAATATCTTGAGAATATTTCCGGTTTTGGAAATTCCTTGGTGTCCAAACTTCCTTGTCTATAAATACTTTGAGTTTGCATTTCTAGCAAACTAATCCTTCGTGACAGTATACTTCCTCTGTTGTACTGTTACTGGTGAAGCCGCTTATCGGAGAGGAGAGTAATCTAATTAGATAAAATCTCTTACGGCCGCTCAATTTAAAGTCTTCTTTGGGATTGAGAAGCTCTAGCGCGACCCGTTGGTGGGAAACTAGATATTGCGGTTTATCTTTAGTTTTCTTATTGATTTGATTGACTAACGGTGGTTGAACTTTGATTGCACCTAGTTTGTTTATGCTTGAGAATCTTTTCTTCTGATATAAGATTCACTCAAACTAGTTCAAGGTTTCGACAGGGATCTTTAGATTGTTGTTAGATCTAAAGACGATCTTGTGATAATCCATTGTTAACAGACTCCGTTATGTGTGTGATTGATCATAAGAGATTCAAGTTGTGTGCAGGTGTTTATTGAAGGTCTAAGAAGATTTGAAGACAAAAAAGAGATAGAATATTTCTGACTTGGTTTTATAATCTTTGGTGTGCACAATACTTGTTTGGGTAACATAGGATCCAATTAATAATCAGTTTATCCTTATGGTAGATTAGATTGATTAATTGAGAAGGTCGGCATCAACACAATTCTTTGGATTAAGAGTGTTGTTGGATTAATCTTACCGATTAACTTTTGGGGATTGAACATAAGATAGATCTTGGAACCTGACAAAGGAGTTTATGTTAAGATAAATAGAAGAGCCTTTACGCACTCATATCACTTGGTTGAAGAGAGTTGATACCAAATAGATTTGTTGTTCCTTTATTGTTTGGAATACGAACCAAAGGAATTGGTCCAAGTACGTGACTTGTTTATAGGTTGGAGGCGTAGGAATACATACGGAACTAGGTGAACTATAGGTTTAGTTGCTTGGTCTCAACTATACGAAGTTGGTTTATTTTGTATAGCGGATTAATCATGAGAGTATTCAATTCTGGTCAAGGTCCCGGGGTTTTTCTGCATTTGCGATTCCTCATTAACAAAATCTTGTTGTGTCATTTACTTTATATTTCCGCATTATAATTGTTATTATAATTAAATTAAATTGCACAAACGTTAATTCCTATTTACTTGATACGTGAATCCTATTGTGTTTGGTTAAGTCCAAACCTTTGTATCAAGTAAACATACTTTGTTGTTGTATTGTCTCGATCTCGTATACATAGATGATCACATGAAGTGTGAACCGATTAGTTGTATTGTCTCGACTCAGTCCATAGACAATCACTTTCGAGAAAGGACTTATAGGAAGGAAAATTTATAGCTTGAGGTATATTTGGGTACCCTCGCCTTTTCATAGTGCATTTAACATTAAGATCGCTATTTTTAGCTTCTTTTCTCGTAGCTGGCTAGAAGAGAGAAAAACATTGGGATACTTATTTACTTTGTTCATCACTGGCGAGTAAATTTGTATGTACAAGGAAAATCTTTCTCTTGCGATTAGAGTTAAGGTCACTCATGTTGCTCTGTCGGGAATAATATCAAATGGGGCAGAGTTCTTTTGAACTTGTGCTTAATGGTAATATCTTCGTGGGGGATGTGGAATTGTAGGAGATTCTTGTACCTTTATATATCTTTGACACGAACCTAGGTTACTTGGTGAAATCTTTTAAACTAAATGTTTGTATGTGGTCTCTAGTCTTGAATATTCTTTTGATTAATTCATCTTGATCCCGATTTTCCTCCTTTGCCAATTTTGTTGACAAAGGGGGGGGGATTATTAAGTAGCATCTTACTATATTAACATAAATCTTTTTTGAGCATCATGTAAGGGGGAGTGGATTATTATCTATAGGCTTTGACTATTTTGCAAAAGAAATAAGTATTGACTAAGGGGGAGAACATACCACTGTAGTATTGCTTCAAAGTTGTGGTACAATGGAACTTTGAGGAAGGTAACAATATTATGTTTCTGTATAACAACCGATGATTAGAGTGTGATTACCTCATTATAGTAAAACTCTTTTTGAATATTCACATAAGTTGTTATCCCGGCGGATCTTCAACAACAAAGGTGTTAAACGAACACATGCATGACCATAGAATAAATTTAAGTACGAGAACTCAAGACGTTTGTTGAAGAACCAAGGAAATCAAGCATAGTGGATTGAGCTGAAAAGTTTATTTATTTTGAACCCATATGTATTGAATAGTTTTGTCACTAAATTGACAAACATGGAGATTGTTAGAGCATTTCTCGGTTGAACCCACAAGTTTTGTTATCTCAAGCTTGTTCCCAATGTTAGATGATAAAAACTATATCTTTATTTCTAGTCTACTAATTCAAGTCTCAGACTAGGTCAGAATTTGGTAGTTGAGTATCATACATCACCCTCGAAGACTGAAGATCGATGAAGACATTTGGTGAACTTCTGTAACAGGTATGTGAAGACTAAACCATTCTATTTTACACATTATCTTACCTTTCTATCTTTTTGAGACGATGACGTATGACTTCTAGTAGATTTACAAAGAAGAAGTTTCAAGTCAAGCTTGTCTTGTTAAAAATCTAGAAGTGTGATTCGGAGCAAATATGTTCAATGATCCTTAATATTATTTGTTTGCATATTTTCAATGATTTTGGTTTTGACATATTATTTTTTTAATTTTTGTTTTTGCTCCAAAAGTAATCCATGGTTGATGGTAAATATGAATCTCTATTAAGACTACATTTTTTTTTTATGTCAAAAGACATATTTCATGATAAGTATATGTCTCGAATTGATCGGATAATCCCTAACGAAATTTAAAGTTTTCGTTTATGAGATGAAAAATTCCACCATGATCAGGGTGAGAGATACACTATCAGAAGCTTGTTTTAATTAACTTAAATTTTTATATCTTGCTCTCCCAACATGATCAAATCGAAAAACGCTGTTACTATCAATTGGTGCGAAATGTCTCATTTTGCTTTTAGATAAGCTTTTGACTCTTGAAAGGAAAATCCAGTCACATATAGCAAAAAGTAGCATTTTAGAATAAGCTAAGATCCACATTCTCATAGTTCATATCTCCTCGCTGGAAGATGGGGAGATTATAATGCCTACGAGAGCTGGTACCAGTATTTCTATGATTTTTTTTTGAAGATATGCATACACTTGAGAATCGTGTAGGATCGTGATAAGCTAATATGATTGTCGAACATTCAGTAGCTACTGACATTTAAAAAAAAATGGTAGTTTCGAACCCCTTTGCAAAGGAATATCGACATATGTGATTGGTTGGCATACAATCCAAATTAAGTTGGATTAATTTCTCGATTAACGCAATTTCGGATCCAATACTTAACACCATAAAATTTCCAAGCCTATTACTTACATGATGGTGTTGTTATAATGCGTTATACGAGAAATTTGTTCATTGTAAAAACGATTTTGAGGGTTTCATTTTTCCCCCCTCAAACCCTAGGATTGATTCAACAATATTCTTTTCTCCCTGAATAATGCATTTGACGTGGTAGTCTTTGAATGACTCATATTGCATTAGGAGAATATATTCAAATTTGTAATCCTTGTAGGATTCAATTTATTTTCAGGCAGCCACCTGACTCGATCATATCAGGTTTAACAATCCTTTAAGTGTTTTTAGAAATTTGGTACAAAACCAAAAATCCGGATTAATCAGTTGAAGATATCAACTTTATAGGTCTCTTGAAGGGTCCTTAAAAACACAAAAATCCACGTTTTAGCAGCATAAATTCTATTTTCTTTCCTTTCTTAAATCTGCAGTTAGAATTATGCTAGCATAAACTCGTCTTTAAGATAGACTAGAGTTATTATTTTGATTCGTTTTAAAAAAAAAAAAAAAACTCATGTAGTTGAGTTAGCATCCATATTTACGTCAAAAGTTGTACTCTTTTCCCTTTGTTTCAAGTTTTGTCCCATGTGGTTTTCCTGACAAGGTTTTAATGAGGCAACATCTCATTGGCGTTTAATTTTCTTCTAAAATGTTGATATTTATGCTCTTTTTCCTTCGCCCAAAATTTTTCCCATCGGGTTTTACTGGCAAGGTTTTAGTAAGACAATTTAATTCAACATGATGGTCATCCAAGGGGGAGTTGTATCAATTTTGGTTGATTAGTGGATGCCCACATTTGATTAAACCAAATCAACTTAATCATCTCCTAAGAATTTGGATTTCCTTCTCACAAATACGATTTTTGTTCACGTATGATAAGGTATTCATATCTTGGCACTTTGTTAAAGAAACTACATCAACTATTTCTGCAAATCATCTCCAAGAAATTAGCGATCCAAGACACAAGTACTTAATGTATTGAAAGAAACATGAAGACTCGAGAACACTACTATTAGAAGACAAACGCAAAAGAAGACTTCATCAACTGGTAGATTTCTCACGAAAGCATTGCCGTCTCCAGCATTCAAGAAATTCGTTTATCGAAATTGGGAAGTGTCGACTCGAAGATTTGCAAGCCAAGACTTAAATGAAGTACTTATCAGGGGGAGCGCCATCATCAAAGGTGCATTTACTGTACTTATCGCGTTGTACTCTTTTTCCTTCGTCAAGGTTTTAACGAGGCAACATATGGGTGTCCAACACTGTCTGAGTCTATACATGCTTATGCAATTTCAGGTTTTTCTCTTTTTGAGTTTTCCTGATATGCTTGTAATGAAAGCCACAGTGGTCATCAGGGGGAGTGTTATAAACCAAGTTTATTTACTAAGATGCCCTTCACGTCTAAGTTTAGGGTTTACATATTTTGAACACCAAGTCTTCTATCTATATAAATAGAAGCTTAAACATTGTATTCTATACGCATAATAATAAAAATTCTTCTCCTATTTGCTCTCTATTTTCTGTCTCATTCGCTATTCACAATAACGAGCCTTTAATTAGGAACGGAGGGAGTAATTAAATATACTAATTTAGCCATTATGAAAATATTTTGGATATGGGTCTTCAAAATTACTAACCGGTTACCCTATTTTGTTCTAGTAGGAAATACCATTAGGTCCTAGGAATAATATATTAGGATGAGTCTAGTCCATTTGACCCAGTCAAATATCTGTTTGGTCCTATTTGGTAATATAAATTATAGTTTGGTCCTAAAAATTATTATTTGGTCCTACGCTGATGTCATGGATGAAGTAAATGTCATCATGTAGTGGCACAAATACCCTTTTGGGACCAAATATATAGAAAGAAACCCAAGAAAATATCTAATTTTCAGATTTACTTTCTCTCTCCTCCTATTTTCAGATCTAGTTTCTCTCCTCCCAATTTTTTCTTTTTTCTGTTGCTGCTCATGAAGACGATGAAGAACGACGAATTTTTTAGGTTTTTCTGCTGCTGTGTATGACGAAGAAGAAGAAAAACACAAAAAAATACATTACTGCTGCTGTTGTTGGCGAAGAAGAAGAAAAAGGTGAAGAAGAAGAAGAAAAAAATTCTGCTACTGTTGACGAAGAAGAAAAAGACGAAGATGAAGAAAAAGACGAAGAAAATGATATTTTATGTTGTTGTTGTTGACAAAGAAGAAGAAAAAGATGAAGAAGAAAAAGACGAAGAAGAAGAAACACATTTTCCTGCTGCTGTGTATGACGAAGAAGAAGAAAAAGATTTTTTCTGTTGTTGTTGCTTAAGATGAACTTTATTCCTGGGAATGAAGTCTGTTTTATTAGCTTTTTGTATGGACTTCATTCCTGGGAATGAAGTCTGTTTTATTTAGCTTTTTGTATGGACTTCATTCTTAGGAATGAAGTCTGTTTTATTTAGCTTTTTGTATGGACTTCATTCCTGGGAATGAAGTCTGTTTTATTTAGCTTTTTGTATGGACTTCATTCACGTAAGAACATTTACAAAAAAAAAATTAACACGGAAGGATATTTTTGTCTATTTAAATATGTTTAAATAATTATGGACCAAACAGTAAAGGCGTTTGACCAAAGGACTAAACAGAAATGGGCCCACCTAAAAAGGGACCAAACGGTCGGTTCTATTAGGTAAGCCTCTCTGGTATTTCCATAAGCCCGTATATTAAGTTTCCTTTTCAAACATCGGTTGCAAAATTTCTCTAAAGCCCTGCTAAACCCCTGCAGGAGCAGTTCATGATGTATACATGGAGAGAGATTTAATCTGTAAGTTTCCTTGTTATTTGGTGGGATACCAACTATTAGGATTCCTTATTCCTTATCAGTAGTTTCAGAGTTTAGGTTAATTCAGTAATAGAATTCTGTTCAGTTAATTCAGTAATAGAATTCTGTTCAGTTAATTCAGTAATAGAATTCTGTTTTGTTTCCTATAAATAATAGTCTGTGGTAGATTGTTATTTATGCTTTGGTTACTTGATTATGTATTGATATCCAATCCTTATTCATCATCAGTTTAGGGTTTCAATTTTCATTAATTCGCTTTCCAATTTCAAGTTTTTTCTTCTTCCGAAAACCCTAATTCTGTAATCGGCACAACTGTAGTTGGCACAAATCTCTTAATGACTACTTCATCACAAACTCAATCAAACCCATTCTCTTCTTCTTCTGCATCCCCTTCTACATTTGTATTTGAAACCCCTTCCACTGGAACTGCAGCAGCATTTGGTTCATCTGCTGGACCTTCAACAAGTCGTTCCTTAAGAGGAGGATCTCAACAACATTCCACACCATTAAAAGATTTGTCTACTACAACCCTTAGCTTTGGAGTCACTTCTGCGTCTACCAAAACAGCAGAACCTGCAGGCATTGGTTCTTCAGCCCTGGGTGTGTCAGCTGTGTCAAATGCGGCATCAGCTTTTACTATGCCCTCGTCTGGAGATCCAACTGCTTCAACAACATCTGCAGCTATTCCTTTTCCTAGCATGTTTTCTTCAACTTCTGCCTCTTCTTCTTCTGCACCCTTGAGCACGACTACAAAATCAACAGTTTCATTTGGAACTGGTTCAGCATTGTCCAATACCACTGTTAGCTTTACACAGGCGACTTCTCCTGCATCGGTGGCACCTGCACCCGCAAAGTCTGTGTTCTCACGTTTAGGTACGACTGGCCTACTCTCTAGCCCTGCACCTGCAAAGCCTGTGTTCTCACGTTTAGGAAGGGCAACAATCACCACCATGGATCCAGTTCTGTCAGCAAGTGCAGCCCCTGCTACTACAACAAGTGCGGTAACGACTACCCTACTCTCTAGCCCTGCACCCGTAAAGCCTGTGTTCTCACGTCTAGGAAGGGCTACTGGATTGGCATCAACAATTACCACCATGGGTCCAGTTCTGTCAGCAAGTACAGCCCCTGCTGCCCCTGCTAATACTACAAGTGCGCTAACGACTGGCCTACTCTTTAGCCCTGCACCCGCAAAGCCTGTATTCTCAGGTTGTCGAGTAGTCACCGACACGATACCTGATTCCCCGGCTCTGGGTCTCAATTCTTTGCAAGCTGCTACCTCTGCTGGTTCCACACAATTCATTACTACTCCTAAACAAGAACCTGAACCCCTGGTCCTTAAAGTTGCCGATCCGGATTTTTATAACTTCGACAAGAATAAGAGTGAAGAATGCTTTGCAGTTGATCAGAAGTGGGCCGTTTTTGACAATTTAGATCTTATGCCCAGAAAATATGTTCAGATCAACAAAGTGTATTCACCTTTCAAGGTGGATGTTACATGGTTGGAGTTTATTGCTGAGGATATCAATGAGACTGCTTGGAAGAGAAGTGGGTTACCTGTTGCTTGTGGGAAGTTCAAATACGAGAAGACTCAGAAAACTGATACAATTACAGCTATGAGTTCATTCTCACATATGATTTTCAGGAAAAAAAATGCTAATGAGACTTGCAGCATCTATCCCCGGAAAGGGGAAACTTGGGCCCTCTACAAGAACTGGAACATTAAATGGGGCTCTGATCCGGACAATCACAGACAGTACGAGTATGAATATGTTATAGTCCTGTCAGATTACACTAAAAAATCAGGTGTTTTAGTTTCCCATTTGGTTAAGCTAAAAGGTTTTGTATGCCTTTTTAAGCCAACCAATAACAATGGCATGGCTTCCTTTCAGATACCATCCAACGAGATGTTAAGGTTCTCTCACAGGGTTCCCTCATTTAGAACAAATGGTAAAGAACGAAAAGACGTCCCTGAAGGTTATTTTGAACTTGATACCTGTTCCCTTCCCAGTAACCTTGAAGAAGTGCCTGGGGTCATTAAAGTGGAAGCTGAAACTGTTAATTGTAATAATAATGGTTCGTTAATATCGGTAGATAAGCATCCATTACAGAAGAAGAGAAAAAATCCTGATGCAGAGAGTACCTTGGATGGGAGTTCCCGAGGTGGCAATAAGTCTTCTAGGATGTCAAATGGAGGCTATAAGAATCCCAATGAAGAAAAGCGAGCAGCAGAAGCTTCTGGTCATCCTCCGAATAAGAGCAAGGCTATCAGTGTTTCAGATAGCGAGAAAAATACCGCTGCTGACGCTAAGGAAATGAGTCCAGAAGTTGTGAATATCATACCTGGCAGCATGGACGAGGGTATCTCCTCCTCACCTTCTTCTTTGAAGATTTTTGAAATGCAAGGCACGGAATTGTGCAACTTTGACGAAGAGCGATCCTGCGAAAAGTTTAAGACTGGCCAGATATGGGCTGTGTATTGCAAATTGGATAAGTTGCCCAAAAACTATGCTCAAATAGAGAGTGTTGAACCGTTTCCTGTTTTTAAACTGGCTGTGAAGTGGCTTAAATCTTGCGATCCACCAAGAGGCATTATCCCATGGGTTGATAAGGAAATGCCAGTAAGCTGTGGAACATTTAAGGTCACATCTAGTGAAGTTGTTGTCTTTAGTGATTCCATTTCTTTCTCTCATCAGTAAGTGGGATACCAACTGCTAATAACATATTCACAATACTTCCAAGGGCAGGGGAAGTGTGGGCGCTATATAGTAAATTTCACTCTGACTTGACGTGCTCGGACTTGAAGAAATGTGAGTACGACATTGTTGAAATTTTAGAGGTGGTTGATGTTCATTGGATAATTGTATCAATTTTGGAAAGAATTACTGGTTTTAAGACAGTATTCAAAGCTAAAGAAAAAGAGGGACTTGATTTGCGGCTATTCCATGGATTGAATTGTATAGATTCTCTCATCAAGTGCCTACTTTCATGTTGTCAGGAGCAAGGCATGGCAAGTTGCGCGGCTGTTGGGAGCTCGATCCCAGAGCATTGTCAGTTTGTTGATATTCGATGAACCACAGAATAACAGGTTGGTGCAGGTTTCATCTAGTTTGACAAAACGTATTCTCTTTTGATATGATAACTGGAATTTCTTGTCTAATAGGCATTTTTTTGAGATTTCCTTGTTAGCTTTTAGAATTTTGGATGAAACCAATGATGTTAGTAAAGCGTTTGTGTTTTGTGGAGTTTAATAGAGTTTTACTCTGACAGGATCTGTTAGTTATTTTGTGGAGATATACTTGTGCTTATAGAGATATGTACGTATGTAGAATGTAATCAGTAAACACTTCAAAGACCGTTTATTTGGAATCATGTATAATCTCTCGCTCTTTTGATATATATTTATTTTGTTACATTGTGAACTTTAGATTGATGAAGATTTGTAGGTGACACCTTCATCCAAGTGTCTGGCATCTGCTTGGATAAAGCAGTCTAATGGTTAATCTCGGTCTTGAAATTGTTTAAAATATGATTGGTGACATTTTCAAAAGTGCGCCTAAATAAATTCTCTTCTTGTGATGCGCACTTATTAGATGCTGATGATTAAACAGTTTTTATGCATGCTAGTGCTAAATTTCATCTACAGCTTGACATGTGATTCTTAGCTATTGGGCGAAACTTTTATCATGGTTTTTAATTAAGCCAATATGATTTCCATGGTCTGATCTTTTATTGTTTGAGCCACGGCTGTGACCAGAATTTGCAGTTAGATTTTTGGTTTTTCGTATAACTCTAACAAATAGAGTGAATGTTGCTTTGCAGTTGATCATATATCAATCAACGTGCTATTCATTTGCCATATCATGTATAGCTGGGATGTTTCGTAGTACTGCAAAGATAACATATAAATACTTTGTTTGTTTCTTAATAAAATAATAAATGAATGTTGAGCTTATTATTGTACACTGCAAATGTGAAATTTGTTACTAAAGCTTGAGTTGTTTAATGCAAGTGAACCAATCTTTTGCTAGATCCAAGTGCAGGTCAGTCATATGAATACTTTACATCAACCACGGAAGATGTCAATTGTAAGCTCCTCCTGAACTTTGCTCCATTGTACCAATTTTTCTTGAAAATGTTCTTGTTCTGAACATAAGCCAAAATCCGCATCAAGCCCAACATTAAAAGATGTATCTTATGGGTCTCCTGGATTTCTTAATTTGGATCGTTAATTACCTAACGGTTAAAAATCAAATTGATAGATGATAAGATTACATCTCTTGAAGTGTGCTCATTTTTTATGGGGGTGTTTAGTTTTTAATGTAATGAAACATTCAATGGAAGCACATTAACATCTAATTTGTTTTCATATGGTCGTCTTAAATGGAAAAAATAGTGACAAAAATGTAAGATCATCTGAATCTAACTATGTTAACGGATCTTAATGCATCAGTAAAACACTTTAAAATCTTTAGCCTACGAAGTATTGCTCAGTAATGTTACTTTGGATCAAACTGGGGTTTGGCTTTAAAGTTTTATGAATCAGTAATTTTTTTTTTTCCTTCTGTTATGTCGTTTGTGAGGGAAGCTGAAACACTTGTAACCTTACTCTGATCCGTTCATTGATATCTGACCAGTCTTAAACTTTTCACAGGAACACCGCTTGAAGTTGCACAATTCCGTGTCTGGCAAACATTTGAAGAAGAAGGTGAAGAGGGGACGTCCTCCTCCACACTGCCAGGTATGATAATCACACAATCTGGACTCATTTCCTTATCAGGAGTAGCTGTGGTTTTTTCACCGTCTGAACACTGGTTGCCTTACTCTTATCCAGAGGTACTATTGACTAGCTGAGCATGGTTTATCTGACTTGTTTTTTATTAGTTAAAGCGTTGCATTTTGTTAATTTGATGTCAACTGAGTTAAATGAGCAATACTGTTGTTTAACCAGGCCTGTTGAGTCTGACATAACATAATCCAGGTCAGATGTGACAACAAAATCAGTACAAAATCTGACTAAGGAGACTCCATTCCAAGTCAGCTGTCAGACACGGAGTTATCAAACAACAAAAACCATCTTATCTGCGGTTTCTGAAATATTCACAAAGGACTACCTGAACTGAACCCACATTTATGTTACATTGAGTTAACAGGCTTTAGGATCATGGCTACGTAGCCAGTGATGCTCATTCTGATATTTTAATATTGCGCTTGCTAGTTAGAGTTAGAGTAGCCAGTGATGCTCATTTTGATATTTTAATATTGAGCTTGCTAGTTAAAGTTAGAGGACTAGAAAGCTAAACTAAGGTGGCAACGCTTTATTTTGATTGCTAATGGAATCATACTGAAGTCGTGCATTAATTGTCTCTGGCCTTCTTCCGTAGACGGAGACTCCCACTAGTTCTTATCTGTTTCTGGCCTAATATGTACATTGCTGCTTTTAGGTTGGTTTATTTGGCATAAGGTTGGTAGTGGGAGTATTATTTATTAGCTGTTGATGATTTTGTAGAATTAGGCATCTTCGTGTTGTGTGATACTTCGTTTTTTTGGCAAATTTATTTGGCACAAGGTTGTTAGAATTAGGCAGTTTCATTCTGTGGTGTTTCTTCGTTTTATTGGCAAATTACATGATGTCCTTAGAATTAGTATTATTGAGTTGCTTGAGAAAATTTTAAATGATGGAGGTAGCAGTATCTTTGTATCGGGATTATCCATTTCCTGTATACAACAAGATTTTCTCTGTAGCCAGATAATGCTACATATTGCAGTTTACCTGTAAACATCTTATACAAAATGTTTGTTGTTTTTCATTTTCATCTTCATCTGCTTTGCAGATTTGTGTATTGCATTTGTAATTACTTCTCCATGTTTGGGTTTCCATCAGAGAGAATGCATGTTTTTTGTTTTTTTTTTCTCGTATTCTTTTGTTTCCTGGATTGGACTATAAGTAGGAAATTTCACATTGTTGAATTTTCAAATTCTCAGTTCTTATCAATCAGCTTGCTTTAATCTGATTGTGCATTAGAAAATAGAGATATTTCTCCTGCCTAACTTATTCATCTTGTCTATTCTGTGCTCCTCCGGGTCATTTCAAGTCTGTAATGTAACTAATGTTCAAGTTTTTGGTGGGTTTGTCATTCATATTGGCTCCTTTGCTGGAGAGACTGGCACAATTTCTGTAGGTGATAAAGTGACCTGCAAAGTAAGTTGCACGTATCCTTTTGTGGCGGCGCAGTCATGGGGAAAAACCTGTACGCAGAACAGATTTGAAGTTGATATTGGGACTGATAGCGAAGGATGCAGGCAGCTGATTATGTGAAGGTGGTGATGGTGGTGTAGTTATCTGTTGGTGTAGGGAAAGTGAGGATGAAGGTTTGCTCGTGCAGAGACTTTACTGAGTTTGGTGCTGTTATTGTTTGTATTTCAGTTTCAAATATTGAACTATTTTAATTTTTAGTTTGTGTATCAGATTAAAATTTTGAATTTTGTGTATATTTTAGTACATTTTTTTGTATTTCAGTCTCGCATTAGAAAGACATTTGGACTGCCGACGGGTTGATTTACATGGACTAGCACCTTTCAGTAACACATAACTCATGTATGTGTAGATATTATAGGCCTTTGAGAAGCTGAACTTGCTGAAGTTACTTGCGGTCTCTGACTGTTAAATATGTACATGCCTCTATGAACCTTGTCCAATGTGCTTTGCTGCAAATAGCTTAGCTTACTGGAATTAATGTTTGAGGGCAAGCAAGTTCCCAGTTTCCAAAGAGAAGTGCCTCACAAACACAAGCCCCCGGTACCCTTTTATCAGTCGTGCCGCGAAAATGCATGCACGTGACTCAGGTCAGCTTTCAAAATTTGCTTAAAAGAAGTTTTCTCCAACTCTGAATACCCCCTGCCCAAACACTGTCTTTGGGTTCTTTTACGATTCAAAAATTCAATCAAAATTTGGACAAGAATTTATCAATCGATTCATGGAGATTTAACCTGTAAGTTTACTTCTTCTTCATCATTGTTTTAGGGTTTCAATTTCATTAATTTTGCTTTGAATGATACTCCTAATTTCAAGGTTTTTCCTTTGATTGATAAACCCTAATTCCTTAAAATTGTTCGGCACAGATTTTCCAATGTGGACTTCATCACAAACTCAATCATCCCCATTTTCTTCTTCTACATTTGCATTCGGAACTGCCACCTCCTCTTCCTCTTCTTCCTCACAATTTTCATCTACCCCTTCTTCCACTGGATCATCTTTTTGTATTACAGCAGCATTTGGTTCATCTGCTGGACCTTCAACAAATCTTTGTTCATTAGGGTCTCAACAACCTTCCACACCATCAAACAATTTATTTGGTTTTTCTAGCTTTGGAGTCACTTCTGCATCTACCACCACTACACCTGCATTTGGGTTTCGCAAAACAGCAGCACCTGCAGGCGGTGGTTCTTCATTTTCTGGTTCAACATTTTCAGCCTCATCTGTGTCTAATGCAGCACCAACGTTCTCTATTCATTCGATTGGAGCAGCTCCCACTACTTCGTCAGCTGTGTCAAATGCTGCACGAGATTTTGCTATGCCCTCGTTTGGAGCTCCCACTGCTGCCTCAATTACACAGACGACAGCTCCTGCATCAGTTGCACCTGCTGCAACCTCTTCGTCGGCCACCACCTCGTCAAATTTTTCCTTCGAAACTACATCCTCTTCCCCATTTGGATTTAAACCAGCATCTGCTGCTGCTACTACTAATGCAGTTTCCGCTGGCGCACTATCTAGCCCTGCACTTGCAAAGCCTATGTCCTCAGCATCAACAGTCACCACCACAGGTCCAGTTTTGTCAGCAAGTACAGCAACTGGTGCCCCTGCTACTTCTACAAGTCCAGTAAAAAATGCTATCCCTGCTACCACTACTACAAGTCCAGTAACAACTGGCCTACTCTCTAGGCCTGCACCTGCATCCGCAGTCACGACACCTGCTTCCACTGCTCAGGGTCTTTTTTCTCCGCAAGCTGCTGCCTCTGCTGGTTCTGCACCATCTATTATTACACCATCTATTTATAAATTCGACAGGAATAAGAGTGAAGCATCCTTTAAAGTTGATCAGATGTGGGCCATTTTTGATGATTTAGATCTTATGCCTAGAAAATATGTTCGGATTGATAAAGTGTATTCACCTTTCAAGGTGGATGTCACATGGTTGGAGTTTATTGCTGAGGATATCAATGAGACTGCTTGGAAGAGAAGTGGGTTTCCTGTTGCTTGTGGGAAGTTCAGATACAACAAGAGTCAGAAGACTGATACAACTAAAGATTTGAGTTCATTCTCCCATATGATCAGGGAAAAATATGTTAATGAGGATTGCAACATCCATCCCCGGAAAGGGGAAACTTGGGCACTCTACAAGAACTGGAACATTAAATGGAGCTCTCATCCGGACAATCACAGAGAGTACGAGTATGAATTTGTTGAAATCGTGACAGATTACACCAACACATATGGCATTGTGGTGACCCATTTGGTTAAGCTAAAAGGTTTTATATGCCTGTTTAAGCCCAATGGCATGACTTTCTTTCAGATACCATCCAATGAAATGTTAAGGTTCTCTCACAGGGTTCCTTCATTTAGAACAAACGGTGGAGAACGAGAAGATGTGCCTGAAGGTTATTTTGAACTTGATACTTCTTCTCTGCCTAGTAACCTTGAAGAAGTGTATGGGGTAATTGATGTGGAAGCTGATACAGTTGATTGTAATATTAATGGTTCGTTGATGTCCGTATCAAAAGATAAGCATCCTATGCAGAAGAAGAGAAAAAATCCTGATTCACAGAGTACCTTGGATGTAAGTTCCGCAGGTGCAAATAAGTTTTCTAGGATGTCAAACGGATACTATAAGAATCCAAATGAAGAAAAGCGGGCAGCAGAAGCTTATAATCAAACGGATACGAGTAAGGCTACCAGTGTTTCAGTCAGCGAGAAAAATGCAGCCGCTTGCGCTAAGGAAATTAATCCAGATGGAGTGATTACCATACCTGACAGTGACGAGGACATCCCCTCTTCACCTTCTTCTTTGAGGATTTTTGAAACGCCAGACACGGAATTCTGCAACTTTGAAAGAGAGCGATCTTGTGAAAAATTTAAGATCAGCCAGATATGGGCTCTTTATTGCAAATCGGATAAGCTGCCCAAAAGCTATGCTCAGATAGAGAGTGTTACATCATTTCCTGTTTTTAAACTGTCTGTAAAATGGCTTAAACCTTGCGATCCGCCGAGACGTATTTTTCCATGGGTTGACCAGGAAATGCCAGTAAGCTGCGGAACATTTAAGGTCACATCTAGCGAAATTGTTACCTTTAGTGATTCCATTTCTTTCTCTCATCAGTTAACTGGGGTACCAACTGTTAATAACATATACACGATACTTCCAAGAGCAGGGGAAGTGTGGGCACTATATAGTAAATTTTGCTCCGACTTGAAGAAATGCGAGTACGACATTGTTGAAATATTAGAGGTGGTTGATGTTCATTGGATAATTGTATCGGTTTTGGAAAGAGTTGCTGGTTTTAAGACGGTATTCAAAGCTAAAGAAAAAGAGGGACTTGATTCCACTGCGGCTATTCCATGGATTGAATTGTACAGATTCTCTCATCAAGTTCCTACTTTCATAATATCAGGAGCAAGGTATGGCAAATTGCGTGGTTGCTGGGAGCTTGATCCTAGATCATTGGCAGCTTTTGATCGACCTCTGGATAAGAGTATGGCTACCAGTGTTTCAGACAGTGAGAAAAATGTTGTTGCTTCCACTAAGAAAATGAGTCTAGATGGAGTCATTGCTGTACTTGGCAATGTGGATGAGGACATCTCCTCTTCACCTTCTTCTTTGAAGAATTTTGAAATTCCTGGCACAAAATTCTGCAACTTCGATCTAGTGCGATCACGTGAAAAGTTTAAGACTGGTCAGGTATGGGCTCTGTATTGCAAATTGGATAAGTTGCCCAAAAAATATGCTTTGATAGAAAGTATTAAACCAATTCCTGTTTTTGAACTGTCCGTAAAGTGGCTTAAACCTTGCGATCCGCCAAGATGTATTATTCCATGGGTTGACAGGGAAATGCCAGTAAGCTGTGGAACATTTAAAGTCGCATCCAGTGAAGTTGTTGTCTTTAATAATTCCATTTCTTTCTCTCATCAGTTGAGTGATATACCAGCTGTTAATAACGCGTACACAATCCATCCTAGGGCAGGAGAAGTGTGGGCAGTATATGGCACATTTCGCTCTGACTTGATGTGCTCGGACTTGAAGAAATGCGAGTACGACATTGTTGAAATTCTAGAGGTGGTTGATGTTCATTGGATAATCGTATCGGTTTTACAAAGAGTTGCTGGTTTTAAGACGATATTCAAAGCTAAAGAAAAAGAGGGACTTGATTCCACTGTGGCTATACCGGTGCTTGAATTGTATAGATTCTCTCATCAAGTTCCTAGTTTCGTAATGTCTGGTGCAAGGTTTGGGCAGTTGCGTGGATGCTGGGAGCTCGATCCTAGATCATTGGCAGATTATTGATATTCGACGAACTGAAGATGAGCAGGGTGGTGTAGGTTTTATCCAGTACCACAGTCTATTCCGGAAGATGAACCATTCATAAAGGTATTGTCTTTTGATGTGAAACTGTTTTTTTTTGTAAAGGTATTATATGAGCTTTCCTTGTTAGCTTGTAGAATTTTGGATGGAGTCGATGGTGTCAGTTAGTATAGCATCTCTTTTTCCCTAGGCGCGGAAGTGTTTGTGTTTTGTGGAGCTTAATAGAGATGTACTCTGACATTACATGTTTATTATGTGAAGTTATTATTGGCGCCAGTATATAGTAACTATCTCATTTTACCTAGTTGGCTTGAAAGTATTCTTGTTCTGTATATCTTTATAACATATTCCAGGTCATATTGGACAACAAAATCAGTCATCTGACTATGGAGACTCAGTTGCAAACAATAATAAAATCTTATCTGTGTTTTCTGAAAAGTTTCATGAAGGACCACCGAACTGAACCCACGTTTATGTATTTACATTGTGTTGACAGGCTTTAGAGATCATATGGTTATGAAGTCAGTGTTGCTCATTATGATTTTTCGAGTATTCCACTTGTTAGTTAGAGAACTAGAGAGCTACTGAGTTGAAACTAAGTAATGGATATGTAACAATTTACTATGATCATTATTCTTTACATGGAGCCTACTGCATAAGAGTCCTTGCACAGTATATCACATAAATAGGAGTGCTGGCATTATATGGTATCCTTTATGATGGATTGATGCCCAAGCTCTTAAGAACTTTGTTGGTATTCTCTTGTGTTTAATATTTTGGATTGTCTGAGGATTTGCCCTTTGGGGTACCTGTAACTGAATATTTTAAGATTTTTTGGTCAGGTTGATAAACTACAATCTACATTTCAGTTTTCACCAATGGGAGAATGTCCCTTCAAACACTGGATAGCAAGTCCATCTGACGAAAGAGCTACAAACTGGGTGTGAAAGCATTCACTGGCAGGTATTACAATCAGTTTGACAAATACTTTCTTAGATGAATATTTCCTAATACATTATAGGAGGAATACACACGTTTCAGTCCCAGTTTCCTCTTCGTCTAATCCCACAGACTTAGAAAAACAAAACCCCATCTATAATAACTTCAGACCCTCTCTCTTAAGAATTTCCACAAACACTTTTTCAGATCTGAAACCCAAATTCATTCTTCCCTGAAGGAGGGATTTAGGGTTTTTTGATCTGATTAATTATCATCATCAAAGATGGGGATAGGAGGAATGAATGAAAGTGTTTTAAAGAACATTGCATTATCATATGCTTATGTAAGTATATGGATCTTCTTAAGTTTCACTGTAATTGCTTACAACAAATACATTCTACGCAAAAAGACGTATAATTGGTCATTCCCAATTACTCTAACAATGAATTCAGAGAAGAGACGAAGACACTTGATCTTTCATTGTGGAGACTTGAATAATTTCATTGTTGACAGTATAAGCTAAATGCACCTCTGGTCTTTTATGACCCAAAGATGGCTGTTATATCCTTTGAAAATTTCCACCTATACTTTTACAGAGAGTAGCATATTCTTGATATTTCATACCCTCTCTGTATCTGCTGAACCTTTAATTTCTTGATAGGAAGGTGGGTGAGTTGAACATTGGTGTGGAAGCTAGAGACCCTCCCTGGTATGGCATCGATGAAGCGGAGCTTGAGAAACGTAGAAGATGGACCAGCACTGCTCGCATTCAGGTATATTGCAAGAATTCATCCAATGGAGACTTTTTATTAGAAACACTCAAGGTCCTACAGTCATTATTTTAGTTTAAAGAAAGCTTCCTGATATTATTTTTTGGGTCTTTTTCTTTTGACAAACTTCTGCATTCAACTTCATTTTTTATTTAAAAAAATCTGTTACTTTTTTATGTCATGAAGAAAGCTGTCGAAGCTGGAAAAGCTAGAAGTGTGAACTGTGTGCTCCAGGAGCTAATGAGGCTCCCTAATGATCCTTACCAGGCAGTCAAATCCAACTCATATGCAGCACAAGATAATGATGATTTCATCATCTTAGTCAGATTGACAGATGCTCCTCATAAAGTAATCTCCCTCTCTGTTATTCCCCAGTGGTCCAACAAATACCAAGATACATACTTGATTCTTCTCGATTCCTTTTTGTCCAGCTGATATTTCTAGGCAAAAAGATAATGAACTGAAGGAGTTGAGTGCAAGCGTGCGGAGAATTGGAGGTGTGGGGCTTACTTTACACGAAGAACTTACTCAACAGGTAGAATTTCTAATTGTCATTCCTTTTGTGAACTGTTTGTCTTGTTTGTCGGAATTTGGAGATACTAGGTTACTGAACTCACACCACTGCTATCCAGCATTAGATATAGTTAGATTTTCTCAATGGAAGCTGTCTCTTAGGATTGTATTCCTCTGCAGTTGCAAGTCTTGTTAACTTGTTTACAATATCATACGTTATCTATGAATGTCAGTGTTAGAACGGGAATAGTCTATCAAGTAGAATTCTGGCCATTCCTTTTGTGAGGTTGAAATACTGCCTTCTTTGTTAAAATTTGAAGATAGTAGGTTACTGAAGTCACACCCTTGGTCCTGCTGTCCAGCATTGGAGATAGTTAGATATTGTTTACGGAAATGTCTCTTAGGATAGTCTTCCCCTGCAGTTGAAAGTCGAACTGACTTTTTATAATCTCATAATTCCATTAAGTATGTCAATGCTATTGCTGTGCACCCATAGTTTACCAACTAGCTGCTGCCAAGTTTTCTGAGTTTATATAGAGATTTCTTTGTTATAGTAAAATGTTTTACTAAATTTTAAACATTTTGTTTCAGTTTTTTTTACGTATCTATTGTTGCTGTTGGCCTTGTTGCATTTGTATACTGAGTAAATTTTATCCGATCAGACCCCAATAAGTTGGCTTGATTTGTACATAGTGCCAACATTATCTCAGGCTTTATTAAACTCAGATGAGTCAATTTGGGTTGAACGATCTAACAAAAAGAGTTGCCAGTTTGCCACCAATTTGTTGTTATTGATTTGATTTTGAATTACTATGCCCATTCTTGTATTTGTTAGTGCTTGTCCTGAATTACTCTTGTTTCTGAAAGTTGTGGATGCAAAGCGTTTGATTGGTTGAAGGTCACAGATCCATCAGTTCAAGCTGAGATGAAGTTATGGCCTTTCAAGGTTATTGCTGGACCAGGTGAAAAACCTATGATTCTGTCACATACAAAGGCGAAGAGTAGCAATTTTCAGCTGAAGAAATATCATGTATGGTTTTTATTAAGATGCGTGAGATTGTAGAAGCTTACCTTGGTTCTTCTATAAAGAATGCTGTTGTTACTTTCCCTGCATATGATTAGCAGCGTCAAGCTACAAAGGATGCTGGTGTCACTGCTGGTCTTAATGTCATGAGAATCATCAATGAACCAACTGCTGCTGCAATTGCTTATGATGGTCTTGATAAGAAAGAGCGGAGTACTGGGGAGAAGAATGTTTCCTTACTTTTGATGGTGGTGGTACTTTTGAAAAAGAGGGTATTTTCGCTGGAGATACCCATCTTGGAGGAGAAGTTTTCGATAACAGGATGGTGAATCATTTCGTGCAAGAGTTAAAGAGGAAGAATAAGGACATGAGTGGAAATTCTAGGACATTAAGAAGGTTCAGGGCATCATGTGAGAGAGGGAAGAGGACTCTTTCGTCCACTGCTCAGACCACAATTGAGATTGATTCTTGTATGAAAGATGTTGATTTTTACACATCTATTACTCGTGCTAGATTCGAAGAGATGAATTTGGATCTTTTTAGGAAGTGTGTGAAGCCAGTTGAGAAGTGGTCGAGGGATGCTAAGATGGACAGGAACAGTGTTCATGATGTTGTTCTGGTCGGTGGATCAAATAGGATTCCTAAAGTGCAGCAATTGTTGCAGGAGTTCTTTGATGGGAAAAAACTCTGCAACAGTATTAACCCCGATGAAGCTTTTGTTTATGGAGCGGCTACGCAGGCTGCGATTTTGAGTGGTGAAACTAATCAGAATTTGGATCAATTGTTGCTGTTGGACGTGGGTACTGACTACATTGACTTCACGAATCAGCGGTATTCCCACCGAGGAGCAAGTTTTCTCCACCTACTCCAACAACCAGCCTGGAGTATCCGTTCAGGTGTGCGAGGGAGATAGAGCTAGAACCAAGGATAAAAACTTGCTTGGTTTCGAGCTGTCTGGAATCCCACCTGCCCCTCGTGATGCTCCTGATTACCGTTTGCTTTGACATTGATGCAAATGGTATTCTAAATGAAGAACATAATCACAATCACTAATGATAAAGGAAGCTTGTTCAGGGAGGAGATTGAGAAGATGGTGCAAGAAGCCGAGAAGTAGAAGACTGAAGATGAACAACGCAAGCAGAAAGTTTGTCGAAGAATGCTTTGGAGAACAAGCTTATTATAGGGGCGGTATGGTTTATTAGAGGGGCGGCAGTGTGATAGTAATGTCCCTCTAGTTGGTTAGGAGATGTCCTAAAGGGGATGTAAATTGACTAGATTACCCTTTTCACATTAAATGTACTAATCTAACCCTTACTTTATAAGTTAAAAAGACCTAATTGTCCTCCCCTATATATAAACCTAATGAATCAAAATAAACCAAATCAGTTTTCTTTTTTTCATCTTCATCTACTCTTCTCCTCTATCAAACGTAAACACCATTAAATCTGAAATTTTCACCGTGTTCGATTAATCGGCGATTTGAAAAATTGATAATCGTTGATTGAAACCTATATTAGAGATGCCGAAGAAAAAGGTTAACGAAGATTGTAGCCGTTCTAATGAACCACATCCTCCATTAGGTCAAGAACATCAATTTGAAACTCCTCAACCGTCAATATCAATCCCAATGACTTATATGAGGTATGTTTCGGAAAACCCAGTTAGGGTTTAGTCTATTGTGTATGATTTAAGTTAGTTTTGTATCAAAAATTAGGGTTTTGGATCGAAATTGAAACTGGAATTTGTTTGTTGCATGTGACTTACGGTTGGTAATAACCCAGATACCAACCGTAACTGTATAATTTGAAGAGCATACGGTTGCTAACAACCCAAATACGAACCGTAACTTAAATTTTTTGAGAATTAGGTTCAGGTAAGGTTCGTATCGAAACCTTAGTTAGGAACCGTAATTCCTTCTGTATGTTTCAAAGATTTTTTACAGTTCATATTTGCATCTCACTTACGAACCGTACTTGTGTTACGGTTTATAACTTAATGAAAGTTACCAACTGTACATCATCTTGTATGTTAAGAAATTTGAAGTAGTGATGTACGGTTCAAAAATGTAACAGAATTACTAACCTAGTTTAGTTACGGTTTGTCTCGATTCTTTTTTTACGAACCGTAATTAATTAGTAATTGATATGTTAGCTACGGTTGATATATTTTCATTAGTTACAAACCGTAGTCGAGTTTCGGTTGGTCTCGATTCATTAGTTACAAACCGTAACTATGCATGCTCGCCAATTTTTTTTCTTATTTCGTTTTCTATATTATTTGTTCTACCCTAGTAAATCAATCAATTGTAATGCTTGTGTAGGAATCCTGAGAGGGTGAAGAAAAAGAGAGGAAACAACTTAACCCCGATTGATCATACGCCCACCCCTCGCGGTGTCAAGCATTTAGGGGTAAATAATAGAGGTATCCACAAGAATGAGAATATGAAGAATAAGTTTGAAATTAATTTAAGAGAAGAACATGTGGCTGAATCTGGAGTTGAGTTAGAAGGAGTGGATCATAATGATCAAGAAGGGGTCGTAGTCGAAACTAACCGTGAAGGCAACGAAAATGAAATTATAGAGGAAGAAACTAATTATGATGAAGATGAAGAAGTATCTAAAGAATCCAATGATAAAGAAGAGGAGGAAGAGGAACCAAATGATGAAGAGGAGGAAGAGGAAGAAAATGATGAAGATGAGGAAGGGGAAGAAATTGATGAAGAGAAAGAAGAGCAAGAAAATGATGAAGATAGAGAAAATGCCAAGGGAAAACAGGTTGTTGTAGCTGCACCTCGAGTTAAAGAAAAGAAGCCGAGGAAGGAACCCGCACCAAAAGGGATGCATATTCCTAAAGGAAAAGAGTTGTTGTTGCTACAGAAGAGGAATAGAAGACCTTGGGGCGAGGCCCCAGATAAGTCGTCAATCTTATTTGGTTATAAAGATTCCTGGGCCGCAAAAGTCTGTGAGACAAGGGTATGATTTTACTTACTTTTCTTAAAAAATTCAATTTATATAACTTATTTTGGTACATTTTGTTTGTTTGTTTCAATTCACCAAAATATGTTTATATGTTTATATTTTAATATATTTGTTTTTTTAGGACCATGCAAGATGCACAAAATTTCTCAAGCGTCAAAGGGCTACACATTGTCCATTAAGTAAAGAATGTGTTGCGGTTCGCAATCTAGTGGTTAGTACAGGATTAGGGCCTGGAATTCTTTATTCCCGATCAGAGTATGATAGTGTTGTGGTCTCTGCCTTCAGGGAACGATTTTGGCTTGAAACTGATACGTTTCATCTTCCATTTGAAGAGATGACAATAACACCGGACGATGTGAAGAGTATTCTTGACCTTGAAGTTGAAGGAAAATCGGTGTTTGAAGGTTTCGACAACAACATGTCTTGGGCTGACCTTTACACCCTTGTTCAAGAAACACTTGGTTAGGAGAAAGATGAAACCGAGATAGAGTTTCAGTTGGCTGGTGGTTATAACCCTGATGAACCACATAAACCACGTATCATCAAAAAGATTTTGTTGAAGAATCTGATGAAAAAGTTTAAAGGAACACTGAAAAAGGAAGCGGCAGGTGAGATGATGGATGAAACAGGAGTTAGGCGTACAACCACAACTTATTTGTTGTATTCTCTTGGGACCGTATTCTTTCCCGATAACTCGGGAAATAGGGTGAATATTCATTACCTACAGTTGTTGAAGAATTTGGACGACACCAAAAATTATCCATGGGCCACTGCCACCCTTGCATATTTACTTGAGAGCCTAAGAAAGGCCTCGAGGGTTGGAGGTACTGAAATTGCAGGGAATGTTGCGCTTTTTGGTAAGTTTGGTTACATTTTTATTATATGATAGTTTGTTATATTTTTAGTCATGTGGCAATTGTTTATACCTTTATTTTTTCTTCTAGGCATGGGTTTATGACCACTTTCCGAGCCTAAGACCTCCTACTGAATGGGAAGAACATGATTATGGCCCTACGGGAAAGAAGTTCAAGTTCACTGGTAGACAACAAAGGTACAAAGAGGAGAAGCTCATTCTAATGAGGGAGCAAATAGATGTGTTCACCGTTGAAGATGTTATCTTTGACCCTTATTCGAGGATCCAAAATGGAGTTGATGCTCGTAGGTTCACAGAGACCGCAGGATACAACGGACTATTGTATCATCCCACCGGTTACGTTATGACCAATCCTCGTCGAACTCTACGCCAAGTTGGTCATATTCAACAAAGGGTTATCAAGGAAAATTTCACATTATCCAAGCAAGGATCCGAGACAAAAGGCCCCACAATTGTACTCAACTACTGCCCAACTCCGACGGTTGATGCTTGGAACAACCACCATCAAGCAAGATACAAACTTGCAGCGGGAGAGGCAACGGCTTGTAACAACACGAAAGAATCATCTGATGATTACATGTGTTGGTATTATTATTTTGGTCATCCACATGTGATCAATACTGATCCGGAGGCCCAACCATATATTCAAAAGGCTACATCACAAAGGAAGTCGATCGACGAGACCAAAGAGAAAAAGAGTCTATTTGGTTTGACTTGGAAGAAGCTATATTTCATGTCGGTACGTAATTTTGTTATCCTCGTGACTTTGGATTTTAAGATTAATGTATATTATGAAATAATCTCTTAACACTCTTTTTTTATGTGAATAGAAAGAGCGAGCCCAAGGTTTGGCAAATACTTCACAACACTTGGATAACTTCTTTTCCAATGAGCTACTAACATACGAGCTCTATCCTCATATTCATCCACAATGATAGAATGTATCAAGGCTCTCCACTCCATTTTGAAACTATCCCATTTTAGTTCCGCCAACTTGTCATCCTTCTTATATTTCTCCTTGGCTTCCTCTCGTTGATGTAACGGTAGTTTCTTTATTCTATCCATTTCGTTTTTTTTTATTGGACGGACAATGCGCATGCAATTAGTTTCAATACTATTCCAAAAGTGGAACGTGCAAAGAAGGTTATGATCTTCCGGGTAAACCCTCTTTATTGCATTCAACAAAGCTTGTTCCTTGTCGGTAATAATCACCTTTGGAGTGTATCCCTCTACGTAGAATAGTTTCACTTGGTTTAGTGCCCACACATAGCTCTCTTCGAGCTCATTTTTCAAGAAGCAAAAGCCAACACTAAAAGGAGCATTTGTAGAAGTTTTCCCGACAATGTTCAACAACGGCATCTCAAACTTGTTGGTTTTGTATGTGAAATCCATTAGAAGCACTTGATGAGAGCACCGTGCCAACTTTACAAACTCGGGATGAGCCAATAAAAGATGTTTTATTCGTCCTTTCTCATCTTCATCGTGGAAAACCGAGTAATTATGCGTCTCCCCCAAATGCCTTAATTGTTGCATTTCGTTCCTTTGTTCCCATTTCTGGTTCTTCAATTTTGTTCTTGCGTTGTAGATGTTAGGCAAAGTAGAAGCATTTTGTGGGTTTCTTTCCTTTAAGTGAGCGAGGATATCAATGGGCTTCATACGAATTTGTGTCAATGACTCTACGATCTTCTCTTATTCTTCAATAAGGCGTCCAACATAAGAGTGTGTTAGCAAACTCTTCGGTATAGGGTGATTATGACTATCGCATACAACTTTCTCCAAAAACCAGTTATCTGCCGCGTTCCTTTTAAATTGAAGCTTGAAGGGGCATCGGGTCTTCTTAGAGAAAGTAGTCATCTTCCTCTTTGTCTTTGCTTCATGCACGGTACCTTTTTTTGCGTGACTTCTATGTTGTCCACTACACTCGCAAACCATTTGAAAGGCAATATTACTAGTGGTACCATTGCAAACTATGATATACTTAATCAACTTTCCTCATTCTCTAGCCCACTTCTTTGCATCTTCTTTCTCTTTCCATGTCTCATCGGTTAAATAGTGAAAGCTAGAATTTTTGGTGAGAATTGCATTTGCTAAAGGTTGTTCATCCATTAGGGGAGGTACATCAACGACCTGGGCAAAAATATACCAACATTAGTCTAAATGAGGCAACTAAACAAAAACATATATAAAGCTACAGTTGTTAACTAAAGAATAAAAACAAACCGTAACAAAGTTACGAATTATAATAATAATCCTATACAAACCGTAACAAACATACGGTTAGAAATTGTCATCTTCTAACAAACCGTAAATACATCAAAAAAATTTAAACACACAGAGTAAATTACGGTTGGATACAAAAAGTCAATAACAACCCGTAACATAACTACAGTTGATTTAGATTTGGAGATTACCAAGCGTAAATAGTGCACTAAATAGTTCCATGCACGTGATGAATTATGGTTGGTAACTACTGAAGGAAATAATCAACTGTAATTACGCTACGGTTCGTAATCTAACAAATTATACCAACCATAACTGGTATTATGTTTGGGTTTTCCCCAAATTGAACCAGTTACGGTTGGTGTATCCTACTTTACGAACCGTAACATAGAGTTACGGTTGGTCACGAGCTGAATTCCAACCGTATGTTCTTCTGAAAAATTTTAAAATTTGATTTTTTTACGTACTTTAGATAATTTTGAGAAACAAAAAGCTAATGGGAACTAATTTAGAAGTATACCTGGTCATTTTCAGTGCTGGGTTCTTCACTTTGTTGGTTAATTTCTTCAATTGGTTGAGATTGACCTTCACTTGGGGTTAAAACATCTAAACCATCCAACAAATACTCCATATCAGGATCTCCATCAAGAGGTATGTAGTACTTGTTTTCTCTATCATATAGAGATTCACCCACCTCAAATTTGCAACTGGAATCACTCATTTTGGTTGAGTGGATCAAAATCTAGGGTTTCACAAATATCACAAAAGTTTTTCTTTTTCTTCTCTTCTAATTTTTTTTTAACTCCAAAAATCTGATTTTGTTTTGATTAGGAGTTAATATAAGTGAAATTAATCATTAACACTAAACTTGATTATCATCACTAAACTAGGTTAATAATAATGAGGGTTAAATTGTCATTTCCAGTTTTTTTTTATAAGGGGCACCTTGAATGATCATGTAATGACCCTTTTTGTCCTATTAGAATGCCGCCCCTATAATAAGATTGTTGGAGAATATGAGGAATACCACCAGGGACAAAAACTTTGCTGGGAAGTTAGCACCAGCTGACAAGAAAAAAAATGAGAATGCAATTAAAGCTGCTATTCAGTGGCTTGATACCCAATTGTTGCTAGGATGTATCAAGGTGGTGCTGGACCTGACATGGGTGGTTTTGGTGGCATGGATGAGGATGGCCCTTGGTAGTGTTGCGGGACCTAAGATTGAGGAAGTTAATCAAGTGGAACTTGGTAGAGGGATATGACTGTTTGGGGTCCTAAAGTTGGAAGGGATTTATTTTGTTTAGCTCTGTTCAGTTTACTTATCAAGTTTTCAATTTTATCTGACAAAATGATGGTACAGTCTGGCTGTTGGTTGTAGTTTAGATACGGAATGGAAATATTTCAGTTTTAATTTGTTAAATTCAATTTCTCATATTTCAGTTTCAGAATCTAAGTATTGATTCGAGATTTTATTCTTTAAAACTACAGTAAAACTTTTTTAAAATAATACTCGATAATATAATTGTCTCGCTAAAATAATAAAATTTTCCAGTCCCGACTCGGGCCCTTAGTGGTAAAATAATAAATTCGATAAAATTATAATATAATACATTTCAAAAATTCCCCTTGAATATTAATAGGTCTCAAATATTATATAAAATAATAATTGAAGTGTTGGACCAGCTTGAATACAAGAAGGATTATCCCTTTTATATTTACTGGCTCTTTACGTATTGTATTGATGATTGATTTGTGAGATACCCTTTGAAATGAGAAGACATCCTATAATAATTTAGAAGCTTGTATTGTTTGTGACTAAATTAAATTGTAAATTGTATGTTAAATACAAAAAAATTATGTATAAAAATCTTTTTTCATGGAAAATTACTTTAAAAACAAATGCATGCCGTTTAAATATTTCCGTTAATGTTTTTTTTTATCTTTTTCTACACTTTTCACTTTTAAAAATCTATTTCGGTATTTATCCTAAGATACTTTATTTTTATTTTTTCAATATGAAAAATCTCGTTTTTTCCAAAGAATTTTTTTAAATTAAGATTATTATTTATTATTATTATTATATGTGTAAAATAATAAATTATCATTTTATCGATTAAGTAATACATCTTTAAAATAATAGGCTTGATAATAGGATTTGAGTTGTCTCAAGCCTATAGATGTTTTACCTAGTTTAATTGCCTGGCTTGAATGGGGTATACCCAGATTAATTGGGGTATACCCAATAAGACAAAATAGGGTCATTTTGAAGTAAAGCTAAGCCACCCCTTAACCTAGATTTTTCTAAATGGCTAAAATGCCCCCACAATTATTAACTCTAATTTAACTAAAATTATTAGATTAGTTAAATTAATTAGATTAGTTAGTTGATTTAGTTATATGTTGGGTTTTAGAAATCATTTAGAGAGAGAATTAGTATGAAGTAGTAGAGGAGGTTTTGGGGGAGGGGAAAGTTAGGGTTTTTGTGAAATTTGTGATATGAGTGATTCAAATCCTGATTTTGAAGTGGGGGAGCCTTCTAACTTTCCTCCTACAGATGAGTACTTGTATGATGATCTACCAGACCATAATCGAATGGATTATTTGCATGATCCTCACTTTTATTTTCCTCAAACTTAAGATGGGTATGGAAGTGATGAATGTCTCGAGACAAACGTAGAGTCCAATGACCAAGAAGAAGATAATGGAGCTGCAAGTAATTAGGTAGACAACCTAAGTAGTGCAGATTGTGATTTTTCCATGCAAATAATCGATTTTTTTTTCCACTTCTGCTGTACCGGGTCGGCAAGGTCGTCGCTCGTCGATCATGCCGGCCGTAAAATCCGGTGTGGTTTTATTTTTCCGAAGGTGCCGACTTTTCATGACCTGTACCACACCGGCAGTGCATAAAATTTTAACCTTGCCGACTTCCATTTTTTTGAAACACAGGAGGCATTACTTGAAAATTCTTACGCCGGCATTTTCAAGTTTTAATACAGTGCCGGCTGTTTCTATGTCGGCATTGTTTATATTCTCTTACGTGCCGGCCTTTTTTTTCCGGCAGTGTTTTATATGTCGATCATGCCGACCGTGGTAATACATATTAACTACACTTTTGATGTTTTGTAGATTGTGGCATTGGTACCTATGGCGGATCAGCCTCAAGCTTAGAAAATTAGGGGTCCCGATACTTCCGAACATTATGCTAATGATTTGGAATGGAAGGACAAAAAGGACGCGGTAAATTGGATTGTTGAGAAAGAAAAAGAGAAGATGTGCGTTCTAGTAAAAAACACCCAACAAAAATCTACGCGGTTTGAAATGGTATGCGAGTGTTATGGATCGCCGGACGAAAGTCACAAGAGAAAGGGTTATATGTATGATAAGAAGACGACTAGGGTGTACAAGACGAAGTCTAAGAAGTGTGAATGCCCATTCAAGATTATTTTTGGGAGGAAAGAAAAAATCGATAGCATGTGGAAAATGAGTAGAGTTGATGTTGGTTGGCATAACCATAAAGATCCGCAAAGTCTTGTTGGGCAATTGTCAAGTTGCCAAGTTGAAAACCGAATGAGTTATCTAAAACAAGTTGGGGAATTAAACCAAGCAAGCTTCTTCATAGGTTCAAGAGGGAGTACGACCCACATAACCTCTCTTCATTGTCTACAATTTATGAACGGAATTTGATTCAATCAAGGCAACCATTAAAAGAATTGAATAGGATGAAAGAAAGGTGATGGAAGAATCACAATGGTTGGCACACAAATACAACTCACATGATTGGTTTTCACAGTACGGTGAGATACCATGAGTCATCGGATGTTGGAAGGTGGATCGATTCAATTTATTTTCTTTGTTTAGAATGTTTGCAGATCCATGGTACCCCCGGATATGATTCAAGAACATAATTCTTTGGCATAAAGATCCGACCAAATATCCAGTGAAAGTCTTGTTGCATAAATTATGAACATTTGCATAATGTAGAATGTTAAATAGACATTGTCTATGTAATTGGGTATAAATTTGTAGGGGAGTTTTACCAAGTTTTGTTCATGGATTGTGCGGCCAAGGCAACCATTATAAGATAGGATGAAAGAAAGGTGATGGAAGAATCACAATGGTTGGCACACAAATACAACTAGGAGACAACATGCCTTTGTTGAAGTTTTGTTCATATAAGTAGGACAAATGCCTTTGTTGAACATTGTAGGACAAACCTCGAATAAGCAATCGTTCACGGTGGCATGGTGTTTTATGGATCGGGAGAAGGATGATAGCTATATTTGGGCATTGGAAACTTTGAAGCTTCTCTACCACGAAGACGAAACTCCGGGGGTTATAGTCACCGATAATGAGTAAGCATTAATGAACGCCATGAGGATAGTCTTTCTCAATGCACAAAATTTCCTTTGCACTTGGCATATACAATGCAATCTTAGAAAAAATTGTAGGAATCATATCCAAAAGCCAAAGGGAAATAAAGGTATTAAACGTGAAAAGGAGGAAGATGAACGTCTTAGTAAACTAACTAAAGAGGAGAGAGAGGAAGAGAAGAAGAAAGAAGACGAAGAATGGAAAGAAGGTGAGATCAAGTTTGGGTTATTCATGAAAGCGTGGGATAAGTTGTATTGGTCGATGAATGTGTCAAGATATGAGATAAACTTGAAGGAGTTCGAGGATGATTGGGGTACTAAATAACCCAAAGTAGTGGAATATTGCAAGAGACAATGGTTGACGCCACACAAAGAGAGATTTGTGTATGCTTTTACCTACGACTATAAACATTTCAAACTTGAGTCCACAAGTATGGTATAGCAAGCTCATGGGAGACTAAAAGGTCTACTTTTCACGAGTCAAAATGGGATTGTGACGGTGCAACATGCTATCCATGAGTACACTAATAATGATATCGACAAGATAAAAAAACAATTCCAAGAAAGTAGATTCCGGAAGTTGAAGGAGTTTATGGAGGATGATTGGTTACTTGTTGGTATACATAGAAACGTCTCGCATTGGGCAATACGTTTCATGATGAAACATCTCGCATTGTTTAAAAAGTATAATCAGTTTGATGACCCGAACACTCCTTGTAAGTGTAGGATAATGAAGGCTATCGGACTTCCGTGTCATCATATGCTTGGTAGGTATAAAACTCTCATTCCTCTTGATGATATCGATCCTTATTGGAAGCAATTATCTTTCAAACCGGCAAGGTATTGCTTTTACCAAAATGCCGGCGTTTACTATGCTGGCAATGTTTATGAAATTCACCATGCTGGCGGATAACTCCCTTAAAAAGATTGTTCCTAGATGTTTTTTTCTATCAGGCCGGCATGTTCCATCTTTGGACAAGTTGCCGGCTTTAATTGCGCCGGCATTGTGTTGAAGGATAACATGTCGTCTAAGAGCTCACTCAAAAATTGTTCATGAATGTTATCAATCCGGCAATGTGTATTATAATATCCATGCCGACTGAACAACCTTCGGCAGGCTTTTAATTTCGGATAATGCCGACTAAATGGCCGTCGGCAAGCCTATATTTAGAACATCACCGACTATACATCGGATACAAACCTTAATTAAAGCATACAAACGTTAAAAACTTAACCCTAACACATTTGGGACATATATAGTATCTTTTTCCGTTACACAATTTCTTAGGAGAGGTAATTAGCTTCATATTACAGTCGCAATATGGATCTGTGCATGGTAGAAGGTTGATTTTAGCAACTTCATCTTCATACGGATCTAGGTGCTCATCTATCCAATAGAAAAACCCACAACAAGTGCATTTTGAAGCATACGGCTGATATACACCTCCTATTGCAGCTTTCATGAGAAATAAGAATCCCTTACAACCTTCAATAGTGCATTTGCTTCCTTCAAAGGGACAATCGTTTGCAAAATGACCACTAAGTGTACAAAGACTACAAATATTTGGTTTTGAAACTTCCATTCTTTATGCAAGGTTGAAGATGAAGTTGGGAATGCTTTTATAATAACAACATACCTAATATCTTGATTTTGAAATTTCTAGCCGTTGAGCATTCAATGGGTTGTACTTTGTACCTAAAAGGTGCAACTAACATCTACGCTGGCAAGGTATAGATTTCATACCATGCCGGCCTCCAGTACTTTGTCTATTACTAAATAAGCAGAATAATAATTTCTAAAGCAACTAAAACTAAAAATTAAAATAAGTTTAACAAGTCTAAAACCACACTCTAAGAGTTCAAAACATAATGTAATAGTTCAAACCAGAATCTAAGTTTCTAAAGCAAGTAAAACATAATAAAGATTAAGAATTTCAAGGATCCTTCTCATTGTTATTATCTTCCTCCCCATCACTAGCTTTTTCACCAGCATCAGCTTTTGCTTTTCCATTCCCCTTCACTGGACCTATGTAGTCACCATCCTCATTGTAACAGGGGTTCACTCCAGAAAAGTTAGATGCCCTGAAAAAGGTCCTTGGATCAACCTCCTCTTCTTCCTCTTCTGATGATGTGCATTCAACATAGTTGAGGGGATTTCTTGGAGTGTTCATAAACCTTAGAAATTCTTCAGGATCTTCTTTACCCATCAAACATAGTTTTCTTACAGGGCAATTCTTTTCAGTTTCATCTTTAGGATCTTCTACATTGGGATAAATTGCGTCAATAAATTCTAATAGCTCTTCTGGAGTAACCGAAGAAGGTAGATCTTCTTTTTTTTCCTCTGGGAACCTAAACAATACACAAATAAGAGATATAAAAATAAACAACACTGTTGAACACAAATAAGAGATCAAAATTGTTACACATTGAAATTTGGTTCCGGTCATCCACTAGCCGGCAAGGTATAGAATATATAAACTGCCGACCGATATGTGGCCGGCATGGTAATAAACATTCACCTAGCCGACCAAAACACCGCCGGCAGGGTTGTATTAAATAATGATGCCGGCTATAACTTAAAAAATATCAAGTTTCTGATGCCTACGGTCGGCAATGTCGAAGTACAATACAATGCCGGATACAAATTAGCTGGCAGGGTTTTGTTGGTATTACATTGCGGGCCTGGTTATTGTCTAACAAACTCCATGGCTAATATGAAACGTCGTCAGGTTATTCATCCTCATACAATGCCGACGCTTAAGAAACCATAACCGCAAGCATGATGTTAAACTATCGGCCTTGCCGGCCAAAAACCCTAAAAATCTAAATATTCAGTTTCTAACCTAATCTAACAATAAAAAAACACCAAACAATATTGGGTTGAGTTTAGAAATCAACTTACAGTCTTCTTTTCACCGGCGGAGGGTTGTTTTCAACATTCTCAGGGATTGAACTTTCGGGTTTACTAGTTCCATCTTTTCCTTACATTTTTTCTCTGATTTGGATCTTTTGATACTTCCTGTTGAATCTATGTTATCTCTTGATCGTTTGGAATCAACCATTTTTCAGGATAATCAAACTTTTCAATTTTTAGATGAGATGAAGAAGAAGAAGAGAAGATTAACGGTTTGGTTAAGTTTTTAATTTTATAATTATTAGATTAAGTAATAGGGTTAATTAGTCAAAGGGTAAAAAGGTAAACTCACCACATTTTGGCCTCCCCTTAGTAAGGGCAAATGTCCATTTAAATTTGGGTATACCCCAATTAATCTGGGTATACCCCAATCAAGCCAGGTTTAATTGGGGGCCATGAATATTAATTGGGGGCCAGACACTAGAAGACAAAATAAGTCTCCCAATAGCAATTTGGGTCACCCCTTATAATTTTTTTTCTAAATGGCTAAAATGCCCCTAAATAATTAGTGATAATCTCACTTAATTATAGTTTAACTTTTTTTTTCAAATTTTTTGTTCATCCATGTGTATGAAAAATCGTTGAGATCATGGATAAATTTTTTTTTTTTGCCCAGATCCGTATGAAAAATCGTCATGGTATTGAAGAGGTTCATTGACGACGCTAAACAGTCGTTAATGTTTTGACAGTTTTCAGTGACGACCCTAAACAGTCGTTAATATTTTGACAGTTTTAAAAAAGAGTCGTTCACTGACTGCTGTGAACGGTAGTTAATGTTTTGACTGTTTTCTGTGACGACCCTAAACAGTCGTTAATGTTTCGACAGTTTCAGTGACGACTCTAAACAGTCTTAATGGCGGAAATGTACGACAATTTTGAGTCGTCATATAAAAATCAATACCTTGACGACCCTTTGGAAAGGTCGTTATTGTTTTTATTATGTATATGACGACCCTTAAAGTTGTTATTATCTTTGAAGGGTCGTTAATTAGGGTCGTGATTTGGGAAAAAAATAAATTAGTTAAGGGTAAAACAGTATTTTCATAATCAGATAAATATGCCCCTGAAAATTTTGGGGTGCAAATAAAATCCCATGACCCCCAATTAAACTAGGATGTTTTACTGTACTTGTGATATCTCTGACCTACACATCCTGTGACTTGTGTGCATTATCTGTCAAGTTCCAGGAAAAACTTTTGAGGTATCAACCGTGCCGATAAAATGCGTGAAAAACCGTCACGGTGGGCCTTAGCCCGTGAACTCTTCTGTGTCCAACTCCAAGTCCGGTTTTCAAACTTTGCTTAAAACCTTGAAAAGCATAAAACTTTTTCTTCTCCAACTAGCAAAACCCTCCTTACTCATGCACTCTCTTCTGGGTTCTTTCCGATTCAAATCTGAACAGCGATTTCTCAATCAATTCATGGAGATTTAATCTGTAAGTTTACTTCTTATTTTCATCATCAATTTAGTGTTTGATTTTCATTAATTTTATTTTCAGTAGTTTGATTTTTACTTCTTTTTTTCCCAATTTCAAGGGTTTTTCCTTTCCTTGATAAACCCTAATTCCGTGAAACTGTTCTGCACAGATTTTTCAATGTCGACTTCATCACAAACTCAATCATCGTCATTATCTTCTTCTACATCCCCTTCTACGTTTTCATTCGGAACTGCCACTTCCATTTCGTCTTCCTCACAATTTTCATCACCTACCCCTTCGACTGGATTACCCTTTGGAACTACAGCAGCATTTGGTTCATCTGCTGGACCTTCAACAAGTTTTCCTACTACAACCCCTAGCTTTGGAGTCACTTCTGCATCTACCACCACCACACCTGTATTTGGGATTCACAATACAGCAGCACCTGCAGGCGGTGGTTCTCCATTGTCTGGTTCAACATGTGAAGCACCAGCTGTGTCTAATGCAGCACCAAAGTTCTCAATTCCTTCGTTTGGAGCATCTCCCTCTGCTTCGTCAGCTGTGTCAAATGCGGCTTTTACTATGCCCTCGTTTGGAGCTCGCACTGCTGCTGCTTCAACTACTGTTACTGCTTCTCCAGGTTTCTCTACTTCAAATTTGTTGGTAACATCTTCATCTTCTGCTTTGAGAACATCTACTGCTGCTCCTTTTTCTAGCATGTCAGCTGCTGCCTCTTCTTCTTCACCCATTAACACAACTACAACATCAACAGTTTCATTTGGAACTGGTTCAGCATTGTCCAATGCTAGCTTTACACAGACGACTGCTCCTGCATCAACAACCACCTCATCAGTGGCATCTGCTGCTACTACTACAAATGCACTATCGTCTGGTGCACTCTCTAGCCCTGCACCCGCAAAGCCTGTGTTCTCAGCATCAACAGTCACCACCACAGGTCCAGTTCTGTCAGCAAGTGCAGTATCGACTGGCGCAGTCTCTAGCCCTGCACCCGCAAAGCCTGTGATCTCAGCATCAAGAGTTACCACCACTGTTCCAGTTCTGTCAGCAAATGCAGCGACTGCTACCCCTGCTACTACTACAAATGCAGTATCGACTGGCGCAGTCTCTAGCCCTGCACCCGCTAAGCGTATAGTCTCCACCAAGAGTCCAGTTGTGTCGGCAAGTAGAGCAACTGCTGCCCCTGCTACTACTACAAATGCAATATCGACTGGCGCAGTCTCTAGCCCTGCACCCGCAAAGCGTACAGTCTCAACATCAACAATCACCACTAAGAGTCCAGTTGTGTCGGCAAGTAGAGCAACCGCTACCCCTGCTACTACTACAAAAGCAGCATCGGCTGGCGCAGTCTCTAGCCCTGCACCCGCAAAGCCTATAGTCTCAGCATCAACAATCACCACCAAGGGTCCAGTTCTGTCAGGAAGTACAGCAACTGCTACCCCTGCTACTACTACAAATGCAGTATCGACTGCCGCAGTCTCTAGACCTGCGCCCGCAAAGCCTATGTCCACCAAGGGTCCAGTTCTGTCAGCAAGGATGGCAACTGCCACCTCTGCTACTACTACAAGTCCAGTAACGACTGGCGTACTCTCTAGCCCTGCACCTACAAAGCCCGTAGCTACTGGTTTCGTATCAAAAGCTATCACCACAACACCTGTTTCTCCTGCCCTGGGTCTCATTTCTTCGCGAGCAGGCCCAGCTGCTAACTCTGCTGGTTCAACACCATCTATTACTACTCCTAAACGAGAACCTGAACTGGTGGTCCTTAAAGTTCCCAATCCAGATTTTTATAACTTCAGGAATAAGACTAGAGCGTCCTTTGAAGTTGGTCAGAAGTGGGCCATTTTTGACGATTTAGATCATATGCCCAGAAAATATGTTTGTATCAATAAAGTGTATTCACCTTTCAAGGTGGATGTCACATGGTTGGAGTTTATAAATGAGACTGCTTGGAAGACAAGTGGGTTACCTGTTGCTTGTGGGAAGTTCAGATACGGGAAGAATCAGAAGACTGATACAATTACAGATATGAGTTCATTCTCCCATAAGGTTTTCAAGAACAAAAGTGTCAGTGGGAATTGCAACATCTATCCCCGCAAAGGGGAAACTTGGGCCCTCTACAAGAACTGGAACATTAAATGGAGCTCTGATCCGTACAATCACAGAGAGCACGAGTATGAATTTGTTGTTGTCCTGTCAGATTACAGTAAAAAATCAGGCATTTTGGCTGCCCATTTGGTTAAGTTAAAAGGTTTTGTATGCCTGTTTAAGCCAACCAATAACAATGGCATGGCTTCCTTTCAGATACCATCCAATCAAATGTTAAGATTCTCTCACAGGGTTCCTTCAAATAGAACGAATGGTAAAGAACGAAAAGACGTCCCTGAAGGTTATTTTGAACTTGATCCTTGCTGCCTGCCCAGTAACCTTGAAGAAGTGTCTGAGTTCATTGATAGGAAAGCTGAAGTTGTTGATGGTAATAATAATGATTCGTCAATATCCGTATCAAAGGATAAGCATCCTATGCTGAAGAAAAGAAAAAACCCTGATACAGAGATTACCTTGGATGGGAATTCCCGAGGTGGAAATAAGTCTTCTAGGATGTCAGATGGATGCTATAAGAACCCAAATGAAGAAAACCGGGCAGCAGAAGCTTCTGGTCAGACTCTGAATAAGAGTAAGGCTACCAGTGTTTCAGATGGCGGGAAAATTGTTGCTGCTCACGCTAAGGAAATGAGCCCAGATGGTGTGAATACCATACCTGGCAGTGTAGACGAGGTCATCCCCTCTTCACTTTCTTTGAAATTTTTTGAATTGCTAGACACTGAATTTTGCAACTTTGACGAAGAGCGATCCTGTGAAAAATTTAAGACGGGTCAGGTATGGGCTCTGTATTACAAGTTGGATAAGTTTCCCAAAACATATGTTCAGATAGAGTGCGTTGAATCGTTTCCTGTTTTTAAGCTGTCTGCAAAGTGGCTCAAATCTTGCGATCCTCCAAGACGTATTATTCCATGGGTTGACAAGGAAATGCCAGTAAGCTGTGGAACCTTTAAGGTCACATCTAGTGAAGTTGTTTTCTTTTATGATTCCATTTCTTTCTCTCATCAGGTAAGTGGGGTCCCGACTGCTAATAACGTGTACACAATACTTCCAAGGGCAGGGGAAGTGTGGGCAGTATACAGTAAATTTCGATCTGACCTGACGTGCTCGGACTTGAAGAAATGCGAGTACGACATCGTTGAAATTTTAGAGGTGGTTGATGTTCATTGGATAATAGTATCAGTTTTGGAAAGAGTTGCTGGTTTTAAGACGATATTCAAAGCTAAACAAAAAGAGGGACTTGATTCCACTGCGGCTATTCCGTGGATTGAATTGTATAGATTTTCTCATCAAGTTCCTAGTTTCATGATATCAGGAGCAAGGTATGGCAAATTGCGTGGCTGCTGGGAGCTCGATATTAGATCATTGGCAGCTTCTGATCAACCTCTGGATAAGAGTAAGGCTACTACTAGTGTTCCAAATGGTGATGAAAATGTTGGTGCTCCCACCAAGAAAATGAGTCTAGATGGTGTCATTTCCATACCTGGAAATGTGGGCGAGAACATCCCCTCTTCACCTTCTTCTTTGAAGACTATTAAAATGCCTGTCACAAAATTCTGCAACTTTGATGTAGTGCGGTCCTGTGAAATGTTTAAGACTGGTCAGATATGGGCTCTGTATTGCAAATTGGATAAGCTGCCCAAAACATATGCTCAAATAGAGAGTTTTAAATCATTTCCTGGTTTTAAACTGGTTGTAAAGTTGCTTAAATCTTGTGATCCATCAAGAAGTATTATCCCATGGGTTGACAAGGAAATGCCAGTAAGCTGTGGAACATTTAAGGTCACATCTAATGAACTTGTTGTCTTTAAAGATTCCATTTCTTTCTCTCATCAGTTAAGCACGGTACCAGCCGTTAATAACGTGTACACAATCCATCCAAAGGCAGGGGAAGTGTGGGCACTATACGGTAAATTTCGCTCTGACTTGACGTGCTCAGACTTGAAGAAATGCGAGTACGACATCGTTGAAATTTTAGAGGTGGTTGATGTTCATTGGATAATCGTATCTGTTTTACAAAGAGTTGCTGGTTTTAAGACGATATTCAAAGCTAAAGACAAAGAGGGACTTGATTCCACTGCGGCTGTACCGTGGCTCGAATTGTATAGGTTCTCTCATCAAATTCCTAGTTTCATATTGTCAGGAGCAAGGTGTGGCCAGTTGCGTGGATGCTGGGAGCTTGATCCTAGATCATTGGCAGTTTATCGATATTCAACGAACTGAAGATGAACAGGTTGGTGCAAGTTTTATTCAGTTAGACAGTCTATTCCAGAAGATGAACCATTCACAAAGGTATTGTCTTTGATTTGAAAACTGGGTCTCTTTTAATAGGTGTTATATGAGCTTTCCTTGATAGCTTGTAGAATTTTTGATGGAGTCGATGGCGTCAGTTTGTATAGTATCTCTTTTTTCTCTTTTTACCTAGGCCTGATACTCTCTGGCATTACATGTCAGTTATTTTGTGAAGCTATACTGGGCGTCAGTATATTTTTTGTTTTTACCTAGGCCTGAAAGTTTCTTGTTTTGCGTATTTTTACAACATAATCTAGGTTGGATTTGACAACAAATTTAGTCCATCATCTGTCTCAGGAGACTTAGTTCCGAGTCGGCTGTCAGACACGGAGTTTTAAACAACAAGAACCCTCTTATCTGCGTTTGCTGAAATGTTTCATAAAGGACTACCGAACTGACCCCGCGTTCATGTATTTACATTGTGTTAACAGGGTTTAGGATCATATGGTTATGAAGCCTGTGTTGTTTATTCTGAATTTTCGATTATTACACATGCTAGTTAGAGAACTAGGGAGCTAATGAGTTGAAACTAGGTAATGGTTGTGTAACAATTTTACTATGGTCATCACTCTAATGTATTGTGCTATGGTCGGCCTTGAGGTGAATATAAGCCTTGAACTTGTGGTGTTTTACTAAAAGATAGATTTCAACTTATTATCCTTCAGAATTTTTAATCAGCCGCTCGATTTGTCCAATTTGGAGGAGCTGTGGCAAATGCAGTTGAACTGCCATCAGAATACAATGAAGGTAAGACTGTGAAATGGCATGACTTTTCTTTACATTGTTTACACCTCCATGTCTGTTAGTTAGTTAGGTTTGTGTAGGTGATTACTTCTCTGGTAAAATTTCTTACGAGATATAGTATTTGTTCTAATATTTGTTTCGTTGTCGTCGTCTTCGTGATTTCATTTGAATTATTAATTTAAGTGAAAGATATTTCAAGCTCTTTCCCAAGCAATTCTAACTGGAATCATGTTGTTGATATTATCCTTAAAATTGTTGAGTAGTTGAATTATTATCTCCAGGTATACTGAAATTTCAGAAAAGAAAGTTGTTTCTGATTGAATGTCCTTTTCCATGAGAGAATACTATAGTGGTTAGTTTTTCTGCTGATTCTAGTATGTTTCGGGAGAATTTTTGATAACTTTCTTGAATGCCTTTTTTGAGGAGTTTTTATGACACGAGAGAGAATGACTTATAAAACCTTCTTTACCTAGTATGTAAAAGAGAGATGTAATAAGTACTGTACTGGTTGATGTCTGAGTTTAACCATATGATAAAACTGATCTACCATGTGTGTGGAGGTGGGACCCACATTCCAATCAACTACTGCCGCGTGTTTGGAGGGTGGTACAGCATGAGACAAAGCAGGCCCTGTGCATTTCTGAATTCAGATATAATACAATTTTATACTTCCTCCCGAACTCCCAAAAGAAATAAATTACAGATCTTTGTTACCGGAAATGCTAGTCCCCTCTCGGTTTAGCGCACTACTCTGCCCACGCTCTGATGTGGCGAGGTGAGTTGTAGATGAAGGCAAAACTAACTCACCACGTCATGATTTCATCTCTCTAACTTTTTCTTTTTTAATGGAAAAAAATGTCACCGTCGGTTTAACTTATTCTCCTTCATCTTCACTAGGGGTGCACAACGGTCGGTTCGGGTCGGTTTTCATCCCTGCCGACCATAGAACCGTACATGTCGGGTTATTTTTCGGCTGCCCCAATTAGTGGTGATTTTTTAGATCGGGTCGGTTTTGAACCAACCGATTCTGAGTCGGTTCGGTCATGTTCGGTCTGGGTTTTACCGATTTAAATGTAACCAGGTGGAGTTGGATCGGGTAAATCGTAAACCCGTCCGACCCGACAACAATTTCTAATATTCCCATTCCAGTTTTACACTGAAATAGTTATTCCCGTCACCTATTTAAGTAGTGTGTATGACAGTAGTATAAAAAGTTACTTAAATATATGAAAACTGAAGAGTTTAACTCTCTCCAACAGTAAGAGAAATTTTCTAATAATAATAATATCAATAACCTAAGTGATAATAACCTTTAAGCAAACTAAAAAATCTCCAAACTGATAACATTCTCTGCCAGATTGAAAGAAAAACTAGAAGTAAACTAGATTCTTCAACTGTTTTGATACTTCTATAAGAAAAAATGAATGAACGAATAATAGCAGACTAAGGTTTTATTCTTCAACTTATGTATAAGAGCCAAGTCCAAGTATTCTTCAACTGGTGTAGAAGTAAAAACTCCAATAGGATAGATCATTCCAGAGTTTTCTTCCAAGTAGCACCTGCAACAAACAACAAGAAGAAAAATACATAAGAATGCAGTTGAATGAAATGAATTGTCAATACTTCAAGCAAGTACACAAGATATGTTAAAACATCAAGATGATAAAAGATACTACCAAGATATGTCCAAGCATTGTACAACCACAAATGTGTTCAAATTAATACCAAGACACCACAGTGGATATTATACATTTGCAATACTATACTACTACTACAGTTGTTCATATATGCAGATGCTTTCAAATATAGTCACTTATATAAGATATATAAATATCTGGGACATATACCATTCAGTGAATACCATTAGCTCGTACTAGCTCCTTTTATCAATCTTCTCCATATGAAGTCGTAGGACCTAGGACATCTACAAGTGACATTTTCAGACTCCAACACAGTTGCTCATATCTTACACCAAAACATGAAATGATCCATAAGAAATAATACACCTAATGAAAGAAAAATTAAATTCACACATTCGCAAAATGCAAAAATGACACCAATTAAATATTGACAGTGACATGTAAGCAATTGATTGTCTTCTCTATGTATCAGCAACACTAAGTCCATAACATGATCATATATACTACACAGAGTAAAATCAACATCTTTTCATTAATGTTTTCCTTCTTCAAAAGAAATTAAACAAAGTAGTTAAGTAAAAATCCACCTATAAAAGATAAAAATTAATCAAAATCACAAAATCATACGAAATAAATTGAAATCAAACTAAACCCCACTAATTTGAGTACCTCAATTAACAGTACCTAAATCAAAATCAAACTAAACTGAACCCCAATTAACAGTCAAATCAAAAATCAACCAAAAAATCAATCAAAATCCAACAAAACCCCAATTGACAGTTCCTAGCTAAATCAATTATAATCAACCAACAAATCAATAAAAAAAAATCAAAATCAAACTAAACCCTAATTAACAGTACCTAAATCAATCAAAAATCAATCAAAAAAAAATCAAAATCACACGAAACCCTAATTAACAGTACCTACATCAATCATAATCTATGAACAAATCATTAATAAGAGTGCATAAAGATCAATCAATAAGCTTTTCTTCCTTACCCGAATCTGAAGAATCCATTTGATGATCAACTAAAATCAACACTTAGAGATGATGGTGGTGATGTAGGAAAAGCGTGGTAGTTAGTAAAGTAATGGAATAGGTCAAAGAGGAGATGAAAATGGAGAGTCGTCTCCTCTTCTGCAACCTAGAGAGAGAATAAAATTAAAAAAAAATGGGAAAAAGAATTATGAATAAATAACCGTGTAGAGAAGTAGGGGTTGGAGTATTAGGCTAGGTATTTATCCGTGAGGTATTAGGGTTTCTTAATCATATATATATTTGATCGGTCGGTTCCCATATCGTTCGGTCGGTATAATGAGACAACCGCATAGCACCGTATCAAGCTCGGTGTTTAAACATTTTTACCGTCCAGGACCGCCGGATATTCGATTTCGGGTTGGTGCGGTTTTTTAACGGTCGGGTTGGTCGGGTCAGCGGTCAGGTCGGCCATTTTGTTCACCCCTAATCTTCACCATCACAAATGATTTTTTTTTTTTAAAGAAGGGGATCAAAATCTGTTGAAATTAATGCGAGAACTAATTTCCAATCAAATTTTTTTTTTTTGAAATAGGCCGCTATCAGGTACGGGGTGATTAGGCATATTTGATTTTTCTTCAGAGAAAAATTCTAACGAACCCATTTTGATTCTCTTTCTCACCTTCACAGTCACCATAACCATCATCATCAGTTGATTCTCTTACCAACCTTCTCAGGTAGTAATCATCGATTTTTAAAAACCATTCACACCACCACTATTATCATCGGCAAGATCAAATCAGAACTCAAAAACCATGCGATTTTAAGATCCAGAAATGGTTTCTAAACATTAATCAAGTGTCATCATCGTCGTCTTATGAAACATTAAGCAATCAGTGGGCTCAATTGGTCTGATTAGTGGTGTTGGTGGAGCGAAACTAGGTAACAAATTGGGGCTTTACATGAACTGAATTTTGGAGACTTTTAGATGAGAATTGAAATTGTTTTGGATTAATGAAGAAATGGAGAAGGTGAGTATGGCTGTATGCTGGCTGATGGGGTTCGTTCCATTAATCAATCCCACTAATTCCTTATTTATGGTATGGTGTTTAATTCATGATCTTAATCAGGACTTGAAAATTGATTTTTTATTTGTTTGTTTTGATTGATTCCATCTGCAACTCAAGTACGTCACCAGCAACATCATCACCATGATTTTGTTTTGTTTGAAATTCTAGAGTGGGAACGGACGTCCATATGTATCTCCATCTTTTGCTAACCGGAAGTGTACGTGAGTTGTTCGATGAAATTCCTGATAGAGATTAACAACGTCAATTTGCTATGGAGTTCAGAGATGAATAAATAATAAATTTTTCAGCTGAGAACATCTAGATTAACTAAAAAAGAGAGCTACAGAAAGCGCGATAAATAAATTTTTAGAAGAAATCATCAGGAATTTTCGTTACCGTGTATCAATTTTTAAAGATATTGCGATGGAGGTGTGTAATGGAGGCAGTAACAGGGAAAGAGAAGGAAGATGAAGAACAAGGGGCGGAAGAAAGAGAAAAAAAAAGGAAATAAATGAAGACAAAAAAAAAAAAAAACATCACACGTCATAAGAGAGTCCCACAACAAAGTCCAACTCACCTCGCCACATCAGAGCGTTGGCAGAGTAGTGCGCTAAACCGAGAGGGGAATAGCATTGCCGCTTTGTTACCCCCGCATTCTGCAGAACTTAATTGGTAACCAAGTTACCAAACTAGTTTTCCACCCGTGTCTTGCTAATGAATTATTTATGGGTTTTGTTATTTTATGCGCTCATGCACAAGATAATTCATGCACAAGATAAGGACCAATCATTACATTGAAAATTATAAAATACAATTAAAAAATAAGAGAGAAGATGCATATTTACATTGAAGAATGCAAATATTTATGGATTTTTCAAATTTGCATCTATCCGTGATTCAATGCAAATATTTATGGATTTTTCAAATTTGCATCTATCCACTAATCACGGGAGGAAACCTAAGGTAAATCAGTCATTTCATATCGTTGCGTTAAAGTATCATCTAAGTGCCTGTGGAAATTTTTTTTTAAAAAAAGACCTGTGCTACACATGAGGGTATTGGTTTTCAATTAAGGCCTATGTCGTATGTAATTTTTAAATAGTTCCTGATGCTTTTAACATTTAATTCTTATGTAGTTTCCTTAGCCAGCTAGGCCGAGTCAAATTCCCATTGCCCTACTCGCCCATGGTGCAACCAGATTACCAAACAAAATTATGAAAGCCAACACCAAGTCAGCGTTTCATTCAGTACACACAACAACAATGGGGTAACAGGTAACCCGCTAGCCAATTTTCCCAACAACATTCTCATCCTTTGATCTATTCTTTGAAGATAGCCGTTCTGTAATCCACTAACTACATCATTGAAATTATCTTCTTATCTAAAAAAATATTGGCCGAGTACTTCGCCAGTTCAACAGATTTCCTGCAAATAACATCAAGTCTTTTCGACATCTTCTCTTATGAAAAAGCAACAACGATCATTACTTTTGAGTTATACAACTTCATTTAGGCACTTGCTTTGGCCTGAAATGTTCAAAAAGCAAGTCGGCTAACTCTTGAAACACTAATGGGTTCGCCACAGATGATGCAATTTTGTAATTATTTACTCTTCGGTTTCCATGCTTTAACGTGCTGAGCCATGGCTACTAAGATTGCATTCACAATCGGTTGGTATGCACAACATTAAATAGCATCTATGAGTAAATAAATTAAAGCCATGCTAAGTCAACAATATATATTTCACTTAATATTTTTGGAGTTCAAAATGGACCATATCCTTACAAATATATATGATGAGCATACCAACCAAATTAGTAAGATGTGTGAAGCAGCTAGTCACTTGTATCCCTCCTCCATTCCGGGATGCTCATTCTAATTAATCCCGATGACACTTATGCGTATTATGGATATATATGTATCCCCTTCCATGTTTTTGATCAAAATTTCTTCCCTGGCCTTGGTAACACATACGCGTCTCGCCAACCGTAGTTTCTTCCCCTGTTAAAGTGAGAAATCCTTTTACAGTAAAAGAAATGAGTCATATTACCTTGTTAATAGGACAAAAAATATGTGTTAACTTGTTCGGAGTGTGTTACACATTGTGTGACGCTGGCGATTTCAAAATAATACACAATGCACTGACAATCTGAGTATACACCGATTACATTTTTCACCACCAAAATGTACACACTAATTATGGAAGACCTTTTAAAATGCTTATATTAGAGTGCTACTTGAAACAAATTTTTCGAGAATATTACAACCTTATATATGTAGAAGGCAACTCACTTAATTTTTTTTTTTTTTGAAGCATTACTCACTTAAAAATACATCTCATTCGACACAACTTAAGCCTTTGTACAAAACCGACATAACGTTATGAATTTACGTGGTGGTAAATTCTAACCCTTCAAATAAACTGAATAACCTTAAAGTGCATATATTGTCTCAGCATTCAAAATCATGAGTTGCCAGAAGAATCTAATATCGTTGAAAGCCATATTAAACTTAAACAAATTGTTCGCGATATACAAAATATAAAAAATCGTGGAGAATTAAAAAAAAAAAAAAAAAACCACTATCTGAAACACACAAATAGAAATGTTTAAGCCACCACCCGAAACAGACTACCGAGATACCGAGAATTTGAAGTTATGATAAAAGAGTGAGAATCTCTAAATAAAATAAAAAAATAATTTGTTTTCGGCACTGGTATTCAACATCATAAGGCTATATAAGGCTATCTATTCCCTTTACTGTACTGGTGTTATACTACCTCTGTTTCAAAATAATAGGCAGGTTTGTGTACAAATTTACACAAAAACCTGCATACTCCCTCTGTTTCGAAAAGACCGTCCTTTATTCCATGGAGGGAGTATTATTTTGAAACGGAGAGAGTAAGTGTTAGCTTTCATCTTGTGTTTCCTGCAAAATTTACATAAAATATGTTTTGATTTGATACCCACTTTCGTACCCTTGATATCCACTTTGGCGCTCCTTAAAGATAGCTACGCCCAGTTGAAAATCAACCTTCATACTGATATTTATTTCTTAATATATATGTACCAAATAGTACTTGTCGCCAAGCTTCAGGATCAGCTTCACTGCCTATTCTGCCAGACAAAAACATCCAGTTTAGCCAGCTTCACAACCTAACATACAGCTGGACAATGGCATTCGTTTTGAGTCTCCACGTCCTGAACCCCCAGTTGTGGTGCAGGTTAAGCTAGTATATAACTCAGCTAAATGTTCGGTCTGATCCTCCACGTCCTGAACCCCATATAACGTAGGACATACCAAGTACCCTACCACTAGATCTTAAAAGACGGTGATGAGATACCTTAATCGGGACATGGCATTGGGCCCGATGACCCTCCTTGTTGAGCGTGTTCAACAGAAACGAAATTTACCCTAAATGATTAACTCATTTTCATGCAGATAAACACAAATTTTCCAGAGAAAAAAATAACTTAGTATCGTTGGCGTAACACAAGCAAGATCATCAACAAAGATGACAATGTCGGAAAATAATCAAACAACCGAGTTGGCGACGCAGCACCCCATTAAAAGAAAATGTATCAAAAAAAAAAAGGTGTTCAAGCGAATTACAACCCAACGCAAAAGGCACAATAGTGACGCAGCACTACAAAAGAAATTATTACTCTTTAGGAGGAGCCAATCCCGAACCTTCCTTCTTAGCAGTAGAATCAGCCCGCTTCTTGTCAAGAACCGTCTTTATACCAGCCTCCACCTTAGCAACAATCTCCTCGTTGAATCTCCCCCTCTTTTCAGCAAGGTTATGGGTTAGCTTCCAATGATGGTGCAGGTTAAGCTAGTATAAATATAACTCAGCTACATGATCATATTCACGGCCCATACAAGTTGCAAGAAAATATTTATGCAATGTCCAAATCTCAAACGAACACACCATTTGATTCAGATCTTTCGCTACATTAGAAAATATTTAAAGTAAAACTTAATCCAAATCTATCTAACTATTAAGAAATTATTAATTAGTTAGGTAAATATTATTAGTTGGGACGACAAAAAATATTACAGATATATATGTAATGCATTCAGTAAAGGGGTTGATCTTATAACTGACACTACATTTTCTTTGGAGTGAGGAAGAAGTAGCACTTCCATAGTTCGTCCAGAGATATTGGTGGAGGTGCTCTTCAATCAATTGAAGAGCAAGCCACTGTCAACGTAGCTAAGGCATGGTACTATGTTGTTATATAGGCGTATGTATTTTTGGAAGTAGGTGGTTATTAGCACTGAACTTGTTAACAACAACTTCATTATTCTTTACAAAACTCAAATGAAGAAACTCATGTTATCATATGGGCGTGTGGAAATTTACCTACTTGGTTATTAGGATAATAGATTCGTACAAATACTACTCTACCACCTTACGGATGCTGGCTTTGAGCAACAAAAGCAACACCAAGAGAAAGCATATTCTTTTTTATCAATAAATGCAGAAAGATAATAAATAACATAAAATCAAGCTAACTCTAATGGATTTCATACTACGGCAAGTGGAGCAAAAGAATCAATACCTCACACTACGGTAGACTGAGCAAAAGACCACGATTCCACCTACCAAAAAAACAAAAAGAAGAAGAACATACAAAAATGGATGCTCTAGAGACAATCAAACTCATTTATACCTAAACCAATACCCAAGATCAGTCCTAACTCCGAGGTTAATAAACCAGAGAGCAATAAGAAACCCATATTTTCCGAGAGCATCCATTTAGAGCAAAAACACTTGTTCTAAGTTCTAATGTCGTATATTCACGCAGAATTTTTAAATAAAAGTGTACGTGTGAGAATTTGGATGTGAGAGTACATCTGTACATGGAAAAATTAGTAATTTGGGTTCTCAAAAAAAATCAAAATCTAACCAATTACAGTAGATCTTACCCATCCAGTGCATGCCGGACAATATGCATGCAGATCGATTAAAGAAGGAACGTGCACCAACTCTGTCGGTAACCATCTATATCATATGAAATACACTCAGTTCTTGACTTTTCAACACTGCAAGAAATGTTAAAAACTCCATAAAAGTAAGAAATGTAATCCAGGAGGATTTTGCACACCAACTCCATCAAGGAAGTGAATGAATCTGGAAATAAACAACAACAATAAATCCCAAACAGAAGGCAACAACAGCAGAGGTGTTGAAGCAATCCTTTGTCCCTTCGGGACCAAATGTAGTCTTAATAAAATTAATAAAATCCTTATTTTCTTCCTCTTTAAGTCCGTCCACCCTAGCTGATAAAAAAAAAGTTCGTCCACCCTACACTCAAGAAACACCGCCGCCAAAGATATGATATCTTTTGTTACCTTGATTGGTCAAACAACAAAAAAAACATAAAAAGAGAATAAAAAAAAGGAGTCATGTTGTCACGGGAGTGCGCGCGTGACAGCCTAAATGAACCCGCGGCTTCATGCCGTAGAATCTGTATCTTTTTTCATCGATTTCCGTATTGAAGATTTGGTCTTATTATTTTAGATTTCATTCTTTAAACATCCCTAGATTTTACATTTTCTTAAAACTGAATCCTATGTATACTCGTCAAGCACACCTAATACCTACACCATGATATTTCTCTCGATCTTTATTATTTTCTTCCACCAGGATCAGTAGATCACTATGGTCAAATTTTCTCACTCTCTTACTTTTCAAAGTAATCCCATATTTAATCTATCCCTTCTCCCTATCATCCAAATCAAATACCATGACCTCATTAATTCACCATTAATTTCCTCTTCTTTTTTTATTCACCATTAAATTCCATCTTCATTAATTTCACCATTCAAATCTTATAAAGAAAAATTCACTAGAATTTCTTGCCGTTTTAAACAAATTGGAGGATGAATAATCTTTTTCATCTTTGTTTGATCTCTGTGACTTGGATTCACATCAGATAATGAATCAAAAATTAGAAAATATATTCTTCACCAGCCGCATTATAAGTTCATAACTTTGTATATCACTATTTGTTTTTTTTTATCATTTAAAAATAAAATAAAAATTAGGTATATCAACCATTTCAGATCTATAACATCAGTATTCAGAGAAGAAGAAAGGGAAATATACAAAATAGTCATAGAATTAGCACCCGATTTGCAAAATAGTCCTAGTGTTACAATCCATTAACAAAAGAGTCACACTTCCGTTAAAAAGGGTGTTAACTCGATGGGACCCACCGGGTTAGAGTTAAAGTCAGTCGCCCATTTACCGATCTATCCCTAACCGGGCCATCTAGCATCAGATACCGCAGATCTGGTTAGTACTAATCTAGAGGACTATTTTAATGGATAGGATAGGGCCGAACTACATAGAAACTATAAATGTTTAGGGTTTCACTTCTTCTCCATTTTTTTCCATCGAGTCCTCTCTCTCATTTTCTACACCAGAGCTGTGCAAAAATGGTGATTCCCTAAATATCAAGATATTTCAAGTCACTTTCATCGCAGACAGATCTATGTAGTTCGTGTGTGTGATTTTGATCCATTTGTAGTGCTGTTTTGTGAAGATTTTCAAGAAAACAAAGTAACCGGTTACTCAATATGGTGGTTTTATTACAAGAGATTAACACAATTTTCGCAGACATAACGAGGTTGGTAATCACAAAACCCATCTTGTGAATTTGGTATTATTTTCAGAAACCCTAATTTTACGATTTTGGGAATTTTTTCATAAACCCTATTAGAGAAAATTGGGGATTTTCCTATGCGGTTGATGGTTGTGTTTTACTAATTGATTATCTAATTGTGTTATGAATTACAGGAATTCAATGAATGGGTTAAAAATAGAAGTTAGGGTTTTGAATCCGGTGCTGGCTGTAGCTAGGAGAAAAAGTGGTGACATAGTGGATATATTGTTCACAAGAAAAGGAATCTGAGAAGGATATGGGACTGGTGGTGTTGGTAAAATGGGCTGTCTTTGAAGTTGTATGTGGAGAAAGTGCAGATAAACAATGGGTCTGGTGGTATGATTGCAGTGACTGAAGTTGATGGTTGAACTGGTGGATTTCTGAGAAGATTGTGGAAGTTTCAGAGAATGGTGTTGGTGGTTAAGAAAAATTTGTTACTGCAATGGATGTAAGCAGTTTTAAATGGCTCAAATGTTGTGATTTGAGTGAGAATGTGCAGGGACTGAAATTGCAAGGTTAATATCCAATTTCAATCCATCAAAAGTTTAGTAATTTTAGTATATACCTCAATTCCCTTTTGATCTTTTTGTATTTATGTTCTCTGTGGTTTTCTTATTTCACTGGTTCATGTTAATTTCTCCCAACTTCCTTTGCAGATTTCAAAGACCTCCAGGTGCAGTATCATCTGTTTCAGTTGACTATAAGATATTTAGAGATGGGTGCATTGCAGGTGTTGAGCTGAAGATGGTGATGGTATGTAGAGATGGGTGATTTCTTAAAATTACAGTACCATATGAGTTCAGTAAACTTTTACTATGCCAGCTTGTGTTTGAATTCGACTCCTTATTTTCTGTTTCAGTTGTTTATTCTTGTCTTACTCATGTTACCTTATGGAATAGTTTCTTGCCTTTAAGTTGTATAATTTGTTAAGACTTTCATGATCACGAATATGCTAATGTCTCAAGCACCAAAGTCCAAAGGATGTAGGCATGTGGTTTGTAGATGACTGTTTCTAAATGGTTGCAATTGGAGGATATGTTGTATGTGCTAATGTAAGACGTAATGAATGTTGATATAAGGTTGTAGAATCTTCCAGTAGAGTCAAAGTTGCCCTGTTATATGATTGTTATTCATTGATTTTGATTTATTTTGTTTCCCTGTTGAGTTGTGTTTTTTCAGCAAATCAAGGTTCCATCTCTATAATTATTTCAAGTCTAGTTATATGCCATAAAGTGGGTACTGTGGAATCCCATTCCCCCCTTTTAAGTTGTTGGAGATGTTGTCGAGCTAGTTTGTTGCAATTACTGGGAAATAGACTTCCTTTACTGTCATCACCTTCCTTCTCCAACTTACTAAGATATATGTTGTTGATAGTTTTTTTGTTACCACTTGTAGTAAATTTAAATTTTTGTTTTAAAAATAAAAATTGACATATTTACATCACTGCTCTTTCTATATGTATCTTATCTAACTGGTGTTCATTGTATTGGGTCTCTGTTCTTTTTATGGCTTGTGTCACTATGCTTCTCTCCGGTGAGACTATGAGAACGTGAACATTACATGAACATGGTTTTTGATTTCCATGATGAAACCCCTTATACATATCCTACTTCTGTTTTCGTCATGTGTACAACCTTTTTGACACAAATAGGGATAATGTCAATAATTAATAACATCATTGTCGTTTAGTCTGTTCAGCCATTTCTTTTCATCTGCCATTCTTAAGAACACTATATGTCAGGATACGCTATTTATCAATAGATTGATTATGTGCAGGTTCTGTTGTAAGAGGGGGAGAGGAAGAGAGGACATACAGGAGGTATCCAAATTGTTGGGAACGATCTGATTTTCTGACCACAAAAAATTGTGCCTCGTCAGCAAGATGCCAAACACGTCAGCGAGATGCCCACCATGTCAGCAATGGGTTAACTGCGGTTAACATTTGGTCGAGTTAAGAGCGAGGGCATTTTGGGGACATTTAACCCCGTTTTTTTCCCAAACTGTTATCTCGGACAGAACATGACCATTTTGTAAACCAATTACAAAAGTATGACCTTTTTGTAAACGAATTATAAAAAGTAGGACCATTTTGTAATTGGCCCAAGAAGAAACTCTGAAGAAATACGAGATTGACATGGAGGGATCAATTAAAAATAAATCCATCGTCTAAGGGTGTTTAATAAAAGAATGATAATAATAAAAAAAATAATACTAAATCTTGAATACATCAATCGATGAAGAAAGATACCGATCCTACGGCAGGAAGCCGTGGGTTCATTTAAGTCGTCACGCGCGCGCTCGCGTGATGGCACGACTAAAAAAATGATCATATGAACACGATCAGGAAAAAAAAAAAGGTTATCAGTCGTAAAAATTGAACGAACATTTATTTCCGGATGTAGGAACATTAGATGCAGTGACAACCTAAATAAACAATAATACGAATTATAAAACTCGTTTGATGCATAAAAAAAAACAATTATGGTGTTTTACATCGCAATAATATCTGCAAGAATGAGTTTAGACCTTGATATCCCTTCACGTATGCCCGGTCATGATTGAGGGTACATATAAAACAAACAATGAAACAAAGAATCAGGTCAGATAAAAATCCTAAATTTCAAGAAGAAAAAGAGAAAATTAACGAAATCCCAGAAACGTGGGAAATAGGATTTGGCTCTTGCACAAATGCTTTATATAGCAAACACAAAACTTATAGATTGCGTAAAAAGAAAACTTTGTTTTGGAAATAACATTAATCAAGATATAAAAGTATCCTTAGTTTTTATATATTGAGTATCCCTCCACAAATATAGAATAAAAATAATTTATTTCTTTAACATGATGAACAACATTAGAGATGATAATACTGAAAAAAAAATCTATAACTTTATACTTTTGGATGGGATTTTATTTTTATTTTTATGGAAAGAACAAATTTTTTAATATGGAATAAAATAAATAATGTTAAGAAAATTAGATATCCGCAATTAGTGTCCGCAACTATTTTTTCACACAGAATATCTAAAAATATTTTATTTCTTTTGAAGCATAGATTGATAGTACACATAATAAAATAATATAAACATATTTTATTTCTTATTATGGGAAAAACAAAGTGAAGAAATATAACATGAAATTAGGACGATTGTCGATAGTTTTGGAGTTTTTTTGGCATGCTACTTTGTTTTGTATTAGATTCTTTTGGATCATAATCTTTGCTCTCAATTATTTATCCAAAATACTAACACAAATTCCAATTGTTGTGCAGGACCACTAATAAAGATACGCGCATAAGAGATTCATCGTCGGATCAAAAGGTTAGTACCCATGATTGGGCTAATTTATTTATTTTTTGATCCTATTGAGTTTAATTGATAGTTTGGGGTTGTAATTAGGAAAATTTCATTTTTTAAAAGATTGTAAACGGACACTAGATATTGAACATTTGATGTTATTTATTCGTTATGGTGACATTATTTATTTATTATGTGATGATCATTTGATTTATCATGATGAAATCATGGATGCTATGATTTAGTTTGTTGATTATCATGATGAAATCGTGGATTCCATGATATATTTATGATTAATTATCCATCAATATATATTTGGCATGTTATGATATTTTCAAGATTTAGCTATTTTTGGTTAAAATAATTTTTAAGATTTAGTGTTTTATTATTAGAAAAAAAAATTTGTCTTTGTATTTTACTGATTTAAATTTAATAACTTTACAAAAAAATAAAACTGGTGGGGCCAGAATCAACCAGGAGCTCCGGTGAATGAGATCACTTGAAAAACTCTGTTATTATATAAAGAATTCTCAAAAGCTCAACTCAATCGCATAAAAAAATAAATTTTCTTTCACTTTGGAATAAGAAATTTCCCATTGGCAGAAAAGGAAGTATCTCGCTTGCACATGGTTTCTCATGATGAATATGGCAACAACTTCTCCTGCATTCATCGAAAGGATCTTGACTCCCTTCTTGCTTTACTGTATTTATGGAAAGGATACCGCACTCAGCCTTTCTTGGACTGCCACAAGTTCATCCTTCATATGCTTATTATCCGTAAGCCATTTCCTGAAATAAACAAAAAACAAGATTCGATAAGAAACAGAAAGCAAAGGTCCTGGAGATGAATATTTAGTGGAATGCTAAGTCGGATTACCAGATACAACATTAAGAGGGTACTACAACTTGATGAAGAAATATCCAGAGTTGGACTTAGTCAGAAACAAATTTTTTGAGATGTCATTACTTGGTTTTTCTTGATCTTTGTCATGTTGGAAACGGATGTGCTCAACAAAGTCTCAAGCGAAAATATCTATAGATACACTAAGAGCTCAAACCCAATGCTGGAAAAATTATGGAACTACAACAACTTGCATAGTATTTGGATGGTTAATAAAGTGAGGGACCTCGTTAATTTTAAAACAAAGACATATTACAGCGCTAAAACAAGGACTAGGTGAAGAAAGAAAGCAGTGGGATGAATGTTACCCAAGAGAATATGGCATCTTCAAAAAGATAGAAGATGGACTCATGAGGCTCTTGCTCCGAGCACTCCACCTTTGCTCTATTGGAGCAGGTGCTGGTATCCTTTGGTCTCTATAGAAATCTCCTCCATGAATTCTAGGTCGTTAATGCTTGGTTTCCCTAAGCTTTCAGCAGGGAAGCAGTTATCTGAGACCCACTGGTGATCACCACAACAAAACCCAAAATTCCATCACTCCATCACAATTTGTATCCATGTGACTTTCTCTAGAACTCCGCCTCTGGTTTATCAACCTTTATGACATGATCTGTGTCAAGTGGATCAAGGGCAAGAAGCTTGTATCACAACTATGTGAATGAGAGCTCATTTATGTCCGGCTCATCGTTTTCTCCTGTCCTGTAAACAAAAATTTTAACAGTTTAACACTATGAACTGAGCTAAATATTATCATGCCATTTAACACGCACTTTAACAATTATAATACGTTTTTATTTTACTTAGATGAAAACTCAAAGCTCGGTCTCATATATAATAGGTTTTTATTCAACTTACAGACATTTAACAAAATCATCTGATAATTAATTAAAGATAAAAATTTCTAGACTATTATTAAAATCGTCATTATGTTATTTAACATGAAACTTAAATAAGCAAAATAAATGAATCACATATAGTATATCAAGGAAGAATTTCATGTACTGAGATGTACAATGACAAGATCAGGATAGTAACCACTTGATTCAGAGAACCAAGTTTCTCTGGTTCCGAAGAACACATCCTAAAATCGTTAAACGATTATTTTTGATTAATAATTTTCATAAGATTTTCATTACAGACTCTAGCCTTATAAAACTAGGTTTCCCAAAATAATCAAACGGCCATCATGACCCCAAACAGTTACATCTCAACTATCAAATATATCTCTAATTAACTACTAACTTTAATTATAACTACCAACAAGGATACGATATGGGACACCCTCTTCTAACCACAGAAGGTACATGACATTCCCCACTCCTTGGAAACATCCTTATCCTCAAGGATGAGAACTGAACTGCTAAGTCTTCTAACCACAGCAGGTACATCTTGATAGCCAGATGTGGGTGCATCTTCAGGAGTCATAATGAAAGAAAAATATAGATTGTTGTAGTTTGAAAACTCTCGTCCATAATGGTGAAGGCACAGTAGTGGCAGGTTTCCCCAGTTGGCATTAGACACGTAGACGCAATGCCAATAAATACTCTTGTGAGGCTCTCTCGGCACTTCAACTACAATCCCAGTAATTCCCTGTCCACATATCTGGAATGCAGAATAGCCACATATCATAGTAGGTGCTCCTGTAATTTCAATCTTTGAACAGAACTTGCATGTGCTTATGTCCCAACAATAAACAGGTTCATAATCTTCGCACTCTCTAGATTGATGTGTACTCATACCAACAGTCCTTGAAACCTCAGTATTGGCTATGCTTCCGTTGTATAGAGGATGAACTACAAAAATAGAGGCACTGAGCCTTCCACACATCCATCCACTTTGTGCATCAAAATTATAGAAAGCCTCATGTAGATTCTCCTGTAGATTCACATCAACTGTAACATTTATCCACATAGATATGCGCACATGTACATAAGCAAGATCAGTATCCCCATTTGCTGCTAAGTATCTCTTCCATAAGGCCCATATCAATGACACTAGCACAGTAGGATCTTGAAACATCACGATGCTGAACTGAGTGTTCCTTAACCCTCCAGAAAACTCCAACTAGATACGCATAACACATATACAAAAACCAGTCATGATAGAATTTTCTTTTCGAAGTGTGCATGCACTACATCTCAACAATTCATAAGTCAGGGCTACAATAGTATTAAGGAAACTGTGTTCACCAATATTATCCTCGCTACTTATCCACACAACTTCCCTGTAAACATGACCAACACCAAGGCTCTCAGAATGAGAAGTCCATTTTGCTTCAAGGCTGAAAACTGAGACAAAATTGTTACCTATCCAGCTAACAATTCTCACACTCCACAATTCAGGTGGAACCAATTTGAATTCCCATCTCAAGTATCCCACCAAGAAGTCCACTTTCCGAATAGGATAGCCTGCCCAGGTATATTTATATGTTGGAGATGACAAACAACTACACAGCTGCCTGAATTTAATTTCTTCCCCTCTAAAGATGGCAGATAAACAAACCTAGTACTTGTCCAGAGATGGTAGAGAATTGCATACCCGAAAATCCATCTGGTGTGTTAAAGTTACCACTCATTTGACATGCGAGACTTGCATTTGAAACCATTCAGAATTTCCACCATAAGTATCCCCACAACAGCTGCACCTGTAGGAATTTAATTAGTATGAGCTGAGTTTCCATCATCCACATGAGAACTGCAAAGGTCCAACTCGCACTTGTAGCACTCTCCAGACCTGTTGGATAAAATTTGTATTTCCATCTCAAGGAGTCCACTAATTTCGACACAATTAGAGCATGTGGAACAATGAGTACAAGTTGTATCATCGGCATCCTCCCATAACCTTTCTTTGTTTGATACCGTATACACATCTTAGACGACCATGGCTGACAGCAATAGGGTTTGTGTTGAGTGAAATACCAGGAAAGAAGACCATATGTGGTGTAATAGAGAGATTTCTTTATTACTTCTTGCTGAATAGATGTAGATGTAAGTCGTAAGCTTGATAGGGAGAAGCCCATCCATTCAGTTGCTGGATTAAAAACTTCTTGAAGAATTCGGAAAAAATCAACACCCCAAGACTCAAACTGACAAACCAAAAGCACCTCATGCAACACATACTGTAGCTGGAAATGAAAATTTTCCTCTTCCCACGTCTCCAGCATTTGATGAAACAACTCACTAACATTCTTAATCTCACACATTAGCATATAAACTAATTTTTCATAGTAAACATCCATAAATGTCAACCTATTAAGACCAACCAAACAATAATTAAGGTCGAATTTAGAAATATATATACCAAAAGAATAACACATCTCAGCCGTGTCCATTGGTTTACCACAATCAAATAGACTTCGAAAATAGTTAGAAGCAAGGGAAAAACATTCTTTACCAAGTAGGTTGTCGTGAATAATGAAGAAATAATCCTTCAAAATTTGAAGTTCCACACAACTAACCTCGTCAATGTGAATTTGAATTATCTTGACGAAAGGATAGGCAGAGGTTTTTGGAGCTTCATCAACTTGAGAATTTACACTATCAATTGAACCATCCTTGACTTACACAACCACACTGGAGCATATAAACTGAAATTCCAGCTGATACCCATGTTTATAAAGCAGTTCTTGAACAAGTCTCCTATAGTATCCATCCAACAGTTTCCCACGATCAAAAACTCTACTCATGTAGAGATTCCAGAACAAATCAACTCCAGTATTACTCAAATGCACAACAATACTCTCAGACATTTTATCAAACAACATTGCAATAGTAAAAATAACACTCCCATTAGTTAGGCTACAAATAATTGAATCACCACACCATGAATCTGCCCAGTACCCATCCTTAAAGAGCATCTCATACACATAATTTCTATCGTATTCATCCATTAAAATTGAGCAAACATATAGTGCAAAAGAACATGAAGTAATTGAATCAAAACCAAATTCGTGAAGTCCAGCTAAATAAGAAAATCGTTTAATGAGTTTGGCATCTTTTCTTTGATCAAATATGCTACGATAAGAATTGAGAATAATGGAAGAGTGCTCACCCAATTTGATCTGGTTTTTCCTATCGAACCCATTCACGACATTATTTGGGAACTGCTGGAATTTTCCGATTTGGAATTCATTTGACCCTAAATTGAGAGAACCATTTGCTTTGTTGACAACGGAAGGAATTGAGTTATCCACAGTTAAAACTTCTTCGAAGAAATAAGAAGGAACCAACTCCGATTCTGAAAATTCATCACTAACTATAGAAGCAGCTTTTACTCTGCGAGGAGGTTGATGAGATAAAGCAGTATCCTTTAGACATAGGATCTGATCCAATTTCTTCTCCGCTCTGTCTAAAAATTTGCCCCACCTTCGAAGGCCGTCCTCTCGATTTACACAGTTCTTGTTCATCAAATAAAACAGATACCACGAAACGCAAGTGTCGAATTCATCACTTGCTAATCTTTCCAATTTCAATATTGGTACCAATTTTCCATTCATTTGTACCCATTTTTCACTTGGTAAAGTCTGAATTTCAGAGATCTATTGATAGCGATGAGTTTCAGTGAATACCTCCATGGATCGAACGAATCTGATACCAATTGTCATGTACTGAGATGTACAATGACAAGATCAGGATAGTAACCACTTGATTCAGAGAACCAAGTTTCTCTGGTTCCAAAGAACACAGCCTAAAATCGTTAAACGATTATTTTTGATTAATATTTTTCATAAGATTTTCATTATAGACTCTAGCCTTATAAAGCTAGGTTTCCCAAAATAATCAAACGGCCATCATGCCCCCACATGGTTACATCTCAACCATCAAATATATCTCTAATTAACTACTAACTCTAATTATAACTACCAACAAGGATACGATATGGGACACTCTCTTCTAACCACAACAGGTACATGACAAAGAATAAAGCAACTTTGAAAGTAAGAGACTCGTGAACTAGTCAAACAACATGTTCATAGTTTCAAACGAAATCCTTTATTAATGGTAAAATTAAATTGGCATGGATTTTTTAAAACACATAGAAGGATAATATTTCAAATTGTAGATGATTACAATATTGAATATTACTTCCAAAAAAAAAGTTCATGTATATGACTGACTGCTAGTTGAGTTGTTAGCACAAATCTGAGTTGTACCACCATTATCAGAAACACCCTAAAGATACCAAACATAATCTCTTCCAAAAATGCTTCATTGTTGAGGAAAAAAATATAACACAAATAAGATTTTTTGTATTACATATGTACAATCGTATCTGATATTGTTATGTTTGTAATGAGCTTTTAGTAAATTGTATATCAGTAGACGCTAGATTATAATCTTAATCTTTTTTTTTTAAATAATTTCTTAATAAAATTATTTTACTTTTAGTGATGTATTTTTCATTGTTTCAGCTTTTGTCGCGTCTTTAGATTAATGTGTTTTTTTAAGATAATAAAAAATGTTCCACTAATTAAACTAAACATGCATCATCAAACCAACTGACATGGATCGGAAAACAATTGGATTGGTAAAAAACGCATAAGTCATCATCGGTGGAACAAAGTTGTATAGTCCTTTTAAGTATTCTCTGTTACCTTGTTCATGAACAATGAGTAAAGACCAACCAAAAGGCTTGGAGGAGGAAGCAACATGAGCGGTCATTCATTTTTTCTTTCGGATATGGTGTAAGAAACCCTAACTAAAAGGTCATTGTGTTTTTTTTTTTGGTTAATTGATTGATTATATTATTTTTTTGGGTCAAATCTTTAGTTATAAGGTTTTGGCAAGTGGTGGTCGCATTATCGCTACTTCGAGAGATAAAGGTACATGTTTGATCTTGTTTTAAGTGTGTTCATATGTCTGATATTAATGGATTTAACTCCTCAAGCTCATTGAATTGGAGATGAACTTGCCCATCATAACTGAGTACACACTTGCAAATTCTTCATCAAGATTATATATTTGATTCAATTGTTAATCTGAAATGTGCATTAATAAATCTATGATGCATACCCGTAATTGAATGCATATATGACACAATTTTTTAATAATTATTTTCAATATTTATATAATATGAAACCGTGCAGTGATGTTGAAGGATAATAAAAAATGAAGTTGTAATGTAGGGTGTTACTCTTGGTGCTTGTTATTACCAAATCAAACCAATTCGAGTGGAGGCATTAAAAAATGGCAACATGTTATCCGAAAGAGAAAGCGTGAATAACTAAAGGAATTAAAGCACGCGACTAGCGTGGAAGATAACAAACGACTTCAAAAGCCTACGGAAGATGTCGATTGTTGAAATGGTAATTTGATATTAGGTGTACCCGTCCAAGTCACAACAATGACAACACCTTTTATAAGAAAGGTAAGAGAGAGAGAGAGAGAGTCTCTGAGATGGTATGTTTCACCATTTTATTTGATCATTTCCCAAAATTTGATTAACCCACCAATTACACATTTTCATTATATGAGTTTCTTGAATTAAACATGTTGTTGGATTGATTTTTCTGATTAATTCTTTGAGTGATTGTATTTTTTCCACTGCAGTTAATCCCTTGATATTCTACGCTAGTATTTTAATATTCACTGTAACTCTCTGAGGCCAAATTCACTGCATCTTCAAAAACTTCTTTTTGTCTCTTTTTATTTTCCACATCGTGTTTAACTAAGGCATCTACTTTTATAAATACCCCAATTTCTAACAAAAAAGTTTTTTTGGTGCTTTTGTCTTTACTTAATTTGATATGCTTGCCCACGATTTCTGCATACATTTTGCTCTTACTTTTTCTTAATATCCCTAAAGTTTGCTCCAATGTTTTTAGTTTCTTCAATTATTAAAGCCATTATATAATGAATTGAGTTAGCCTTTACAATCTCTTTATTCAAATTTAGTGATAATTGTGCAGATTATTCTATTATCTCTATTTTTTAAAGTATTTCTTCATTCTACAGTACTTGATTCTCGTTGATTGTAGAATTGAAACTCATGTTTTCCATTACCCTTCGTGTTTGTTGTTTTCAATGATAACGGTCGATAAACTCTTGGATTGGTTTTGACTTTTTAACAGTCATATGCTTTTGACATTATGTGACCTTCACTGGACCTTCCCTAGTGTAAAGACAAGGGTACCCAAATACACTACAATCTTTAAAATATCCACCTATAAGTCCTCTTACCAAAAGTCATTGTCTATGGAAAAAAGTCGAGACAATACGACAAATCGGTATTCACACTTTGTGTGATCGTCTATGGATACGAGATCGAGAAAATACAACAATCAAAGTGTAATTACTTGATAATAGGTTCGGATTTAACCAAACTCTATAGGATCACTATCAAGTAATACGGAGTTAATGTTTGTGTAATTTACTTTAAATTATAATAACAAAAATTATAATTGCGGAAAAGAAAAAGTAAATGACACAACGAAATTTTGTTAACGAGGAAACCGCAAATGCAGAAAAACCCCGGGACTAAGTACAGAATTGAATACTCTCATAATTAAGCCATTATGGAAAATCTAAACCAACTTCGTATAGTTGAGACCAACCAACTAAACCTAGTTCACTTAGTTTCTTCAGTATCCCTACGCTTCCGACATTCAATAAGTGCACGCACTAGAACAATTCCTTTGGATCATATATGTAGGTACCGAATATCGTAATATATTAGGTTGCGAATATAGCAACAATTATAAGAGGAAAGTGTCACAAAATAACACGATGATAGAAGAAACGCGGGAGAAGAATGGAAAATTTGCGAGTATAAAATAAGCTTGTGATCATAAGTTACGATACTTCGCAGATTATTACAGTTATAAAGATTTCACTATAAATAGTAGTTCAAATGTTAAATTGAAGAGGTTCTTTTAGTGAGTGTGAGAAAATATTAAAGGAAAGAGATTAGAGAAAGTTGTAACTATTCTAGTTCCATTTAGATATTTCTTGTGATCAATTGAGAGCATTAATAAGAAAATTGTTATTCATCATCATGAACTTCTTAAGTTTACTAATTCTACTGAGGGTGTAGTTGTAGGATATTATGCAACTACATAATTGGCGCTAGAAACAGGGATAAGAAGATTGTTCTAGCAAAAAATCTAGGGAGTTTTGAAAATATGAAATGGCTAGAAGAAGAAATACATCAGAACCATTGACTGCAGTAAGAAGAAGTGTAAGGCTCGCAGGTGGAGAAGCAAATGTAATAGGAGAACCTAGTAGGAGAAGGAATAATCAAAGAAATCAAATTCAACAAACAGAAGATCATGATCGAGTGAGTATACACACTTGGAGAACTGATACACCAGCAGAAACATACAGAGAACCACAAATTAGAGAAAATGGGAGATTGATGGGAGGAACAACTCGTGAAAGAGAAAGGGAGATTTTAGAAACATTGAGACAAGAAATTCAAGAAGAACGAAGGTTTGAAGCTGAAGAACGTGCCAATCTAACAAGACAGAATCAAGAATTGAGAAGGGAAAATGAGATGTTACAAAGGAGGAAATCTCAAAGTGTTGTAAGATCAAATGCTAGACCAAGAAGAGAAGAACAAAATTCTCCAACAATCAATAGTGAAAATGAGATGCAAGAACAAGCACAGAATCAAGTTGAAAGAAATCGAGAGAATCGTTTCATTCTAGTGCCAAATCACGAACAAAATATGGAGAATTTACGAACAGAACCACTTCCAAGGGAAAATAATCAGAATGGCGAAGAAAATCAAGAGGAAGAGCGGAAACTCGTGGAAGAAATTGAGAGATAACAAGCTATGCATCAAAACAATTACGAAGATGGAGTAAGAAGACATGAACAAGCTCGCAACAATCAAAATCTTGGGTGTGATAGAATTCGGAGGAAGATTGGGAATCAACGAGAAGAAATAACAAGGAGCGAACCAAATCTTCGAATCAGAGTTCAGGAAAACCAAGAAGAAATAAATCACAGAAGAAGAAGAAATTCCAGATATTCATATGAGAAGGATGAGGAGAACAGAAATGGAAGAACAAGAATTTCAAAATGCTCTGCAACAAAACAATTGTAACAATTTGGAAAGGATATATTTTCAAAATCATGCAAATGAAAACATTAATGAAGAGTATGATAGAATGCGAAGAATAGCAAGAGAGGAGATGCAAGAACGTAGAAGAAGAGAAGTTGCGTTGAAGAGGCCAATAGAGGAGAATTCTGAAGCAAATGCACGAATATTTCGAGAATTAGCGGAAATGAGAGGAATGATAAGCAGTAGAGAAGGAGGAGATAGAAGGCAATTAGATGAAGCAATAGAAGAAGCTGTGAGGACTCCTTTTTCTAGAGAGGTACAGTTGGGAGGGATTCCACCAAAGTGCAATCTTCCTACGTTAACCAGCATCTTTGATGAGAATTCATGTGCTATTCAGCACATTAAAGCATATGTAAGATTCATGCTACAATGGGAGAATCATGATGCTGTATTATCCAAGTACTTCGCATCAAGTTTAATAGGAGAAGCTCTAAAATGGTTCGAAGGACTTCCCAAGAACACTATTACATCATTTAATCATTTACAAGTAACTTTCTTAGGAGCATATATCACGAATCATTCCTCGCGACTTGGAATTGAAGATGTGTTTGGTTTAAAACAAAGAATTGGTGAAAGTTTGAAGCATTTGGTAAGAAGATGGAAAACTATGTGCAGTGATATGTCAGGACGTGTGGATGAGAGATACCTGATTTTGTCTTTCATAAATGCGATGTTCGCAACTGAACAATTATATGTTCAAATCTTCAGAAGAAAGAATTCGATTATGATGACAGAATTGTGAGAATTGCAAGAGGAGTACATTATATTAGAAGAAAAGCAAAACAATATGGAGTCATATCCAGTGGTAAACACCAACAATCAAGATACAGGAGCAAACTTACTTCCTAAAATAATCAATGTCGTAGCAGGTACTTCGCAAACATTTTCGCAGATATCAGAAGAAAAGAAAACCAACAATATCCAGCCAAAAATGGTAGCAATGGGAAGTAAAGATCAAGAAGAGTATGATAGAGAAAGGAATTTCTACAGTCGAGGAGGAAATAACCAGATCCCAAGATTAGATCAGCAGCAAGAAAATTATGGGGGACAAAGGCAGAATTATTTTGGACAAGGGAATCATAGACAAAATTATAACAATGGTCAAGGAGGTCAAAGAATGATAAGAGAAGAAATAAAGATGCCACATTTGAATACAAGTGTAGAAAAGATATGGCAGGCAATTATCTTGATGGAGAATATACCAACTCCATGGAATATGGGAAAGGAACCACCAATGGGTCCAAGAAGTCATGAATTTTGCTTGTACCATCATTTTCATGGGCACTCTACAAATAGTTGTAATAATATCAAAAGGATTATCTTGCGAATGATTGATCAGGGCAAACTAGATCACTTTTTACTCAAGCAAGCACAATCGCAACAATTACCGCAAGCACCAATGGAAACTCGCATGGTGAATACAACACAAGAAAAGGGAAAAGAAATCTTACACATTGAAGTGGGACCAAAAGCAAGAAATGTTTTCTGCAATTCTATAGTTCACTCATATAAAACCATAAAAGATTTTCATGATAATGTGTTAAGTAGGGTATATGCGAGAGATGGTGAAGGAAGAGAAATAATGAACATCACAAAAATTTCACGACTCGAAGATTGGCAGAAGTGTGAAATCTCTTTTGAAGCTACAGAAATTCCAGAAGGTTGCGAAATACATGATAATCCATTGGTAGTGAAATTGGAAATTTGTCTAAATATGGAAGAAAGTGAGGATGATACAGATGGAGAATCATTTGGTCTTAATATAATCTTAATTGATACAGGAAGCTCTGTCAATATTCTCTTCTATCCTTCTTACAAAATCATGGGGGAAAGGACACAGATCTAATACCTTCTACTTACAGGATTTATGGCTTTAATGGAATTTCCAATAAACCTAAAGGAGAAATAAGCATGCGAATTCCATTAGGGGGGATGCGAACTGAAATCTTATTTTGCGTTGTTGATGTTGAATCACCATATAACGCTTTGATAGGGAGACCTTGGATTCACGAGATTTTAGGCGTAGCTTCAACTTTTCATCAATGCATAAAATTTCCTCATCCTAAAGGTATTGGAGTTATCAAGGGTGATTGGGCAGAAGGGAAGAAATGTTACGATACTGAAGTAGAAGTTTGCGAAGGAAAAACTGTTGAGAAGGAAAGTTGGAGAAAAAGAACAAAGGCTACAAAGAGAAGTGAAAATTTAATGGCTGAAGATTAAGTCATGAAGGAATGAAGTTACAATGATTGAGCACACAAGAAATTTACGAAGGTAAAGAATAGGTATGATTTATGAAGGTAATCAGTACATTTCTTCACAGCGTATAATAAAATGCATTTTGAAAAAACAAGAAAATGAAATGAGGTATTTTGCAACGTGAAATATTTGTGAAGTATTTTTACGAATACAATTTTTTTTTTTTTTTGCGATTAGCTTTCATTGAAGAAAGACGCAAAACATATTTGCGAACAAAAGACCGCAAACTGTGATTAGCTTTCAAAAAAAGAAAGAAAGCCGCAGAAATTTTACACAGGCAAACCTTTGTGGCGTACACCCTAGTTCACGAAGCAACATTTCGTAAGAGGCAAAGTCCTAAAGTACGTCATTTAAGGGGGTACCTATAAGCATGACTTAGGGAAACCGGAACACCACCAATGAACCTGAGTACATGGACATTACGGGGTACAACCCAAAAACGGGGTACCTATCCGGGTTAGACACCTTGGATTCTCAACCTAATCTTGCGAAGTACCAGGATATAGGTTGGGCGACTAAGGCATACTGTCTTTCTCAACAAGTGTATAAAACGATCAAGGCGCCGAGGTACACGGTTGAGTCAAGAGTGCCGGATGGGTTTGAAGCACATCTTCCATTCTTGACAAGTCTTGGCAAATGATACACTTGGCCCAAAGATACCCCATAGGGTGCAACCTCGTAACTATAAGCCCTATAGGCAAAAAGGATAAGAGGTTGCAATCAAAAGCTGGTTGTTTGCAAAACCGGATGGGAAGAGCTAACCTTGTATGGTCGATGTACGCTTCCTTGAAGGGGCAACCAAGGGGAAGATAAAGGGCATCACCCTCCATTAGGGAGCTGATACGTGCTATAAGACGCAAATGTCATGAGGCTTCTTGTTCGCAAGAACATAAAGACTTGTCATATTTGTGCAACAATCATATTTCTGCGAATAATAAAAAAAATAAAAAAATATATATATATATAAATAATATATTTATATACATATTCGCAGAATTACATACAATGAAGTTAAGATGAGATCAATGGGTTATTACATGAAAGTGTGATAACGTCCTGCGATTTTATCGCAAGACGATAATGTCACGAGGTTGTATATTCGCAAGAATGTTCAGACTTGTCATATTATCGCAAAAATATCATCACAAAAAGAGGTGGCAAAATAAGACCTTTACTTAGGAAGGCATGATAAGACCACATCAATTAATGAAATCAATTCTATCAATATTATTGGAAATTTTTTACGAGAATATATATAAAGAATTCATAATCATAGAGGCAATTTTGTTCGCAATCAAAGACGGATATTTCATATTCATTAAATTTTATAAGGATTGAATACTTCTTCAAAGATTCAATACTTCTTATACTTTTTCAGAGATTCAATACTTCTTATACTTCTTCAAACATTGAATGTTTCTTCATAGAGTAAATATTTTTTATACTTCTTCAAGGGTGTTTCATACTTCATATACTTCTTTAAGGATGTTTCATATTTTTTATGCTTCTTCAAGAATATTTCATACTTATTATACTTTTTTCAAGGATGTTTCGTAATTCTTCAATGAGGATTCATAATACTTATACTTCAAGGGGAAGATTTCATATATACTTCGCAAAATCTTGAAGCTTCGCAACTTAAACTGAGGTAGATATTCTAGATACTTAAAATAAGGATTGATCACCTGAAGAGCAATAATAAGGGGGAAAGGAATACTAAGTTAGGTCTTCAAAATATATTATTTCTCTATATTATTTCTCTCCATATGATCAAGTCATGCAAACAGAGGGAAGCATTCAGTTAAACATCAATTTATCATCGCAAAATTAAGACATTGGTACTAATTAAATTTCAAAAGGAAATTGTTGATGGATTAAAAAGTGCAGTACTCAAGTAAACAAGATAAAAGAACTGAAGCAAATATACAGAAAGGATTAAAACTATTTTGAAGATGATTTATCTTCATCAAAATGATCTTCTTTTTATTCTTCGGAGATATCATCTTCATCTTCACTATCAGAAATTTCTAAATATGGGGTATCATTGGGAATTTCTTCAGAAAGGAGTGTCTGATACTTCTTGAGAGGAATTTGGTTGTCTTCACAAATATTGCGAGTCATTTTAGCTCGGAAACGTTTGATATTTAAACTATGATTGTCCCGAGAAATTTGAAGTTGAGATTTTAAATCACGAATCTTCTGGTTACGTGCGGCAAGAATAGTTTTAAGATAATCATAATACGGAAGGAATTAAGAAACTTACCTTCTGATTGCTTCTTATCATTACGAAGAGAAGTATTTTCAAGCTTTAATTGATTATTCTCCTCAAGAAGGGAAGAACCTCCAGCGGCGATACTCGCATATTGTGGATTATCTTCGCAACGGGAATTTAATTCCGCATTATCAATATTCAAATCCTCTATTTGCTGACGAAGTTTTGAATTCTCAACTTCCAATTTCTTACAACGGCTTAAAGTTTTCTTCTCAGCAATGGAATGACGTCTTTCCCAGTCTGAAGCAACTGCGCAACTGACTCTCCCAACCTAATCAAATAAAAAGGATTAGAAATCAATGAAAAAAGGGGAAATAAATCGAAGATATAAAAGGAACTTACCATACTCCCCAAAGAGTATAATGAAGCGGGAGAGACGAATCTTGAAATTCCAGTAAGGTAATTATTGTTGAGTACAGTAGGAACTTTACAAGCCTTCACAATAAGTTTACGAGCATTCTCAGTGGAAGAGTTTCCTAATCCACGATAAGAGTGAAGAAAAGCCTCAGACAATTGAATCATTGCAGACTCAAAATTTTCTGCATTGCTATAGTCTTCATCTTCTTCATCATCATCATCATCATCTTCATCATGACCCCCATCATAAATAGTATCATAATTTCAACCAAGATCCTTCTCAGGAAGCTTATCATTTTCGTCATTTTGTTCTTCATTAATATTCTTGCTAGAAGAGTTCACATTGGAGTAAGCACTGAGTGGGACTCTTTTCCTCTTCTTCTCCTTAGAAACAATATCCTCAAGCTTCCTTTTTCCTTTGCAAAGAACATTTTCTTTGTCAACATAAATTTGGGTATTCCTCGCAGAACGAAGTGTTCTCTGTCTTGAAGTTAGTACCTCAAAAGAGATTGGATTCTTGTTATCATTCGTAACAGTCTCAGGGATATTAGGGAGAACCTACAAATTCAAATAAGGATAAGAAACAGAGGCAACAATATATTGTTTAAAATGTATAAGAATGTTTCTTACCTCATTTGAAAATAAGTTGAAAGCCTCACGAGTACTGGATTTCCCAGTTTTAAGATAACTTTCTTTGAGTTCATTCACCTAGGAAATATTGCAAAAGGATTAGCAAAAGAAGAAAAACAACAGAGCGAATAGGGGATAAAGATACATACATCTTTATCTATGTTAGGCCAAGAAAAGACCCAAGGTTGATAGTTACGATCACGAAGATTCGCAGGAAGGTCTACTATTCCAGAAATATAAGAACCCGATAATGCAAGAGGATAGTTGTACCAATCTTCATCATGAGAGTGACGAGGAGTATGATTGTTCCCAGAATCATAGTCAATATCATGCATAAGAAGATCATCTTCTGCGATGTCATATCTGCGATGAAGACGAACGCCCCAACGTTTATCTTCTCTCTTCGCAGGAATTAGTGTGTAATTCTTAAAGAAATTCTCCACCGTGTAGTTCTCAGCAATAATCTCTACATCTCTAAATACAGGCTTCCTACGTTCGATTGGATACAAAGATTTTCCAAAAGCAGCACGATTTGCGAATTCAACTAGAATACGAATGAAATCACCAGTTAATTGATAAATGTCTCGTGAGAAATTTGGGTGGGAAATAATTTCGTAGAAGAGAGGAAGATTGACATCATAAAGAGGAAGAAGAAGACCTGCGAGGATTTGACCTCGTGAAACTAAAAATTTCTGATCATCCCAATGGAGATCAGTAAAGAGTTCCATGTAGAGGGAAGATTTATTATTGTGACCATCAATTTCAGAAAGAACAAGGTCTCTATCAGCAAACTCTGCATTAAGTTGTTCTATAGTTTTCTTCTTTGGGGCCATTGGATGAAAGATAGAAAAACAGAGAGGAAAAGAAGTGAAAGAGATAAAAAATCTTAATAGAAGAAAAAAGGAAGAAATTGCAGAAGCAGGTGTGGTAAAGAAGATGAATAGAATAAAAGAATAAAAAGAAGAATATAAAGATAGTATTTATAAAGAAGGGGGATTTTGATGGAAGTAAAAATTCATCAATGCGATTAGACGTGAACGGTTGAGAAGGACGGTTACGAAACAACGTGTCAAAATTTTAATGAAAGAGAAAACTACGTGTTGCAAATCTAACAGGTGATGATAACTATATTAAATTTACGAGAATAGAGGTTCTCATGACATTTCTTCTTCGCAGAACTAACATGAGAAGAGGCAAGATGTAGGTACCGAATATCGTAAGATATTAGGTTGCGAATATAGCAACAATTATAAGAGGAAAGTGTCACAAAATAACACGATGATAGAAGAAACGCGAGAAAAGAATGGAAAATTTGCGAGTATAAAATAATCTTGCGATCATAAGTTACGATACTTCGCAGATTATTATAGTTATAAATATTTCACTATAAATAGTAGTTCAAATGTTAAATTGAAGAGGTTCTTTTAGTGAGTGTGAAAAAATATTAAAGGAAAGAGAATAGAGAAAGTTGTAACTATTCTAGTTCCATTTAGATATTTCTTGTGATCAATTGAGAGCATTAATAAGAAAATTGTTATTCATCATCATGAACTTCTTAATTTTACTAATTCTACTGAGGGTGTAGTTGTAGGATATTCTGCAACTACAATATACCAAACAGTAAAGGAACAACAAATCTGTTTGGTAACAACTCTATTGATTCTTTCCAAACAAAGATATCTCAAGTCATATGCAAAGGCTCTTCCGTTTAAACTAATAAACTCCTTTGCCTGGTTAGATCAATCTATCCAACAACTACCGAAGTATCATAGTTTAGATTTGAAATCAATTAATATAGAATCCAACAAGCAACTATGAAGCAATGCCGATCTCACGCAACTAATCAATCGAATAAATCCGATTCTAGTTGGATCCTAGACGATCAAGGTTTGTGCTACACAGTATGAGAAACCCATCAGAAATATTCTTCGTCTTCAAATCTTATTTACTCTTCAATTAAACCTGCACAACACCACTTGAATCTCTTGTGATCAATCACACATAGAATTGAGTCTATTAACAATGGATTATCACAAGATGGATTTAGATCTACAAACAGTTTTAAAGATCTCGTCCTCACTTCGATCTAGTTTGAGTGAATCTTGTTAGATCACTGCTTAGTTGAACTCCCAAGCATTGCTACCTCAATCTTGTTTGTCAATGTTGGTGATCAAAACTATAAGTCTTGATTTCTAGTCTACTTATAGTGATGTCATGGACTAGGATAGATTGTGTTGTTGAGCATTAGACTTCACGGCGTTCATCAATTGAATACAAAGAACTACTAAGGAGAGATTGTGGAACTTCATCAACAAAAGGTATGTGAAGACTAAAACTCATCTATCACTTAGAAAGTCTATTTCTACTATATCTCCTATATTGAGACAAAAGTCGTATTACTATATAGTTTTCGATTATGCACATTAGATATTTCGAGCTGAGTTTAACACGCTTACATATTTCTCGAAATGTGTGTTGGTAAGATTTTACTTCAACCAAGCTCATCTTATATTCTTGACGAAATTCAAAAGATCATCATGTGAAATCGACGAGTAACATCTTACATGGTTTGTGTGATACAATCATTTGGTATAGACTTGGAATGTTTCGTTATGATTATTTCAATAACTTAAAAATTTCTTTGATGCTAATAGTTTGTGAAAATGGATATTGTAATATTCTAAGAAAGTTTCAATGATTGAAATAGAGTTTAAAATAATTAACCATCATTGGATTATGAACATAATATTCATTCTTGCATGTATGCGATCCATGACCAGAACTATAGTATGCATACCCGTATGCGTACTTATAGCTGTGGAATTTCGGGTACCTAAGTACACATGCCCGTACGTGTACTAGCGAAGGTTTTAGGTCCAGAAATTTCTGCCGTGTTTGGAAGTATGCGTATCCGTTTGCATACTAGCAAAACCCAAACTCAGACCGGGTACTTAAGTATGCGTACCCGTTTGCATACTTGAGTGGTTAAAGTTCTAAAATTGGTTTGTTTGTGAACTAATACATTTATATATTAAGGAATGCATTCTTTGCAAACCGTGGCTATAATGTTCATGAATTTATTCGAGTGAATCAAATTGATCTTTCTTCAATTGTGTTCTTGTATACTTCTATGAGAATATAGCAATTGAAAAATTGTTTAACTAGTTTCATTTGAACTAGTTGTGGTTAAGATGAATAAGGTTTATATGAGAGTGTTCATATAGCTAACCTCGGTTAACTACTGTTGTGCCAATATAGTGTACACGTTTAGGTATGGTTACTCAAACCTAAATGAGGATACATTTCATTTGTGTATAACAAGCTAAGTTCGATATAACAGTTGAAATATATTAGCTTGGGTCTAATAAGGTTTTCATATAACTGTGAATATTGAATGCTTTATTACCAAGGTAACTTAGATTGCAAACCCTAATTGGAAAACTATATAAAGGAGAACTATAGTAACTGGGAAACCTAATACCCACACCTCTTGTGTGATACTAGTTGCGACTAGTGTCGATTATCCTTTAACCTTAGGTTTTTCACGAAACCCTATATGTTAACGACTTAAAGACTTCATTGGGATTTTGAAGCCAGACCCAACTATTTTCTATGTAGTTGTGTGTTCTGATCTTGCCCTATTCTATCATATTGAGCACTATATTTTCTAAAATTTTCTCGAGATTGATTCTCCGATAGGCAAGATAAAAAGTAGTCACAAACATTTTCGTCTCATTGTTTGTGATTCCACAATATCTTGTTTCTCTACCATACGATTAAGATTATTGTGAGGTGATTGATAATACTAAGTTCTTCTTCGGGAATGTAAGTCCGATTTATCAATTGGTTCATGTGCACCTTGATTTATCAAAAGACGAAACAAAACTCGTAGGAAGTTATATGGGAGATAGATTTATCTATTCCAATAGACTTTTCTGTGTGAGACAGATTTGTTTATCAAGTTTTCGACTTTGGGTCATAGAAACTCTTGGTTGTGGGTGAGATCAGCTAAGGGAATCAAGTGTGTAGTATCCTGCTGGGATCAGAGACATAAGGAATGCAATTGTACCTTGAATTAGTGTGAGATTGATTAGGGTTCAACTGCAGTCCAGTCCAAAGTTCATTGGTAGTAAGCTAGTGTCTGTAGCGACTTAATACAGTGTGGTGCTCAAAGCTATACTAGGTCCCTGAGTTTTTCTGCATTTGCGATTTTCCTTGTTAACAAAATTCTGGTGCCTATGTTATTTCCTTTCCGCATTATATTTTGTTATATAATTGAAATATCACAGGTTGTGCGTTAAGATCAATTAATTAGATAATCTATCCTTTAATTGTTGATATAAATTGATTGACACTTGAACATTGGTCTTTGGTACCGTTCAAGTTATTTCACATAATAATTAGGCTCGCGGATTTCTATCTATTTGATTTGCTGATTACATTGTGAAACAGAGATATAAACTCTTTGATATACTTTTCTCTAGAGTGAGTCAGATTGTCTAGTTGATTCTCTTGAAAGTATATTGGAGTTTTTCTATTCAGATTGTCGAACGAAAATATTGGGTGTGGTTGTTAGACCCCGTTTTTTCAAATCTTATATCAGAAGAGAAGATTCCCAAGAATAAACAAACTAGGTGCAATCAAAGTTCAACAACCGTTAGTCAATCAAATCAATCGAAAACTAATAAAATGTAATTATCTAGTTTCCCACCAATGGTACTCGTAGAGCTTCTTGATCCCACATAAGTCTTAAACGAGCAGTCGTAAGAGATTTCTCCTAATTAGGGTACTTTTCTCTCCGAATAGACGGCTCCACCAGAAACAACAAAATGATGAAATTTTCCTGGCTCTTAGGATAGTTTGCTTGAAATGAAAACTTAGGTATTTATAGACCAAGGAAGTTTGGACACCAAGGAATTTCCAAAACCGAATAGTCTCAAGATATGTAATAAATTCCCAAATCGGTTTTCATAATTCCTGGAAATGCTTTGTCCAATGTTTACCAAAATCTCTCAATAGAAAATCTCCAATTAGTAAATGCACATTACTAATTTTTATTCTCTGGAGATATGCATTTAATTGTTGGTAATTATAGCATATAAAACTAACAACCTTAATTAAAAGATTCTTAATTTATTTCGGACTGGTCGGTTGTCAGCCGAGCAAAAATAATTTCACTTTCTTACTTAACTAAAATATATGAAGTACATGATAAGAAAGAGTTTGTATCCACAGAGAGGCTATTGTTGTTATGCAAATTTTTAGTTTCTTAGTAACCAAGGGGGGGTTTTGATTTATCAAAGCAATAAAAAAATAAACTGAAAGCAATAAAGTATTAAAATAATCAATAAGGAGAAGATATTGGTCACATGATAGTTTCATTCACAAACTTGTATTTTCATCAATGACTAGAATTGAAATTTTAATCTCTCATTTACTAAAAGTCTTAGGATACCTTGATCGCAAGTATATCCCGTTAATTCCCTGATTTCATCACAACCACATTAAAAGATGCATATGTGAATTCTTCCTAGAAAGCAACCTAAAGTGTAAAAGCACAATTAGATTTAACACTCTAAAAGCAATAAGTTCTAAGGAATAAGACTAATCAAGGCAATCAAAATGTGTAAAAGCACTAATTCAATTTAACCAAGGTTATGATTCATTTGTGACTAGTAGGATATATCACTACAAGCACTACCCAAAATTATGTTATTTAGAATCAGGGATAAACAACTTTTTCGTATTAAAAACCCTAATATAGCTTTAGAAATGAATGCAAATCGGATTGATTCCGGACTCAACCAAACAAACAATCAAATCATATACAATATAAACCATGAATCATAAATAATAAATTACTGAGACAAAACTAATGCATTAAATCAAATCTTATTTGTGAAATCCACTTTATCTCATAACCAATAAAAAGTGTTTAGCTACTCATAACTTTTGTGTTCATCTAAATCATAATCAATAATAAAATGAAGAAGATGAAAAATAAAATGAAAGCAAACCCTAGTCGATGCTCTCCTCAAAAACTCCAGTAGAAAAATATGTCTCCAAGAAAAATAGAAACTTTCTCCTTTTATAGCTTTTCATATTTCCAAAATTAGGTCTTCAAATCCCAAAGTCCAAATGATCCAATAAGCCCATATGTGAGGAATAACCCCATGTAAAAATCTGTCCAAAAAACTGTTCGCCGGAAAACTGGTGCAATAGCCGGATGTTTGCCGGAAAAGTGCTCAGGTGACCGACAAAGTCCACCCGGTCACCGGTCAAATGATCCAACTCGGGTCAACCGAAAAGTCAACTGAGTCAACACCGAGTCAGATAAGTGATGTCATCATGTGAGTCTGTTGGAACCAGTCAGATGAGTTAAGCTGAGTTACCTATCTGACTTGGCTGAAATGGTTCTGGCCTGAGCCTTTGCAGGGCTTAACTTTTTTTGCACAATCATGGTGCTTCACAACATTAGTTCCAAATATAGTGGCACACTTCAGTTCTACAGCCTTCACTGCACAAAACTACTTCACTGCATTGCCATCTCATTACCACTTCCCCATCTTCTTGACAGCAATAACCAAACCAACTTATTTGTAATGTTGTAGCTTCAACAACAATATCCTGCTCCAATTCTGGATCATAGAAAACATCACCACAGAACACTTTCTTCTTGTTTCAGTCAACCACTAATCTCAAATGCAGTTGCACCAGTTTACACCACCTGTTTTGCAATTCCTATCATTTAAGTTGCAGCAACATCTTGATCCGTACTCATCATTAAACCATCAAAACATAACCAATGCACCCAAACATACATATAGGGCATTCATTCAATATCCATTCTAGTTCCATCCTGGCTCTGCGATTCAGTTCAACGTCACCAGTTGCATTACAACCATTTCTCACGCAAAATATCCACTGTCTCGGTCTACTGCAGTGCAATTCTTCCCAATACTAACACATACCAAACACCAGTTCCATTACCTGCTTCAAACCAAGCACAATCCCAACAGCCATATCATGTATCTGTCACAGTAGCATCTCCAACCGCTGCTACAGAGCTTGCACATCAACACCAGCTGCAACTTTCCATTGCAAAAAACACATATCCGTGTTTACAATTACTCTAGTTCATTACAATCTCCTTGGCTTCACCAAATCCCTTGTAAACCTAGCATTCATCAAATATGCATTCTCATTCACTCTTAGCTCATCAGCATTTGCTACTCCTTCCCTGTTCTTAGATTCAACATAACTAGCACCACTATCTTTGACAAACCCCATCACCAACCAGAACTATTCCAGCCAACATTTATTTCTTGTCCACTTCTGAGCTAGCATCACAAACCCAACCAATAATTCCACCAGTTCCATCACTGTTATGCTCAAACCACCATTGCTTCTGCTATTCCATAAGTCAGGTTCTTTTCACTGGAATCTGCAACACCCATTTCAATCTCTTCCATTTTCTCCCCTGAATCTCAGTTATTCATCTTCCATCTCTTGTATCAATATCAACAACAACAGCTTGCAGCACTTCTCAAGGCCAACTCCACATCCACCCATTCATTCTGTAACTTCTGAATCTTCATCTCCCTATGTTGTGAAACACTCAGTCACTTCTTTGCTCAGCCATTGTTGCCCCTGCAATCACCAGCAACTTGTTATCCATGATTGCAACCCATCAAATTCATCTCCTCCATTTTTCCAGTTCAATTCTTCTCAAACCCTAACCTCATCTATCTCAGCTTCAAGCCTTCTCACCACCAACTATCAATTCAATGACCACAGAGACCCTGTGCTTAAATAGCAGCTACATCATCACAGATCACTAACTTCATCAACCCTTGCCTGAATTCAAACACCACTTCACTGCCTCCAATTCAACAACAAACCACCAACACCTTTATGACTTTAACCTGTAGTTCACCAGGAACATCAAGACAACAAATTCCATAAACCCATCTTCATATCCTACCTGCTCTCTATTTTTCTCCCGCAGTTCACAATCAAACTCAAAATCAAACATAACCCATCTATAATTTATCATTCTTGAACTAATTCAAACCCTAATAATTCATAGTTCTTATTATCTGTTCATCTCCGATCTCTACCCGAGAAACAAAAACCAAACCCTAACTTCATAATCCTTGATTTCTTTTGATTCAAACTGAACTCCATTTCATTCTTAGATTGATTCAGCACTTGAGATGTTGCTTCTTCTATTTTCTCTCTACATTCAGTTCATTAACAGTGCCTCATCTCGAACTCTCTCGATCTCTCTAAGTAATGGTGTCGCCTCTTCTTGTTTCGGGTGAGCAAGAGCAAGCAATGATGAGAGAGTTATTGCTATCTAATTTTTAGGGTAGGTGTAGGAACCAATACTGCTATTGGAACCCCATTTCAGTGGTTGAGGGGTAACCATTTCACACATGGCCCGTCAGTTGCAGAGAACCGACATCCTAGTTCTCTGTTTGACTGTAAGTTATAAGAAACTGACAGCTCATTCTCCATCTCCTCCTTTCGCAATCTAGTCTGTTCCAAATATGACTCGCCTGTAAATCAATCTTCTTAGCCTTTACGTTCCAAATTGACGTTTTCTCCTTCTTTTGCTCCAAATGGCTCCAAAGCACCTAAATACTCAAAAGTAAACATAAGATACGAATTTTACAAGAAAACTAGCAGAGAAAGCATAAACAATAGATAAAAATGAAGGTGTTTACAACACCTATCAAATTCCCCCACACTTATACTTTGCTAGTCCTTGAGCAAATCAAACAAAACTTATTCTAAAATACATATATACAACTTTGTGTCGGTTTACTAGAGATGTACCCCATAAAACCTACTTTTCCAACTTACTAGTTCTCCGAAATGATAGCATCCAACGTACTAAGAAGACATAGAGATTCTGCACACTAGTCATAAGAAGTTAGACACAAATATGAACACAATCTCATTCTTAAAAGTTGAGAGAGAAATAACCATCCCTTATCGAAAGAAATTCGGGTTCAAAGTGATCAAAAGTCTCGACTCTGCCTCACAAGAAAGGGTTTTATGAAATTGCACTCAATAATAAATAGATTTTTATGGGTCACACATGTGTCCAGGTAGGAATGAAGAGAGAATCATGTGACACGTTGAATAGTAGGAAAGCAAACCCTCCGAATTGTTTTAAAAATCCACATCTTTTATTCATTTTGAAAACCCTTTTTTTCTTCTGACGATCTCTAAGAAAGGAAATCAACCACTTAACGAAGGTTGGAATATGCTTACTTACCTCGTTATCCATTCGACGTGCAGTTAGCACCACTCTCACAGCATCCATAGAAACGTCTTCGGTCTTCAACTGTCGATGATAACTCTTGAACTTCGTAGAATCTTGACAATGTGATTCTTTCCTCTAATTCCTTGTTGCTTGAAACTTCATTATGGATATTCCTTCTTCCATTGGCTTTATTGAAAGAATACAAAACCAAAAATGAACTAAACAAACCAAAATATGATGCACTGAATTTTTTTCCTTTTTAAAAAAAAATAATAATCTTTTTTCTCCCTTTTTTTCAATTTTTTTTTTTAAAGATGCAAGATAAATAAAGTAAATACAAAATGAAAACAAACAAAAAATTAAAACTAATGATGAACCTAATGAACTTTTCTTTTTTTTCTTTCTTTTTCTTTTGTTTAAGGGAACTAGCATAATGATAACCATGTCCCAATTATTTTATTTTTTTTATTTTTTAGACAAGAGAAACCAAAACAAATACAAATAAATAAAAAATAAAAATGCAAGTACAAAGGCCATGGTGTAAGTACTTTACCGCTTGATTCTTTACAACTTGTATGTCTCGATATCATAAACTTCTTGAATTCTCATCTTGATAATATTCACTCTTGTACAATAGTCTTCAACTTGTAAAAAATATGCTTCTTGTCTTGTTGCTTTACTTGAATCTGAAATCTGCTCATTTTTGTACCGTTGCTAGTAAACCTTGAACGTCTTCAATTTTCCTTCGAATTTGTGATGCTCCTCTTGTTGATGATGATGGTGTTTCTATGGACCTGTTGGTGTTGAGAGAGATAAAGTGGATGGTGCTAACTGCGAACAAGATTACAAGTGGTATGTAAGTTAGCAATTCGATGTCACCATCATGATTGATAAAATAACACTAAAGAGATCAAAATAGTGCTTCTATTGGTGGAAGGTTGGGTATCTCACCATTCTACCCGGAGTTTACGTACGGTGACACACACTCTAAAAGCATAAATTTAGACAGGTACAAAGAATTGAAGGTCGGTGCCTCTCATGATGTAACATGGGTAGTCTCCACTATAAAGGACCACTACTCTACTACTGAATTCAGTCTGCACCTTATTTTCCACTGGCATGGTTAAATCCAACTTTAACTCTCATACAAGTAAGAAACATGATCATGTTCTCTGTCATCTCTAAGTTCAGTCACTTTTATGAGAATCTCGATGTAATCTTAGCGACATGTATAATATGTGACTCTACACTAACCACAAGTTGGAGTTTTTATTCACTAATTTACAAAAAAGTTGAAAATTTTGAAATTTTTTACAATGCAAATGCTTAACCACTCCCCCACACTTGAACTTTACATTGTCCTCAATGTAAATTGAGTCATCCAAAGTAAGTCAAGGTGGGAAATTCTACATGATAATATGACAAAAAATCAGAAAAAGTAAATAAAAGACAAGAAAAACTAAAAACAAGACAAGAAAATGAAAATAAGACAAGAAATACTCATCCTATGGGTTTCCTCACATTTAGCACTTGGTTTAAAGTCGTCAGCCCGACTATCTCCTTGTTTGCTACGCCTTAGCCAGCTTCCAATACATTATGGAAATCTGATTGAATGTTACTTGGGTGTTTCCTCGCCTCAAATATGTTGAAGTGTATGACTTCTTCGTCGAACTCCATAGTTAAAGTGCCATTATGGACATCAATCTTCGTTCTAGCGGTACTCATAAATGGTCTACCCAACATTAAAGGTGTAGATGAGGATGAATTCACATCACTCATGTCTAAAACGTAAAAATCCACTGGAAATATTAATCCTTTAACCTGCACCAAAACATCCTTAACAATCCCTTTCGGGAAAACATTAGATCTATCGGAAAGTTGAATAACTATGCCGATTTTCTTGAAAGGACCAAGATTTAAAGCATCATAAATCGAAGTAGGCATAACATTAATAGAAGCTCCTAAATCTAGCATAGCTTTTGTAAACCTTGTTTTACCAATACTGCATGGAATAGTGAAACTACAAGGATCTTTCAACTTAGGTGAGAGTTTCTTTTTAAGATATGCTGAAGCATTCTCCCCCACACTCATTACCTCATTATCGGTTAGCTTGTGCTTGTTAGTGCAAAATTCCTTTACACACTTTGCATAGCGAGGAGATTGCCTAATTACTTCAATGAGTGTAATATTCACTTGGACCTTCTTAAAAAACATCCCAAATATCCATATCTTGTTCCACCTTCTCATTAGCTTTAGCGAACCTGCCAGGAAAAGGTAGAGGAGGAACATAAGTTGAAACAAGAGGTTTAGAGTTGGATTTAGTTACCTCGGGAGTTTGAGGAAAATCTGAGTTATTTTCCTCCAAGACTGGTTCCATTGGATCTTCTTCTTTACCCGAATCAGTAATTTCAGGTTGCACAAGTTGTGTACCACTTCCAAACGTAATAACATTGACACCATCTCTTGGGTTAAGAGGTTGGGAAGGGAGTTTCTCACTATTTTGTGCATGCAACTAATTAATCTCCTCGGACATTGAACCAACTTGTGTTTGCAAGTCCTTGACTGCACCCTCAGTTCTTTGCATAAAAGATTTCAGCAACTCTTCCATATTGGACCCTTGATTTTGAGGTTGTTGTTGTAGTGGACCAACTTGTGATTGCAACTCCTTAATTTCATTATCCGTTTTATGCTGATTTAAGCTCGCTAGTTGTTGATTTTTTTGTACCACGGACATTAGAGCCTCCACCAAAGTAGCCATCTTTGCCAATTCTGAATTTTGGGCTTGTTGCGGTTGTTGCGCTTGTTGTTGGAACTCACTTGGACTGTTGTAAACTAAACTTGCACTTGCAACTTGCTCGTTACCATAACCAAAGTTGGGGTTGTATCTCCATCCTTGATCGCAAGAGGTGGAGTAAGTATCAAACCGCTGATTTGATAAAATAGCATTGACTTGCTCTACGTTCTCATAAGCTGGGCGTGATGGTTTTACAACCACTGCTGCAATTTGTTGCATCATTTCCATCATATTGCTCATTTGTTGACGTAATTCAATATTCTCGTCAACTTGATTAACTCTCTTGGTAGGTGGTTCTGATCCACGACTTGAAAATTGTTGAGAATTTGCTGTCATACTCTCAATCAACTCTCTAGCTTGTGTCACCGTCTTGTTCATAAGTGCACCACCACTTGCAGCATCAATATGATTCCTATCACTTGCTTGGAGACCTTCATAAAAGTATTGGATAATCATTGCGTCACTAAATTGGTGATGAGGTCAGCTTGCTACCAATCTCTTGTACCGTTCCAAACATTCATACAACAATTCCCTCACACTTTGTTTCATCCCACAAATCTCCTTGTGAATTTGTGTTTCCTTTGATGCAGGAAAATATCTCTCTAGGAAGAGTTTCTTCAATCCATTCCATGTTGTAACACTACCAGGTGGTAAGTAATATAACCAATCTTTAGCTGAATCGAGTAAAGAGAAAGGGAAATCACGCAAAATTCCTTCCTCTGCATTAACCCCATTAGGTATCGAGTAAAGAGAAAGGGAAAGCATGCAACATTCCTTCCTCTGCATTAGCCCCATTAGGTATCATGTTTGTCATCAACCATTGAAACTCCATAAGATGTTTGTTCGGATCTTCCCATGCACATCCATGGAACTTTGGTATTTGATTGATCAACCCTGGCTTGATATCAAACGTAGAAGTTGCTTCAATACACCATTTTTGTTGGTCCAATTTCTGAGAATCTAGCTCCTTGAGTGTACGATTTGCATCGCCCATTGCTTCTTTCGGTTTGTATTTCAGCAAGGTACCTGAAACACAATTTTGAAGACGAAATTAAAAACAAAATAAAAAATAAGAAACTAAAAACTAAAAACTTAATAACAAGCCGTATGCCTCCCCGTCAATGACGCCAAAATTTAATTGGTTGTCAGCCGAGCAAAAATAATTTCACTTTCTTACTTAACTAAAATATATGAAGTACGTGATAAGAAAGAGTTCGTATCCACAGAGAGGCTATTATTGTTATGAAAATTTTCAGTTTCTTAGTCACCAAGGGGGGGTATTGATTTATCAAAGCAATAAAAAAATAAATTAAAAGCAATAAAGTATTAAAATAATCAATAAGGAGAAGATATTGGTCACATGATAGTTTCATTCACAAACTTGTATTTTCATCAATGACTAGAATTGAAATTTTAATCTTTCATTTACTAAAAGTCCTAGGATACCTTGATCACAAGTATATCTCGTTAATTCCCTGATTTTATCATAACCACATTAAAAGATGCATATGTGAATTCTTCCTAGAAAGCAACCTAAAGTGTAAAAGCACAATTAGATTTAACACCCTAAAAGCAATAAGTTCTATGGAATAAGACTAATCAAGGCAATCAAATGTGTAAAAACACTAATTCAATTTAACCAAGGTTATGATTCATTTGTGACTAGTAGGATATATCACTACAAGCACTACCCACAATTATGCTATTTAGAATCAGGGATAAACAACTTTTCGTATTGAAAACCCTAATATAGATTTAGAAATGAATGCAAATAGGATTGATTCCGGACTCAACCAAACAAATAATCAAATCATATACAATATAAACCATGAATCATAAACAATAAATTACTGAGACAAAACTAATGCATTGAATCAAATCTTATTTGTGAAATCCACTTTATCCCATAACCAATAAAAAGTGTTTAGCTACTCATAACTTTTGTGTTCATCTTAATCATAATCAATAATAAAATGAAGAAGATGAAAAATAAAATAAAAGCAAACCCTAGTCACTTCTATCCTCCAAAACTCCAGTAGAAATATATGTCTCCAATAAAAATAGAAACTTTCTCCTTTTATAGCTTTTCATCTTTCCAAAATTAGGTTTTCAAATCCCAAAGTCCAAATGATCCAATAAGCCCATATGTGAGGAATAACCCCATGTAAAAATCTGTCCAATAAATTGTTCGCCGGAAAACTGGTGCAATAGACGAAAGTTTGCTGGAAAAGTGCTCAGGTGACCGGCAAAGTCCACCCGGTCACCGGTCAAATGATCCAACTCGGGTCAACTGGAAAGTCAACTGATTCAACACCGAGTCAGATAAGTGATGTCATCAGGTGAGTCAGTTGGAACCAGTCAGATGAGTTAAGCTGAGTTACCTATCTGACTTGGCTGAAATGGTTTTGGCCTGAGCCGTTGCAGGGCTTAACTTGTGTTGCACAATCATGGTGCTTCACAACATTAGTTCCAAATATAGTGGCACACTTCAGTTCTACAGCCTTCACTGCACAAAACTATTTCTCTGCATTGCCATCTCATTACCACTACCCCATCTTCTTGACATCAATAACCAAACCAACTTCTTTGTAATGTTGTAGCTTCAAAAACAATATCCTGCTCCAATTCTGTATCATAGACAACATCACCACACAACACTTTCTTCTTGTTTCAGTCTACCACTAATCTCAACTGCAGTTGCACCAGTTTACACCACCTGTTTTGCAATTCCTATCATTTCAGTTGCAGCAACATCTTGAGCCATACTCATCATTAAACCATCAAAACATAACCACTGCACCTAAACATACATATAGAGCATTCATTCAATATCAATTCCAGTTCCATCCTGGCTCTGCGATTCAGTTCAACGTCACCAGTTGCATTACAACCATTTCTCACGTGAAATCTCCACTGTCTCGGTCCACTGCAGTGCAATACTTCCCAACACTAACACAGACCAAACACCAGTTCCATTACCTGTTTCAAACCAAGCACAATCCCAACAGCCATCTCATGTATCGTCACGCATATAGCCCAACCCCGCTTTAGTAGCTTGCACATCAACACCAGCTGCAACTTGCCATTGCACAAAACACATATCCGCGTCTACAATTACTCCAGTTCATTATCATCTCCATGGCTTCACCAAATCCCTTGTAAACCTAGCATTCATCAAAGATGCATTCTCATTCACTCTTAGCTCATCAGCATTAGCTACTCCTTCCCTATTCTTCGATTCAACATAACCAGCACCACTATCTTTGACAAACCCCATCACCAACCAGAACTATTCCAGCCAACATTTATTTGGATTATATACAGAAGTAGGCCTGTTCTGGACCCTCACTTTCGTTTCTAGGCCTCTTTTTTTATTTCTTACAAATCTAAGCCTATTAAACGGATTCCATCCACTTTAGTTATCTCAGTCAATTTATCGTGTTGACCCATCAATTTATCGTCAATTACTCATTCAGCGATATCTCATGGATGTGGTAAGATTACTAAAATGTCCTTCTCGTACGTGTGTCAGTTGCCTAGTAACTATCTCCCACGTGTGTCGATCTAAAAGCCTAATTCAGAATGCTGAAATCTCGATAATTATTGAATGGCTAGGATGGACGTACATTGTAGTTATCGACGCACGTGTCGTGCGCGGGAGAATGCATCTAATATCAGAAGAGAGAGATCGAGATTTCATTATCTTCCTTCTTCTTCTCTCTTGTTCTTCGGAGAGGGTTTTATTTTCAAATCAAGAGGGTTTGTTTGGAATTTTGATTGCCATGGATATAGGAGAAGATTACAGTTACGAGATGGGTTATGTGAACCGAGATATCCGAGAAGAACAAATGGGATCTACTGCTATGATTGATAGAGAATTCGAGAGTTATTACAAATCAGAGGAGATGGGTTGGTGGTTGATGCTTAATGTGCTGGTAGTTAGGTCACAAAGAGGAGATGATTAACTGAAATTGAAGTTGGGGTTCGATTTGAAATAGTTTTAGGTTCACAGACGAGATGGTGTTGATGTTGAGCAAAGAAGAAAGAGGAGAAGTTTCTGCTGCTTCCGGTGAAAATGGTGGAAGAAGGAGATGGATCTGGTGGCAGTGATGAGTATCTGAAACTGGTAGTGAGATGGGATTTGAGGTTGATGTTGCTAAGCAGAGAAGTGGTGTGGCTGTACATGTGAGAAGAATTCGATAGCATGGATTCTGATTGTTGTTGCTGGTAGTTGAGGTTTGAATGTGATCATATGATGTTATTGATGATTTACAAATCACAGATTCTAGGTTTCATATTTTATGATCACATTGCCAAATATTGATGATTTACAACTTAAACAGAACATGACTTACGTCCTTACTAATTGAATATGAAGTATATTTTCTTCGATGCATTTTGTCTAACAGCTTATAGGCAGGGCAATTAGGCAACAAAAGTCTTATAATCTGAGTGAGTTACAATGGAGAATTATGCATGTCATTTACTTTTTGAAAATGCATTTGGAATTAGGTGTTGGAGGTGTGAAAGTTGTTAATTTGAATTCGTTTGCTGGAAAAAAATTGGTGGATTTGGTTATTGAATTACGGGGCTTCTTATTGGTTAGTGAACAGAGATTTTAGCTATAGCAATTGCCGCAATAGAGAATAAAAATTAGCCTTGCCTTTAACGCTTTGAGACATAAAACCTCAACCCGTACCTGCATAATGTGGCATTTACAAAAATTTGTTTGCAATTAGTTTGGCAGTTCTCATTTTCTTCAAAAAAACTAAATGCAAACGGGTGAATGTAGCGTTAGTTAAGGGAAGCAAGTTAGTAGTGCTACAATTGACAGAGAAGGGAGCTAAAGTGGTCATGCCAATCAGTAAAGGAGAGGCTCGAAGCATTCTTGATCTTATTAGCGAACTTAAAAGGTGGGAATTTGCAAACAATGTTCAGGTATTAAAAAGTATAATTTCGTTTGATGATTGTAATTCAGAGATGACAAGATACAACAGAATGGTCAGGAAGAGCACGATCATTAAATAATATTTTTAGCTTGTTGTTGTCGCCTGTTAAGAGTTTATAGGAGGTCAGAATACTTGAGAATAATGATGAGCACTCATGTCAATACAATGTTCATTTCACGCTGGTTTTGAGGGGGAAAATTTCAGTAACTTGTGATGAGAATCTCAATTGTGTGCCAGTGGGAATTCCTAGTTAGGAAGGTAACAAAGTCTTGGCCATTACTGCAGTTTCAGGGGGTGCTGATGTGGTTACATACCCAGATGGAAGTCACGAATATAGTGTACATGTTCCCCTTATAAAAATAGGCACATGACAGCCATGTTCGCTGGTTGCAATGGGTTTTTTGTGGTGGTGAGGTAGTTGGATTCTGGATTTCATGGGGGTGTTTGGCTCGGTTGGAGGAGTCGGGTTGGCTGATATGGCTGCATCAGTGATGGTGATGGCTAGATTGGTGGACAGAAAATAGAAGTTGTGTTTGGCTATCATGGCGCTACACATTTGCACAAGCCTTTGCAACTCAGACCAATCAGCTGAGCCAGTCTAGTTGACTCAGTCTGATTTGAAAGAAAAAAACAGTGACACCGACTTAAATTATAGATTCAAGGGACTATCATGTCAATTTACTTTCACTTAAAAGTGCTAACTTTCCATCCAACGTTTTTGGTCAAATAAGGCCTACTTTTGTAAGAAATAAAAAAAGAGACTTAGTTTTATAAACCACAAAAAAAACAGGCCTAGATTTGTAAAAAGCCCCATTTATTTCTTGTCCACTTCTGAGCTAGCATCACAAACCCAACCAGTAATTCCACCAGTTCCATCACTGTTATGCTCAAACCACAATTGCTTCTGCTATTCCATAAGTCAGGTTCTTTTCACTGGAATCTGTAACACCCATTTCAATCTCTTCCATTTTCTCCCCTGAATCTCAGTTATTCATCCTCCATCTCTTGTGTCAATAGCAACAACAACTTGTAGCACTTCTCAAGGCCAACTCCACATCCACCCATTCATTCTGTAGCTTCTGAATCTTCATCTCCCTATGTTGTGAAACACTCAGTCACTTCTTTGCTCAGCCATTGTTGCCCCTGCAATCACCAGCAACTTGTTATCCATGATTGCAACCCATCAAATTCATCTCCTCCATTTTTCCTGTTCAATTCTGCTCAAACCCTAACCCCATCTATCTCATCTTCAAGCCTTGTCATCAGCAACTACCAATTCAATGACCACAGAGACCATGTGCTTAAATAGCAGCTACACCATCACATATCACTAACTCCATCAACCCTTTCCTGAATTCAAACACCACTTCACTGCCTCCAATTCAACAGCAAACCACCAACACCTTTTTGTATCTAACCTGTAGTTCACCAGCAACATCAAGATAAAAAATTCCAGAAACCCATCTTCATCTCCTACCTGCTCTCTATTTTTCTCCCGCAGTTCACAATTGAACTCAAAATCAAACATAACCCATCTACAATTTATCATTCTTGAACTAATTCAAACCCTAATAATTCATAGTTCTTCTTCTCTGTTCATCTCCGATCTCTACCCGAGAAACAAAAACCAAACCCTAACTTCATAATCCTTGATTTCTTTTGATTCAAACCGAACTCCATTTCATTCTTAGATTGATTCAGCACTTGAGATGTTGCTTCTTCTATTTTCTCTCTACATTCAGTTCATTAACAAGTGCCTCATCTCGAACTCTCTCGATCTCTCTAAGTAATGGTGCCGCCTCTTCTTGTTTCGGGTGAGCAAGAGCAAGCAATGATGAGAGAGTTATTGATCTCTAATTTTTAGGGTAGGTGTAGGAACCAATACTGCTATTGGCACCCCATTTCAGTGGTTGAGGGGTAACCAGCTCACACATGGCCCGTCAGTTGCAGAGAACCGACAACCTAGTTCTCTGTTTGACTGTAAGTTATAAGAAACTGACAGCTCATTCTCCATCTCCTCCTTTCGCAATCTAGTCTGTTCCAAATATGACTCGCCTATGAATCAATCTTCTTAGCCTTTATGTTCCAAATGGACGTTTTCTCCTTCTTTTGCTCCAAATGTCTCCAAAGTACCTAAATACTCAAAAGTAAACATAAGATACGAATTTTACAAGAAAACTAGCAGGGAAAGCATAAACAATAGATAAAAATGAAGGTGTTTACAACACCTATCACGGACCGAGATCTCCTTGAGTAATTAAGGAATATCTTTGAACAATAAAAGATAAGAGTTATTGTTCGTGTTCAAAGTATGTTGACATCTTTTCTTTGTAAATCCTCTTTCATATTTACAATCTTGGAATCGATTATACCACACTTCCAAACAAGTTTAGAATTGGTTCACCTGTATTCCAAGACAACTATGTGATTGATCAAGTATGAAATCACAATCATGGGTTCAATCGGTTATACCAATCATAAGGATCGGTTCTACCTCAATGTGGATTACTTGTGATCGAACACACAAGTTACCAAGACCGGTTACATCAGTTACCAGGATCGGTTACGTTAATTACCAGGACCGGTTACCATATACTCATGGTATTGCGGTTACATAAATCACTAGAATCGGTTACACCAATTACCAGGATCGGTTACACCAATTACTAGGACCGGTCACACCAATTACAAGGATCGATTACACAATTCTTTTGTGATCGGCCACACCAATTACAAATATCGATAATACCATCTCAGTTGATTACTTAGGATCGGTTACACTAATTAATAAAAACCAGTCATACCAAATCATAATTCAGACACTGTGATTGGTTATACCAAGATACATAACAAGTTATGATCGGTTCTACTAACTCACACATATTGGTAATCCTAAGATATGCAATGAATAGCAATACCAATAAGCCTAGCGATTTCCCTTTCGATTCATAAAACAAGTTCATGAATGTACTTCCTTTAAACAAATGTAAACACTGTTTCCTAGGATGAAATATTCACCTTTACCCATACACATAATCATAATAACATTCATACGATTATGTCGATGTCATATATACGTTCAAAATATAAGCGTTATACTTTGTATTCTTATTCCTTAACACTATGATCATGTGATCATGTCTCACTACTAGAGTATAATCATTCACAGCTTCGCAGTTATGTTTTCATATAGCACGACTTGAAAGATACGTTAAGAATGAAACAATTCAAGTCAATTTTACTAACCTCAAAAGGAAGGATGATGTTGTCGTTGTAGCTTGTTACTTCTTCACATTCTTCAGGTCTTCGAGTAATACTTGTATGTCGCATAATCCTAGACTTTCTAGTCAAACCTATACGAAGTTGTATCTAGTACATAATCAAGCGACTCTTAGATGAGTTTTGATTTACTAAAATATGACAACCAAACTTGACATACCAACGCTTAGTGGTTTCAACCGAGCTATGCTCTAACACTTAGCTTTATTTTCAAAAAAAAAATGTTGAAAAAAAGGTAATAGCTTTATTTTCATCTTTTCCTGAATGTTGTCCCAACTCTAGCCGTTGTTTTCTATTTCGTTTTTTTTTTTTTTTTTGAAAAGTAAGGACCTTACCCTGCTGCTCGTATAATTCAAAATTTGAATTTATACGGAAGAAGTTGTCATATTTGAGCATCTTATGTCCACTATGTGGTCTAGAAGAAGAGTCAGTGAATCATTTATTGTTACATTGTGACTTCACTTAAAAAATATGGAATTACTTTATAGGTGGTTACAATGTCAAATGGGTGTAAAGAGGCACAATTACAAGCAAGTTAGAAGCTTCGAAATTCAGAAGGGAAGTGAATAGGGGAAGGAAAATTTGGCCTTTGGTGATATTTATAGTGAGTTGGGAAATTTGGATAAAGAGGAAAAAAAGATGCATGGCTCACAAAATAACAAAATTAGCAGGAGAGATCATTGATGACGTTAAGCATTTGATATTCATTTAAGGAAGTAATGCAAGATGGTTTAGAAATACTCCTTTCCAAGACCTTGTAACTCTTAAAAAGTTGTAATTGATAAAATGTAATACAATATGTAATCACAACAAAAATGGGGGTTTTGCTTTAATATATTTTTTTCTTTAATACGTGTAGCCTTTCTACTCAAAAAGAAATTATGCGGCATTTTGTAGTAGAATATCTGGGCTAACAACGAAATAGATGTAATATATAATCAGATTTGAACACAAACATCATATAACCATGAGATTCTTATGCTAGCATTTTGGAGGTGAGATTTTTATGCTATTGTTTCATGCCTGTTTTGTTTATCACAAACATCATACAACCGTGAAAAATGTGTTTACCATAAATTGGGGAATAACTATCAAAATACAAGACATCTTCGCATATCTTATTTTTCTTCTATTTCTCAAATTAGCATGACTTTTTCCGAAATGGTTATTCCTTTTTTAGTATCACAACCAAATTTCTTATTTTAAAGGGGGAGTGTTAATAAGATGTTGGAGTAAATTGAGTTATGTGAACAATAATATTGGTATCAAATTTATGGTTCCTAAATACTTATGAACAAAAGCTAGAAGTACCAAAAGGAAGACAGAAAGACCGAAAGAAAACACAAGAACTAAAGCTCTTGCAGTCCATTAGCATTTTGTATAGTATATATAACTTTAATAGGTGTTTGTATGGATATAAAATTGATAAAATATATATAGTTTAGAAACTAAAACTTGAATTATTAGATTTTGAAAGATTTTACTAAATCAAACTTAGGTACTTTGATGTTTAACTGATTGATGCAAGAGAGCAATCAAAACAGTTCCAAGTTTTTATTTTTAACCTGGCCTTAATATTAGCAACTCCGAACAACCAAAAGAAAAAATATGGTGGCTCGCTCTACTACGCGAATAAACATATTTTAATTTCAAAAAATTTGTATGGCAATCAACAGGAAAAATATTTTACAAAATTAGAAAAGTAGAGTATCAAAAATAAAATAAAATAAAAAGGTTAATTTATTCATATTATATTTACTTAAAACAATTTTTTTCTTTCTATTTTTATTTAAACAACAAAGTTTTTAGTTGGCAGCTGAGCAACAAGCTGGGAACCAACTCTTTTTTGAATAGCAACACTCAATCTATGAAAAATAAACCTACCTAGACCACAACCAACATCATTATTAACTAAACAGTTCTTTAGACGCTTAAAAAACAAATAAAATCTTCACTGAGTTCACCAAAAGTGGTGAAAGCTAAAACACCAAGACCATAACCATGCGCGGCATATTCATTCAACTATATACTTATTTTGTTGCACAAAAAAATATTTTTTCAAGAAAAATAGATTTGAAAATAACTTTTGCTTTTTCTACTCAATTAAATTGATTTTTTTCTTTTCAATATGGTATCCAAAGTCCAAACTGTTAGAGTATTGCTTTGTCGAACTCGCAAGCGTTGCTATCTCAAGCTTGTTTGTCAAATTTAGTTGTCAAAACTATATGTCTTGATTTCTATTCTACTTATATTTAAGTCTTAGACTAGGATAGTTAAGTGTAGTTGAGCTCCAAACTCCACCGTGATCATCTTACAAAGTCGAATAAATGCTCAAGGAACCAGTGGAAATTCATCCGACTAAAATGTATGTGGAGACTTGAAATTATCTATCACTCAAAAGTCTATCTACTATATCTCCTACTCTTGAGACAAAAGTCGTATAAGTATATAGATTACAATTATACACATTTGCTATTTTGAGTCGAGTTTATCTCGCCTATCTATTTCTCGAAACATATGTTGGGAAGCTTTCGCTTTAACCAAGTTCATCTTTACTTGTGATGAATGTCATGATGACATTTCAATATCTTGAAAATCGCTTTGATGAAAAATAGTTTGTGAATAACAACTATATAACATCCTCTAAGAATGTTTTAATGATTGAGATGTAGAGTTGAGATTATGTAACCATCTTTGGATATAAGCATATATAGTGTGTTTGCACATTAGTGTATAAATCCATAAACCGGGAACCAAGTGTATGCATATGTGTGTATACGGAATTAGTGAAGGAGACATGTTAAGTATGCATACCCGTACACATACTAGCGGAATTTCACGTCCGTGAATATCTGTTGAGTTTGAAGTTTACAAACTCTTAGCCAGTCACCTTAAGTATGTGTACCCGTATGCATACTGGCAGAACTTTTCTACCCGAAATTTTCTGATGAGTTTGGAAACCAAAACCAACTCAAATCTGGTTTCTTAAGTACACATACCTGTACGCATAATGGCGGAACTTTTCTACCCGAAATTTTCTGCTGAGTTTGGAAACCAAAACCAACTCAAATCCGGTTGCTTAAGTACGCATACCCCGTACGCATACTTGAGCTAGTTATTTTCTCAAATCGGTGGTTCATGAACATAAACAAATAAATTATAAGGAATGCAATATTTGCAAACCGTGGCTATAATGTTCATGAGTTGATCAAATCGATTTTGTTTCAATTGTGTCTATTCATAAAGACCCGAGCAATTGAACAATTATCCAACTAGTTCTTTTGGAATAATTTGAACTAGTTGTGATAAAGATGAATATGGTTAATATGTAAGTGCTCATATGGCTAACCATTGATTAATTATTGATGAAACAACTAAGTGTACACGTTTATGTACGGTTACTCAAACCTAAATGAAATACATTTCATTTGTGTATGTTAGAGCATTGCTCGGTCGAACTCGCATGTGTTGCTATCTCAAGCATATTTGTCAATGTTAGTGATCAAAACTATAAAGTCTTGATTTCTAATCTACTATAGCTAAGGTCTCGGACTAGGATATAAAGTGTAGTTGAGCTCAAGAACTCCATGGCAATCATCATACAAGATGAAGGACTACTCAAGGAACCAGTGGATCTTCATCGACTAAAAGGTATGTGGCGACTTGAACTTCTCTATCACGCAAAAGCCTATCTAATCTATCTCCTATCTTAAGACAAAATTCGTATAACTATATAGACTAAGAATATACACATGTGACATTTCGATCTGAGTATATCTCGCTTATCTATTTCTCGAAATGTGTATTGGTAAAGCTTTCGCTTTAACCAAGTTCATATTTACCTAGTGACGAAAGTCATGTTATGTTTCAATCACTTTGGAAATTGCTCCGACGAAAACTAGTTTGTGAATAACAACTATATGACGTCCTCTGAGAATGTTTCAATGGTTGAAATGAGAGTTTAGATAATATAACCACTGGGGGATATAAACATTGTTGTGGTAACACATATATGTATAAGTCCTTATCACTTGAACCGAAGTTTACTAACTTTGTTAATCAAGTGAAAACTGGAACTTGAGAAGTCAACCCAGTCCACGAATGTGCGTAGTTCTCGAACCCGAGAATTTCTGCTGGAGTTGTAGCTCGGTTTCAGTACGCGAACTGACAAATGTTCTCGAACCAGAGAATTTCTGCTGGAGTTTGTGAACTCCAACCGATTAACTTGAGTCCGCGAACCTAGTCCGCGAACTTGAGTGGTTATGTCTAAAAACGATGTTTGTGAACTTATCTAAATTACCTAAGGAATTCTATTGCAAACTGTGGCTTTATAGTTCATGAATTGATTCGAGTGAATCATTTCATATTTGCTTCAATTGTGTCTTGTGTAGTACATGAGATCTCATAACAATTGAACAACTCTCTAACTAGTTCATTTGAGTCACTTGGACTAGCTATGGTGAAGAAGAATATGGTTGATATGAAAGTTATCATTTGGTTAACCATTTGGTTGAATAATATTGAACCAACTATTGTACACGTTTTGGTACGGCTACACAAACCCAAAATCATCAAGTACATGTGTGTATGGCAAGCTAGATTTTCGATCTAATGGTTGAGAGATATTAGCTTGTATCTAATCAGGTTTTCATCTAACGATGAATATTGAATGCTTGGTTACTAAGCTAACATTGATTGCAAACCTTGATTTGAAAGACTATATAAGGGAGAACTTTGGAAATTGGGAAACCTAATCCCCACACATTCTGTGTGATACTAGTTTGCTAAGCTAGAGTCGATTCTCCTTTAACCTTTGGTTTTCTTCTTCTAAAACCAGGTTAACGACTTGAAGACTTCATTGGGATTGTGAAGCCAGACCGATACTACTTTTCTTGTAGTTGTGTGATATGATCTTGTTGTTTTTATCGTACGAGTATAATTGTAATAATTGGCTTGAGATTTCTATATCTGATAGGCAAGATATAAAAGTAATCACAAACATCTTCGTCTCATCATTTGTGATTCCACAATATATTTTTTCGTTGCGTTGATTAATACTATTGTGAGGTGATTGATAAAACTAAGTTATTCTTCGAAAATATAAGTCTGGTTTTATTGATTGGTTTATGTTCACCTTGATTTATCAAAAGACGGAACAAAACTCATAGGTTTATTCGTGGGAGACGGATTTATCTATCTTGTAGACTTTTCTGTGTGAGACAGATTTGTTTGCTAAAGTCTTTGACTTTGGGTCGTAACAACTCTTGGTTGTGGGTGAGATCATCTAAGAGAATCAAGTGCGCAGTATCCTGATGGGATCAGAGGCGTAGGAGCATAATTGTACCTTGGATCAGTGTGAGATTGATTGGGGTTCAACTACAGTCCAGACCGAAGTTAATTTGGATTAGGCTAGTGTCTGTAGAGGATTAATACAGTGTATGTTTAATCTGGACTAAGTCCTGGGGTTTTTCTGCATTTGCGGTTTCCTCGTTAACAAAATTCTAGTGTATGTGTTATTTCTTTTCCGCATTATATTTTGTTATATAATTGAAATAATACAGGTTGCACGTTGTTCAATCAATTAGAATATCCGACCTTATTGGTTGTTGATTTAAATTAATTGACACTTGGATATTGGTCTTTGGTACCATCCAAGTTATATCTCTTTGATTAGACTCACGAATCATTTTTGCTTGAGTAAATCAAATTGAGACATTGAGATAATAACTCCATGAGTATTTTATATTGATTGAGTCTAGTTGATTCTCTAGAAAATAACTCGGAGTTTTCCATACAGATTGCTAATCGAAATATTGGGTGAGGTTGTTAGACCCCCACTTTTTCAGTGTATAACAAGCTAAGATTTGATCTAACGGTTGAAAGATATTATCTTGAATATAATCATGTTTTCATCTAACGGTGAATATTGAATGCTTTGTTATTAAGCTAATATTGATTGCAACCCATTATTTGAATACTATATAAAGGAGAACTCTAGCAACTGGGAAACCTAATCCCCGCACCTCATGTGTGATACTAATTTTGTTAAGCTAGAGTCAATTCTCCTTTAACCTTAGGTTTATTTTGGAGACCTTATAGGTTAATGACTTAAAGACTTTATTGGGATTATGAAGCCACACCGAACTACTTATGTGGTAGTTTAGTGATCTGATCTTGCTGTTTCAATCGTAAGAGTACAATCATAAGATTGTCTTGAGATTATACCTCCGATAGGCAAGATAAAAGAAGTCACAAACATCTTCGTCTCATCGTTTGTGATTCCGCAATATCTTGTTTCTCTAGTCGATTAAGATTATTATGAGGTAATTGATAATTCTAGGTTGTTCTTCGGGAATATAAGTCCGAGTTGTTGATTGGTTCATGTTTACCTTGATTTTATCAAAATATGGAACAAAACTTGTAGGTTTATCTGTGGGAGACAAATTTATCTATTATCATAGACTTTTCTATGTGATACAGATTTGTTTATTAAAGTCTTCGACTTTGGGTCATAGCAACTCTTGGTTGTGGGTGAGATCATATAAGGGAATCAAGTGCGTAGCATCCTGTTGGGATCAGAGATGTAAGGAGCGCAACTGTACCTTGAATCAGTGTGAGATTGATTGGGGGTTCAACTACAGTCTAGATCGAAGTTAATTTGTAGTAAGCTAGAGTATGTAGTGGCTTAATACAGTGTTGCGTTCAATCTGGACTAGGTCCCGAGGTTTTACTGCATTTACATTATTCTCGTTAACAAAACTTCTGGTGTCTGTGTTATTTATTTTTCACATTATATTTTGTTATATAATTGAAATATCACAGGTTGTGCTTTGTATCGATCAATTCTGAAATCCAACCTTTGGTTGTTGATTAAAATTGATTGATCCTTGGATATTGGTCTTTGGTACTGTCCAAGTTTATTTCTCTTGTATTCAATTAGACTCACAGATTTCTATTTGCTTGAGTAAGTATTGAATCGAGAAATTGAGGTATAACTCTTTGATATACTTTTTATTAAGATTGAATCTGACTGTCTAGTTGATTCTCTTAAAAGTATATTTGGGTTAGTCCATACAAATTGCTAATCGAAATATTGGGTGTGGTTGTTAGACCCGTCTTTTTCAATTGGTATCAGTGCAGGAAAATAGGTTTAAGACCTTATAAGTCTGTGTTTTTAGCGATCTGATTATGGACGAGTCTATATCTAATAACGTACCAGCTCAAAAATTACCAGATGATTTTCGAAGCTTGGATTCACCTGAGAGAAGTGTCACATCTTGGTCAGTATCTAAATATTCTCTTAATGTAGAACCTGTTGAATTCTAGGAAACACTACCTAGAAAAATAGTTGGATGAACTTTCTGATGAAGGTGATTCAGATATTGATAGAGATGTTGATGAGGAAGTCTCAGAGTATGTGAAGGTTTTGAATTCGTTGGAAAAGAAGAAGATGGAAACTTCTCATGTCACACCTCTTTTGACTCCTCTCTGTCGAGAAAACAAGAAATTGAGAAGATGTTACGCAAGTATTTATGTTTCGAATCGCTCTAACGAATCGATCCTCAAGGATTCTGAGGAAAACTTACGAATGAAATCAATTGAATGTGATAATGTTTATCAAAAATATTTCTTGTTGGAAGAGAAACTTGCAGAACATCTAGCAAGTTTTGAAGACAGAAAAAGCTCTTATCTCGCTCGAGAAAAATGCCTTGAGGCTGATTTAGCTGCTGCTCTTGATAAAATCAAGTTGTTGGAAGATGACTTGAAAAAGTTCAACACTAGTTCAAGCAAATTAACCACTATGCTAGGAGCAAGTAAAATTCATCGTGATACACAAGGATTGGGCTATAAGGGAATATATGCTCCAAGTATTAACAAAGAGGTAAAATTTGTCAAGGCTGGTGATTCTTCTCAACAAAAAGTTTTCATTGATGGAAAAAGTAAAATACCCTCACCGGCAGTTAACGATCGAAAGAGAAATGTATATCAACCTCTAAAGTCAGCACATACTGATCGAGGTAAGAACATTCCTTATGTTTGACACTATTGAGGAAATAAAGGTAACCTAGAAAGGAGATGTCGTTTTCGTATAAGGAATGAGAAACTTCATGATGTTCTTGTGTGGGCATCACAAGAAATTGTGAAACCAAGATCATATGCTAAGGCTAATCCCTTTAACATTATAGGTTGTAACTTTCCAACCTTTAGGCAAATGAATCATTACTGTGATGAACCTAGATTTTCCAATAAACGTCATACGAAGCCTTTTCATAATCGTAATGGTTATCAAAAGGATAACTTCGTAAAGACGAAGACAAGATCCTATGCTCCCAACCACACCCAATATTTCGATGTGATACTGAATTTATAGATTTATCCACACGACAATCCTTCCTTCATATGATTTTTGTAATGTGCTTCATAATTTGTGTATGAGTCACCATGGTGAATTAACTCTCAGAACACTTTCTTGATACTTTTGTTGGATTAATTAGATTTTAAAATGAACAGGGGAAACTTGATTTTGCTACCGGGAACTCTAATATTGACCTGGTTTTGACTGGTCAAAACCACTATTTTTTTGATGTTACAAATATTTCGCAACTGCAGCAAACGGTTGCGAAATTCCAGTTTGCAACTGTTTAGAACTGTTGCGACCGAAAATTCGCAACTGCTTATGAGCCGTTGAGAAATATTGCAACATCGAATTTCATAACAGAGCTAAACTATTGCGACTTTGTTTTGCAACTGCCAGTTACCGTTGCGAAACGCTAAATTCGGTGTAGTGTTTCCAAGTACTCCCATGATTCCATAGATGTTCAGTTCAGCATCATAGTTTTTGAAGTTCCGTAACCATAAAAATGAGAAAACAAAAGCTCTCGATCATTGTTATACAGTGTCATAGTATTATTACACTGCATCAAAGTTCTTATATTACAACTTTGACAACAATAATATGGTGATATGAATCACCCCCCCCCCCTAGTCAATACTTTGGTCTCAACAGGAAAACCACCCCCCTTTACATAATGATCACGAAAACCATATGTATTTGTAGTGTGAACTACATATTAATTCTCCCCATTTTTTTCAATAAAATTGGCAAAGGTACGAAAACGGGATCCTAATGAAATTTTCACGGAGATGCTTCAAGACCAAAGAAAAGGACATATCAACTTTGTTTAGATGCAATCATAAAGCCGAAGCTAAATGCATTCATCAAGGAGTTTATAAAGATACAAGATAACCCCTAAAAAATCCACAGTCGCACTCCCCACAAAGATATTGAAATTAAGCACAAGTTCAAAATAACTCTCCCCCATTTGATGTCATTCCAGAGAGAACAACAAGAGTGACCTTACTTTTTACAAGAAAGGAAGGATTTCTTTGGACATCAAAACCACAAAAATGATTTTGTATCCAAAAATTCTCAATTAAACTAACCACAAGAAAACCCATGATTAATTTAATCGGAATACACAATCAAATTAAGCACAAAAGTGATCAATTTAATTGAACATGCTCGACATAAGAGAACTTACGGATCTACGAATATGTTAACCACAAAAGAATGTTTAACTCAATCGTTTTATGCTCAACACAAGAAAAACTTATGGAGCATTGCAGTACATATAAAATATGGATCAGGGAAAGATCAATACTGCGTCATAGGAAAGGATTCATTCTATTTTCCATCACTATTTGCACAATCACATACAATAGACATAATCCTTGTAAACAAAAACTCATCCTATCTTCCATCAATTATTTGCATAATGACATAATAGGTTCAATTTTTGTTTGTCAAAAGTTCATCGATCTTGTATCAATACTTACATATCGACATATAAAAGAGATATATTTTGACATCGTATGGGATAATAATAGTTCACGGATGCAAACACGCATATCCCATAACATATTACAATATATAAAACCATAAAGATTAATACTGCAAAAATCAGCTTCCAAACAATTTTAGAGTTTAAATAAATAAATCTAAAAAAAACAAAGATGAAAAAAAAAATTTGGACATAGCTATGTGTAATCACAATAATGGCTATTCCAAACTCTAGCTATTCTTCCTAAAACACAAGAATAAAATTCTCATAAGAAGACTTTCTAGACATAATAACATCAGTTTTCTTTGATTATTTCATACCTTTGAAAAGGTCCATCAAAATAAGAGTCACTGATATCCTTGATTTTCTTGACCGTAGATACACCATATTCATGAGTTAGAACATCCATTTTTCGGCAAATGATGCGAGCAAGATGCCTGGATTTGACGCAATCAAGGATGGATTTCTTCTGGTTCCTGATCAAGATGTTTTAATTATCAAGGATTATTTCTTGCCCATCAACGAGTTGATTTATCCGCAATTGAAGGTTAGCAAGCTCGTTCTTAACTTCATTCTGAACTAGAATTAAATCCTTGACAGATTCTCCTATCCAAGAGTTAAACTCTTTTCTTTCAAGCATCTTTTTCAGAAGCAGATCTTGAACAGAATCACATCCTTTAGAGTCTTCTTCCATCTCAATTTTTACTTCTTTTTGAGATTCAACGGGGATTTCCATAATCAACCTTTTCAGGGAATAGGATAAATACATAAAAATAATATATATGTTATCAACTAAGGGAAAACACCCTTGAAAGGATCCCTGAAATATTTAGACGTTCGTAGATCCGGAGAAGATACCAGAAGATTAACAAAAGACCCAAGAGAAAATACATGAGAAAATACACAAAATATTGTTGCAAAAATTTCATGGCACAAAAAAAATTTCGTCACCTATAGTGAAAATGTCTCAATTTTTTTAATTAGCGACATAAGTAGCAAAGGAGCAAATAAAATTGACATTGTTCAGTAATTTTGTGATGAAATTTTTTGTCACTCTAGGTATTTTTGGTGAGGACAAGATAGTTTGTCTCAAAAGCAAATGAGTTACAAAATTAGATCTGAATAGAGGTCATTTTTTTACCTCGGAAAAAATAATGCGAAAAACAAAATCATCTTGTAACTATTCTCAACATGCCAAACTCGTCACCAAAAATGACTAGCCTATATTCCAACGATTCCAATGAGATTTATTCAAACTTATAGAATGGATGGTTTAAACAAGATCCAAACCAAAAAAAAAATTTGATAAATAAACTACCAATAAATAAAGACTTAGTTAAAAAAATATACAAAAACTAAAACAATAATGTAACATCATTCTTTGACAACATCCTTGTTTCTTGTGGACTTCTTTCAACGTTTTGATCTCAAGTTAGACTAACAAGGATGAAGAGTACTAATAGAAGATTATAGTTAGGTAGACAACACAAATAAAAACTAATAATGTCTATACTCACCCATGATGTGATATGATCTCATCATAGGAGTTGAAATGAAAAACAAGTAAGAACCGCTAATTTTAGGGATGAAAATATCATAAACATTTTAACATTCCTGATCAATATGAACTATAAAAAAGCTAAAAACGTTAAGCATTGCAGAAACCAAACAATGTGTTCTTAAAGTAAAGAAAAAAGGATATGGTAATGCCAACTGCTATTTTTGGTGGACCAAATTCTATTTTGGTCACACAACCATGTTTCTTGAATTTTCCTTCATGACCTTCCCTTTCTTTCTCTTTCAAAAATGAATATACAAAAACAAATAGCATTTTCAACCACGTATTTTGTTGTATTCCTTACCTAAACTGTATATAATCCAAAACTTAATAAGAAATTGACTAAATTCAAAGTGGAATGTTACTTAAAAATAATTCAAATCCTTAATAATGTAAGAGAATCACTTAATTTATTTAAATTCTTTAACCCTGCTTTACAATGAGGACTAAGCAAAAGGAAACCTATCCATTCTTTAATGGAGTAAGTTCGCCCTTCTCATCCGTTGCTTTTACCAAAAGCTTATAGCCCCTTTTGAGAGTCCATTAAATGAAATGAAGGAATTGTTTGATGACTAAGAAAAAACATGAAAAAGTCTAGGATCTCTAGAAATTGGTTCTCTTATGATAAAAAATTGAAAGAAGATCAAGCATGAAAAATCCCCTTTTTAATTTTTGCAGTATAATTAGGGTTTTTCTGTTTGTTCATATCTTCTTTCCAAATAAGTGAATATTCTTCTCCTCATAAATCGAAAATCCACATCCAAGATAATTGTTAACAAGAAAATTCTTCACCTGTCTGGACCGAGCTTAAGATTTATTGACAACCATTTGATCTGCTCATCTACCCACCGATTCAACCGTTCATCCATCGAATAAATATTCTGAAAATGTTTGAAGAAAAATTCAGCTAAATCAATCCTCATTTCTAGTTGAATCAATCCTATAAACAGTTTAGCTATCTCTATATTTTAGGTAACCCATAACGAAAAACAAGAAATTTTTCTGTTTCTTAGGGAAGAACGGAAGAAGAGATTTTCTGGATATATGTTTCCACCTTCCGTTTATTCAATTTTATAGATTTAATCTTTGACTATTGTAAATGTGGTAATACTCCAGCACTAGGACTATTAAACATTCTTTTCAAGCTTTTTCCCTTAAACAACGTAAACTAATGACGACTTGTATATTTCCCCTTATGAAAAATTACTTCGACAAGTAAATTGATTTTCTTTCATTTATAAGTTAAACTTAGATCTAGCAAGGCTCAAGATGATCGACAAGATAGAGCAAATGAGTTACATTAGATACAGAGGGAATAACTGAAAAACTCATCTTGTAAAATAGTCATCAAACTTATAGAATGGATGGTAAACCACAGAAGACTTGAGCATCTCTCTTGACAACATCCTTGCACCTCTCAAGTTAGACACAAGGATGAGAGTACCTATAGTTAGGTAGCAGGATGAGATATGATCTCATCATAGGAGTTGAGAGACGATTTAGGGATGCCATCTGACAGTCTGATTTTTGTATTCCTTACCTCTCTTTGACTGTTTTCAAATCCATAAGAATTCCTTATAGCCCCTTTTGAGAGTCCATTAAATGGAATTGTTTGATGACTAAGTCTAGGATCTCTGAGATATGTTTCCACCTTCTAAACTTAGATCTACCAGTATTATTATCATATATACTGGTGTTTGTACCCAAAATTACTTTTGGGCATGAAACACGATGTATGGATAGTTTTGGTGTGTTTTTAGGGTTAGGGGGCGAATCGATGAACAAAAAATGAGACACAAGTTTTAACGTGGTTCGGCATGATTTTCCTACGTCCACGGATGAATCCCCTTAGGGGAAAAATGTTTATTGATTTTTGTATTACAAAGTTTTTCTCCTATTGGCTACCCCCTTCTACATGATTTCTGTTCTTCCCCTTTTATACAATTTGACATCTAATTTCAATTATAAGCATAAATTGCATTAACTGCTCATTCATGCCTCCATCTTTAATTCTGTATAAAACTGCTGGAATTAATTCTGCATGTATGAAACTACTACAATTAGTGATGCATGACTGAAACTGCTGCAATTAGTGTTTCATGGCTGAAACTGCTGCAATTAGTGTTGCATGGTTGAAACTGCTGGAATTCAATTATGCATGCCTTCATGATGATTTATGTATGAAACTGTTGGAATCAATATTGCATGCCTCCATAATGATTTCTGGCATGAAACTGCACATTTATGCTTCATGATAAATTCTGCATGCTGGCAAACTGGACTGGTGGTGGCGATATGGATGGATCTTTGGTTGCGATCGGTTAGAAAAATTGCATGGGTAGAAAAAAATTTTGGAAGCATTGGTGGATTTTTTGGCCGGAATTGGTTAGCAGCATTGCTGGATACAAGACTGAAAATTAGCTAGGGGGCGACTGACTTCGGTAGTTGACTGCCGATTGACTTTGACTTTTGACCGACAGTTGACTTTGATCATTGACCTTGACCGGACGTTGACTTTGACAATTGACCGACTTTGACCATTGACCGGTCATTGATTTTATGTAATACTGGGCAGACTGGTGGGATTCCTCGATTGATTGGTTAGTGGGCTTGGATGAGGACCAAAAGATGATTCAAGTATCAATTGGGCCCTTTAAGTGGTATTTTTACTTATGGTACAAACATCGCCCCCTTTTAACCTCCAACTTGTTGGGGGTTAAGAAAATTTCGTTTTCCTTAGTCAATGATAAAACTCGCCCCCAAGTGTGGATTATTGATATTGAGGTGACTGGCGAACTTCCCTTGTTGTTTGCAAAAGTCACAATCAAGACGCCCCCAAGTGAGGCTATTATGATTGGGAGATCGGCGGGAAACAGTCGAGCATGAACCACTGTTGTATGCAAAATCAGGATCGAAGGCGGAATTGATCCAAAACAGAAGCGTGATGCTCGAGCGGAGTGGTATTGTGAGTGAGCGATAATTGCGGATGTAAAACTGAACTGCAGTAGTTATGTAGGATTTGACTGCGGCGACCACAAAAAACTATCCTCTACAGTAATGAGCAAACCTGGGTAGTAACGTCGTTGAGAAAAAATGGTATGCAGCAGCTTCGATCAGCTTGACCGCAGGATTCGCGAACATAGATGGACTGCAGCAACTTCGATCAGCTTAACTGCAACAGCAATGAGATAGACTGCATTGCAGCAGCTGCGGTCAGCTGGACTGCAGGAACTGCATGCATAGATGGAATGCAGCAGCAATGAACAAAGATGCATTGCAGCAGCTACGGTCAGCTGTACTGTAGGAACTGCGAGCATAGCTAGACTACATCAGCTGCGATCAGCTGAAATACGGCAACAATGAACAGAGATGCACTGCAACAGCTGCGATCAGCTGGATTGCAGGAACTGTGAGTATACCTGGACTGCATCAACTGCGATCAGCTGGAATGCAGCAGGAACAAACAAAGCTTCACTGCAGCAGCTGCGATCAGCTGGACTGCAGGAACTGCGAGCATAGCTGAATTACATCAGCTGCGATCAGCTGGAATGCATCACCAACGAACAGAGCTGTATTGCAGCAGCTGCGATCATCTAGACTGCAGGAACTGCGAGCATAGCTGGATTTCATCAACTGCGATCAGTTGGAATGCATCAGCAGTGAACAAAGTCGAACTGCAATAGCTGCGATCAGCTGGATTGCAGCAACGACGAGCAACACTGCAACAGCATTGCGATCAATTTGGACTACTGAGGAATGAAGAATGAGTTGGACTGCAAAGCATCTTCGATCACTATTCTCGTTAGCAATGACAAGCAAAATCGCACTGGCAGCGAGATGCGATCAACTAAGCGCATGAGTTGTGAACAGAGATGTATCTATAGCAGTTGCGATCAATCGGATCTGCAGTAGATCTTTGAGGGACTGGACTTAAACATTTCGATAAACATATGTGTAACAGTTACAAATAAAACTAGACAACATCGATTCGTCAATCGAGTGCAACCAGATCGCATCGATTCGTCCAACTGAGTACAAAATTCGTAAGCAAAACTGGACTGCATCAGTTGCGTCCAACCGAGTGCAGCAGTTGATTTTGAACTGGAGTACAATAATTAGATCAATTTAATTATAGCAGTTAAGCATTACTGATTGTAATAATTGCATGAAAATATTAGGGTGTATGCTCGCCCCCTCATAATCCTGTAACTCGTTGGAGGATTAAGAAGTTTGGGTTACCTGGAGTTTCGATTTTTAGAAGATGAATTTCGTATTGCAATTAGGTGTTGTGTAACTCTCCCCCAAGCATATGGAGTGTTATGCAGCTCGCCCCAAAAGAATTATTTCAGACCATGAGGTGTTACATATTTCTCCCCCAAGCGATCGTCAGTCGCGTTGAACTGATATGCAACTCACCCCCATGAGATAGCGATTGTCATGCTGCTCAATGCTCGCATAAGGGTGCACTGCCTTGCTGCATTTTGCTCGCGCATGATATTTTGAAAATGTCTGTTATCTGAAATTCACGCGGGGGGCCAATCCCACTATTATAGATGTGCGCATAATTGAAATGTGTGCATCTCCTCGTGAGAAAATGCTCGCCACATTAAAGGTGTCTCATTGAAGAAAAGTATGCATGAATATATGAAAAGATGCAAAAATATGTAAATTGTATACTTACCATTTTGAAAATGTTATTGCGACTTTGTTTATGAAGTTATTAGGATGACCACTGGCTATGTTGGTGTTTTCCAGCGACGATGACTAGTATAGTTGCCTTAGCGTCTTGTCTCGACTTTGTAAATTGATTTGTCTGCGGGACTAGGATGCACCAGTTAAGTTAAAACTAGATTGAAGATAGTTGCCATGGAACTGTATTTAACCATTGCGATCGGATCAGATCTGTAATGATTATACATAAAAATCGGGAAAAGCAAGAGTTCGACTAACTGGACTGTAGGAATTCAAAAGGACTGCGGAAATTCGATCAACTGTCCAGCATATGTTGTTGTGAAACTGGGTTGCAGTAGTTCGATCAACTGATTGTAATAGTTATGTGGAAAAGGACTGCAGCAGTTCGATCAACTGGACTGCAGTATTTTCGGTGGTGATTGAATGTGACCGTTTCTGGTGTCGTCATTTAAAAAATTTAACTTTCTCCGAAAATTGAAATTTTGCCTTCACGATGTTGGGAATTGACATACGATCTCAACGGGCCGAAAATCACTCAGTTTGGATGCACGAAGAAGAAGTTATCGAAAAATTGGTTGATTAGCGCCTTGCTCCAAATATGTTGATGTCATAATTTCACCCGAAAAATATTATTCTCCAATTGTAAAATTTTATCTTCATGTCGTAGGATATTGACATATGATTGCAACGAGCCAGAAATCATCCAATTCGGACGTGAGACGAGGAAGATATCAACGAAACAAATTTTTAGACCAAGCCCAAGTGGGGGTGTACATATCCGCAAGGTAAGAGAAATGGGGCGAAATCATCCAAGGGGCATGAAATTAAGTTGAGTCGCGCTACACGTGATCAGGCCCACGGTATTAAATTGCATCGCGCTGCGCTGAATCAGAAATGCGTGCCACCGATTAATCGTTCCCGTCGCTAATTAATCCCCGATGAATCCCGACTAACTCTGATTAATCTCCATATCCAACTAATCGCTGATTCATCACGACTAGTCGTACCGATCTTCAATTAATCTCCGCTTAACTCGCCGATTGCCGCTCGAACTGGCCGCCGGCTTTTCCTGTTTCTTTTTTTTTTTTTTCCGCGACACTTTTTACACGAACTGTGATCTTTCTCCGCATGTTTGGTGACATTTTTTCCTAAAATGTTGTCTTTGCTATGAAGGTTTCTTGCAACGGCTTTCTGAAATGTGATCTTTTCAATCGCAACTGTTGCCTTTTCTTCCTTGTAATGACTGTTGTAACAGTTTAAGAAACTGTTGACTTTTCTTCTAGAATCGTTGTTGTTTCTTTATGGACCTTTCACCATGGTTTTGCTGCACCTTTGCGGACTTTTCTGACACGCTTTTCCGGAGGTTTTCTCTTGGGTATTCAAGCACCTGGATATGTAGGCAACTTGTCACCTCTGCGATCATGACAGTAGCGATTTTGTCATACAGCAAACTCGAACAGGTGGATAATGCATCATTTGAGAAGCAATTTTTTCGAACTTTGGACTTGAACATGCTGCGGATCGAACATCCAGTCAACAATCTTGGTGATTTTTTGCAGTGAGTCCGCTGTGGTGGCTCCCGACTGCAATGTTGGATTGCAGCAGTTGCGATCAACTGGACTGCAGCAGCTGCGATCAGCTGGACTGCAGGGATTGGAAAAACTAGGCCAAGCCATGTTGCAGATCGAACATCCAGCAACAATTTTGATGATGTTTTTACGACATCTTTCGCCGTGGATCGAACGTTCTTGCGGGGGTTCCACCAGTCTTAATAGTGATTTTTCGCCATGTAACGTGCAACAGATCATACATGCTAACAACAGTTTTGATGGTATTCCACCCCAACTTTTAACAGCGGACCGATCATTTTGGCAACATTTTCATCAGACTTTGTAGTGATGCAACTTCAGTGGTTTCAGAAGGTAACAGCTTCAGCAAATCTCGAACCTCGAATATGGACTGCAGCAGTTGCGATCAACTTGACTGCAGTATCTACTATTACATGGTCGGTAGAAGCTGCGATCAGCTGGACTGCACCAATTGCAAACAGACTGGACTGCAGCAATTACGTTCAACTAGACTGCAGCAGTGATTTTCAAGCAGTTCAAACTGCTTTTCGACGGACATGATTTGAAGCATTTTCTACAACTTTTCTCAATGGGAAAACACGATTCCTTTTCTCGTAAATCCCCTTAGTCGGCGCAAATGTTTGTACCCAAAATTACTTTTGGGGCACGAAACACGATGTATGGATAGTTTTGGTGTGTTTTTAGGGTTAAGGGGCGAATCGATGAACACAAAATGAGACACAAGTTTTAACGTGGTTCGGCATGATTTGCTTACGTCCACAGATGAATCCCCTTGGGGGAGAAATGTTTATTGATTTTTGTATTACAAAGTTTTTTTCCTATTGGCTACCCCATTCTACATGATTTCTGCTCTTCCCATTTTATACAGTTTGACATCTAATTTCAATTATAAACATAAATTGCATTAACTGCCTATTCATGCCTCCATCTTTAATTCTGTATGAGATTGCTGGAATTAATTATGCATGTATGAAACTGCTACAATTAGTGCTGCATGAATGAAACTGCTTCAATTATTGTTTCATGGCTGAAACTGCTGCAATTAGTGTTGCATGGCTGAAACTGCTGGAATTCAATTCTGCATGCCTTCATGATGATTTATGTATGAAACTGTTGGAATCAATATTGCATGCCTCCATAATGATTTCTGGCATGAAACTTCACATTTATACTTCATGATAAATTCTACATGTTGGAAAACTGGACTGGTGGCTGGCAGTATGGATGGATGTTGGTTGGCAGACTGGTTTGGCTGTATGGGTAGAAAACTAGCTGGCAGCACGGGTGGAGGCTGGCTTGCAGTGTGGGAGAGTTTTTGGCTGGGAATTGGTTATCAGCATTGCTGGCTACAAGACTGAAAATTGGCTAGGGGGAGACTGACTTCGATAGTTGACTGCCGGTTGACTATTGACCGACAGTTGACTTTGACCATTGACCATTGACCGGACGTTGACCGAATTTGACCATTGACCGGTCATTGAGTTTATGTAATACTGGGCAGACTGGTGGGCTTCCTCGATTGATTGGTTAGTGGGCTTGGATGAGGACCAAAAGATGATTCAAGTATCAATTGGGCCCTTTAAGTGGTATTTTTACTTATGGTACAAACAACTAGGAACTTGTGTTTTTGTGGTATAGTTTGCGCCATGAGACAAAACACAATTCCTGTAAAGTTTTTGAAATGAATGATCATTAAAAGACCTTTTATGAGAATTCTGGTCTTCCGTAGGAGTGAAATCCATTGTTGACTCCGTCAGATGATTAACTCGATTGACGATGAATAAGAAAAGATTTCGAAGATCGGAGATCTGTTTCTTCCTAGCATAACAATGTTTCGCAATATGATTTCTTTTCCCACAGAATGAACAAGTTCGTGGAAGAGCATTGTTGAAAAATATTTGTTTTAAATCCATATCCCGTTTCGAAGCCTGACTTTTATGTGAACAATTTTTAGTAGGGAGTTCCTTTAGTGAGTTATTCTTCGTGTCAGGTAACTTGCTTGTCATAGAAGAATTTCTCATTTCAACAGCGTTTTCCTTTGTCAAGGAGATAGACTGTCTTTGGGCTAGGTGAAGAGATGTAACAATGTTCTATATTTCAACACGAAGGTTATTCAGATTAGAGGAATTTGTCCCAATTAAACGTTTTTCTCTAATTGTCCCTTCTTTATCAATATTCTCAAGGATATTAATCTTCTCTTGTTGAAGCATATTCTCCTGAGTGAGTTTTCTAATATTGTTAGAGAATGACTCAATGTTTTTATAGAGTTCACGTTCTCGACCAAGAGACTTTTCAAATTCATCTAAGTGTTGAGCATGATTGCGGAAATCAATCGTCTCGGCTGGATTTTCTTTATTTCTGGTGACAGTCCTTTATACTTCTGACATCTTGTCAATTATCTCGTTTCTTTCTCGGGATTCAGAAGAATAATCTTAGGAGTTATCCTTTGAGGAAAAACCAAGACACTTGACATAGTTAAAAGTATTGGAAAACATAGACTATGCGTAGATAAGAGATACTGCTGAATCAGATTGGGAAAAACGCAGACTTTAGAGGTCTTAACGTGTTTGCCTTCTCTGATACCAATTGAAAAAGCGGGGGTCTAACAACCTCACCCAATATTTCGATTAGCAATCTGTATGTACTAACTATAATATACTTTTAAGAGAATCAACTAGACAGTCATACTCAATCTTAATAAAAAGTATCAAGAAGTTAATATCTCTATCTCTCGATTTGATTTATACTCAAGCAAATAGAAATCTGCGAGTCTTTATCAAATACAAGATATATAAAATTGGATGGTACCAAAGACCAATATCCAAGGATCAATCAATGTCCAATCAACAACCAAAGGTTGGATTTCACAATTGATCGATACAATGCACAACCTGTGATATTTCAATTACATAAAAAAATATAATGCGAAATAAAAATAACACAGACACCAGAAATTTTGTTAACGAGGAAATCGCAAATGCAGAAAAACCCCGTGACCTAGTCCATATTGAATACCACATTATATTAATCCGCTACAGACACTAACCTACTACAAACTAACTTCGGTCTGGACTGTAGTTGAACCCTAATCAATATCACACTGATTCAAGGTACAGTTGCGCTCCTTACGTCTCTGATCCCAGCAAGATACTACATACTTGATTCTCTTAGATGATCTCACACACAACCAAGAGTTACTACGACCCAAAGTCGAAGACTTGAATAAAAAAATATGTATCACACATAAAAGTCAACGATAATAGATAAATCTGTCTCCCACAGATAAACCTACGACTTTTGTTCAGTCTTTTGATAAAATCAAGGTGAATAGGAACCAATCAATAACCCGTACTTACATTCCCGAAGAACAACCTAGAATTATTGACCACCTCACAATAATCTAAATCATATGGTAGCGAAACTAGATATTGCGGAATCACAAACAATGAGACGAAGATGTTTGTGATTTCTTTTTATCTTGCCCTATCGAAAATATAATCTCAAGCCAATTATTCAATTAAACTCGTACGATAGAAAATGGCAAGATCAGATCGCTCAACTACAAGAGACGTAGTTTCGTCTGGCTTCACAATCCCAATAAAGTCTTCAAGTTGTTAACCGACAGGGTCTCGAGATGAAACCTACGGTTAAAGAAGAATAGACTCTAGAAAAACCAACTAGTATCACACATGAGGTGTGGGGATTAGTTTGTTCCAGTTGCTAAACATCTCCTTTATATAGTTATCAAAAGACGGAACACAACTTGTAGGTTTATCTATGGGAGACAGATTTATCTATTATCGTAGACTTTTTTGTGTGATACAGATTTGTTTATTAAAGTATTCGACTTTGGGTCGTAGCAACTCTTGGTTGTGGGTGAGATCAGCTAATGGAATCAAGTGTGTAGCATCCTACTGGGATCAGAGACGTAAGGAGCGCAATTGTACCTTGAATCAGTGTGAGATTGATTGGGGTTCAACTACATTACAGATCGAAGTTAATTTTTAGTAGGCTAGAGTCTGTAGTGGCTTAATACAGTGTGGTGTTCAATCTGGACTAGGTCCCAGGGTTTTTCTGCATTTGCGGTTTTCTCGTTAACAAAACTTCTGGTGTTTGTGTTATTTGTTTTCCGCATTATATTTTGTTATATAATTGAAATATCACAGGTTGTGCGTTGTATCGATCAATTGTGAAATCCAACATTTGGTTGTTGATTGAAGTTGATTGATCCTTGGATATTGGTCTTTGGTACCATCCAAGTTTATTTCTCTTGTATTCAATTAGACTCGCAAATTCTATTTGCTTGAGTAAGTATTGAATCGAGAAATTGAGATATAACTTTGTGATATACTTTTTATTAAGATTGAGTCTGAATGTCTAGTTGATTATCTTAAAAGTATATTGGGGTTAGTTCATACAAATTGCTAATCGAAATATTGGGTGTGGTTGTTAGACCCCCGCTTTTTCACAAACACCCCAGCCCTGCCCATTTAAGAGCGGTTTAACTAGTGCGATTTTCAAACAGACTGACTATTTTCAAAATTGCATTGTTCAATATCTCCTTGGTAACTATGAAACATATTTTTTTGGCAAAAGATAACAAATTAAACTTCCCAGAAAATGATGAAACGCATATAGTTGACAGCTCGATTAGCCGACTTTTGACACTGGAGTTTATCATATTTCGAGTTTGACAAAAAAAAGAAATGATAACCCATCACTCCATTCATTTTTTTCTTCCTATGATGGAATATTGCACATCTTTTGTGTTACAACCGTAATTGGAGAACAAACAGTTCCACTTGTGCTGCAGTTTGTAGTACAACTGCCAGAGCTAATAAGGTATTTAGGAGTTATACATAATCGGGTTTTGAACACAAGTCCAAGAAATTAATTCATATTTTATGAGGAGGTCCGGAGACTTCGATGTGAGAATTCCAAGCTACCTTTTCATGTGAATCATACCTATTTTGTTCATCACCGAAATCATATAACTGTGATAAGTGTATTATCAATGAATTGGCAAACAACTATCACAATTTAAATATATGTAGTAAATCATGATCAAGCTTCAAATTTTAAAGGGAAACTTTTTTTAATAAGATGTTCTGATGTTGGAGTAAATTAAGTTACCCCGCCTATATGGAGAAGAAATTACATGGGATTGATTACTGAGACAAAGTTAAGTTGGTTTAGATATTTAGTAATTTTGGTTTTAATTCAAAAGCCATGGATTCGATTGTCAGGTCATTGAATTATCTGTGAAAATACAACGAAAGTTAGAACAACAAGGATGAGGCCACACCTCCTTGTTAGCTATTATAAGTATTAACACAATACGCAACCACTTGATAAAATTCCACAAACTTCGTTTCTTTTGTTACCCTTACAGAAATTTGAATATGACACCATTGAAATCAAGGTGAATTTCTATGCTAATTACATTGGGTATGGATAAAAATTGCTTCAAATGCTCCAAACTTCACTTTCTCACTGTCTGGCTTTATACCTATCTAGTTACTTTTAGGGAAAACTCTATAACTTGGACAACTAACATAGTCCAGATATAGGACAATCAATTCTGACCTTTGATTATTCCCATCTTCACCTCACTACCAATCCCGATGCTAGAATCATTCCTCTCTTCACCGTTAAGATTATGACACGTATTGTCCAAATTTTGGACTAGCTGTAGCAAGGTCGTACTTTTAGTGATGATACTTTGTTGTTTGTGGTCTCTTTCTTAATAGCTGTTAGGTTTTAGGTTGGTCTTCAATAAATGCCGCAAGTCCCAAGCTAACTTACAACCATCAGTTTTACCGGTGCCGATTGTAACAAAATCTCCTTCCACCTCAAATTTTATTATGGGAAAAACATTTTCTACGAATCATGTTCAGGTGCACACCTATACAGGCTTCTAGAGGACACTTTAATCGTGTTCTACGATAATCTGTGTAGTAGGATGGCTGAAAATGTACCACGCCAAACAAGTAGCGTCAAGTTTATGGAAAAAAAGTATCGGCGTTTGCCAACCTTTTAAGGTGGATGATTCCGGCAGACCACCCACCATAAAAATCGTCCGTGGTCTGGAAAGTGCAACTTTTGGCCTCATCTAATTAACACGTGAATTCCGTCCAAAAGTAGAAACCCAAAGAGGAAACTTCCTCAAGGGCAACATCGACAATATGTCATATCCAATAATTCCAGATTTTTTGCTTTTCCGACCTTTAAATATTGAGCAAAAGACCGGTAGAGAGAAAATTGTCTCACGTTTGTTGTTGTTCAGTTCCCCATTCTTTCGCTAAATCAAGATCTACGCCGTTATTCAGGTACGACTCCTGCTTTCCTCGTCTTTTCACTTCTTTTTCCATATCCTGTTTATGTTTAACAGTAGAAATCAGAATGAAAAACTAACAATTTTTTCTTCTACCAACGGGTTGAAGGAATTTGACCCAGTAGTTTAGGTTATTACTTGAGTTTTTTAAATTTTTAGTTGTTAAAATCATTATTTTGAGACTTAATATTTCATAGTAATATTCAAATTCTTAGTGAAATTTTACTAATATTTTCGTATTTATGCCATTTATTTTAGCATGATTTTTAGATAAACTTGTAGTTAGGATTTTGCGTTAGTTAATTACAGTGTAGAACTCGAATTCCTTGGTGGACAGTTTTTGGTATATGAGATTTAGAGACTGACATAGTTGAAGAAAGCGTGAATTTTCGGGTTGTTCTGTGTAGCTTAATCAGGAGTTATGTGGTTGAATTGATGAAGATTGCGGGTCTATTCGTGTTCTAAAATAGGCTAAGTGATTTAGTTTCCTTGTGGTTTTGAGATTACTAGTTTTCTGGTTTGCTTACTAGAGTCGCCTAATACTTAGGTTTTGCTTCGCTCACTAGAATTACCTAATTCTTAGGTTTTGCTTGAGTCGCAATGTGTGCCAGTTGTGGAAATTTATGGATATAACTAGGTTAATTGAGGGATCGGGATTGCGGTTTAAGTCAAGAGGGGAGAATTTTCGATAGTTGCTAAAGTGGTGTTGCTTTGTTTGTTTCTGTCTCACTGGCTTTGGTTAATTGTTGTTGTAGATTTATAAGAAAGTATGGAATCAAGCCGTCAAGGTGGTGGAATTCAACAGCTTCTAGCTGCAGAACAAGAAGCTCAGCACATTGTCAATGAGGCTAGAAATTGTCAGTAACTCTTGCCTTTAATCAATTTGTATTTACAGATGTTTATGTTGGTTAAACCTTATATGCGCGTATGCTTAAATTATGTAATGAGTGGTCGTTCTGACGTGGTTGTATCATCTCGTTGTCTGATTCTTGTCTACAGTAAAGACGGCTAGGTTGAAACAAGCCAAAGAGGAGGCTGAAAGGGAGATCGCTCAATACCGTGCTCAAGTGGAAGCTGACTTCCAGAGAAAACTCGAAGAGGTAAGCAAACTCGATCTCGATATAGTGAATTTGTTATCAGTACAAAACTCTTGTGAATCATTACGAAAAATCTTTTGAATCATTACTCATCCTGTTGACAATGCTGTTATCCAATTATACATTCCTATTGGACGCCGTGATTTTTCTTAGTTTAATATCTTGATTCCATGTGAAGCTTGTTGGGACATGAAATTTATACTAGACATAGCATATTTATCTCTTGCTAATTTTATGATGACCACTTGAAATGCTAACTTGATATTGCGTTTTGTCTTCCGGTCAACATTGATAAAACAGACTAGTGGAGATTCAGGTGCTAACGTGAAGCGCCTAGAGCTTGAAACTGAAGCAAAGATTGGCAACCTAACTAGAGAGTCTGAGAGGATATCCAGTGATGTTGTTCAAATGCTCCTAAGGCATGTGACAAGTGTGAAAAACTGAAGTTCTGTTTGCTGGAGGAATAACTTATTTTGATTATGTTAGTTCTCCTTGTTATTTATTCAGTGAGCTTTGCCGTCTTCTTATTCAGTATCTGAGGAAAAGAGAATGCCATTTCGTATTATATTTGTAATAGTTTATTCGAGTCCTGTTCTTTGCCAAATAAATGACTCCCGGAATCTTGTGTTCGGACATCGACACTGGTTCATTATTTTAGAAACTATTCTTGATATTTGCTATGTGCAGTGACCTGTTGCTTATGTTGACTAGGTCGGTGGATAAGAGTTTGGAGAAACCAAAACTCTCCAAGTTGGTGATATTAATTTGGGATAAACCAAATTATAGTCGGTGATAAGAGTTGGATAACTCTTAATTGGTTTACTTAATCCTAAAGTTTAGGGAATTATTAGCTAAATTATGAAACCCTAATCCCTACCTATGTGTATATAAATAGCCTAGTAGAGAACTTAGAAAAGATATGAAAAACTTGTAGAGAGAGGATTTTGGTGTTCTAGTGTTTAGGGTTTGGGGCTTTGCCCTAAACCAAGTTTCTAGACATTTTCCATGTTTGTCCTCTGTTACTGGCAACCATGAAGACGATGTAAAAGAGAAGACATGAGGCTGGTTCGAGGAATGGTTAGAGAATTAGTTTCTATGGTTTTCTTCGATGGTGCTCTCGGGTATGTCTTGTTAACTCTTTGGTCTTGTTTTGGGTTGCAGAAAGAGCATGTAATGGTCTTTGATTTATGTGGGAATGAGTCATCCACTATTAGTGCTCCACTAGATTAGAGCTCCACTATAGTAGGGCTCCACTAGGTTAGTGCTCCACTATATTAGTGCTACACTCAATTAATGTATATAATTTAATTGTTTGATGACTATAAATACCTCCCATTTTGGAGAAGAATAACAATAATTTCATCTATCTCTTCTTTGTTTCTTCATGGTATCAGAGCAAAGGAGGTAGAGAAGAGAAAAACCTAGCCTAGATCCCCTTTAAAGCTTCGATCTATTGTAGCTTCAATCTGGAATCAGACTTGTAAGTTAGACTCGTAAGCTGTTCGTGAAGAACCAGTGGTTGATCTGTAAGTAGGTTTCTTCATTTGAAAGTTTTTTGTTTTTTTCTCTCTTAATTATCCGTTGAGTTAGAAGGAGATTTGATGTCTGAAATCCTTGAGAAAATTGTTGCTTCTCAGTCTATGGGTACTACATCTCTAGATGTTTCTCATAATGATAATATGAGCAGAAATATGATATCTTGTAAACTTGATGATACAAATTACCTTGTGTGGTCTCACTGCGTGAAACTCTACATTACGGGTAAAGGAAAGCTTGGGTATCTGACCGGAAGTAAAGCTTGTCCAGATAAAAAGGACACTTCATACGACACCTGGATTCAAGAGAACGCCATGATAATGAGTTTGCTGATAGACTCAATGACTCCCGACATCAAGAGCAGCTACATGCGCCTAACCACAACAAAAGAAGTGTGGGATGCAGTCACACAGATCTATGTTGTGAGCGGTAATGCGACACAAATTTATGAATTGAATCGTCGAATTATCGAGACTCGCCAGAATGGCAGACCTCTATCCGTCTACTTCAATGCACTTCAAACTATATGGCAAGAAATTGATTTCCTACAGCCCTTAGACATGGTATGTGCAGCTGATACCGCCAAGTTGCAGAAAAGAATTGAACAAGGGAGAATTATTGAGTTCCTTGCGGGACTTGACTAATATTTTGGTCCAATTAGAGTCCAAGTGTTGGGAAAAGATCAATTGCCGACCCTGCGAGGAGTGTATGGAAATGTAAGATCGGAAGAACTCCGTCGAGTTGCTATGATACCTCCAGTGCCACATGAAAGTTTCGCCTTGAATGTGATTACTCCATCAACTCAAGCACCAACTTCCACACCTGAAAGAAACCGACAACCTGATGAGAAAGACTCATTGTACTGCGATTATTGTCACAAGCGTAGACATACCAGGGAGACGTGTTACAAGCTCAATGGTCGTCAATGGCAAACCAACAATAGAAGAGGGGGTAACTCTAGTGGCAGTAGTAGAGGAATAATAGGAGGTCGCAGTACTGGTTCAAGGGCATATAACACTACTGATGAGATGGAATTTCAGTATATTTCATCACCGAGTGGTTCTTCTCATTCATCCCAAAACCAGCTGGAACAAATGGTCAAAGAGTATGCACGTCTGCTATCATTCAAGGAAAATGTTTCCGGATCTACTACTATGGCTCAATCAGGTAACACAGAGAATTGTGGTAGGGAACTAAACACTACATGCGATAAGTCTAAAGACTCTTGGATTATCGATAGTGGAGCAACTGACCACATGTCCACCAGATCAAACCTTTTCTCCACTTATAGTACAAGTCCTAGTAAACCTTGTATCTTGACAGCGGATGGATCTCCAATAATTGTCTCCGGTGAAGGACAAATACCCATAACCAAATCTATGTCTTTATCTAATGTGTTACATGTTCCAAACTTATCTTCTAGTCTTCTTTATATCAGTCAAATAACCAAAGCGTTAAAGTGCAGCGTTACATTTTTTAACTCGCATTGTGTATTTCAGGACCTACTCACAGGAGCGACGATTGGACTTGGTAAACAGAAAGGGGGACTTTACTACTTGGAGTTACAAGGGACAACACAAGATGATAGTACAAGGGCTTACAACTCGAGAAGTGTATCAAAGGTAGAAGAGCAAATCTGGCTATGTCATAAACGATTGGGACATCCTTCTTTTGGGTACTTCAAAAAGTTATTTCCTAAGTTATTTTCTGCACTAGATGTTTCCAAGTTCAAATGTGAAACATGTGAGTTAGCTAAACATCAGCGTGTCCCATATCCTTTAAGTATAAATAAAATCTCATCTCCCTTTGCAATTATACATAGTGATGTCTGGGGTCCTTCTCGCGTCATTAGCTCTTCTGGTGCACGTTGGTTCATCACTTTCATTGATGACTACTCTAGAGTTTCATGGGTCTACTTATTGAAGGATAAAAGTGAAGTCCACTCTGTAGTCAAAATCTTTCATAAGTTTGTCCTTACCCAATTTGACACGAGGATTAAAATATTAAGATCTGATCGTGGTGGTGAGTACCTAAACCAAGGATTATCATCTTATTTCTTAGAACAAGGAATAGTTCACCAAACCACTTGTACTAATACCCCTCAGCAAAATGGAGTTGTTGAACGTAAGAATCGTCATTTGCTAGAAGTTACTAGATGCTTACTGTTTTGTATGAATGTGCCTAAAATGTATTGGGGTGATGCTATTCTTATGGAAACACACTTGACTAACAAGATTCCTTCTCGGCCTCTTGATTTTCAAACACCTCTTGAGGTTTTATCCAATGGTATGTCTTTTCAACTCCCTGTACGTGGTTCACCAAAGGTTTTTGGATGTGTTTTCTATGTTCATGTCCACAAACAGGACAAGAGTAAACTAGATACTAGATCTCTTAAATGCATTTACTTAGGGTCCTAATCTACCAAAAAGGGTTACAAGTGTTGTTACCCTCCCACTGGGAAGTTTTTTGTGTCCATGGATGTAACATTTAGTGAAGATACCCCTTATTTCTCGAGAGTTGAGACTTCTCTTCAGGGGGGGAGTAGAGTTGGTGAAGATCAGTCTGGGTATGACTTAAGGTATGACCTATGCTCCGCACCGAACATAAGTAAGGAAAGTGAGACTACTCCACCAATGGATTCTTCACTTCTCCAACCTCAAGTTCAAGTGTACAAAAGAAGAGACAATGCCCCTCTTTCTCAGCCTCGTCAAGCGTCTGCTCCGGTGACAGGTAATCATGAACAACCTCCTACAGTTCAGATTGAAACTACTTTGAGTACTGACGAGAATGATATTTCAGCTGACGAGTCTACCAATGTTGCAGAAGAACAAAACTCTAGTTCTTCTAGATATCCTACTCGTAATCGTAATCCTCCAACTCGATATGGTTTTTCTACTGACCACCCTATTTCCAATTTTGTGTCTTCTCATCGGCTATCACCTACTTATGTTGCTTTTGCAAACAACTTATCATCTTTGAGTATACCTACAAGGATTGAAGATGCTCTTGTTGATCCGAAGTGGAAGGAAGTTACATTTGAATAAATGGAAGCTCTAGACAAGAATGACACATGGGATGTAGTCAAACTGCCAAAAGCGAAGAATACAATTGGTTGTAAATGGGTATTTACTGTGAAGTTCAAGTCTGATGGAACCGTTGAAATACATAAGTCAAGATTAGTAGCTAAAGGTTACACTCAAACTTATGGAATTGACTATCAAGAAACCTTTGCTCTTGTTGCTAAGATGAACACTATCCGTGTCATATTATCTTTGGCAGCAAACAAAGATTGGCCACTTCATCAGTTCGATATGAAGAACGCATTTCTTAATGGTGACTTGGAAGAGGAAGTATACATGGACATTCCGCCTGGATTTCAAACAGCCACTAATGAAGGGAAAGTATGCAAGTTGAAGAAATCCTTATATGGTTTGAAGCAGCCTCCAAGAGCATGGTTCAGACGATTCACCCAAAGTATGCGGAGATATGGATTTCGGCAAATTCAGGCAGATCATACCTTATTCCTCAAACGTTCAAGGAACGGAAAACTGACCATGCTTATTGTCTATGTGGATGACATTATAATGACAGGTGATGATGCGGAAGAAATGGGGAAGGTAAAATCTTACATGGCCAAGGAATTTGAGATAAAGGACCTAGGTGAATTGTGTTACTTCCTAGGAATTGAAGTGGCAAGATCAAAAAGGGGTATTTACATCTCTCAAAGGAAATATGTCCTAGATCTTCTAGCTGAGACAGGAATGTTGGGATGAAATCCTATTGACACACCAGTTGAACCGAATCAGAAACTGGGAGAAGACACTGATGGTATTCCGGTGGAAAAATAAAGATATCAAAGGTTAGTGGGAAGATTGATTTATCTCTCTCACACTCATCCTGATATTGCATACTCAGTAAGTGTAGTAAGTCAGTTCATGCACGCTCCAAGAGAGGCACATATGGATGCAGTGTACCGAATATTTCGCTACCGAATATTTCGCTACCTAAAGTCGGCACTAGAAAAAGGACTTTTATTCTCTCAGAATAACCACACAAAGGTTGAAGCATACACATATGACAGAACAAAACATGTGGAGGTGGACAGACATTTCATTAAAGAGAAGTTGAATGCAGGGATTATCAGCACTCCGTTTGTAAGAACAGGAGACCAGATTGCAGATATGCTGACTAAGGGAGTTCCTAGTCGACCATTCAACTCTTTCCTCGACAAGCTAGGAATGCATGATATCTACGCACCTGCTTGAGGGGGAGTGTGGGAATGAGTCATCCACTATACCTATTCCACTATTAGTGCTCCACTATAGTAGTGCTCCACTAGGTTAGTGCTCCACTATATTAGTGCTACACTCAATTAATGTATATAATTTAATTGTTTGATGAATATAAATACCTCCCATTTTGGAGAAGAATAACAACAATTTCATCTATCTCTTCTTTGTTTCTTCAATTTAATGGAATTTTTTCTGGTGGTGTTGGCCGTGGATGTAACCTGTAAAGGTGAACCACGTATATCTTGTGTTGTGGTTGTGTGTTTGTTTATCTTCTTTCTCTCTATTATTTCTCCCATATTTGGTCCAAATTTCCCTTTGTGATCATGTGATTCCGCTGCGCTCGGGGTACCAATTTTCCCAATAATTGGTATCAGAGCCAGGTACGTGCTGGCGTGATTGAACTTGGAATTGAACGATGGTTTATTGTTCGGGTGAAGAAATATGTTTTGAGGATAATGTTTCAACCGGTGTTTACACAAAGATGGATTTGTGATGTGATTTACAAATTGGAGGTTCAACTTGGTAGAAGTGTATGTTCTTTGTTTGGTTTTATGATGTAGTATGGGATGAAAAATAAAGTTGAATGAGGTGGAATACATACATACTTCTTGAAAAGTGTTAGTAATCATACACTATAAAAATTGGGTTACAAAGTTGGAAGAAAGGATGAGGCTGTGAAGTCTCAGGTAGAAGCAAGTCCAACAACGCTTTACAAAGTTGGCTTGCACGTAATATCAAGAATGTGCCCGATCTCGGAAGCATGTACACGGTATTATGGGCATTCCCACAGTATATATTATAAGCGAGTATGTTGGGTGTGATGATGGTAAAGATTATGTCAGATTGGTGATGGCTTTAGGAATCGCTTAAAGGATTAAGCATGTTAATCACGGTGGAGATATCTAATGGTTCGTTTCAGATACACGGTAATCATGACATGTGCTGGAGTATGATATTGAAGATAATTATTCCTTTATGGATTAGAGTTCAATATGTTATTAGCTTATTGGTTAGGTGGAGCTAATGGTGATTCTTTTGGATGGTTCTCTTGGTGATCAATGGTGGAGTCTGTGCAAGGATTCGTTGACGGTGGTAGAAGATTTTCATGGTGTTTGTGAAACGTGGCCAGTTTCAGAAGTGTTCTTCATGTAGAAGATGTTTTGAAGACTTTTATCAATGTCATGGTATTTTGGTCGAAAAGATGGTTCTATGAAGATGGAAGTTCAGGTCTGAGCTTCAGAAGTAATTCTACGACGGTGGAAGACGAAGGTGATTTCCTGTGGTCGTCTCATGCATGAATGCATGATTCGAGGTGGAGAATTGTTGACTAGGTCGGTGGATAAGAGTTTGGAGAAACCAAAACTCTCCAAGTCGGTGAGACTAATTTGGGATAAACCAAATTATAGTCGGTGATAAGAGTTTGATAACTCTTAATTGGTTTACTTAATCCTAAAGTTTAGGGACTTATTAGCTAAATTATGAAACCCTAATCCCTACCTATGTGTATATAAATAGCCTAGTAGAGAACCTAGAAAAGATATGAAAAACTTGTAGAAAGAGGATTTTGGTGTTCTAGTATTTAGGGTTTGGGGCTTTGCCCTAAACCAAGTTTCTAGACATTTTCCATGTTTCTCCTCTGTTACTGGCAACCATGAAGACGATGTAAAAGAGAAGACATGAGGCTGGTTCGAGGAATGGTTAGAGAATTGGTTTCTATGGTTTTCTTCGATGGTGTTTTCGGGTATGTCTTGTTAACTCTTTGGTCTTGTTTTGGGTTGCAGAAATAGCATGCAATGGTCTTTGATTTAATGGAAGTTTTTCTGGTGGTGTTGGCCGTGGATGTAGCCTGTAAAGGTGAACCACGTATATCTTGTGTTGTGGTTGTGTGTTTGTTTATCTTCTGTCTCTCTATTATTTCTCCCATATTTGGTCCAAATTACCAATTGCCCTTTGTGATCTTGTGATTCCGCAACGCTCGGGTACCAATTTTCCCAACAGCTTATACGTTAAAATGGATTTTGCATATCATTTTGTACCCAGAACCTGCTCCCACTACTATACACACGAGACTTGTTTTAACGTTTAATTCTGAATGGAGCTCGGTTGGAGACACTAGAGCTGCCAGTAAAATATTTATCCTTTAGCACCCTATCATATAGACCAATCACTCATCTTATACCTGAGATCCAGCTGACTCAGGAAAGCAGAAGACTGAAGCATAGATAAAAGTTTGCTTTCATATGACGACAGGGAAGAGTACAAGAGATAAAGAACACTTGCTTCCATGTGATTAAACTGATTACGCATTCAAGCTGTTAAAAGCCTGCTTATTAAAAATTTCCAGGTGACAATGTAAAGCTGAATACATCAGTTATGCAACTGCAGTGACTTACCTTATTGGATCTGGCATGCCCAAAAGGTCTTCTAAAAATGTGACTACTGGGTCCCAACATGTGAAGTAAAACACTGTGAAACTGCTATCACGTACAAGCATTGGCATTGGTGAAACATCCTTTCCGATCAATTCATCGAGAGCCAAGTCCAAATTGAGCTGCATAAAGAGAAATAAAGTTCAATCGAAAAGAATCCAGTATTATTTTCATATAGCACATATTAGGCAGTCAACATAGAAGTGAGAGAACCTACATCCTTAAACTCAAACATGAAATCAAGGCCTGGATATCTCTTGGATAATTTAAATTTACTTCGGAGGTACTCCCACATCTCGGCATATTCTGTACTGTTTGACCTCGACAGGCTAAACGGAAGGAAAAAAACAAACAGAAATTAGTGCTCCAACAATGTTTCAGGTACTTGGTAATCAAAGAAATATCAAGATTTTCAACAAGTCCAAGATGGGTATTTTGCCTTTCTGCTGATAGAATTTGCTTAAACATATTAAAAAGCATGTAACAATATGACAAGTAGTTACCTCTCAAAAAGCCCAACCCTAAGAGTATGCACGGGACCTGAATTCCGAGTGGACCACACGAGTTTCAGAGCAGCATTAGCTAGACTACAATTGGCTTTCCCATCAAGTTTATTAACCTTTTTACTGGATAGATTCTTTCGGTAGTTTAATTTTGATAAACCAAACATCACTCCATCAACCTGAAACATACAAATGGAGCTTCAGTAATATTGCTATTCCTGATCCAGGGATGAAGAGGAACCTTCTATAGTTTGAAGAAAATACCTGGCGAATATAGTGCTTAAGAGCAACACTTCGACCGATAATACTACCAATTATTTGAATCCCAGAAGGGTTCAGTTCCTGCAGCATTATATAATCAAATCCACCTTGCATCCGCACGGGCAAATCTGGCTTCTCTATCACCTCATAATCTACAATTTTATAACCAAATAATACTTTTTAAGTTTCTGATCGACTCAGATATGGTTACAGTCAGAGAAAATTAGTAAATGTAAGCTGAACAACTGATGTAGTCATCTAGAAGTTGATAGCTACTCTAGCAGAAGGATAATCAATAAGAGGATATGAAGCACTATCACATCTAACATCCTGATAAGCAAAAATTTCAACCTTCGTGGAAGGCTAAGTTTTGACCATTTTATTCGGTTTGGTTCACATTGAAACTCGTAGATTTAGTTATTACAACTATCAATTACTGGCGATTTGACGCTGACAATATGTGGGTATCAACTTAGAGAGAAATTTCATAGACATGCTTATATTAACACCCTTAAATGACGACAAACGCCTGTTGAGTTTGCAATTTTACACCATGATCACAGATCGAAAACAGAACAGCAACCAAACTTTCGGATTTTCTATCATGTGAGCATGACCCAAACTTAAATTTACTGATCCAGGATATGGACTTTCATTCTTTCGTATTTTTTATATCAAAGGAAGGAACATAGAGAGGGTATCACAATCAGAGAAAAAAGGAGCGAATATAAAGTTAATGAGACGGAGATAAACTAATCTTACTCATAGATTTATTGCACAGCATATAGTCGTTATCCTTTCTGGGAAACCCTGAAGTATGCCTTTCCACAATGTTGAGGTACTTGTAAATGTCATGATCAGGAATATTAAACAGTACAATTGATCCATATGGGAAAACTGACATATACGAGCAACCGACATCATTTAAGCTACCCTGCAACAAAAAATTTACCCCAACTTCTAGTTAACATCTAGTAGTATCCAAATACAAGAATAACTAGACACATTTTGAGATACCATTACCAGCTTGATGGCATTAAAAGTAAGGGCACTATCATTAATATTCAACCCTCAGTCCATTTGGATGTACTTAAAACGCAAATCAAAGCACTACAACAGTAAACAAAAATAACTCCTTTGGGTCCTTATTTCACCGTTAAAATTCTCTGCCACCCACACATCCCATTTGGTGTTTCAGTAGACCAGCACCACTCACCAGTACTGGCCTCTATCAGCACCCACCACAAATTGAATTAACCAGCATTAGCATTTGGATTTCAAATGTCAGTTTCATTGATATAACATGTAAATCAATTTGACACCCAACATTAACACAAGAAACTGAAAATTTAAGCAAGAAACAAACTTAAGGACTTACAGGAGGAGAAGAACCGGTATCACCGAATCTTAAAACCACATTGTTAGTCACTGGAGTAGTTGATGGTATAAAATTCACTTCATTCTCATTCGCTAATCCTTTTAAATCAATACTGCAACAACAACAATAACAAAATCCTATTAAAAGTCAAAAAATCAAAAGGAAAATGACCAAAAAGAAAAACAAAAAACAAATACAAACCTAGTATTGAAGAAATAAGCCCTAACAGGAATTTTGACATCTTGTTTTTTAGGGCAACTTTGATCAGCAAATGAAGAGAAACATCGGTGTTTGCTAAGAAGACCAGAGTTGAGGTTTTTAGCGTGGGAAGAATTTGTTGTAAATAATTTGAGAGATGACGATGAAAGTTTGGCTAAATGACTTCTCAACATTGTAATTATCTCCTTTATGATTAGGTTATTCTGTGTGGTGCTCCCAAACAACTCGTGAAAGTAATTGGACGTTTGGTAAAACACCCAATTAACCACAAAACCCTCGTGATTGCTAAGGGGGTTACCAGGATTAGCAAGGGTATCATTTGAATGATCCAACGGTCAGGTCGGATGTAACTCTTTTGTCTCATATAAAATGGTACCCTCTTGCTAATTCCGGTCACCCCTTTTAGCAATCATGCAAAACCCTGGCGTAGCATAGACGGGAAGAAGGCAGATTTGAAACCCATTTTAGACGCTCTAATATTTTGGGTTCAAGGGACTCACATGGTTACAAAATCTTACCTTATTAATTTTATTAATGACTAAAATACCCTCAATTAATCGGTATCTATTGATTATTAAATAAACTAATTAATCAAACTAATAATTTGATTGATAGTTAGTGTTAGAAAATCAAAATTAAAATAAGAACATTTTGGTTCTTGAAAATTTAATTTAAACTACGGTTGCGAAATCTAATTGTAAGCACTATATACAGTTGGAAAACCCAACAGTAAGCAAACATACTTTTAGAAAATCTAGGGTTTCCCAACTGTAGATATTTTCAGGCCATTTGCGGTCGGGATAAGGGTACCTCTGGAAAATTGAATTAAGTTCTTTAAAAAAAAATAACCTACATTAGGGAATATATACGGTTGAAACTCTCACCCGTTGGAAATCTCAGAGTAACCTACGGTTTAGAAATAAGCACTTACTATTAGGAAATTGGGTTTGAATTTTTCATTGGAAATTTACTTATGGGTGGGGAAGCAAAACTTCCCAACCGCAATCAATTTTATGATTAATACGAACTCTTATTTGCATGATTGACTCAAGGTTGGGAAATCAATATTTATACAGATGCAAAATTTGTACTTTAGTCTTGTTTTTATTTGTATCATTCCTCTGCACCATCTTCTTTTATAAAGGTTTAGTCGAATAAATTTTAGAATCGCGAGTAATCGTCATTGAAGAAGAAAAAATATGTAAGAAGATGAAGAAGCTACGATGGAGAACAATAAGCAATGGAGGAAGAAGAATCTGTTTGTTTTGGATTTAGGTTTTCGTTTTCGTTTTTAATTAGATTTAGGTTAAAATTTGAAGGAATGTTTGTATTTTTGTTATAGAATAGGTTCCCCCTTATCCACATTTAGGATATTTGAATCCATACGAGCCCTCAAAATCAAATCCTTGGAGCCTTTATAATAAGTTTTTTGCGCACACCATGCCCATGTTTAGTCGGGCGCATGTAAATACATGTCCGGTTTTGAGTTTGGTCACGCGCAATTCAGCACGATTTATAAAGGGATGTCAATCCATCCATAAAATAAAACAAACAAAAAAAAGTTTATTAAAAATGAATCCATAAAACAAAACTTTCTTGGCTATTATATCTCTGAATTGTTATCCTCCATTAGGTTTGGTATCCTCTTTATCAACTGTGTAAATTTAAATAGGTAAAGGGTGCACATGCCTAAATTGACAGTGCCTACTTTCCAGATGGTTATACAAACAATAGGTTAGCATATTTGGTGCTTATGGTATTGAATATGATGTCCATTACACTCTATTGTTGAATTCCTCACTGTTAAGCTTGCTTGTTCTTCCTGCAAATTAAAAGCTTCAATTTTTCAATATAACTCAGCATTTTTGGTCTCACTCTGCCTATTTTTGGTCCTACTGTTAACTATGTCCCAGTTTTTCAGAATGCAGTTTCTTAGCGCATTCTATAGTGCCGTTATACTTCATGTATTCTTCCATATTTGTAAGCTAGGAAGAGAAGTTTCGTTTACAAAACAAAAACTCTCTACTTTGGTTTTTTCCTAAAAGTGTTACTCGTAATAAATAAAATTGGTGAATGATTTGATGTGTCTCTAGTACAATATTTGAGCAGAATCAGGATATTTACCTTTAAATTGTGGGGAAATTAGCACTATGTCCAGCATGCAGAGAATTGGATCATCTTATAAATTTCACCAAATGTATAAATTCGCACTAAATGGAAGGTCAATGAGATTATGAGGGCAATAAATTCATTGAAAATTCTCCACCCTAATCTTGAAACTCCATCCTTGTTCTTTTCTCAAACAGTTTCTTCTTATTGCATTGAAGTCACCAGTTAGGTACCATGCTACAATAGCTCACCTTGATAAGTTATCAAGATTTTTTCAAAAATCTGATCTTATTTTATCACCATCACATGAATTGTACACCTTTGTGAGTGTCCATCAAAGTAGTTGAAATCGTTCCTCGCTCCTGCTTGGTTGGGGAGCTTGGAGCGAGGAGCACTAGGATCGGACTTGGAAACTTGGAAATCTCCAAAACTCGGTCTAACACACGAAATTTATTTATTAGAGACTTATATATTTCTACTCATAAGTCATCATATGTACCTAATTAAAATTAAAAAATTTAACACTATCATGTAACTATGTGTGTAATATTGTTATGTTGAACGTATTTATCATGCACTTAAAGGTTTTTTTATTTGATGACTCCCATTTGTGGGGTTACAAAAAACTTCTTTTCTGATTTTAGTGCATGCAAGGCCAACTTGGAAAGATCGTTAACTTGTTTGCTCAAAAATCTTTCCAAATCGGAAAAATCGGTCGCCTTAATCGCTAAAAATCGGAAATGGCTTGGAATCGAAAATCAACTCGGTCATAAAGCATATAGCGGTTACTCACCGAGTAAGCGGCCTTGGAGACCGATATTGACTACACAAATGTCCATTCAACTTCATCATTTTTTATTGCTAAATTTAAATCATTTTAAATTTAGAGAAATGACTTCTTTATTGCATTTTAATGCATCATCATTCCATATGGCCAGCACACATCTACACAAACCTCCATAAGGAATCATACTCCATTTATAACTCTCACCTCCCTGATTTCTTGCAAACCAACTTGTTATTCTCCAAAAAAATTGTTTCATGTATGACCACAATATTTGGCTTGTGGGTCTTTATTATATTCTTCAAAAATCAATTTTATAATGCCATTGAGGCCTTTTTAATTCCATGATAGTACTTCAGTACACATTGGTAATAAGTATTGGTTATGATGATGTGGAAGAAATTGTTTAGTGAATAGAATGTCATCTTGCTTGTTGATGATGAAATACACATTATTGGTGTTAGAAGAGATATAGTTTAGAAGGATATCACCTTGTTTTTAGAGACATTATTCAGTGAGTTATGAATCGTTTTTTCCCAACAAAGTTGTTTAAGGATGTATGACTAACATAATGTTAGATCATAGTTTATTAATTGATTCATCATCCATTTAGTGTGTAATTCTCTCTTTAGTAGTTCCATAACAATAAAGAAGATATTGTAGTTGTTTGGTGGATATATATGTTGTATACACATCGTGTATTATTTTTGAACAACGTTAAATCTTGTGTGCTTTACTTATTGCTTCATTTTTATTTGCATATTGTTCATCTTTCATTTTAAGTCTATCCAAAGTTTTTGTGGGCGAATGAAAGTTATTACCCCGACATGTAATTGACTTTGTAAAACAAGTAGGACACCATAAACACCATTAAATTAGCAGAACCTCGAATGAGCTTTGCGCGACAATAAGCACTAAATTTTTTGGGGAAGAAAACAGCTATGTGCAACATAACAAGATAAGTTTTTTTGAGAAAAACTCTTACATTTCCTAAGATTATGTTAGAGTGTAATCAAAATCAAGAGAGAATCGCTCGAGCATAGAAATTTATTTCATATACTGAACCATTACAGCATACCCTTTTTATAAATTGTTCTCATAGTAGACTGGCAAACAATTATATAATAATTACATTTTGTGATAATCCTAAACATCAAGTATTGTCATGAATAGTTGTTATTCAGGATTATCATAAAATGTGGTTATATATTATAAATGTTCATTAGTTTGATATAAGAATGAAACCTTATAACAAAGGTATAATATGATCATATAGGATACATAATAAATTTATGTGTTCGAGAGATTTTCTCTTTAGTTTGATTGTTCTACAAAGTAATTTAAAGATTTATGGTTTCTTTCAAAGAAAACTTATCTTGTTACGTTGAAAGTACAAAAAATAACAGTTTCTTACAAAATCAGTATATTCTTTTGTGTACTTATTTCCTACCTCTCCATCAATAAGCTTTATCATTCAAAAAAAATTAGTGTCAGTGGTATCACATTAAGATTAGTATGTAACAATTGACTGATAAATGTAATGAATAGATTATTGGAGAAAAAATCTTAATCAAATGTACAATACGTTTTGAATATTTGAGAATACACGTGATTTCCTATATTTTTGATCAAAACAATATGACAAGTTTGTAATAATATTGATTTATATAACAAGCATGCCACACTAGCCTTGATTTTCTTGCTAGTTATATATTGTAGTTTGTTTGGATTGCTTCTAGTGATACAAACACCAATAGGCATACACCGATAATGAATTAGAAAGATAACCTTCCTGAATTATCGATGTTTATGGTCTAACTTTACTCTTCTGCTAGTGGATCCACCCACTAGTCATGCCCTTTTATCAACTGGATCAAGGCATCGGCTGCATTTCCGTATGGATTCCACGTTTCACTATTGTCTACAAATAATATTTGTAATTTATTTAAAGACAAAACTGATTAGGTTGTATGAGTGAGAATCTCAAATGTCACTTTACCTTTCCAACATAGAGATCATTCTTTCTAGGAGAACCTCCAACGTAAGCACTAAGAAAAATCATATTTAAAATTATAAGAGTTTGTTGGAGATCTAACCAAAGGTCTAGTGAAGAATTTCTTTTAATCCTTTTCTAATCCATGTGTCATCATTCCTAAACCTAATATTGGAGATGGATTTTTAAGAAAATTTGGTTAAATCCTATTTGTCAACCAGCTTAATTGGGGTATACCCAAATTTAAATGGACATGTGCCATTACTAAGGGGAGGTCAAAAATGAGTGAATTTACTTTAATACCGCTGCACTAATTAACCTAAAATTAAACCCTAAACTTAAAAACTAAAAACGTTTAATCTTTATCCTAACCCATTTTCTCTAATCCCTCTCCTCTTCTCCTTTATTCATCTTATTCCATCAACCAAAAGCAACCAAAAAGCTCCGGTCTTGAAAACCTATATAGTTCTTTGTTCAGAACTATCGAGGTTTCGAATCCCTCTCTCTCCTTTTTCTCATTGAATAGATTTTAATTTTGGTTTTGTAAAAAAAATGGTAGATTCTAAACGATCCGGTAGCAAGAGAGATTCAACAGGTAACATGAGAAGATCCAAATCGAAAGCAAAATGTAAGGAAAAAGTTGGAAGTAGCAAACCCGAAAATCCAATCCGTGAGAATGTTGGAAAAAACCCTCCGCCGGTGAAAAAAAGACTGTAAATGATTTCTAAACTCAACCCATTATCCTGATGTGTTATATGATTGTTATGTGAGGTTAGAAATACAAAAATATGATTTTAAGAATTTCTGGTCGGCAAGATCGATAATTAAAAACCAAGCTGATTGTTGTTATTTTGTAAGCGCCGGCATGGTATTAGGATGAATAACATGCCGAACTTTCATAGCAGCCATGGCGCTGTTAGACAATAACCAGGGCCGGCAGGGTATATTAACTAACCATGCCGACTTAGATCCAGTCGTCATTGTCTTAGCCTTGTACCATGCCGACTTTAGGTCACATAAACTTAATTTTAGACATCTTTATTGAATAAGACCATGCCGACTTTTAGTTATCGGCGGGTTATACGATTACAACCACTCCGACCATTGTTTGGTCGGCAATCTTAAAATACAATACCATGCCGGCTTTATTACCAGAACCATGTTTCAATGTTTATAATTTTCATATCTCTTATTTGTGTATTGTTTAGGTTCCCAGAGGGAAAAAAAGAAGATCTAACTTGTCTTGTTAACAATGCAGAAGAGTTATTCCAATTTATTGACGCAATTTATTCCAATTTAGAAGATCCTAAAGATGAAACTGAAAAGAATTTCCCTGTAAGAAAGTTACTTCTCATGGGTAAGGAAGATCCTGAAGATTTCCTAAGGTTTATGAACATTCCTAGCAATCCCCTCAACTATGAAGAATGCACATCATCAGAGGAGGAAGAAGAGGAGGTTGATCCAAGGACTTTTTTCATGGCATGTGACTTTTCTGGAGTGAACCCCTATTACAATGAGGTCGGTGACTACATATGTCCAGATAACGGAAAAGAAAAAGTTGATGATGCTGAAAAAGCTAGTGATGAAACAACTAGTGATGTGGAGGAAGATAACAACAACAAGAAGGATCCATGAAATGCTTAAATTTTATTATGTTTCACTTGGTTTAGAAACTTATATTGTGGTTTGAATTATTACCTTATGTTTTGAACTGTTAGTTTTTGGTTTTAGACTTGTTAAACTTATGTTAATTTTCAGTTTCAATTGCTTTAGAAGTTATTCCTTTTTGTGCAGTTTCAGACAATATTAGAGTTGCAGTAAGTCGGCATGGTTTTAAAGGTAGATCTTGCCAAACATACCATGTTATATGTTATAGCTCTATCAGGGATATGTAGTCGGCGTGGTTTTAAATTTGTATCTTGCCGACGTGTATGTTAGTAGTATAAAATTATTACTTTTTAAGTACAAAGTACAAGCCATTGAATGATCAACGGCTTTAAATTTCAAAATCAAGATATTAGGTTTGTTGTTATTATAAAAGCATTCTCAACTTCATCTTTAACCTTGCATAAATAATGGAAGTTTCAAGTGCAACACAACCAAATATTTGTAGTCTTTGTATACTAAGTGGTCATTTGGAAAATGATTGTCCCTTTGAAGGAAGCAAATGCACTATTGAAGTGCACTATTGAAGGTTGTAAGAGATTCTTATTTCTCATGAAAGCTGCAGTAGGAAATGTATATCAGCCGTATGCTTCAAAATGCACTTGTTGTGGGTTTTTCTATTGGATAGATGAGCGCCTAGCTCCGTATGAAGATGAAGTTGAAAAAATCAACCTTCTACCATGCAAAGATCCATATTGCATCTGTAAGATGAAGCTAATTACCTCTCCTAAGAAATTGTGTACCGGAAAAAGATACTATCTATGTCTCAAATGTGTTAGGGTTAATTTTTTAACGTTTGTATGCTTTAATTAAGGTTTGTATGCTCTAATTAAGTTTTTAAGGTTTGTATTCGATGTGTAGTCGGCATTGTACTAAATTAAAAGCGTGCCGACTCCTTAACAGTCGGCACTTAACATTTAAAAAATCATGTCGTTGAATTTTATGTCAGCTGGGTTTTCCTAATAAAACCTGTCGACTTATATATATGAGAACAACCAGGAACGACTTTTTTTTTGCCTTTTATGATCGGCAATGTTATCCTCATAAACCATGCCGACGAATATTTAGTCGGCAGTGTTCTCCTAATACACCATGCCGACTATGATGTATGAGAACATCCAGGAACGACTTTTTTTGCCTGTTCTGATCGGCATTGTTATCCTCATAAACCATGCCAACCACAAAAAAGCCGGCAACCTGTGGAAACCAAAACCATGACGACCGTTCCTGGATTTTTTTCATGTGTTGTCATGCAGTGCCGCCGGCAGTCTGACGAATTTATAACATGTCGGCCACGGTGGAGTCGGCAGGGTCATGTAACGAATACAATGCCGACCAAATGAGTATACACCAAAAATTACACATCCATTTCATTCATTTGTAGTACTCCAAAGTACATTACACAAAACACGAATGCGATTACAAAAGTACTCCAAAAAGATTCCTTATTCCCTAATCATAATCACTCATCACTGACATCTATCAGAGGGAATTCATTCAAATCCATAGACTCATATAAAGCATTCCAAAGGTGCATGTTGTCCTCATAAAGTTTCATCCATTCCCTGCTCTTGTTGACTATGAACTTTTCCCAAAAACTAAACCTACAAAGAGGAGGTAATGGACATTCCTTGTTGAGTTGTAGAACAATAAAATGATTATCAACCAAAGCCACAACAATCCTTTTGTGCTTGAGCTGTTCCACACAAACCGCATGCTTTGGTGTAAATGCTACACTTAGTCCTTTACTAAAAAAATGTACCACGCATGACCACGTATCCACGAATAGATGGCCACACTCCGGCATTCTCAACCAATGCTCCCATTTGATCGGTGCATTTCCATCCAGGACATTAACACTAGTAAGCAATTCTTTAAAAGTCACTTCTTTGTCCTCCATGGAACCTTCTAGCATCATTGAGATATGAAACTCCTTGTCCATTTCTAGTCGGGCTGCCATCTTCTTTCTTATGTATTGACATTGGATGAGATTCTCCTCAAACGCTCCTCCTAGGTGTCCCAATTGCTGGGATGCAACGTGAAACCCATAATTTCCATCCTTTGGGACGTCATCGATACCAATAACGAATTCTTGAATAATTTGAGGGAGTTGTACTCAATAATCTTCCAATACCGGTTTTACTACCTTCCTCGGACGACCTCTTTTCTTCACAACATCTCCTTGACTTGCTTGACTCTCAATAATTGGAGGTTCATTCAAGTTTGAAACGGTTGGAGTTGTTTTTTCTTTGCTCGGCCGACCCCTTTTCTTTACAACACTTGCTTGACTATCAAAAAGTGGAGTTTCATTTGGATTCAAGTTTGAAACCGTTGGTGTAGTTGTTAGTTTCCTCGGACGACCCATTTTATTTACAACAATTGCTTGACTCTCAAGAGGTGGAGTGCTAGTTGGATTCAAGTTTGAAACCATTGTAGTTGTTACTTTCATCGGACGACCCCTTTTCTTTACAATACTTTCTTGACTCAAATGAGATGGAGTGCTAGTTGGATTCAAGTTTGAAACCGTTGGTGTAGTTGTTTCTTTCCTTGGCCGACCTCTTTTATTTTTAGCCGGCTCCTCTTCGTATTCCGCCTAGGTATATATATGTCCGGATGGATCACATTTTGTACTCAAATACTCTTTAATTTGTTCCATTTCTTCCTCCCTCATCTTTGTGGTAGGTGGTCTACTCGTTGGATCTTGTTTCCCCGGTTCTTCAAGTTCTTCCATAAATGGGTAAACAATCGGCATCAACTTGTGCTTCATAGTTTGTTTGTCCAACCTATTCAACTTGGGGTACTTTTCGAGGATTATTCTCCCAAGTTCCATGTCGCCAAAATTTTCACCAAGATCTTCTCTTGGATCTGGTTTCAAAGATAGTTGCTTCCAATAAGGATCGATATCTTCAATCAGAATGGGAGTTTTATACCTACCAAGCATATGGCGACATGGAAGTCTGATAGCCTTCATTAACCTACACTTACAAGGAGTGTCCGTCTTGTCATACTTTTTATACGATGCGAGATGTTTCATCATGAAACGTATTGCCTAATACGAGACGTTTCTATGTATACCAACAAGCAACCAATCCTCCTCCTTAAACTCCTTCAACTTTCGGAAGCTAATTTGTTCGAATTGCTTTTTTATCTTGTTGATATCATTATTGGTGTACTCGTGGATAGCATGTTTCACCGTCACAATCCCATTTTGACTCGTGAAAAGTAGACCTTTTAGTCTCCCATGAGCTTGATCGACCATACTTGTGGACTCAAGTTTGAAATATTTATAGTCGTATGTAAAAGCATACACAAACCTCTCTTTGTGTGGCATCAACCATTGTCTCTTGCAATATTCCACTACTTTGGGGTAATTAGTGCCCCATGAAGAGAGGTTTTGCGGGTCCTCCCTATTGAACTTACTAAGGAGCTTGCTTGGTTTAATTCCCCAACTTGTTCTTACTTGTTCGAACTCGTGGGGTTTCAACTTGGCAATGCCCAACAAGACATTGCAGATATTTATGGTTATGCCAACCAACATCAACTCTACTCATTCTCCACATGTTATTGGTTTCTTTGTTCCTCCCAAAAATAATCTTGAATGGGCATCCACTCTTCCTTGACTTCGTCTTTTACACCCTCGTCGTCTTCTTATCATACACATAACCCTTTCTCTTGTGACTTGCGTCCGGCGACCCACTACAATCGCATACCATTTCAAACTGCGAATCTTTTTGTTGGGTGTTTTTCACTAGAACGCACATATTCTCTTTTGCTTTCTCAATAACCCACTTGACCGCGTCGTTTTTATCCACCCATTCCAAATCATTAGCAAATGTGCGGAAGTATCATGACCTCTAACATTGTGATCTTTAGGTTGATCCGTCATCGGTACCAATGCAATCTAAAAAGAAACACAAGTTAGTTGATATGTATTACATACTTTGGAAATGTATATATATAAAACATTGTAGGCTAAACAATTTTCGGCTTTGTCTAACAAAAAACAGCGTCGACCAAAACACAGTCGTCATGGTATACGAACCAGAATAATGCCGACTTAACCATGTTTCAAAATCGTCTCCTGTGCTGTAGAAAATCTTATAGTCGACATGGTCTATATATAAAACCACGCCGGAAAATATACAGCCCGCTTGGTTGGAAAATAAAAGACTGTTGACTGTACTATAGTCGGCATGGTCGACGTACCACTACAATGCCGGCTTGAACATGTTTCAAAGCACGTCTCATGTATTGCCAAAGAATGTAGTTGGCATGGTTCATATTTTTCGACCTTGACGATCATAATACTGCTGATGAAAATTCGGCGCATTGGGTAATATATACCACGCCGGCTACTAAGGTCGGCATGATCGACATTCGACGACCTTGCCGACCCTGTACAGCAAAAGTTAGAAGACTCCCCCACTTCAAAATCATCACAAATTTCATAAATCCCCCCCCCCCCCCCAAAAAAACTTCCTCTACTACTTCATTTTACTTATCTTTCTCAATTATTTCTAAAACCCAACTTATAAATCAGCTAACTAATCTAACTAATTAAACTAATCTAATCATTTCAATTAAATTAGTGTTAATCATTATGGGGGCATTTTTGCCATTTTGAAAATATTTGGTTAAGGGGTGACCTCTTTTACTTCAAAATGACCCTTTTTTGTCACATTTGGTATACCCCAATTAATCTGAGTATACCCCAATCAAGCCAGGAAATATAAGATCTCAACCCACTATTAGGATGCTCTTAGACATGAATCTTCTTTTTTGGTACACGATATAAATATTGTTGATAACATACTCTTATTTTAAAATTTATTCCTATTAAAAAAAAATCTTACATGTAATTACTATTGTTTATGGAGTTTGCGTCTGTGCTATGGGAATCTTATATCCCAAGTAAGATTGCTCTCGTTTATGGCTACTCCCATGGAAAGCTTCCAAAATAGAATTTGCTAACTAATAGGAATTCAAGAAATATCAGATGAAAAACATAATATCAGTGATGGTAATATAACTTGCTTTGTGTAATATTTTTTACTATGTCGTGGTGTTATTTTAGATCAAATATTTATATATTATTGCTATAGTGTTGGAAGGATCGTGGAATACCCTATAGAGTTACCCTATAATTACCCAGAAGTCATCCATTTAGTCGAAAGATTATCTAAATCTAGGTCGATCCCTACTTGTTTAGAAAATGAACAAACCTATTCTGATATATACCTTTTTTTTTGTATGGTTTAAATTTGTGAATATGAAAGTCATAAATTATCACCAATTTTATCATCTAGGGACGATTTCAAAGGTATGCAGCGCATGCAACCCCACATGGCCCAGTGTTATCTTTTAATGTAGTTAATGATATTATTAAAACTCTATCAACATTTAACTGTACAACATCTTTAGACAAGATTTGTTCGATAGTATCTTATTATGTTCTGCAAATCAACTAACTTGTATTCTTTTTTTTCCTTTTTGGTAAGTACACATCTACTAACAAAAAACTAGAGGTTAACATATTTGGAATAAAATCTCCCCATTAAAGCATCTATAAGTAAACTAGCAAATGGGGAATAAAATCTCCCCATTTGAACAGGGCTGGTAGGCTTGTTCTAATTAAAAGATGCTTGTATAGTTTACCTTTATACTTTCTGTCTTTGATAAGTATGCTAGCTAGTGTTGAACTGAAGCTGACTAGGTTGATGAGAAATTTTCTCTGGGATTCAGATGTAACAAAAAGAAAGATGTGTTGGGTTGCTTGGCCAATGATATGTAGGTCTAAGAAATTGGGGGGTCTGGGTGTGAAGAATTTAAGGTTAACTAGTAAGGCTTTGAAAGGAAAATGGGTCTGGAGATATGCTAAGGAGAAACAGGCGCTTTGGAGAAGAGTAGTGCAAAAACAGTGCAACAATGAAGTGGATATCCTTATCCCGGTGGATGACAAAAAAACACATGGGAGAAGTATTTGGAAGACAATTCTTAAATCGGCAGTGTTTATGAATCAACATATGGTGTTTACTTTGAAGAATGGAAAGGGTATTAAATTTTGGCTGGACAAGTGGACAACCAATGGTCCTCTCAAGGACAGATATCCAGCAGCTTTTAAAGCTTGCAGTCACAAATCAGATGCAATTGCGGACATGATCAGGGATGGAGCTTTATACTTAAAGGCGAGGCGAAATCTTTCGTTTCAGGAAGACTTGGAGTGGAATATGTTGTGCAACGAGCTTGGCCCGGTGCCAGAGTTAGTGGAAGAAGATGATGAGGTTGCGATCCTTGATGAATACACTGTCAAGAAGGGCTATGAAGCTCAGCTGGAGGAGGAAATTGATTGCAATTTTGTGAAGTTCGTGTGGAAGAAGTACATTCCTACAAAGGTCAGTTTTATGCTATGGGATCATTTTCATAATTCTCTTCCTACCATGAGCATGTTGAAACACAGGGGTGGGCAGGTTCATAATGATCTTTGTAACGTTTGTAAGAAAGAGGTCGAGACCTCTGATCACATCTTTATTCACTGTGAATATGCAAAGGACGTATGGCATCAGTTCTTCCAGTCTTTTCGTGTGAGTAGTGGTACTTATGCGACTGTACTGGAGCTGTTTGATTACTGGGGAAGGGTGGCAGTTCAGGGAAGGTGCAAGAAGGTTTGGGATAAGCTTATTTATGCAATTCTGTGGCATCTTTGGAAGGAAAGGAATGCAAGGACATTCGGCGGGAGACCGAAGACGGGGGAGGAGTTGTGTCTGCTTATTAAACAAACATTAATTTTGTGGCACTTCGATAGCGAGGTATTTAGAGGGTTATCGGTAAATGATATTTTGTTCAACTGGGAAACAGTTCTTCACATGTAAGGGCAGTCTTGTTTTTCCAAGTCTTTTTTGTACTTTCTCTTATTTTTTCTTAATATAACCTTCCTTATTCAAAAAAAAAAACATTAGGATGGGGATTAATAATATAAACACCCATCATAGTTTTACTAGCCACATCTTTAGCAAAATAATCAGGTGCATAATTTGATTCCCATAATCATGACTAAAAATTAAATCATAAAAAAATAATCAAGCATATCTTCTATATCCCTGACAGTAGACTTCCAATATAAGCAAGGATCATCTTATCCTCTGCAGCACTAGTCACTCTCAATCTCCAGTTGTTGATGGTGATTTTTAGACAAAGGGTAAAATTGTAAAACCCCGAATAACCTAATGTCACCGGTAACACATTTATTAGAACATTTAATACATGTAGTCACTAATTAATGGGGGTATTTTTTTCAAATTAGGGTTACAACGAGCAAAACCATAATTCCCTTATGTGCCAATGGCAAATCATGCCAGCCACACCAACCGCGCCAAAGCATGCCAACCATGCTAGCCGCACCTCCGTGCCAATGGAAAATCATGCCAGCCACACCTAGCCCAAGCTAGCCGCGCCATGCCAAACGCACTCTGCCTTGGCCCTAGCTATGCTAGTCACACTGCGCCAAAGCATGCCAACCATGATATCCGCACCTCTGTGCCAATGGAAAATCATGCCAGCCACACCTGGCCCAAGCTAGCCGCGCCATGCCAAACGCACTCTGCCTTGGCCCTAGCTACGCCAGCCACACCAAACGCGCCAAAGCATGCCAACCATGCTATTCGCACCTCTGTGCTAATGGAAAATCATGCCAGCAACACCTAGCCCAAGCTAGCTGCGCCATGCAAAACGCACCCTGCCTTGGCCCTAGCTATTCTAGTCACACCAACTGCGCCAAAGCATGACAACCATGCTAGCCACACCTTTGTGCCAATGGCAGATCATGCCAGACACACCAAACGCGTCAAATCATGCCAACCATGCTAGCCGCACCTCCGTGCCAATGGCAAATCATGCCAGCCACACCTAGCCCAAGCTAGCTGCGCCATGACAAATGCACTCTACCTTGTCCCTAGCTATGCTAGTCACACTGCGCCAAAGCATGCCAACCATGCTAGCCGAACCTATGTGCCAATGGAAAATCATGCCAGCCACACCTGGCCCAAGCTAGATGCGCCATCCCAAATGCACTCTGCCTTGGCACTATCTACGCCAGCCACACCAAATGCGCCAAGGCATGCCAACTATGCTAGCCGCACCTCTGTGCCAATGGAAAATAATGCCAGCAACACCTATCCCGAGCTAGTTGCGTCATGCCAAACGCACTCTGCCTTGGCCCTAGCTATGCTAGTCACACCAACCGCGCCAAAGCATGCCAACCATGCTAGCCGCACCTTTGTGACAATGGCAGATCATGCCAGCCACACCAAATGCGCCAAAGCATTCCAACCATGCTAGCCGCACCTCTGTGCCAATGGAAAATCATGCCACCCACACCTGCCCCAAGATAGCCGCGCCATGCCAAACGCACTCTGCCTTGGCCCTAGCTGCACCAGCCACACCAAATGCGTCAAAGCATGCCAACCATGCTAGCCGCACCTCTGTGCCAACGGAAAATCATGCCAGCCACACCTAGCCCAAGCTAGCCGCGCCAAACACACTTTTCCTTGGCCCTAGCTATGATAGTCACACCACGCCAAGCCAAATACCCTTACCTTGTCCCTAACCGTGCAACCTAGGCTAAATTGGCCACGCATGCCATTGGTACTTGCCAACACGCTCACTTGCAGCTTTTCTTACCTATCTGTGGCCCTAATGGCCGAGCGTGCCATTGGAACATGCTAACGTGCTCACTGACATCTTTTCTTACCAAGCCGTGGCCCTAATGGCCGAGCATGCCATTGGAAAATGCCAACACGCCCACTGGAAGCTTTTCTTACCAAGTCGTGGCCCTAATGGTCGAGCGTGCCATTGGCACATGCCAACACGCTCACTGTCAGCTTTTCATTACCTAGTCATGGCCGAGCGTGCCATTGGCACATGCCAACGCGCTCACTGGCATATTTTCTTACCAAGCGGTGGCCCTAATGGCCGAGCGTGCCATTGGCACATGCCAACACGCTCATTGGAATCTTTTCATTACCTAGCCGTGGCCCTAATGGCCGAGCGAGCCATTGGCACATGCCAACGCGCTCCCTGGTAGCTTTCATTTCCTAGCCGTGGCCCTAATGGTCGTGCGTGCCATTGGCACATGCCAAACACGCACGCTGGTAGCCTAACTGGCAACCTAGGCCAACTTGGCCGTACATGTTTTGGCACATGCCAAAACCCTCGCTGGTAGCCTAATTTGCAAGCCGTGCAACCTACCACCAAGGCATTCTGCACATGCCACACGCGCCACTGGCAGCTCTGGCATTACCACTTGCACTCAACGTGCAACCTACCACCAAGGCATTTCGCACATGTCATTGGCACATGCCACACGCACCACTGGCAGCTTTGGCATGGCCACTTGCACTCAACGTACAACCTACCACCAAGGCGTTCCGCACATGCCATTGGCACATGCCACACGCACCACTAGCAGCTCTGGCATTGCCACTTGCACTCGAGGTGCAACCCGCAACAAAGGCATTTCGCACATGCCACACACGCCACTTGCAGCCTGACATTTCCACTTGCAATCAAGGTTCAACCAACACTCGAGACATCAACACAAACTGGGGGATGCTTTCCAGGGTCTTGGTTTGGCGGTCACAGCATGCAGTGTACACTACGCTCACTTTAAGAAAGCGTGAATAGGAATAAAGCGGTCAAATAAATGAGAAAATAATGTTGAAAACGTTTTCACCCATAAACACCATGCGGTTACCACCTCCTCCCATTATTTCACCCTTTACTCTCTTCCTTCATGAGGCTAGGGTACGTTTCAATCTCGACTTGTATAAATATGTCTTACCTATTTTGACCAGACAACAAGTCTCGGTCAGGAGAAAAACATAACACTCTCAGAAAAGGCAACTTTGCAAGCTCTCCAAAAGGCTTTCATCTCTTGCAAGCTTCCGAAGCTTTCACTTTCTGATACAAGTCGAGACACTACTCTTCTAGAATTATTCTGGTCTCAACACCTTTCTTTGCTTCCCTCCCCAAATCAACCCTTCTCCTCCACTTTGTGACCGAATCAAGTCTGGACGACCATTTCTTGGTTTAGGACGAACTTGTACAGATTGATCTCTCTAATCTAGAAAGTGCTCACGTACAACATATTTGTTTAGGGTTTAAACCAGTTTCTCACTCACCTAATGAATTTACCAAAATCGACAGAAACAATTTTTACCCATAAACAATTGGCGACCACAGTGGGAGGATTGATCTTTCGGTTACATATCATCTTTCAGAAATCGATCTCATACTTCGATCCAGGCATCAGGACGGCAGAAGCAAGCAATCTATTTTGGGATCTACAACTCGACTACCAGACAGCCTGGTTACCAGTCGTGAAACTACATGAAACGGCTGGGGACTTCACAAGAACCGGAAGACAGCCTAGTTACCAGTCTTGAAGCTACATGGAACGGCTGGGGACTTCACAGAAATCGAAAGCAAATGGTCAAATCATCAAGTAACCTAAAACGACAGAGGACTTTCCACAATCACAGTGGTGCTTTCCGCGAATTCGATCTTACACACGAGGATCCCTTATCATCAGGAGATCCGGGAAACTGAGTAAGTCTTGCCTAGACAGAATATATATGGTTTACCATTTCAAGTTTTCACGGGAATGATAAAACCAATAGCGATGTTATGTCATGTCCCATGTCATCTACCAACACACAATGTTCACGATTCCATATCTTCCCTGGGATGTTCGTATCATAACCAAAAAGTGGCATCATCCCTAAAAAAAAAAAGGGACCACATATTCATCTTTTCATATCTTCCGTATCCAAAAACGGTTCATCCAGAATAATAAACCAAAACCTCATAGGTAACACTTTCCTATCAACCCAGAAATCCAGAAAATCAAAACCATATGCCAGGAGTTTCATTTTCCTTTCGAAAAAAAAAACGCAGAAGAATTTCAGAAGACAGAAGTGCAAAGGAAGCCATTCAACAGTGGTTTACTTTTCTCGAAGAATACGTCATTCGTCATTTGGAGGACTGCCTGTTTCAGCTCCAACTCTTTGTTGCATCACCATGCATACCGACTTTGCATCATAACGGTTACCAGTTACTATTCATGAAGTAGCTGACGCTACTACAATAATATTCGAAGAGAGAAACTATATTCCTACATATTTATGAAAGGCATACCTATGGATAAAGTTTGCACCAACAAAAAAAGAGGAGAACAAACTGAAGGAGGAACGCTGGAGTGCATAGCCAGAATATGCTTGCCCACTTTGTTCCTACCACGCTACCGCTAACACCAACATTCCATGATCCACCCTGCACGCCTTCCAGATATCGATTCCACCGTCCCACAGAAAGAATCCTCCCGCGCTATCATTACAGCTTGATAGCCAAAGTTCCAGCGCCAACAGTCCGCGTCCAAAACAACACCAGACGTGCTCACCGGACGCACATGTCAGACACACATGACCGGCCATAATACCATACCCTGCGCTGACAGCATGCATCCTTTCCAGCACTGACAGCTTGCATCACGCTTGCACTTCCAGTTTGTATCTTCCCAGCGCTGGCAGCCTGCATACTTATGTCGTTGCACTTGAATGCCCCGTAGTGAAGCATTAATCCAATTTCATCACATGTAAATATCAGGAACGACTTCTCCAAAATCGAAGCAAATCATCAAACCCCCTGGGTTTACGAAGACTCTCTTCCTATCAAGAGACGTGATGAGTGCCAAATATTTCATATTCATACACCTTTACATTGGCACTTAACTCATCTTTCGCGCTTCAAAGTCATATATTATCCCAAATTCTGCATTCTTACCATCTTCAAGAATAAATATTTGTATTAATTAATTTTGTGTTTTTAAGTACTAAATAAAGCTTGGAAGAATTGAGAAGACAAAAAAGAAGAAAGTTGGAAGCATTGCAACCCGCTCGTGCATCAGTGGCAACCTGTTTACAAATTCATGGGATTAAACAACCCATGATCCAAAACCCAAGACCCAAATCCATTTCCACCTCACCCCCATTGGATTCTTTCCAAAACATCCACCTCACCCCCATTGGATTCTTTCCAAAACATCCAACTCACCCCCATTGTATTCCATTTTATCCATCAATTAAGAAAACATGTTTTGTTTAATTGTTGAGTGGTTGCTACAGTAAATTTCGAATCCCAAGTGTGAGAGAATTTTTGTGTATAAATAGAGAGGGTTGTTGTGTTGAAAACTCATCCAAGAATAGCTTGTTCATGTTAGTTTATCAAATTTAAGTTTTGTTGTAATGTTCTTCATGTTCTAATTTCATTTACTAGGGTTTAGATGAAGCCCTAATCTCATTGGTATGTATTCATATCTTGTATCTTGTTCTTGAAAGTTTAGAATTGTTTAAACATATAATTTAATCCAAGTTTTTCAACATCTTGCTCTCACAATGTATGCCATGTATCCATTGTAGTTAGAATATCTCTATGTTGATTATGCTACAACTCATGCTTAACCAAATATTGATCTTTAGATTAGTTGTGCTTAATTAGACAATTAATGCTTTGGAGAAATACTTTAGTTGTGATTAAATTATCCATTGGAGAAACACCTTAGTTATACGGTAGACTTGAATCTACTATAAGGACAAGAATAATATTACAAGTTGAATGCATATCATAGGTTATTGGTGGATTTGAATACCCTAGTATCCATATTATCATTGTTTACATATCTTGTTATTTGCATCTTTTACTTTTATTATTTCAGTCACTTGAAAATCATATCGTCGTATCGACAAAATCAAACCCCTTTTGGTTACTCTCTGAATCAGTTCTAAGTAAGGATTTATAATCAACTTCTACACTCTCCAAGTCTCTGTGGTTCGACCTGTGCTTTCCCTGTATTGCTTGTCGACATTGTGCACTTGCAGTATACACAATAGTAGGTATCTTTCCGATCCTACCAAGACGCATGATTTCTGGGGACTTCGCCCACAAAACTGTGCGGTCCATGATGAAACATTTATGTGAGATTCTATATTTCCCCAAGGCACAACATCAAGACATATCTGCAACCCTCAACTGCACTGCATTAGGGAAGCATCTGTTTCCAACCAGAGAAGCCGCTCCCAAACTAAAACACGATTGATAAAAGGAACCAGGGATTCCTAACCACTGTTCGCTTGAAGGATGTCCGGTTTGACAACACATTGATTAATGCAACCGCTCCGCTTCAGTATTCTCTCCATAAGCTGCTCCAGGGTTCGAAGCCAAAACTTTAACGTTTAGCTTTCTAAGTTTCAACATCCTCACCAAATGCCGAAGCTACTTCAACGATGCTTCTTCATGTCAAGGATCATAGTTACATCCAGCCAATATTTTTACTTCCACGGAAGCCCATACAATTCTAGCCAAATTACCTTGTTACCATGACAATGTAGTCTCTTCCGATTACATCTCCTACCAAGAACTGTTGTCGCTCACTCGTTAATACCAACCATATCCTCACCACAACAGCAATTACTACAAATATGGAAACATGTAAACCATGCTTGAGGACTGAGGATATACACGGAATCCCTTCACTGTCAAAGATCATAAGACACAGTCAACCAAAAAGCCGCACTCACAACAAGGTCATCTACTCTTCAAAGGTACATCGCAAGAATATCATCATCTCTCTGTCTAGAAGACGCTTTCAACACTTTACGGGGTCGTGGAGGGTCACAAGCCTGCGCTATCAGAATATTTCATTAAGTAATTTCTGAGCATCCCACTGTCACATCCAGAAGAGTACGATAGGATCATGTCGAATCATGTGGATGGGGAATTAAAGGAGATGTAATGAGAGTAGGTTGTGCATGGGGCAACCTCCGACGAAGCAGTTTCTATTACTCTCGATTCGGGTTCCACCATCTGAGGCTCAATTGGATTTCCACCGTTTCCACTGCATTGGCAATCAATAATGCATAACTTGGAGGCGCAAGTGGTTCATCGTCAATAAATCCAGGGTTGCTCGTACTAGTGGACCCATGATTCCCAACTTCGTTGTTAAGCACCTAATACGAAGATTACATGGTATTGGGATGGATCAAGCGTGAAAAATCTGTACGATCATAAAATTAAGAAAGTAAGTAAACTAACATCATTCAAGTTCCTTATTATGCTTCTACAACATGTGCAAGAAGTACCGAAGTCATGAAACATGTTTTCCAAACAAACTCAGCTGAGGGAAATTTACACTGCTTGTGTTCAATTACGAACTGGGAGAAATTGCTGTGGAATATAGTGTTGGTTTATGTACCATTCTCTTTGCATGGAAGTTACCTATAACATGTCAAAATTTCATGGAAATCGGATGAACGAGCAAGGAGATGTGACCAGAACATCTGACAACACGCAACCTGGAAAAGTTCTGAAAACCTCCTGGAAGTTTACTGTTTCTCATTTTTCATCCCCTAAACATGCTCAAAATTCAAAAAGCTTCTTAGCTAAAGCTTGAAAATTTCCTGGGTTTGAAGATACATATGCGGACATCGAAAATCCGACTCCAAACGAGGATTCTACAGCAACTTTAGTGAAGGGCGCCAATTAGGGTTTCGGCGTGTCAAACCCTAAACCGCAAGCGTCTCCCTTGCAAGAGCTTCCCAATCCGTTCCAGCTTCCCAATCAGCGTCATCTTCCCAATCGGCGCCATCTTCACAATATAGTCAAGCTTCCCAATCCTGGCCATCTTCCCAATCCCGACCAGCTTCCAAATACGTGCAAGCTTCCCAATCCTGGAGAGCTTCCCAATGTGAAAGCTTCCCAATCCTGGTCAGTCTCCCAACTTGCACCATCTTCCTAGCTTAAGCCGGCCCCACCAAGCTAGCATACAACTTGCGCCAACTCCCAAGGACGCCTAGCTTCCCGTTTCCCAAGCTCACGCCCAGTTTCCCAATTGTGCCAGCCTCCCGATTTGTGCAATCCTGTCAGAGGCAAGGATTCCAAATCCTATCTATTAAAAGGTTAGACAAGCCTCCCCAATTCTCTTTACGATTTACTGTTGTTAGTATGTCACCATCTTATGCTTACCTCTCAACAAAGCTCCTGTTCCGAGCTAAACAGGGGACTTAATGTTGATGGTGGTTTTTAGACAAAGGGAAAAATTGTAAAACCCCGAATAACCTAATGTCACCGGTGACACATTTATTAGAACATTTAATACATGTAGTCAGTAATTAATGGGGGGGGGTATTTTTTTCAAATTATGGTTACAACGAGCAAAACCCTAATTCCCCTCTGTGCTAATGACAAATAATGCCAGCCACACCAACCGCGCCAAAGCATGCCAACCATGCTAGCCGCACCTCTGTGCCAATGGAAAATCATGCCTCCCACACCTAGACCAAGCTATCCGCGCCATGCCAAACACACTCTGCCTTGGCCCTAGCTATGCTAATCTCACTGCGTCAAAGCATGCCAACCATGTTAGCCGCACCTCTGTGCCAATGGAAAATCATGTCAGCCACACCTGTCCCAAGATAGCCGCGCCATGCCAAACGCACTCTGACTTGGCCCTAGCTACACCAGCCACACCAAACGCGCCAAAGCATGCCAACCATGCTAGCCTAACCTCTGTTCCAATGGAAAATCATGACAGCAACACCTAGCCCAAGCTAGTTGTGCCATGCCAAACGCACTCTGACTTGGCCCTAGCTATGATACTCACACCAACAGCGCCAAAGCATGCCAACCATGCTAGCCGCACTTTTGTGCCAATGGCAGATCATGCCAGCCACACCAAATGCGGCAAAGCATGCCAACCATGCTAGCCGTACCTCTGTGCCAATGGAAAATCATGACAGCACACCCATCCCAAGCTAGTCGCGCCGTGACAAACGCACTCTGCCTTGGCCCTGGCTATGCTAGTCACACTGCGCCAAAGCATGCCAACCATGCTAGATGCACCTATGTGCCAATGGAAAATCATGCCAGCCACACCTGGCCCAAGATATACGCGCCATGCCAAACGCACTCTGCCTTGGCCCTAGCTACGCCAGCCACACCAAAAGCGCCAAAGCATGCCAACTATGCTAGCCGCACCTCTGTGCCAATGGAAAATCATTCCAGCAACACCTAGCCCAAGCTAGCTGCGCCATACCAAACACACTCTGCCTTGGCCCTAGCTATGCTAGTCACACCAAACGCACCAAAGCATGCTAGCCGCATCTCTGTGCCAATGGCAAATCATGCCAGCCACACCTAGCCCAAGCTAGCCACGCCATGCCAAACACACTCTGCCTTTGCCCTAGCTATGCTAGTCACACAAAACGCGCTAAAGCATTCCAACCAAGCTAGCTGTCACACCTTCAAACACCCCAGAAATTTTCTGCAAAAATGTAACCCGGCAGCACAATGGTTCTGTGAATAAAGCTTCACCCACTTGTACTTCAGCCTTATAAGTTTGCACCAATGCAAACAGCCAACTCAACAATTCAACAACGGAAGTCTTTAATCTTCTTTCTCTTCAACTTAAACTCATCAAATGCACCCCATAATGCATCTAATCTTTGCCATACTTTTCTAACAACAATCAGCCAACCAAGAACACTTAGAATATGACACAATCAACTCTTTTATTGCATCAAAGGAAAGAAATACAAAACTTGACCACTTGGGGACTTAAACAGACTTGTTCACTCCTTGAACCAAGTCTAAGTCTTATAAAAACTCTCCTAATATGAGTCCAACTCTCACATATGTTAGCTTACTCTCATACAGGCTAGGCTGTCGAATTTCCCATGCCTTAGGACTATTTATACATCATCTTTGCTGGGCCAAACCGTGCATAAACGTTACACACGCTAGAGATAGCCATCTGTCTCGGGGAGCAGTTTCATAACCGCCAACTACTATGCCAATTGGCCAGTTTTCCTTTGACTTGCGCCAATCGTCCAACACCTATTCTCTTGGCAGTTAAAACTCTTCTCCCATGATTATAAACTCCTTTATAACCGCTCCTCTTCATCACGCGTCATTGGCATGTTTGTGAAGATCATAACTAACTTGTAACCGTCACTTGAGCCGTATTGCGCCACTTGTTCTGGCATACTGGATTCCGCCACTCTCCAACGTTCAACCATATTGGCCCTGCATGTTTATCCTTCCAAACTCATGCACGGGTACTCTTTAAGCTTTACTTGTCGAGGCAAACTCCTTAAGCCCACTCTTGTTACTCGTGTGTCATATATGCTTCACTACGCCAATTAGCTTGACAACAGCAGTGCAACTCTTGCATTACCAACTTGTTTTCATTGTTTAAGCTTTGGCCAGCCTTGAACCAATGCCATAGACTAACTCCTAGTCTATTTCACTCTTCTTGCATCATCCTTGAGTTTGGGCCAACTCAATTCCACGGATATGCCTTAATGTCAACATCGCATGTTGCATTTGTCATTTTGGCTTCGTCATACCTTCTCCTCAATGAAGCCTTATTGTGTCGGTCAAGAAGCTTCATTCCTTAGCCAAATGTATTTACAGTGTAGCGCTACCTTTTTGCTTTACTGGCCCTTCAGGTTCATGTCATTCTCAACACTTAACGGTCCATACAGTATACCGCTATTATGGCTTCGCAATGCGCCATTATGAAGGAACTCTGACTTGGCCTGCAACTCTGTAACGCGTCATCATTATGCGTCACTTGTAGTACCGTAATAGACCTCCCCCACCTAATCCGTTCAACACCCTCGTTGAACGCAACCAAGTATACTCAACATACATGTTCTTCGGCCTTGTACACTTCTGAGCCACTCTCAGAATTCAGCAAACTTGTTTGGCCACCCTTCTGGCCAAAACTTTATGCTTAGTACCACATGCCATCACTTAGATTTACTGCTTTACCATTGATCTCATATACTTGAGCCACTTCTCGGCGTCGTGCACTACGCTTACGTTGCCACTCAAATCATGATTCAATACCCAAATGCACATCTGAAATTCTTCTCAGCCAATTTTCTTTTAGATTGAATTTCGCATGAATCATTTGCGCCTAAGTGTACGCATTGAGTGATTCTTCTCAATTTGATCATCATGATCATTTCCATCGCTTTCCGACTTTGCCTCTTGCATCTCACTCAACGTGACAAGGACTTATAAACGACTTGGCTTTGTTTTCAATCAATTTAGTCGACGACCCGTCGTTGAACTGTTGTTCTTCACGCTCTTCATTAAGCACGTCACAAAGTGAATAGGGGTTCCCTTTGCATTAGACACCCGAATTCAACACTTCATGCCTCACCAAACTATGATTATGCAAAAAACATTCAAGAACTCATTTCTATGAATGTGGCCACCAAGTATAAACTCTATAACTATGCCATTTTGCATACTCGAACTGGAATGGTGAGTTTTCTTTGCTTAACTTCCATGCAACAAGACTATTGAGTTGCACAGCCCATTTAAAATTGTGACTAACTATCTTTTGGACATATCATTAGCTAACCCTTTAGCTGTCCTTATGCTACGCCTTCAAAGCCAATATGTATCCAAATATTTCTTTGAACTGCATTGCTACTTTGCCTGGAAAGTGTGTGTCTTTCTCTAAGGCCATGAGTTCTACCCGACTCATGCTTGCTGATGATGTGATTTCTTACTTGCTGCATTGCTTGCACCATCGCTTCCCATCTGTCGTCGTGCTATTCTGCAATTTCCCAAACAGCAATATCACTTTTCCACCAACTAGGACCCTTGTCCTATGTTTTGCTTATTAGCTTTCAATTTGTCTCGTCATTGCATACATTAGTCTAAGTATGCTACTTGCAGCATCTTCCCATGAACTAGCTTTACATCGTAAATAAAGAGGCAAGACTTTATAAACGAAAACACCCTTGTTCATTACTGCTCTTACATAACAAGACCATGTACCATAACATGATTGATCATCCACTTGATCACTTTGGAAAGCTAAAACTTCATTAACAAAGCCACTTGCTTACACCAAAGCAGAGTATATAAAAACTTGAAGACTCAAATAAAAGTCTGTACAACAAACTCTACACACAGAGTTTGAAACAACCAACAACTAAAGCTACATAAAACAAGGCCACAAACACTCTTGTTTTGGCATTAAAGTGTCGCCAATGGAGACAACAACACTTACTCTTGTTCTTAGCTTAGTTTCTTGCTTTGTCGAAGTAAGCAACGACTTCGCTGCGTGGTCTCTTCCTTGAACCTTCACTTTGGCCTTCACGAGTATTGCTAGAATGACCCCCATAGTCATTCCCAACTGATACATTAATTTGTGATTTGAGTGGACAGCTTCTTGCGAAATGCAAACCTTTGCAGATGAAACATCCCCTATACTTCCGGGCTGAAGGGAATAATTCATCTTCCTTCGGTTCATGCTTGCGCTTACTGCCTACATATTTTTCCTTCCTTTTGGCTTCACCTTCACAGCTTTGCACATCTTCAGTCGTTGTGCAGCTAGTAAGTCCTCTTACCACGTGAATAGCCATCTGGATACTCTGGATTTTGCGCTTCTTAAGTTCAGCAATCACACTTGAACTTTCGCCAGCCATAAATTGGAACATCTGATCTTCTTCACTCATGCCACGCACTTCTTGCACCAATGCAAGGAAGTTTTCAGCATAGGCCTGAGGTGTACTCGTCATTTTTAGCATAGGTAAACTTTCTCTTGTATACCAAGCACCATTGCTCGGCCAGAACTGACATCTCAGTCCCTCTTTCATGTCATCCCATGACATTGGATTGGTATAACCAGCAGCTTCATCTTCTTGCAGCATAGTTCTCCACCAATGTAACACCCCGTATTTTTAGCATGGCGCATGCTGAAAGATGCGCCATGGACTGAGATGAAGCTTCATCAAAAGCTTCCGTTAGTTGGTAAGAGGTAGATTGGCTTAAGGCCAATATCACGCCAATATGGCGCATTGCGTTGGGCAATTGACCAAGGGTCAATATTGGGTGCCAGGTAAGGCACATCGTGTATGCATATTGGCTAAGGCCAATATGACCTTAGTTGGAAGTTACATTGGCCAAGAGCCAATATTGCACCAAGAGTGCTTCAGGCCAATTGGGTAGATGGCCTTAAGAATGTACATCCATCACAGCTGGACATTGGTGTGGCCTATGGGCCAAAGTCGGAAATATAGCCATCACGGCCCTTCATCGGGTTTGGCTCGGGAAATGTTTAGCCATCCTGGACGAGCATAGGAACTGGCATGTGATCTAGAACTGAATGTACAACCACATTGGCCGGTTATTCTGGAAAATACATGGCAACGGCCATGAATAGTAAAATGGGAGTTGATGAAGGATTTTATCGCCCCCAATCAGAGTTCTAAAAATGTCAAATAAACATATATAGGGAAGGGTAGTTGGTTGAAGGTGCATATGCGGACTATGCACCAAGTAAGCTTCATATCTTAGCCGGAAGGGTATAAATGATGCCTAAGGCTCATTTATAGTTGCTTAGCCTTGAGAGAGGGCATATGATGCTAAGGCATCACTATTCCATTCCACGGACTCGATGATGCATCACTTGGATGTATTTGTCGGAACGGCCTATACGGACTAGGCCATTACCACTATTGCTTGGCCACGGCCTAGCAAACGAGTTGGAATAAGTTGCTTTTCCCTTCGAGGATGAACTACGGTCTGTGTTTGATTCCTTTAGAGTAGGGAAGGATACGTAGGCAGCCGCAATGAGTTACAGCATTGCCGGTCCAGCATGTTGGCCCCTCATATCATCTAAGCTCGGTAGCTCAAAGCAAGAGATGATTGTGGCCAGACTTGATGAGGCTAAGTTGCATGCCAGTAAGTGGATGCTCATACTTCCTATCAAGCTACAAAAAGTTGGTAAGCGAGGTGACATAGGAAATGGAAAGGGATTGGTGCGGCCTATGCCTAAGTCCACGGCTTATGCCTTAATTCTGGACAAGACACGGCGGTATGACGGTTGCTCAGCTAGCTAGGAAATTCAGTGATGAATTCCCTACGCTAAGGCAAAGCCAGAGATGCATGCGAAGTGCATTGGCATTGGCCTTATGGACATAAACCCTTTGCAGAACAAGGGTAAGCTGGAAAGGTGTGGAAGATAAGTTAGCTGCATCATGCTCCACGAGCATGCTTGCAAGGGCAAGTGAGCGTGCATTTGCCTGGGGATGAGGCCCGGATTGTAGATTCATCGTGGTGCACCGGGGGAGTTGCGGCCTGCGGGGCGACGTGCCGAAGGCGTAATTTTCTGGTCCGTCACAGATGGTATCAGAGCAAGTTCCGAGAAAACACAAGGGACTTATGTGGAGTGGACTTGTCCATGACTATTTTTCCTTAATGGAAAACTTAAAGTTGGAGAGTAGGCCAACTTCTGCGCGGGAAAGAGTTGTAACTGCTTCGCCAGTTACTGTGCAAATCAAGTTGATCTTGTCCATGTACTGTGAGTTTTCCTGGCCTAAGTGGCACACCACTTACGAGTGGATATCCGGAAGACCGTCAGGGACGGTGGGTAGACAATGGGACTAATCATCCCCACACGTTGGAAACTTTCCAAGGGTGTGCGTTGTCAGGCCCGTCTAGCATCCCACTAACGAGTGGCAACCTGGATGACCGTCAGGGACGGTGGTAAATTGGAAAACTGTTCCACACAGTACAATGCTGAAATCTTTTCATTAAGATGACATCTTTTAACTTGTGAACCTTAGATATTCCTGGGTGGTAGTATGGGATACTATTCAGGATACCTTGTTGAGTTATCCTCTTGGCATTGGCCAATTGCGATTCTTGGTATCGTTGTGGGCACTTTTGGATTCCTGGGAAGGTGGTATGGGACATGTGCTCAGAAGGTCTAAATTGTTGTTCATGACAACTTGAAGAAACCCGTGATTTCTGAGCATCTGGTATGGGAATTTTGCTCCAAACCGAAGAGATTTTCCACAATAGTTTTTATTTGGAATTTCGAGGACGAAATTCTTCTAAGGGGTGAAGAGTGTAAAACCCCGTATTTTTAGCATGGTGCATGCTGAAAGATGCGCCATGGACTGAGATGAAGCTTCATCCAAAGCTTCCGTTGGTTGGTAAGAGGTATATTGGCTTAAGGCCAATATCACGCCAAAATGGCGCATTGCGTTAGGAAATTAACCAAGGGTCAATATTGGGTGCCAGGTAAGGCACATCATGTATGCATATTGGCTAAGGCCAATATGACCTTAGTTGGAAGTTACATTAGCCAAGAGCCAATCTCGCACCAAGAGTGCTTCAGGCCAATTGGGTAGATGGCCTTAAGAATGTACAGCCATCACAGCTGGACATTGGTGTGGCCTAAGGGCCAAAGTCGTAAATATAGCCATCACGGCCTTTCATCGGGTTTGGCTCGGGAAATGTTCAGCCATCCTGGCCGAGCATAGGAACTGGCATGTGATCCTGAACTGAATGTACAGCCACCTTGGCCGGTTATTCAGAAAAATACATGGCAATGACCATGAATAGTAAAACGGGGAGTTGATGAAGGATTTTATCGCCCCCAATCAGAGTTCTAAAAATGTCAAATAAACATATATAGGGAAGGGTAGTTGGTTGAAGGTGCATATGCGGACTATGCACCAAGTAAGCTTCATATCTTAGCCGGAAGGGTATAAATGATGCCTAAGGCTCATTTATAGTTGCTTAGCCTTGAGAGAGGGCATATGATGCTAAGGCATCACTATGCCATTCCATGGACTCGATGATGCATCACTTGGATGTATTTGACGGAACGGCCTATACGGACTAGGCCATTACCACTATTGCTTGGCCACGGCCTAGCAAACGAGTTGGAATAAGTTGCTTGTCCCTTCGAGGATGAACTACAGTCTGTTCTTGATTCCTTTAGAGTATGAAAGGATACGTAGGCAGCCGCAATGAGTTGCAGCATTTCCTGTCCAGCACGTTGGCCCCTTATATCATCTAAGCTCGGTAGCTCGACGCAAGTGATGATTGTGGCCAGACTTGATGAGGCTAAGTTGCATGCCAGTAAGTGGATGTTCATAATTCCTACCAAGCTACAAAAAGTTGGTAAGCGAGGTGACATAGGAAATGGAAAGGGATTGGTGCGGCCTATGCCTAAGTCCACAGCTTATGCCTTAAGTCTGGATAAGACACGGTGGTATGACGGTTGCTCAGCTAGCTAGGAAATTCAGTGATGAATTCCCTACGCTGAGGCAAAGCCAGAGATGCATGCGAAGTGCATTGGCATTGGCCTTATGGTCATAAACCCTTTGCAGAACAAGGGTAAGCTGGAAAGGTGTGGAAGCTAAGTTAGTTGCATCATGCTCCACGAGCATGCTTGCAATGGAAAGTGAGCGTGCATTTTCCTGGGGATGAGGCCCGGATCGTAGCTTCATTGTGGTGCACCGGGGGAGTTGCGGCCTGCGGGGCGACGTGCCGAAGGCGTAATTTTTCCGGTCCGTCACAACCAAACCTTTGCATCACCACCAAGGTAATTGCCTGCGAGAGTTACTTTTTGTCCTTCCCCAGTTCCATTCGCCTCAAAGTATGCCTCAACGTCATACAAGAAATTCTCAATTTCCCTAGCATTTCTGGAACCAATGTAAATTCTTGGCTCGGAAACTCGACTTGATCTTTCTCCATGCACGTTTCCTCTTAAAAACATACCGTTACTGATTAACCCGCGAATGCTAGCCACTTCCTCAGAAATTTGCTTCGCATGGCTTGTTAGTATGGTCTTTATGTCACTGAATTGCACCTTCAATTCAGTCACTTCAGCATTGGTTTCTCAATTCAACAAGGTTGCATCAGACACCTTGTCCTCGACTGCACCTACCCTTTCGTCAAATTCTTTAAACTAATCTGATGTCCTTCCTTCAAGTAGGTCTAGCCTGCCCTTATCTTCAGAAACAAGAGGATTCTCAAGGCCATTACAGCCCATGTCTATGACAAAATCATCAAGAATACTGTTATACTCCTCAAGTTGATCAAACGTACCCGGTAGTTCTTCGTCAATCATCATGCCATTAGAACTCATTTCTAATGCAATATTATGAAAATAATGCGCCACTTACTTGCTCACAGGAAAATAGCTTAAGATAGAAAGAAGTCTTAGTGTATTATCCAACAAATACACTTGAACTGTGCACCAAACACAACTCTGATACCCGAATTGTCACACCTTCAAACACCCAGAAATTTTCTGCGAAAGTGTAACCCGACAGCACAATGGTTCTGTGAATAAAGCTTCACCAACTTGTACTTCAGCCTTATAAGTTTGCACCAATTCAAACAGCCAACTCAACAATTCAACAACGGAAGTCTTTAATCTTCTTTCTCTTCAACTTAAACTCATCAAATGCACCCCATAATGCATCTAATCTTTTCCATACTTTGCTAACAACAATCAGCCAACCAAGAACACTTAGAATATGATATAATCAATTCTTTTATTGCATCAAAGGGAAGAAATACAAAACTTGCCCACTTGGGGACTTAAACAGACTTGTTAACTCCTTGAACCAAGTCTAAGTCTTACAAAAACTCTCCTAATATGAGTCCAACTATCACATATGTTAGCTTACTCTCACACAGGCTAGGCTGCCGAATTTACAATGACTATTTATACATCAATTTTGCTAGGCCAAACCGTGCATAACCGTTACACACGCTAGAGACATCCATCTATCTCAGGGATCAGTTTCATAACCGCCAACTATTATGCCAACTGGCCAGTTCTCCTTTGACTTGTGCCAATCGTCCAACACCTGTTCTCTTGGCAGTTAAAACTCTTATCCCACGATTATAAACTCCTTTATAACCGCTCCTTTTCATCATGCATCATTGGCATGTTTGTGAAGCTCATAACTAACTCGTAACCGTCACTTGAGCCGTATTGCGCCACTTGTTCTGGCATACTGGATTCCTCCACTCTCCAACGTTCATCCATCTTGGCCCTGCATGTTTATCCTTCCAAACTCATGCACGGAAACTATTTAATCTTTACTTGTTGAGGCCAACTCCTTAAGCCCACTCTAGTTACTCGTGTGTCATATATGCTTCACTACACCAATTATCTTGACAACATCAATGAAACTCTTGCATTACCAACTTGTTTTCATTGTTCAAGCTTTGGCCAGCCTTGAACTAATGCCATAGACTAAATCCTAGTCTATTTCACTCTTCTTGCATCATCCTTGAGTTTGGGCCAACTCAATTCCACGGATATGCCTTAATGTCAACATTGCATGTTGCATTTTTCATTTTGGATTCGTCTTTCCTTCCCCTCAATGAAGCCTTATTGTGTCGGTCAAGAAGCTTCATTCCTTAGATAAATGTCTTTACAATGTAGCGCTACTTTTATGCTTCACTAGCCTCGCAGGGTCATGTCATTCTCAACACTTAACGGTCCATACAGTATACCGCTATTATGGCTTCGCAATGCGCCATTACGGCGGAACTCTGACTTGGCCTGCAACTCTGTAACGCGTCATCATTATGCGTAACTTGTAGTACCGTAATACTAGCCGCACCTCCATGCCAATGGCAAATCATGCCAGCCACACCTAGCCCAATCTAGTCGCGCCATGCCAAACATACTCTGCCTTGGCCCTAGCTATGCTAGTCACACCAAACGCACCAAATCATGCCAACCATGATAGCCGCACCTCCGTGCCAATGGAAAATCATGCCAGCCACACCTAGCCCAAGATAGCCACGCTATGCCAAACGCACTCTGCCTTGGCCCTAGTTATGCTAGTCACATCAAACGCGCCAAAGCATGCCAACCATGCTAGCCGCACCTCCGTGCCAATGTCAAATCATGCCAGCCACACCTAGCCCAAGCTAGCCTCGCCATGCCAAACGCACTCTGCTTTGGCCCTAGCTATGCTAGTCTCACTGCGCCAAAGCATGCTAACCATGCTAGCCGCACCTCTGTGCCAATGGAAAATCATGCCAGCCACACCTGGCCCAAGCTAGCCGCGACATGCCAAACACTCTCTGCCTTGGCCCTAGCTACACCAGCCTCACCAAACGCGCCAAAGCATGCCAACCATGCTAGACGCACCTCTTTGCCAATGGAAAATCATGCCATCAACACCTTGCCCAAGCTAGCTGCGCCATTACAAACGCACTCTGCCTTGGCCCTAGCTATGCTAGTCACACCAATCGCGCCAAAGCATGCCAACCATGCTAGACGCACCTTTGTGCCAATGGCAGATCATACCAGCCACACAAAATGCGCCAAAACATGCTAGCCGCACCTCTGTGCCAATGGCAAATCATTCCAGCCACACCTAGCCCAAGCTAGCCGCGCCGTGCCAAACACACTCTGCCTTAGCCTTAGCTATGCTAGTCACACTGCGCTAAAGCATGCCAACCATGCTAGCCGCACCTCTTTGCCAATGGCAAATCATACCAGCCACACCTGGCCCAAGCTAGCCGCGTTATGCCAAACGCACTCTGCCTTGGCCTTAGCTACGCCAGCCACACCAAACGTGCCAAAGCATGACAAACATGCTAGCCGCACCTCTGTGCCAATGGCAAATCATGCCAGTAAAACTTAGCCTTAGATAGCTGCGCCATGCCAAACGCACTTTGCCTTGGCCCTATCTATGCTAGTCACACCAACCGCGCCAAAGCATGCCAACCATGCTAGCCCCACCATTGTGCCAATGGAAGATCATGCCAGCCACACCATACGCGCCAAAGCATGCCAACCGTGCTATTCGCACCTCTGTGCCAATGGAAAATCATGCCATACACACCTGGCCCAAGCTAGCCGCGCCATGCCAAACACACTCTGCCTTGGCCCTAGCTATCCCATCCATACCAAATGCGCCAAAGCATGCCAATAATGATAGCCGCACCTCTGTGCCAACGAAAAATCATGCCAGACATAGCTAGCCCAAGCTAGCCGTGCCAAACACACTTTGCCTTGGCCCCAGATATGCTAGTCACACCACGCCAAGCCAAATACCCTTACCTTGGCCCTAACCGTGCAACCTAAGCAAAATTGGCCACGCATGCCATTGGCACATGCCAACACGCTCACTGGAAGCTTTTCTTACCTAGCCGTGGCCTTAATGGCCGAGCGTGCCATTGGCACATGGTAACGCGCTCACTGATAGCTTTTCTTACCAAGTCATGGCCCTAATGGATGAGCATGCCATTGGCACATGCCAACACGCTCACTAACATCTTTTCTTACCAAGCCGTGGCCTTAATGGCCGAGCGTGCCATTGGCACATGCCAACACGCTCACTAGAAGATTTTCATTACCTATTCGTGGCCCTAATAGCAGAGCGTGCCATTGGCACATGCCAACGCGCTCACTGGCAGCTTTTCTTACCAAGCGGTGGGCCTAATGGCCGAGCGTGCCATTGTCACATGCCAACACGCTCACTGGAAGCTTTTCATTACCTAGCCGTGGCCCTAATGTCCGAGCGAGCCATTGGAACATGCCAACGCGCTCACTGGTAGCTTTCATTACCTAGTCGTGGCCCTAATGGTCGTGTGTGCCATTGGCACATGCCAAACATGCATGTTGGTAGCCTAACTTGCAAGCCATGTAACCTAGGCCAACTTGGACGTACGTTCCATTGGCACATGCCAAAACCCTCGCTGGTAGCCTAATTTTCAAGCCGTGCAACCTACCACCAAGGCATTCCGCACATGCCATATGCGCCACTGGCAGCTCTGGCATTTCCACTTGCACTCAACGTGCAACCTACCACCAAGGCATTCCGCACATGCCACACGCGCCACTGGCAGCTTTGGCATGGAAACTTGCACTCAACGTGCCACCTACCACCAAGGCATTCCGCACATGCCACACGCACCACTAGGAGCTCTGGCATTGCCACTTGCATTCAAGGTGTAACCCGCAACAAAGGCATTCCGCACATGCCACACGCGCCACTTGCATCCTGGCATTGCCACTTGCACTCAAGGTGCAACCAACACTCGAGACATCAACACAAACTGGGGTATGCTTTCCAAGGTCTTGGTTTGGCGGTCACAGAATGCAGCGTACACTACGCTCACTTTAAAAAAGCGTGAATAGGAATAAGGCGGTCAAATAAATGAGGAAATAATGGTGAAAACGTTTTCACCCATAAACACCATGTTGTTACCACCTCCTCCCATTATTTCACCCTTTACTCTCTTCTTCCATGAGGCCGGGGTACGTTACAATCCCGACTTGTATAAATAGGTCTTACCTATTTCCACCAGACAACAAGTCTCGGTTAGGAGAAAAACACAACACTCTCATAAAAGGCAACTTTGCAAGCTCTCCAAAAGGCTTTCATCTCTTGCAAGCTTCCAAAGCTTTCAATTTCTGATAAAAGTCGAGACAATACTCTTCCAAAATTATTCTGGTCTCAACACCTTTCTTTGCTTCCCTCCCCAAATCAACCTTTCTCCTCCACTTTGTGGCCGAAACAAGTCTGGGATGGCCATTTCTTGGTTTAGGCCGGACTTGTACAGATTGATCTCTCGAATCTAGAAAGTGCTCACGTGCAGCACATTTTTTTAGGGTTTAAACCAGTTTCTCACTCACCTACCGAATTTACCAAAATCGGTAGAAACGATTTTTACCCATAAACACCAGTTTACGAAATTTGAGTTGAAAAAGCGGGGGTCTAACAACCTCACCCAATATTTATCTTAGCAATCTGTATGGACTAACTCCAATATACTTTTAAGAGAATCAACTAGACAGTTAGACTCAATCTTAATAAAAAGTATATTAAAAAGTTATATCTCAATTTCTCGATTCAATCCGCAATCAAACAAATATGAATTTACAAGCCTGATTGAATACAAGAGAAATAACTTGAACGATACCAAAGAACAATGTTCAAGGATCAATCAACAACCAAAGGTTGTATTTACCAATTGATCGATTCAACGCACAACCTGTGATATTTCAATTATATAACAAAATATATTGCGGAAAAGAAATAACACAGACACCAGAAGTTTTGTTAACGAGGAAACAGCAAATGCAGAAAAACCCCGGGACCTAGTCCCGATTTGAACACCACACTGTATTAAGCCGCTATAGACACTAGCCTATTACAAAGCTAACCTCGGTCTGGAATGTAGTTGAACCCTAATCAATCTCACACTGATTCAAGATATACAGTCGTGCTCTTTACGTCTCTGATCCCAGCAGGATACTACACACTTGATTCCCTTAGCTGATCTCACCCACAACTAAGAGTTTCTATGACCAAAAGTCGAAGACTTGATAAAAAAATATGTATCACACAAAAAAGTTTATTTAATAGATAAATTTGTCTTCCACAGATATACCTACGAGTTTTTGTTCCGTCTTTTGATAAATCAAGGTGAACATGAACCAATTGATAACCCATACTTATATTCCCGAAGAACGGACTAGAATTATCAATCACCTCAAAATAATCTTAATCGATTAAAGATAAAGATATCAGCAAATCACAAACGATGAGACGAAGGTGTTTGTGATTACTTTTCTATCTTGCCTATCGAAGATATAAATCTCAAGCCAATTACGATTGTACTCAACCACGATAGAAACAACAATATCAGATGACACAACTACAAAGAAAATAGTTGGGTCTGGATTCACAATCCCAATGAAGTCTTTAAGTCGTTAACCTACATGGTTTTAAGAAAAACCTAAGGTTAAAGGATAATCGACTATATCTTATACAACTAGTATCACACAGGAGAGGTGGTGATTAGGTTTCCCAGTTGCTAGAGTTCTCCTTTATACAGTCTTCAAATCAAGGTTTGCAATATAAGTTATCTTGGTAACAAAGCATTCAATATTCATCGTTAGATGAAAACCAGATTAGATTCAAGCTAATATCTTTCAACCGTTAGATCAAACTTAGCTTGTTATACACAAATGAAATGCACCTTCATTTAGGTTTGGATAACCGTACCTAAACGTGTACACTTAGTCAGTTCAACAATAGTTAACCAATGGTTAGCCTTATGAGCACTTTCGTATCAACCTTATCCATCTTCACCATAACTAGTTCAAATGACTCAAATGAACTAGTTAGAGAATTGTTCAATTGCTTAGATCTCATAGTATTATACAATACACAATCGAAGAAAAATCGATTTTGATTCACTCGAATAAATTCATGAACATTATAGCCACGGTTTGCAAAGATTGTATTCCTTATTTTATAAATGTTTTAGTTCATGAACAAACCGATTTTAGAAAGTAACCTACTTAAGTATGCAAACGGGTATGCATACCTAAGTGGTCAGACCGAGTTTGGTTACGCCAGTGCGCGTACGGGTGCGCATACCAATTCACACTTCCAAACTCCAGTAGAAATTCACGAACGTTAAACTTCTGCCGTATGCTTACCCGAGTTTCCAACAACCGTCGGTACGCGTATGGGTACGCATACTTTAGGTTCCCGGTTTTGGACTTTTACACAAATGTGAGAATACACTATGTTTATATCCAAACATGGTTACTTGTTCTAAAATCTCATTTCAATCATTGAAACTTTCTTAGAGGATGTTAAAATAGTCGTTATCTACAAACTATTTTCATCAAAGTGATTTTCAAGTTATTGAAATAATCAACATGACTTTCGTCACGAGTAAAGATGAACTTGGACAAAGCGAAAGCTTACCAACACATATTTTGAGAAATAGATAAGCGAAATAAACTAGGCTTGAAATAGAAAATGTGTATAATTGAAGTCTATATAGCAATAAGACTTTTGTCTCAAAATAGGAGATAGAATAGATAGACTTTTGAGTAATAAATAAGTTCAAGTCTCCACATACCTCTTTATTGATGAAGTTCCACAAGTTCCCTTGAGTAATTCTTCATCTTGAATCGATGAACGTCGCGGAGTCTAAGGCTCAACTACACTTACTATCCTAATCCGAGACTTAGCTATAAGTAGACTAGAAATCAAGACTTATAGTTTTGGCAACTAAACTTGACAAAAAAGCTTGAGATAACAACGCTTGCGAGTTCGACCGAGCAATGTTATAATAATCCCCCCCCCCCCCCTTGTCAATTTTAGTTTACAAAACTATCAATACATATGGAATACAAAATAAATAAACTTTGTAGCTTCTCATCCAAATGCTTGATATCCTTGGTTCTTTAACATTACTCGAAATCTTTGTCACTTCCAAGTACTCCAATGATTCCAAAGGTATTCAATTTAGCATCATCGTTGTTGAAGATCCGTATCCATAACAATGAGAAACAATAGCTCTCAAGCATTGTTATACAATATCATAGTATTATTACACAACATCAAAGTTCAATTGTATCACAACTTCAATAGCAATACTATGGTGATATGTATCACTCCCCCTTAGTCAATACTTCATCTCACATGAAAACCACTCCCCCTTACAAAATGATCTGAAAACCATATGCATTTTTAGTGTGAACTACACATTAATTCTCCCCCTTTTTGTCAATAAAATTGGTAAAGGTACAAAAAATAGTGGGATCCTAATGAAATTTCCATAAAGATACTTCATGACCAAAAGAAAAGCACATATCAACTTTTTTAGATGCAATCATATAGCCGAAACTAAATGCATTCATCAAGGAGTTTATAAAGATACAAGATAATTCTTATAATATTCCACTGCCGCACATCCCACAAAGATTTGGCAATTAAGCACAATTCAATTAAGAACTCTCCCCCATAAAATGTCATTCCAAAAGGAACAACAAGAGCGACCTTACTTTCACAAGAAAAGAAGGATTTCTTTGGACATTAACAAATCTCATAAAACATGAATTTTGTATCCAAAATACTCAATTAAATTAACCACAAGAGTACCCATGATTAACTTAATCGAAAATTCTCACATAAGAAGACTTACGGAGCCGCACAATATTTACATAAAGATATGGATCGGGGAAGATCAATACAGCGAAATAAACAAAGATTCATTCTATTTTTCATCACTATTTGCATACCGACATATGAAAGACTTAACTTTTGACCATGTATGGGACAATCACAGTTCACGGACGCAAACACACATATCCCATAACAAGTTGCAATATATAAAATCATAAAGATTAATACTGCAAAATCATCTTCCAAATAAACTTTAGAATTTAAATAAATAAATCTAAAAACATTGCAAGATAAAAATCATTGGAAATAGCTATGTGTACTCACAATAATGGCTATTCCAAACCCTAGTTATCCTTCTTAAAATAAAGAATAAATTCTTATAAAAGTTTCCTAGACAAAAAGAAATTGACAAGCTAAGAAACAAAGAAATACCCCTAAACCACCAAAAAGGAACATGAACTGAAATCAAATAGACTTTTCGGAATCCTCACGATCCTTGAGATATTTGATCGTGTGATTAACAACATCCATTGCTTCTTCAGAGAATATATCCTCATTAAAAAGCTCTTTAACATGTGTCTTCATGAGAACAAGGTCGGAATGAACCTTTTCCAACTCAGTTCTTAACACATCAATACTCTTCATAGTATCAACAAGTTGCAGTTTTGATTCCTCAAAGTATTTAAGAAAATCATGAAATACTTCAGCAGAAACCATATCCTCATTCTCAATATCCTGATGTGAATATGCATAGTAGCATGAGGCATTAGGACAATCATATTCTACTAGGGTTCTTTTCTTCCTCCCTTTGGACTCGAAACCAATACCTTTATCAAGAAAACCTCTTGCAAAATCACCAGAGCTAGATGATGTAGACATTCTTGACAAAACACAAAATAACCCATAGTATGCGTACATGACTCAAAAGGTTTGGTATTTAATAGTTTCTTAAGGAAGGTAACTTTTAGGGTTTCCAAAATGGATTCGTGACAGTAACACGGGTACATGTACGAACACAACTTGACCCAAAAACAAACACACACACACAAAAGGTCGTACACATACATCACGACAAAATTTATGCTACGTGAATATTTTCACAAATTTTTGGCTCAATAAATTTCATATCTCCATAGAGAAACAATTTAGAGCACAAAACTAGCTAGCAACCAAAAAAAAACTTCTTCGACAATAAGGCCAAAATAAAATAAAACACAGAGCATCTTCAGACACACCCAATACTTAAGCAAAGTTGATTGTGGACAATAGTTTAGCTATGGACGATAAGAAAATAGCTCAACGAAACAGGAAGCAAATTTTCCAAAAGCATACCTGATTATTAACACATCTCACTCAACAGGATTTTTATGAGTAAGTTCTCAACCCTTGTGATTAATTAGCAAAAGAATGAGCCCCAATCTCATTAGATAAATAGTGTCCACGGTTGAGTCTCTTTTTCCTTTCAATTCTAGGAAAGAATCCTTTTTGATGTGAAAATTTATCATAAAACTTACTGTCATCAAAATACGAGACATAGTTTGGGTTCTTACCAGAAGAATTTTGGCTAGAGAGAATAGACAACCTATTGGCGATCTCTTTATATCCTTCAATTATCTTGTTTAGGTTGTTTTTCATGTCATCATTTTTGCTCCCTTCTCCTGATACTTTATTCACATTAAAATCAACATTATCTCCCTTTTTGACAGAAGAGAATTCTTGAGCTCTTCTTGGACAATTTTTGTTAAGAAGTCTGTTATGCTTTTGAGAATTTGAGGAACACATCGAACTGACTTTCCTTGTAGAATACACAGGGTGAGTACTAAAACCAATTGGTTTAGACATACGAATGTCAGTTACACCTTTGAGGATTAAATCTAAGGTGTGTTGAAGTCGAACAATGGAATTGTAATTCAACCTAGAGTTTCTCTTTTGCTTAACATGCCCTTTTGAATCACAGAAGAGACACACTTTCTGACCAAAAGAGTGATTAGAGAGCACATACTTAACTTCATCGTTTGGAGATTTCTTCCTTCCATGTGATGTAGAACATCATTGATTAGAGGAGGCTATGAGCACATCTTTTCCAATATGAAGGGATTCTAATTTTACTTCTAGAACTTGAACTCTTTCAGTTGATACAGAAGTAGATGTTATAATAGACTTTTTGGAACATCCTTGGATAGAGAATTTACTCAAGAGATATTCAAATACCAAAGAATCCTTTTTGAGGTTCGCCTCGAGTAAGATACGTAATGACCAAACTTCATCATTTTCCTTGCATGAAGCTTTTTCTTTAGAGTTACAATCTCTCACTATACCGAGAAGAACATTGACTTGTTTTTTAACCGATTGATTCTATCAGCCTGGATTCTAATAAGATATATAATCAGTTTACTCTCTTCATCTTCTTTCCTTACATCAACTGAGTTAGACTAATTTGAAGGGTAATCGGGATAACACATGTCAGTGTCAGTCTGTTTCATTAGAACACTAGGTTCGTCTATATTTGAGATTGACAAATCTTTATCTTTAATAGACATTATAGAAACAAAAATTTTGTTTCTGGTGACGCGTTTATCAGAGATAGTATAACTGTCCATAGAGTCAGATCGCTATAAACACAGACTTATGAGGTCTTAAACGTGTTTTCCTGCTCTGATACCAATTGAAAAAGCGGGGGTCTAACAACCTCACCCAATATTTGTCTTAGCAATCTGTATGGACTAACTCCAATATACTTTTAAGAGAATCAACTAGACAGTTAGACTCAATCTTAATAAAAAGTATATTAAAGAGTCATATCTCAATTTCTCGATTCAATCCGCAATCAAACAAATAGGAATTTACAAGCCTGATTGAATACAAGAGAAATAACTTAAATGGTACCGAAGACCAATATTCAAGGATCAATCAATTTCAATCAACAACCAAAGGTTATATTTACCAATAGATCGATTCAACGCGCAACCTGTGATATTTTAATTATATAACAAAATATAATGTGGAAAAGAAATAACACAGACACCAGAAGTTTTGTTAACGAGGAAATCGCGAATGCAGAAAAACCCCGGGACCTAGTCTAGATTTGAACACTGTATTAATCCCTACGGACACTAGCCTACTATAAAGCTAACTTTGATCTGGAATGTAGTTAAACCCTAATCAATCTCACACTGATTCAAGGTACATTCGTTCTCCTTACATCTCTGATCCCAGCAGGATACTACTCACTTGATTCCCTTAGCTGATCCCACCCACAACTAAGAGTTGTTATGACCAAAAGTCAAAGACTTGATAAACAAATTTGTATCACACAGAAAAGTCTATTGAATAGAAAAATTTATCTCCCACAGATATACCTACGAGTTTTTGTTCTGTATTTTGATAAATCAAGGTGAACATGTACCAATTGATAACCCGGACTTATATTCCCAAAGAACAACCTAGAATTATCAATCATCTCAAAATAATCTTAATCGATTAACGAAACAAGATATTGTGGAATCACAAACGATTATATGAAGGTGTTTGTGACTACTTTTCTATCTTGCCTATCGGAGATATAAATCTCAAGACAATCTTACCATTGTACTCAATCACGATAGAAACAACAAGATCAGATCACGCAACTACATAGAAAATAGTTGGGTCTAGCTTCACAATCCCAATGAAGTCTTTAAGTCGTTAAACTACAGGGTTTCGTGAAAAATATAAGGTTAAAGGAGAATCGACTCTATCTTATATAAATAGTATCACACATGAGGTGTGGGGATTAGGTTTCCCAGTTGCTAGAGTTCTCCTTTATATAGTCTTCAAATTAGGGTTTGCAATCTAAGTTACCTTGGCAACAAAGCATTCAATATTCACCGTTAGATGAAAACCTGATTAGATTCAAGCTAATATCTTTCAACCGTTAGATTGAACTTAGCTTGTTTTACACAAATAAAATGCACCTTCATTTAGGTTTGGATAACCGTACCTAAATGTGTACACTTAGTCGGTTCAACAATAGTTAACCAATAGTTAGCCATATGAGCACTTTCATATCAACCTTATTCATCTTCACCAGAACTAGTTCAAATGATTCAAATGAACTAGTTAGAGAGTTGTTAAATTGCTTAGATCTCATAGTAGTATAAAAGACACAATCGAAGCAAAATCAATTTTGATTCACTCGAATCAATTCATGAACATTATAGCCACGGTTTGCAAAGATTGCATTCCTTATTATATAAATTTTTTAGTCCATGAACAAACCGATAATAGAAAGTAACCTACTTAAGTATGCAAACGGGTATGCATACCTAAGTGGTCGGACAGAGTCTGGTTACGCAAGTATGCGTACAGGTGCGCATACCAATTCACACTTCCAAACTTCTGCAGAAATTCAGGACGTGAACCTTCCGCTAATATGCGTACGGGTACGCATACTTGCCCGAATTTCCAACAACTGCCGGTACGCGTACGGGTACGCATACTTTAGGTTCACGATTTTAAAATTTTACACAAATGTGAGAACACACTATGTTTATATCCAAACATGGTTACTTGTTCTAAACTCTCATTTCAATCATTGAAACTTTCTTAGAGGATGTTAAAATAGTCATTATCCACAAACTATTTTCATCAAAGCGATTTTCAAGTTATTAAAATAATCAACATGAATTTCGTCACGAGTAAAGATGAACTTAGCCAAAGAAAAATCTTAACAACACATATTTCGAGAAACATATAAGCGAGATAAACTCGTCTCGAAATAGAAAATGTGTATAATTGAAGTCTATATAGCAATACGACTTTTGTCTCAAAATAGGAGATAAAATAGATAGACTTTTGAGTGATTGATAAGTTCAAGTCTCCACATACCTATTTGTTGATAAAGTTCCACAAGTTCCCTTGAGTAGTTCTTCGTCTTCAATCGATGAATTCCGTGGATTCTAAGGCTCAACTACACTTACTATCCTAATCCGAGACTTAGCTATAAGTCAACTAGAAATCAAGACTTATAGTTTTGACAACTAAACTTGACAAACAATCTTGAGATAGAAACGTTTGCGAGTTCGACCGAGCAATGCTCTAACATGAGTTCCTTAGACAACATGAGATATTCTCTAATGGCCCTAAGCTCCGCCGAATTATTGTCATTGAAGTACATATATTCCACAAATCCTGTTTCAAATCCTCCAGCATGATTTCTAATAAATACTTTTATTCCTGCAAACTCATTTTTATTATAAGCTCCATCTATCTTGATCTTAACATAGTTTACCTTGGGAAGTTCCTATCTAACATAAATGTCTTTTATTTTCCTCAACATATTATCAGCCTAAAAATAATATCTTTTATTTCTCAAATCTAACTTAATATTATTCCCATAGAAAACCTTTCTATATCGAAATAAAAACTATTTGTAAGTAACCAAATGTGATGTCGAATATTTTTTTTAAAGAAAAAAAAGACAAAGCCAATCAAGATATGTGCTCTTTAGACTTTGCATGTATATTTACTTCAACCATGAAGGACTATAAGGCTCCAATTGGATATGTATTCCCTAAAATGTTAAACCCTAAAGTACATACATGAGAAATAACATGGTAATTAAAGAATAAATGAAAGTTAACCATTCAAATGAAAGTTTATTCAACCATTCAAATGAAAGTTATACTGTAAATCATAACCGCACATAAAACAAATAGGACCGTTGTAAATACGCCTTCTATAAAGTCTCTCCTTAACATTCAATTTATTTCTTATAAACATCCAAACAAAGCATCACAATTTTTGTGGGCATTTGAGTTTCCAAATGAATCTCCAATATTTGTCATCCCCCATTTATGAATTCAATCCTTGTCATCCCTATCTATGAATTCAATATAACTAACAATGTGACTCTCAATGTCCCCATCCTCCTCAAGCCACTCTTCTTTATCAGTTTTAAGAAAATAAATTATATTTTTAGTTCTTCTTATTAGGGTGGATAAGTGAAAAATTTATTGTTAAGATTTCTTTCAGTAAGCCGTTGAACCCTAGATTTTTGTTTCCAATTTTTTTATTCATGTGAAGTAAATTGAGATAATCACACAAGTAATGTATTATTATTCCTTTGTTCTCAATAATAGCATTACAATCAAATATATTCTTAGCATTGTACAGGTTCTTTCTAGCCTTGTAAATGGCCAAAGTCAATCAAACTAGGTGCAATCAAGAATAATCTTACTAGGTGCAATCAAGAGTTAACAACCGTTAGTTAATCAGATCAATAATGGAAAACTAAAATAACAAAACAATTTTAGTTTCCCACTAACGGTACTAGTTGAGATTCTTGATCCCAAAGAAATCTTTAAACTAGCGGACGTAATAAATTTCGCTTAATTAGGTTACTCTACTCTCAGAGATAGTATTACAAGTAATACTATTAGTCTGTTACATCATTGACTACAAAATGAAGTGCCTGCTTTAGGATAAGTTTGTAAGAAGAACAAACTTCACTATTTATAAACCAAGGTAGTTTGGACACCAAGGAATTTTCATAACTGATAATATTTCTCAAGATATGCAATAAAGCACTTAAATCGGTTTTGTCTAATTCCAACCAATATCCAACTGTATATCCGAAATCCCTCTTGGATATAACTCAATGTTAGCTAGCATACAAGATACATAACTAATATATCTTCCAGAGGTACGTTTTGCTTGCTGGAAAAACAAAGCATATGCATTGGAAAATCTTAACAAAAAGATTCTCAAACATTTCGTTTTGGGATCTCACCTTGGGTATCAAGGAATATCTTTAAACAATAAAATATAAGATTTATGCACATGTTCAAATTACTCATTATGTCGCATCTTGAACTTTTCTATTTTGCAAACCCAATTTCCAAAATCACACAAACCCTAAAGTATATGTGAAACCGGTTTTGCATATGGGGATCGGTTCTACCATGACTCCCAATGTAGGTAAGGGATCGGTTTTACCTTGATTCTCATATAGGTTAGGATACGTACTACCTCGAATCCTTACATAGGTAAGGATAAGTACCACCTTAACTTCCAACATAGGTAAGGATCGGTTCCATCATGGTTCCCAACATAAGTAGGGATCTGTCCTTCCATAGATCTTCATTGAAAACCGTACCACCAATCCTATTGATTTATTTTAAACTACGATACAAGTTCATAAGTATACATCCTTAAACTCATATAATCAAACATAGTTTTCTAAGCATGAAATAAATCCTAAGTTAATTACATAATCTAGTAAACAAGGTACATAGATTATGTCTATATCGCAATTATGAAGTTCAAAAGATAAGCACTATACTTTGTAATTCAATATACCTAAGTTGTAAAAAAACTTGTATATTCTTCCTTGAGACTTTGATTATAATGATATGATCAAGTATCTAATACTAGAGTTTCATGTATATAACTTTGCATGTTATGTTTTCAATCTAAAATACTTGAAAGCAACGATATAGAAATAGAAACAAGTCAAGTCTTGTATTATTAACCTCAAGTAGAAGGATGATGTCTTCGTTAATTTCGGTACATCTTCAGAATCTTCAGGTCTTCACAGTAATACTTGTATGTCTCAATATTTCTATATTTCATAGTCTAACCTAATGAAGTTGACTATAGTAATTCTAATCAAGCGAATTTTGAGTTTTGATACTATATATGACAACCAACCTTGACATACCAATTCTTGACGAGTCCAACCAAGCAATGCTCTAACATATATAATGGTTATCTGTTTCTTTTTTTGTTGACTGTTGTTGTTGTAGAAAACTTTCCTTTCAAATTTTCGCTCCATATTGTTTGATCTTTACCACCACTCACTACTGGTAAGGAGTGCTAGAGAATTGCTCAGTAGAACTAGCATGCGTTGCTATCTCAAGTATTTTTGTCAATATTAGTGATCAAAACTATACGTCTTGATTTCTAGTTTACTTAAGACTAAGTCTCGGTCTAGGATAGTTAAGTATAGTTGAGCTCCAGAATCCATGACGATTATCTTATGAAGAAGAAGAACTACTCAAGTAACCGGTGGAACTTCATCCGACCAAAAAAGTATGTGGTGACTTGAAACTTATCTAGCAATCAAAAGTCTATATATCTCTTACTCTTGAGACAATAGTCATATAAGTATGATAGTTTTCATACATACACATTTTCTATTTAGAGCCAAGTTTACTCGCCTATCTTTTTATCGAAATATGTGTTGGTAAGCTTTCGCTTTAACCACCTTTCATCTTTATCCGTGACAAAATTCATGATGACATTTCAATCTTGAAAATAGCTTTGATGACGATAGTCGATTCTTTATGTCTAACGACTATTATAACATTATAGAAGAATGTTTCAATGATTGAAATGTATAGTTGAGATTACGTAACCACCTATGGATATAAACATATATAGAGTGATCGTACATTAGTGTATAAATCCATGTACCGGAAACCAAGTGCGTGCATATGTGTGCCTGCGGTATTGATGAAGGAGACAGGTTGGGTACACGTACCCGTACGCATACTGGTGGAAGTTCACGTCCATGAATTTCTGCTGAGTTTGGAGTTTACGAACTTATAAACCAGTCACCTTCGGGTACGCGTACCCACTGAAATTTTCAACCGAAAATTTCTGTTGGGTTTTCAAACCCAATTCTGGTAGCTAGAGTGCACATACCCGTACGCGTACCCAAGATGGTTATATCTCAAATCGGTTGTTCATGAACTTAAACAATAAATCAATAAGGAATGCAATCTTTTCAAACCATGGCTATATTGTTCATGAATTGATTCGAGTGAATCAAAATGGTTTTTCTTCAATTGTGTCTTGTGTAGTTACATAAGATTTCCTTGCAATTGAACAATTCTTGAACTAGTTCTTATGAGTCATTTGATCTAGTTATGAGAAAGATGAATATGGTTGATATGAAAGTACTCATATGGATAAACCATTGGTTAACTATTAGTGAACCAACTAAATGTACACGTTTAGGTACGGTTACTCAAACCTAGATGAAATACATTTCATTTGTGTTTGACAAGCTAAGTTTCAATCTAACGGTTGATACATATTAGCTTGGATAAATCAGGTTTTTCATCTAACGGTGAATATTGAATGCTTTGTTACCAAGGTAACTTAGATTGCAAACCCTGATTTGAAAAATATATAAGGGAGACGTCTAGCAACTGGAAAAAACCAATCCCCATACCTCTTGTGTGATACTAGTTGGCTTTGCTAGAGTTTATTCTACTTTAATCGTAGGTTTCTTCTCGAGACCCTATCGATTAACAACTTGAAGACTTCATTGGGATTGTGAAGCCAGACAGAACTACTTCTCTTGTAGTCGAGCGATCTGATCTTGCCATTTTCTATCATACAAGTTCAGTTGAATAATTGGCTTGAGATTATATCTCCGATAGGGAAAGATACAAATAAATCACAAACATCTTCGTCTCATCGTTTGTGATTCCGCAATATCTAGTTTTGCTACCATACGATTTAGATTATTGTGAGGTGATCAATAATTCTAGGATGTTCTTTGGGAATATAAGTCCGGGTTATTGATTGGTTCATGTTCACCTTGATTTTATCAAAAGACGGAACAAAACTCGTAGGTTTATCTATGGGATATAGATTTATCTATTATCGTAGACTTTTTTTGTGATACATATTTGTTTATTCAAGTATTCGACTTTGGGTCGTAGAAACTCTTGGTTGTGGGTGAAATAAGCTAAGGGAATCAAGTACGTAGTATCCTGCTGGGATCAGAGACGTAAGGAGCGTAATTGTACCTTGAATCAGTGTGATATTGATTAGGGTTCAACTACAGTCCAGACCGAAGTTAGTTTGTAGTATGATAATGTTTGTAGCGGCTTAATACAGGGTGGTGTTCAATCTAGACTAGGTCCCGGGGTTTTTCTTCATTTTCGGTTTCCTCGTTAACAAAATTTCTGGTGTCTGTGTTATTTCTATTCCGCATTATATTTTGTTATATAATTGAAATATTACAGGTTGTGCGTTATATCGATCAATTGTGAAATCCAACCATTGGTTGTTGATTGGAAATTGATTGGTCCTTGGATATTGGTTTTTGATACCATCCAAGTTTATATCTCTTGTATTTGATAAAGACTCGCAGATTTATATTTGCTTGACTATAGATCAAAACGAGAGATAGAGATATTAACTCCTTGATATACTTTTTATTAAGATTGAGTCTGACTATCTAGTTGATTCTCTTAAAAGTATATTAGAGTTAGTCCATACAGATTGTTAATCGAAATATTGGGTGAGGTTGTTAGACTCCCGCTTTTTCAATTTTGTAATTTAGTAGGAATATGGCAGTTACTGTGAGGTAGTATATCTTTCGCTTTCATATTCAGATGACTTTTTACATAATCTGAATACCCTACCAAATCAAACAATGAGCCATCACTTATCCAAATATCAAACCATGATGATATATGCTCTCCATCAATGCACTATCTCACATCAGATTTAATTAGGTCATTTCCAAGCTCACTTCAATCCAAGCCATACATAAAACAACTTTTATTTTGTACTCCATTGACTAGACTTTTCCTTATATTTTGTAGCAATTTTTTTTGACCAATCATCTTCAGAAGTTAACATTCTCCATATCATTTTCACCAGCAATGCTTTGTTAATTACTTCTATTCTCATGATACCCAAACCTCCTTTACTGGTAGGAGTTCAAGCTTTACACCAAGCTAGAGTTTTATATTTTCTAAATTCACAATCCCCGGACTGTAAGAAATTCCTTAATATGCTCTCCACCCCCATCGCTCTTTGCCGCTTCTCTAACAGTGCCTTGCTCCATTGTTGTTTGTTCCATCAATTTCTCAGTTCTTGTTTTCTTTGGATGTGGCTTTCCAACTCTTTTTGCATCTCTTATAGAGTTAGTGGTGCTGAGCGTGTATCGTTAGCATCATGTTGTTTATCTTTTCCCTGCGCCGCTTCTGTCTTTTTTTCCAGACGTTCTTGCGTGATTGGTTATGTGATTGCGCCTCTTGTTGGTATTTCTTCCTCGCTATCATCACGCTCGTCTTCTACCGTTACTTCATCGAGATTGATCGGTCGATCAATTAGATGGTTTCCCGATGCTCCTATGCCGACATTTGTTGGGTGTGTCATGGTGGACGAGAGACGAGCCTCTGGGTGTGGTCGCCCAATCTTGATAGGTAAAGATGAAATATGTCTTGCACGTCCTAGTCACAACAATGACTACACCTTTTCCTATGAGAGGGAGTTTGCTTTCCATTGTATTATGTCCTTCCTTTTGTAGGCTTTTTCCAAAATCCTTTCTTGTCATGACATAGTCATGACAATATGCCATATGTCATTGGAACCTTCTTATTTACCCTTTTGCCACCCCTTTAATATAATCTCTAGTTTTCAATTAATTCCTTCCTTATCCTCATTATTCCATGGAATGCTCTAATGGACTTGGGCCTTAGTCCCCAAGCATCCACTTCTGTAATGGGTCTTGCCACACTTTCAGGGACTCCCTAGTCCCACTAAGGGGTAGTTATTTTCATGTATCAACATTTTCAATATTCAATAACCATTTTGTCTAACCTGATGCTTTCTTTGGTCAACAAATATTCAATCCCAAGTATCCACTTTGATTGGTAAGGCATACCGTTGGACCGGTTCAATACTCAAATATACTAGGATAATTTGTACGTGGGGTATAAACAATAAAACAAGGTATGTTGGGGGAGAGATAAATACACATGTATTTTAGTACGTGGGTATAAAAATCAGTTATTAAAGTTGGGTAAAATAACCAAATAGGATACTAGAACAATATCTTTTAGATTATAGGATATTAGAACAATTAGACCATGGAAAAGTTTTTGAGGGTTATTCAAATTTTATGTTAAGACTTAATTTGTAATCTAACTTGTTGTCTTTCTAATTACTTCAGTTTAATCTAGTTTGAGTATGCAATTCCTAAGTTTAACTTAGTTGAGTCTATAATTCGTATTTGTTATTTTGTGTTTTTAGCAACCTTTGTAATAGCATTATTAGCACTATGAGTACTAATCCTTTAAGGGTAGAGATTCAGTACTACTTCAAGACACGATCAAAGCTAAAGACTCAATTTGAAGTGTGGACAAGGTCGTAGACAAATAATCCTTCAAGGGTAGAGATTCAATACTACTTCAAGACACGATAAAAGCTAAAGACTCAATTTGAAGTATGGACAAGGTCGTAGACAAATATCGCCTGGGCAGTACACCACAACATCATAATACAAAGGCCTGAATAGCATCTTGGATCAAATACATCAAAACCCACCACCAACATCCAACATCCATAATCCTTTGGGCACACCAGTGTCCACCAAAAGTAAAACTTTTCTTGTGGAAAGCATTCGTCGAAGATTTACGGACCCTCAACAACCTAAACCATAACCACCTCACCAATTTAAATATCAACCTTTAGTGCAATTCTAATTCGGAATCTGCTGCTCACATTCCGCTGCATTATCGTGTTATGGTAGATGTACCGATCCAAAGTGTAATTGATGAATCTTCGGATATCACTTACCCTCATTTAATAGCCCATTAGTAGTATAATAAATAATTTCATGCTTCAGAACAAAAAACATTTAGAATATTGAGATTACACATAATTTCTTATATATTTGATCGTAACATCATTATAAGTTTGTAACAATATTGATTTATATAACGAACAAGCTATGATATTTGTGGCCTAACTTTACTCTTCTGCCGGTGGATCCACCCAACGATCATGCTCTTTTATCAGCTGGATCAAAGCGTCTGTAGCATGTTCCATTTGGATTCCTCGCTTCACCACCGTCTGTAAACAACATCAATGATTCAGTTAAAGACAAAAAGTGACATTTCAGGTTCTTCCATACAACCTAATCAGTCACCTTTCCAACATATAAATCAATCTTTCCCGGAGAACCTCCAACGTAACCAAAATCTGCATCAGCCATCTCTCCAGGTCCATTCACGATGCAACCCATGATTGCTATCTGCAACAAAGAAGAGGTCACATTTTAGATTTCACCGAACATGAAGAATGGCTGCTTGAAGTTTTTGATGATCACCAAGGAAAAAAGTCATTGAGGATTACCGAAACTCCAGGCAAATGTGATGTCTTTTCTCTAATTTCAGCACTTATCTCTTGAAGGTCAAATAATGTTCTGCCACATGATGGGCATGAAACATACTCCTACAAATATTTAAGCACCAATAACAAAGTTAAGCGAAAGATGTTCAGCCTGGCCATTGATTGATTAGATAAAAGAAATGTCATATACATAGGATATTTTTACCGTCTTTGTGTTCCGCATTCTGCAACCTTGCAATAAGTTGAAGGATGTATTCCTGAGAAAGTCAAAATCCTGCCCTGGTGCTTCTAGTAAAAGTCCATCTCCAAGTCCATCCACTAAGAGGGCTCCTACATTGCTACCAGCACCGATTACTAATTCATCTCTGCATACAAACGAAAGGTGGATAATTTATAAGTGAGCAACTCTTCATACACTTCGTGCTAATTAGCTAGTTATGCTTATACGGCACTCACTTGTGAATCCCGTTTGCGAACTGCATGTGGTGGATTACAGGGACATTTAGTGCATTTTCGCCTAAATACTCAAATAATCTGCAGCCAGATAATTGTATTTATCAGATCTGAAAATGAGAGAGAAGGAAGAAAATCAGAATCTTCTAGACACAATCATTATCGCTGTGCACATCACCTCCTTGCTGCATGTACTCTGCTAATTTTATCTTCGGTGTATGGTAGATCATGTAAGAGCATTGTAGCATCGACATCTTTGAGAACATGGAGATCCTCAAAGGATTCATCACCACGAACAGATACAGCCAAGCGTGTGCCTACAAGATCACAAGGAAACCCGTATTAACAATATGTTTTTAAAAAATTAATATCATAGGGAAAACAAATTAAAGATGGTACCTTCTGGCAAAAGCTTGTGAGCTCCAGATGACAATTCCTTGAGGTCTACAAGCACAATGGCGTTGGGCAAAGGTTTGGTTAGCTGTTCTGACAAAGGGGTTAAAACCCCCATACTTATGTCGATTAATCTTTTCAGAGCCAGCCGCTGTCATCACATAAATGAGAATTTTCAGCCATATTTTATGTTTTCTATTACCTATATACTATTGAAGTAAGAAACTTCACAATACGATACATGCAAATGTGTTCGCTATAAATTGGCCTTACAGCATCTCTATCTTCTACTGGAGGAAGCTCTCTGAGAAGGATAGAATCCACCGTTGCCAGATCCTGTTGAACACATCAAAATTTGTAAATAATGTACTTAAGTGTCAAGGTTCGTAACAAAATGCAAACATTACTTGAAAAAATGAAAAATATGAGTACCTTAAACGGCATGCCAACAGCAAGCTTTGCAGCAAGCGATCTGTAAAGGAGTTCAGGTGCCTGACAAAAGAAGCATATTGCATAAGTATAATATGTCAAACTACTGTAATTATGTGAATTAAGTTCCGATTTCAGTGTGAGATGATTCAGAAAATATCCATTGAGGATAACAGAACTATCATATTTCATGAATTAGTATAATCATTAAAACCCGTATACATGGGATAATAGGAATTATATATGTATGAGATATTCCATGTCTACCATGTATACAACATGTCATTTGGCTTCTGCCTTCATATCAGCCAGAGTTAAGTCAACTACTTTCTTGGTAAGTTGGGCAAACCCTTTAACAAGATTTTTGGTTGTGTTTTGCTCTGTTGAGGTACAAGCCAACTCCTGGCCTGGTATAGGCATGCGTCTTTTAGGTGGTTATTTATTATCCAAACTAAAAAATCAATTACAACTGTAGTGGACTAAAAAAAATTCAAAATGTTGGACATAAACAAGAGAAAAATAACAAACTCCGCATGTCTGAAAACATCGAAAAAGAGGTAAACAGCATATAACAGGTAAAACTGTTAAGGTGTACCTTCAACTGATCCAGGGACACGGACATAAGTACGGAACCATCACGATGCAGGGCTCCTCTATAATCGACCTCTTCTCCCTGTATGTAAGAGGAAGTGTTAGTTTTAAGTTCAGAAATATGTCAAAAGAGGAAGGAAGCCCATCGATCGAAAATTGCAGAAAACTAACCTCTTTCTGCACCGGCAATTGGCCAGTTCTACGTTGGAAGTCGAAATAATGTCTGTGTTTCTCTTCAAATGGTGCCTGAAAGGTCAACAGCAGAAGTTAACAAGCTGCAGAAAAAGAATAGAATCAAGTATGAAGTGTGTTAAGCACAACAAGAACCTTACCACCCCTTTCTGAAGATCTGATGCTTTCATACCAAGGTTCGCTAGTCTCTTGCAAGGGTCTATCTCTTCCTCTGGTGCTTCTGTGAGGGAAACCCTGATCGTATCTCCCAAACCATCCTGTAAATGAAACAGAGTCCATTAATTGTCGGTTCTGCCAAGAATACTATCAGTTTATATCCTTAGAAAACTTTTCGTGTTTAACATAATAAAAATGATGTCCCAGTACACAAAAAGTTATAAGAATAATTTTCTGCAAGAGAAATAGTAATATCAACCGAAAGCATATGAGTACCTGAAGAAGGGTTCCAATACCAATTGCGGATTTCATCCGTCCATCTTCACCTTCACCAGCTTCAGTAACTCCCAAGTGCAAAGGATAATCCCATCCAGCAACATACATTTCGGCTACAAGTAGACGGTATGCTTGAACCATGATAACAGGATTACTTGCTTTCATAGAGAAGACAAAGTTGTGGTAATCCAACTTCCGGCAGATTCTGGCGAATTCAAATGCAGATTCAACCTGTTTCAAAATCAACACAAAATGATATATCATAACCAAAAAGTGCAATGAAATTGTACAGCAGGAGAGAGTATAGCTCTTTGCCCACCATTCCCCTTGGTGAATCACCATAGTAGCTCATGATACGATCAGAAAGACTTCCATGGTTAGTTCCAATTCGCATTGCCCTTCCATATTTCTTACATTTTTCAACTAGAGGAGTGAACACCTGATGTTGTGAGAAAAAAAAATCTTAATATCAATACAACTAATAAGGTTTAGAAGAAAATAATAGCAAAAGCTAATATTTCTCTCAGTAGCATTCATGGTTATCAAATTAATCTTTAAGCCAAGTAATCCTCGGTGGATGGTAATCTATATGGCCTTTCCAGTGGGCGCCTTTACAGAATATGAGAGATTTAGGACGAATGCCAAAAGAAGAGCTTTCATACTGTTTAGCAAACAGAGCTGCATCTTTGAATGGTAATTATTTGTAATGTCGTAAATATAGGTAAAAATGAAGTCCAGAATCAATTAGCTAAAAGACCTTATAATCGTCGAGTGACACATGCAATTATGTACGCATTCTGCATGCATTCCCACGGAAAATCACAGTATATTATGCAGGGTTTAGACCAATATCTAACATATCTAAGTGTAACCTGAAGGGTGTGAGGGAACTTAAACCTAAAAGGGTAACCACCCTAAGGAATGAGTTAAACAGACCTGCTCAATGTGCTCAAGCTCCTGCTGGTAGTCCTCCTCTGTGTATTCTAACTGCTCAAACTGAGCCCGTCTATCAGCTGCATACAAATATCTCAGCATCTGTGTCCATAAGCTATCTAAAAATTCAATAGAAATGAAGTGAACCAGTTACCGAAATTCCCAGGGTTGACACGAATCTTGTCAAAACATTCAGCAACTCGCAATGCAATAGGAGGAGCAAAATGAATGTCCGCCACCAAAGGAATGTTATAACTGCGTAAACAGAAACAATTGTAACATGAGTATAATGTATGAGTGAATCATATGGGGATGGTCACTGTATTTAGGGATAAAACTTCATTACTAGAGACCCTAAGCCATTTTCAAGTTATAAGACATACTTTTTCTGAACAAGAGTGTTCTTTATCTCAAAGCAAGCATCCGCTTCTTTCTTTCCTTGAACTGTAATTCGAACAATATCTGCGCCTTTATCAGCTATTCTCATTACCTAATAACATTCGTTCTAATTCATCAGGAACCTCAAAGAATACGCAGTAAAATCGCGAACGATGTCATCCTAATGTAAATTACAACATGAATTTAGGATCAAGTGTAATAAATTGACCTGTTCCACTGTGCCCGCAACATCCTTAGTGTCAGTTGTAGTCATAGTCTGAATCCTAATTGGATGATCACTACCGAGAGCTACGTTTCCTACCATCACGGTACACGTTTTCCTCCTTATAGTCTTATATGTAGATTCACAGTACTTCTGCCTAGGAACTACACACAAAATTAAAACAAAATCAATCAGAAAATATCACTACAACATACAAACAATTCTCCTTCCAATTACAATGCAAAACCGAAAAATCGGCCAATTCATTACCTAAGAGAGGACTTCCTTCAGAAGCAGGTTGGAGCTGAGCAACATCATAACCATCAGAACTTGAATTCCTAATTACAGACACATTCTTTCCTCTAAGGGACTTACTAATCCTCTTCAAAGTAGAAACTTTCACAAAATCCACACTTTTTGTAAAACTCAAAGCATTATCTTTACTCATTAACCCAGTAAATGATGTAGGAACAACAGTAGAAGCCATTTCTTGCCCCAAAAAAGAAATCCTTTCTCCAAATTCCCTCACAATCCAAAACCCACCCTTAAAAATCCAAAAATAATAATAATCCCAGTTCAGATAATCTTGTTAAATGAAATTTCATAACAAAATAAAAAAGAAATTAAATTACTTACTTGAAATTGTCAAAATTGAGTCACCATTAATCCCCAAACGAGTCTATTTAGCGTGTGAGAAATGACAAAGGAATAGTCTAGATGGAAAGGGAATTAGTGGTGGAAGGAAATTTGTATACAGCCTTGTTGTGAAGAGTGTGTTTTGTATGTTTGTTTGGTCATGAAATTCAAAGTCATCTTTTTAGTGTGGTTTTAGGTAACAAGATTTTGTTGGCTTTAACTGTAAAAACTGGTTAATGGGGTGTCTAAATTTGGGAATTTATTGGTGAAAATCGCATCTTATGGGACAATGGATAACGATATTCCCTCCAGTAAACGACTGAACTTATATATGGTACAGAAAGACATTGGAGTTTGATGGCGTTAAGGGGTAGCCAACTTATTACGGATAGCTTGGAGGCGTTAAGGGGTAACCAACTTTTTTGATGGCATAAAACTTCTTCAGAATTCAGAGATAACTTTATTTGATGTTAATGTTAATGAGAAGAACATCTGTTGGAATCTATAAAATGCATAATGTGACGTGCCTTGCAATTTTCGAAGTATAAGTCCCCTGCCACTCAATCTCAATGGTTTTCCCTATTTCCAATCCTCATTTTTCCTATTTCTCATCCCTTCAAAAAATTTAAACTCAATTTACTTTTCAATTTTGGTTTTTCCTATGTACCACCTGTAAAATCAAATTGACTACTATTACTATTTGTTCATCTTTTTCACTAATATTTCGTTTTTATTAAACAAAATTAAATTATCAAATCAAAAAATTCCAAATTTGATTCATACTAATAATGGCTAATTGTAATCCATTGGTTATCATGGAAAATTAACTCTTTTCGTTATTTTGTTTTTTTTGGAAGCATCCAACAGATATGTGATATGATGTTCCATGGAAAATTCCAAGTTTGAACTAATACATCGTCCTTGTCATATCATCTGTATCAAGTAGAATATTTATGTTCAAACTACTTTAATTTCATCGATCGGAGGAGGTCTTGGTTCTGACCTTAATTAGACTGTAGTTTTCTTATCAGTATTAGTATAAATTCCTACCATTAGTATTGATTTACTGGTTATATTAGGATTGATAGATATATGAAGAGATTAAAACCATGATTAACATCCTTTAAAGCATAATAAATGGTTACATTAGATAAAAGAATTATTCTGATTAAGCATAAGATTAATCTCCTGTAGCGAACACTAATGGTGGCTGGAAACGTGATTGTCATAGCTAGGTTTTTTTTTTTTCTCTTTTAGCTGTAGGGTGGTTTTATTATTGGGTATAAATAAAAAGTCAAAGATAGTATTTAGGATATATGACAATTGTAATGGGTGGTACTTAAGATAATTGAGGATAGGAATTAGGAGGGATATAGGAAAATTAGGGTTGGGAAATAGGGAAATCCATCTCAATACCTGAACCTGGGTAATATGCAATGCCACTTATTACACATGAAGATGCAACAAGCAGCAATAAATTGCAATGTGACGCATATTACGTGGCCTAATGCGGGCACTTTTTTAAAGAAAGCATAAACTAAGCGCGTTTCTCTTTGGAAGGCTTTCCTAATTTGATTTCCCTCGACTTCTATTTTCAGGACCCTTGGACGCCTATATACACATAAGTGATATTCTTTGCATCTTAAGTTTAATAGCAAAAGTCTGAGTTGAAGAAACACAAAAGTCTGTCTGTGATTTTGAGAGATCGTTGAAACATGGATCATGAGTATGATGAATCGTTAAGCATGGATGAGTGGTTAAATTTCGATGATGGTGCGTACTATGATGATCCTTATAGGTTTATTACAAGGTTTGATTTTCCAGAATTTCATAGAGATAGTTCGAATACAGATACGTTCCGTGATTGGGTGGAGGAAGTAGATGGTGTATTTGATGAAAAGGGCGTCACAGAAGAAGGACTAAAAGTTACACTAGCAGTTTCTTGCTTCCAATCTTCTGCATTACTGTGGTGGAACAATCTTCAACTTCTTCGAGTACAAAAAGGATCCCCGGAAATCACCACTTGGTCAGGATTGATTCGTGAGATGTACCGTCAGTTTGTGCCGCTTCCTGCTTATTATTACCTAGCAAAAAAAAAAAAAAAAAACTTAAATTTTATTAGGTAGAAGCGTCCCGATTGATGCGTATTGATTATTGGGAGTATTGAGGAAGAACAAGAATCGTTAAGAATTTGCTTATTTTTAATTGTATGTAAAAACTGAAATTTCAGAATTTATGGATTGTAGAGTTCAATAATCTTTTTATTAATGAAGAAAATATTGTTTTTCTTTCCGATGAATGAAACAGTCTTGCAATATGGGTCTACTATAACTATAAACTTGGAGCAACAACAAAAAAAAGACTACAAGAAAATACCGCGCCAGGTAGGGGTCGAACCTACGACTTTCTGCTTAGGAAACAGACGCTCTATCCACTGAGCTACAGGCGCTGGTGTTTGTCTGAGTAATCATTCGACAAAACCTGTAGGAGCTAGTTGTAGAAGACAGTTTAGCAAACACTTGCAGTACAGATCCACTTGCAATGGTTTGGCATGTAACTGAACTTAATCCGTTTCGTGCAGTATCTTTTTAGTTTGACATATGGTTAATTAAGCTCCTGACTAAACAAATTATGACAGGAGTGCGCTATAAAATGGTTTAGTATTAAAGGCAACAAAAAATGCGAAATATGTCAGCAAGAGGTTCAGAACCTTCCTGTCACCCTTCTTCGAATCCAAAGTGTTCAGATCCGCAATCCAAACAGAGGTCAACAAAGAGTGGTTCAAAGATACAGGCAAGTGAAATATGACATAACGATTATAGCAACTAGGAATTTATTTTTTCTTGAACTCGTCTTGTAGTTTCAAAATTCCTCAATATGTCTGCAATTTATTGCTGGTTTGAACCAAATCTTGATGACATAGCGAACTAAACCATTCTACTACAACTCTTATCAGGGTTTGGCAGGATGTTCCTATTCTTGTCATCGTCAGTATGCTGGGATACTTTTGTTTTCTCGAGCAGCTTTTGGTAAGACTAACATCAGCTTATGGTTGTACTACGTTTTTTAGTATCTTCCCTAGAGCACTTTTTCTTAGCTATTCCTCTTTGGCAGGTTGGTAAAATGGGAACTGGTGCAATTGCTATATCACTGCCATTTGCTTGCATTTTGGGTCTTCTTGCATCTATGACATCATCAACCATGGGTAAATCAGTTTACCGCCCCTTAAAAGTTTAATAATCTTATCAATGCAGTTTAAATTAAATTTGCTAACTGTTTGTGTTGTGCAACTGTTGCATCCAGTGGATAGAAAGTATATCTGGGTCTACGCTTCGGTGCAGTTCGTGATGGTGGTTTTCTTTGCTCATATTTTCTACTCATTGGTAAGTCAGATGTTGTTTTCTTCGTTGGTTGAAGAAGTACAGTTAGAATTACGTCTAGTTGCTTAGGTCCCAACTGGATTTATCCTTTTGATAGGTGTTACCAAACAAATAGACTTAAACATAAAACAGTTTCAAAGTCGATTACTTCCACGAAGGCATTTGCTTTTTGCCTATGTGATGAAACCAAGCCAAATCCATTGAATGTATCTATATTTTTAGGCATAACCAGTCCAAACTTTACAAGTAAATGACATTTCCTCGAACCAAAGTAACATGTGTTTGCTTTTTCTTTCCTTGAATCTGGATTTGACAGCTTCATGTGCAATCTATTTTGTCAATCCTACTTTCAACATTCACGGGGTTTGGCCTTGCCATGAGTGGTAGTTCTATATTTGTGGAATTCCTGAGATGTAGAAGAAGGTGGCTTGTTTGGTCAATTAATCGTCGCCAAACCCAACAAGGAACAACCGCCGGATCAGATCAACAGCCAGAACAAGAGCAACCAACACAGAGAACTCATTCTAATATCCACAATGAAGTCGGAACTGCAAATACAGTCACTGTTTGATGGAGCTGATGTATAGAAGTATAGAAATTGTCTATTACCTGTCTCTCTTTTACTGTTTAGTCTATTCCCACGTTTCATCAATAATTCGGGTTTTGATCACCCGAATGAAATTGTAAGCAAGATTAGTGGCTTTGCAGTTTGCATTTATATACACATGTATCGAATGAATCTTAGTTTTCCTTCAAAAATTTATAAAATGCATAATGTGTTATACCGGAACCTGAGTAAATTAAATAAGGATGCAATGCGACTTAATGCACATGAAGATGCTTCAACAAGCAGCAATAAATTGCAATGTGACGCATATATTATGTGGCCTAATGCGGGCACTTTTTTGGAAAGAAAGCATAAACAAGCGCGTTTCTATATGGAAGGCTTTCCTAATTTGATTTCCCTTCGACTTCTATTTTCAGGACCCTTGGACGCCTATATACACATAAGTGATATTCTTTGCATCTTAAGTTTAATAGCAAAAGTCTGAGTTGAAGAAACACAAAAGTCTGTCTGTGATTTTGAGAGATCGTTGAAACATGGATCATGAGTATGATGAATCGTTAAGCATGGATGAGGATGATGAGTGGTTAAATTTCGATGATGGTGCGTACTATGATGATCCTTATAGGTTTATTACAAGGTTTGATTTTCCAGAATTTCATAGAGATAGTTCGAATACAGATACGTTCCGTGATTGGGTGGAGGAAGTAGATGGTGTATTTGATGAAAAGGGCGTCACAGAAGAAGGACTAAAAGTTACACTAGCAGTTTCTTGCTTCCAATCTTCTGCATTACTGTGGTGGAACAATCTTCAACTTCTTCGAGTACAAAAAGGATCCCCGGAAATCACCACTTGGTCAGGATTGATTCGTGAGATGTACCGTCAGTTTGTGCCGCTTCCTGCTTATCAGAGCTATAGATATAAGCGTCTGAGGAGGAAGAAGAAGAATACTTTTTATTAGATATTGTGTTTTTTTTCGAGCTTTTACCCAATTGTCTGTAAAAACTGAAATTTCAGAATTTATGGATTGTAGTAACAATTTTATAAAAATGAACAAAAGATTGTTTTTCTTCCCCATGAATGAAACAGTCTTGCAATTTGTTTTTCTTTCGTGCAGTAGATTTGGGAATTTTGTTGGTAAAAATCGAATCTTTTATGACAATGGATAACAACGATAAAACGACTGAACTGATTGATACATTGGAGTTTGATGGCGTTAAGGGGTAGCCAACTTGGTTAGGAGAGCTTGGAGGCGTTAAGGGGTAACCAAATTGTGATGGTTTCAACATTGCAATGCCTTGTGGTGGATAGATGTTGCAGAGTTGGATTACAGTGCTGAGTAATGGGTCTGGGAATAGATTTTGGGTTAGACATATCGAACGGATTTGGGTACTGATGCAGCACAGAGGTTGTCAAAATGATACTAATTTTCTGCAATTGCCAACTTATCTGTCAGACCTCATTACCTCATCTGATTTAGAGAAGTGGTGAAAAAATATCAATTTGTTGACAGAAACAAATTTATGATTTAGCGTATTGTGCTACTGCCTGTACAAAAAAATATACATGTATATCCTCTTGGAGAGGTTGACTAAGCATGCAGCTTCGAAAGGTCTTCCAGGATTTGATCTATCACTATTCCACCAGAAATCAGCCCCACGCCAATCCAGGCAGGCTTCATAGACAGTAGTGACAGTGATCCATCCCCTTCCGCCTCACTGTTTTGGTCGACATTGTTAATGATAGCTTTTTTCGATGATCTTGTATGCATTACCCATGCCATTAGCGGAGGAAGAACTCCGTATAACGTTGTCATACAATAACCTCCCTGTGTAAATATCAATCCACACATTGAAGTACTAGAAACAACCACAAGTATAACTAATGTTACAATATGAAAAATTTCTTACAGCAATGTCAGTGGCGATCGAGAATGCATCTGGAACTGCGGTTGATATGAATAGAGATGGAGCAACAACCAATGTTGTTGCAGTAAAGCCAAGTTTGTTTCTTCTCCACCATTTCTTTGGGTCAAATAACTTGCTCTGGCCATTGCTCGAAACTCTTGGTTCAAAATTTTCTTCCAACTTCTGTTAGTAGATAAAGGAAACAACGGGTCAACGGCAATTAAGAAGAAAACTAGACAAACATAGCGACAGGGAGAGGGTAAGAAAAGTTACTAGTGTTTGAGCTGCTGCTGAAGTAGAATTTCTTGCGAAATTGTTGAGTTGTTCAACAAAAAACTGTGAAAACCCCAACAGTGTACCAATTAAGGATGTTCCAACTGCTAGAAGTGAAAATGTCTCTACCATAACTGAAATCCCACTCCATTGCACCCTACAAACACAATAGCAGTTTTCAAAGACTTGAACATAACATGCGAACTCATAGCAAGAAATTTGCAACTGTAATTAGAGGATACTGAGAGGTGGAAATGGGGACAAGCTTAATCACTCAAGTACCTCGTGAGCAATTCCACCGGATCAACAACAACATCAGCATGAGCTGAAAGACCTAAAGTAACTGCATCCCAAACAAGCAATGTCAAGAGCGGGACTAAGCTACCAATTATGAATGATGCCCTTATACGTGCGAGGTCCCCATCAAGATATGCACAAATAACTGCAAAGTTTTGTGCAGCATAAGCTATCATCAACAGAGAAAATTGAGTTCCAACTGACATTTTGAAATTGCACCTGGTAATAGATCATGATAAACCAAAGAAAATATGATGACAGGTATTGTTGCTGGGATGTTCCCCCAATTGCTCGAACCATCTAAACCTGTCCATCCTCCATATAGAACAACCGACACCTCAATTGCAAGTAGTATTCCTGGAACATCAGTTCTTTAGATTGTTAATTTATGTGGTAAATCTTTGCAGATAAATTCATCTGTTCAAAGTTTAAACTGACCTATCATAGAAGTTGTCAACAATTGGTTGACGTTGTCAGTGATCCGTGTTCCTCCAACAGAGATTAGAATTGTGAAGAAAACGGTGAAGAAGAAGCCAGAGATGGAAGATGGAAGGTTAATCAAATTGTGGATGATCGAACCGGACTTGGATGAGTACGCAACCATGGTTGTGTAACCCAAGAAGAGGTAATTGACAGTAACTAAGTTACCTCCCCATACTCCAAGTGTGTCTTGGGCCATTGTCCTAATGGAAATTACCTCCAGTTCTTCATTTTCTATCTTCTTCTGCCTCTTCTTCAACAAACCAACGTTAATTTCCGCGAGCAGGAGTGCTTCAGTCAGGAGAAAACCCCAACACAGGATCATACATATTGAACTTGGCACGAATCCCTGCATTGGAAATTGAAAGAACAAATTATCATACAATCTACGGAGCTTTTGTCTATACATGAACATGTTAGTGGGAGAATAGACAATTACTGCAGGGGAAGTCTTCCTTGGGAGTTCAAGAATACCAGAACCGATGCTGGTTCCAACAATCAGAGCTACTGCACCAACTACGCTCCCATTTTTCTTCTTGTTCTTCATTGACCCACCAAGGACAACATCTGTTGCTTTCGCTGTGTTCCTGGAAGCTCTTACTAAGAAAGCCTTCTGATTCAATCTCAATGATGAGATTTTCCTTTGATTTAAACCATAAGTAGTACAGCAGCTATAATATTCACTGTATGAAACAATTGTAAGACATCAGAACAAAGAGCTAATCACACACTAGAAATGTTTCGAGATGAATTCAAATCTTACATCTTACTGGTTCTGAAGATTATTGCACGTTTACTGTTGCGGTTTGGAACCAAAAATATCCCAGATTCACCTTCACAACCACGTGAGTAGGACATGATCAGATTCTTCATTTCCATTTCAGTAGAGAAAGAAAGAGAATCAAATGCCTGGCTGTGATTCTCTAAAGAGTACTGAAATACTCCCAAATATCTTGGCAATGGTCCCCATAAGCAGTCTATGATTGGGTATCAGTCAACAAAATGCAGTCAAGGACATGTACAAACACAGTTACCACAGGAATCTTCAAAAAATTACTAACAAGAACCCGAGTAGTTTTGATAAGACAATTCCTGCTCAGGGGACTAACCGAAAATATATTGTTCTTCAATTTGTTAAAATTTTAACACTTTAAAAATCCCTTTAGTTACACTTGCACATACATATTTGTACCAAAAAATCCTTAGTAGTCACTGCTGGAAACAATTCCAATACTAATCACATCGACTAAAAGAAGCCGCAGAAGAAAATAGTGAACAAAAAACTACTAGAACTCCCACTCGGCTCTTCGGCTATAACTAACTGGGGCTGTCTTGCTAGTTACAAATTTTACCAGATAACTTTCTTGGTTGTTTCTCCACATTATCTATCCCAAAACTTGCTGTCTCTTTCAGCTCCTCCGCCGAAAAAATAAAGTCAGTAGATGATAGTCTATGTAATATATCTTTCCTGCTGCTCCTGTAGAAGCTTAGCTGAAGATTTTGCATCCAGGTATAGGGAACACACTTCCTCAAGATCAGCCTTCCAAGAAAAGAAAAAAGTGGATCAGGGAGACAGATTAAAAAAGGCCAAATATGATTGAATAAAAGAAAGCACAACATATTTGGTGAAGTTGTGCATACCTTGCATATTCCATCACGACCATTCATTTTGGCCACGATGCTGGCAGGCGATAATAGCTGAACAGCATGCCTGAAGGAGGGGGGAACACGACAAAAATCCATCAACCAACCCACAACAACTAATAAGATATCTAAATGTACGAAGCGAGTTAAGTTCAATCAATGCCAAGCCAATGTTGTTGGATATTATCGCAGGTGTCTGCACTTGTTTTCCAATTTAAAGCAACTTTAAGTTCACATCTTAAGAAAAAGTGATGCGGGAAAAGAGACATCAGATGAAGTATTGAAGACACTTCTTGCATTCTGGGGTTCAAGTTACTGCTTGGCAGGGAAGCGAAAGAGCTGGACATGGTTAGCAACCCCTGAAGAGGGGTGGACGTCATTTTCGGGTGCTGGAATATGAGCCAATTTGTTCCTGCCATATTCACTGAACTGATAAAGACGTGCTCATCTGAGTCGAGCTTTCTTTCAACCTGGGGTGGTTGATGCAGGGGCATAATATGTCTCTTTAGGGTGTTTTTCTATTTAGGACTACGTTTGCTAGTTTTTCTCTTAAGAAAGGGCGTTTCTGTCCTAGTCCTAGATTTCCTAGATAGGCTGCTAGGTCTTCTAAAGAGGACAGACTTTTATTATATTTTCATACGAATAAAAATCTACTGATTATAGAAGAGATCTACATTCTATTGTTTCAATCCTATGTTCTAATCATTTATCTTTGTGCAATTACCCTAGTTTACTGTTTCTGATTTCACTCATCAATTGGCGCTAGAAACAGTTATCTCAGAATCTCAAGTGTATTGCTTATATTATCATACCTTAAGGATGCCTGCTGCCCAATCTCACCAAGATAAGCTAAACTCTCTTCATCTACAACCAGTTCTTCCACCTGTGCCCGAATAGCTAAAATCTGGCAAGTAACAGAAGAGATCTGAGTAAATGACCAAGACTCTAATTTACATAAAGTTCCTCATTGAAGTGATAAATCACAAACCTGTATCATGTCCGCAGGTCCGTACGTTTCAGTTCGAATAATAACAAGACGGTCTAATAGATCAACGGGTATGCCATGTGGACTACTAATATCAGTTCCTCTGCAAATTTAAAACACAAAACGTCAGATTTGACATCACAATATGATGCATTTCCGGTACGAGCTAAGAGTCCTCGGATTTCAAATTTTAGAATTAACTATCTTACCTAACATTACATATTCCCCTATTCGTCGCGAAAATTACTATTGGAGACAATGAACTCTCCAGTGCACGGTTCATGTAGGAGAAGCATTCCATATCCAGCATGTGCACCTGCAAATGAAAAAATGATGAACCATGAAAAAGAAAATTCACCATAAACTAGCAGACACAGAAGAAGTTTAAATCAGAATTTGAGTACAGACCTCGTCAATAAATAGAACTCCAGGCACAAGTTCTGCCACCCCTTCATCAATGTAACGATTAACAACCTATCAGGAACATTGAACTATTAGTTAAACCGGTCTTATTTTCATCACCGGACTTGCCCAAGAAGCCACATTAGGTTGAGATCTCCTAAACGGTCACAGAGGAATGTTATGGATGTGTACCTTGTTTATTTCCTGTCGTAGCTTATCAGTGATCTCAGTTTTCCTAGGTTTCATCATCTGTCCCATTAGGGACAATATATCCTGTCCTCCTTGTGGTCGAGCATTTGCTGCATCAAGATCGTGGAGCGTTACATCCTGTAAGAATATTAGACTTCTTAGAAAACAAAATATTTTTAGAAGATGATTACATAGTAGAGCTAAAACATAACACAGATTATCTATCATTGTCATGTCAACCAAAATAAACCAGTTAACTACCTCAGTGCATAGCCATACGAGACTTTGTCATACATCCATAATGCTCGCAAGAAAGAACATGGTAAATTACATGAAATTCAGAACTAACCTGGACTATCTCCTTCTTTTTATGGACCTCTCCTTTAGGAAGTGGAACGTACTCCTCTGCCTCGAGATCAAATTCTGTAGCAAAAGCATCGCTTCTACCCACCCTTTTAACTGCTCCACTATTGGCCTCTATATATATAACATCTCCGACAGCAACCTGAATTGTAGAATTTGATAAAACATGGCATGTAAGAATTAACCTTGATGAACTCTACATCTCATCAAAGATAGTATTCTATGGATATGTATAGTTCATGAAAGCTGAAAGTACTTTGCTGAAAATTTTGATGTGGATACACAAAAATGACTGGAATATAGACATTAAACGCCATTACCTTTTCCTTTAGTAAAGCATCATAAATGGTTGGATCCAGCTTTAATTGCTTAGTTCCTTTGACAGTTTTCAGCCCGATAATGACATGGCTAATACTCTTCCCATACCCACCAGTGATGCTCTCAGCTTCTTCCGGTGAGAGCTCAGTGACCTAAGACAGCAGCACATAGTCTTATGATTATTTCACTTCACATCACAAACAATAGCTAAAGCTAAATGAACGGGTATCTTACCTCCCCTTCATAGACCTCCTTATTTTCCTTCATACGTAAACCAATAGCCCTCCTGAAATTTTCCATCAGAACCTCAGTTTTCTTTACTTCTGATGAATATACTTCTGATCCAACCATTGGGCAGAATGGAACCTACAATGAATAGAAATACAAAATTTCTGTAAAAAGTTCATTACACATAGAACCCACCAAGTATCAATAACTAGAAATGCGAACCCTTTTCAGCATAACAAAACAAGTTTTGCCTATGCAACAGAGAATAAGAACCAAAATTCACAAAACTGTTAACCCTTCCCAGAGAAAATCCAAAATCATAAGACAAGTGCTCAACCCAAATACAGAACAATGACAGAAAAAAATGAATTCTCCACAAGTAGACAGTCTGAAATTACCTTGCTTCCAAGCTCCTGAGATATCCCAAGAGCCAATGCTGTCTTTCCAGTACCAGGAGGTCCAGCAAGTAATAGAGCACGGCCCGCCATTTTCTTTTGCCTAATCATATCAACAACGAGACCAGCTGCTTCTCTTGCACTGATCTGACCTACAAACCCAGCAGCCATAGGAAGTGCATTCCCATTGGGCTACAAACAACAACAAATTACTCTTAAACATTCAGTTTCTTAAAACCCTAAATAACAATTCTTAAACCCTAAAGATAAAAAAAAACCCATCAAGCTCAACTAAAAATCATATAATCGAACAAAATAAAGAAAACCCAGAGAAGATAATCAAGAACAAACGAGGTTCATAAACCCTGAAACCTTAAAAAAAATCTGATTTTTTTTAAGAGGGAGTGAGAAGTGTTGAAAGAAGAGAGATGAAGAGAAATGGGGGTATACCTCAAGACCAAGTCCTTTGATATGAGTATGAGTAGCTACCCTTTGTTTCTTTGTTGTTGACTGAACTTCTTCGATCTTCATCTTTCTCTAAATTTTCTTCCCTTCTCGGAAAAAAACCAAAACGTAGCAGAGAAATAATGGTCTGGTCTGGTTTCTACTTCAACACAGAATGCTATTAACCTCCCCTCTCTCCTCCCAGTCTTACGTGGCAAACCCAGCTGTACTACATGGCAAAAAAAGATATGAGCTGTGCTAGACGCACCGAATAAAGAACCGTGATTTCATTTCGGAAAAATCCGACGATCTCCGGCGGCTTCTAAACATTAGAGCGGTGAAAAGTGAGCTCATTTTCTTTGTCTCTACCGGTGCATCTCTCGGTGCTTTATTGAAGTGTATCTAGCATTTTTGAAAAGATATAAGCCACGTAATTAGAAAATCACGTGCTATCCTTTTTCATATTCTTCTTCATCCTTATCTTTTCGCTGTGATATGGTGAAGATTAGAGCAAGTCTTATGGTGGAATAGTTCCATCTTCCACGCCACCTCAGCATTTGGAATCGTGGATGGAAGCGCAAGTCTTATGGTGGAATAGTTCCATCTTCCATCTTCCACGCCACCTCAGCATTTGGAATCGTGGATGGAAGCGCAAGTGTAGTGGTGGAACAACAAAAACTCTAATCTTAATAGCGTTGAGCGCTAATTAAAATAACGCTAAAATACGCTAATCTGAATAGCACAAAACGCTATTAAGATTAGCGTTATTTTCTCAGCCATTAGATTTCCAATGGCTCGTTTAAATCTGCGGATAAAAAAAAGCGTTGCTATTCTGATTAGCGTTGAGCGCGATTCTGATTAGCGTTTTTCGTCTTCTAGTGCGCTATTTTGAATAGCGTTTTACGCTAATCTGATTAGCACTACCATGGATTCCACGGATCATTCCACGAAACCATGGAACACTGCTTGGATTTTTCATGGAAAACACCAATTTGGAAGCCACTAGACTACATTCCATGGTTTTTCCACACTTGGAATTTGATGGATTCCACCACAAGACTTGCTCTTAAGAGAACCAGTTTTAACCAACACACTAAAATCAGGATCGTGGGTTAAAAAATTCAGTCGACCAAGGTTACAGGTTACAGGTTACAAATTAATATCTATTATTCAATCATTCATTTAAAATTTGGGTTCAGGAGCTTCTTGAACCATGGCCGGGATGCAAATTAATAACCATGGCTGGGATCCAAGGTTACAAATTAATAAAATAATAAACAGCAAATTTGGTTCAGTTACTTCATATTCAATTAATAACCCGGCTAACCTGTTACTGATTCTATCATGTCTCTCTTAATCTCTGTTTACATTGAACCATGGCTGGGATGCACGAAACTACGCAGTTTGGTAGCAGCTGAATGTATTGTGAAGAAAATACTTGTTAATGCAATTCTACAAACATTTTGTGCCCGACTCTCAAACTAGTGATTTTAGAGAGAACGTTGTTGAGTTTGATTCTTGCTTCTCAGCTCTCCTTCCCTGCAAAAGTTGAATTCACACACAACCAATCATTCTAATCTCGTTATAACTCTGAAACATACATTCAATCGTACCCATTCGTCCCATTCTTCGAGTTAAACAATAGCAACAAGCTTTCTTCTTTCCTAGCTTCTTGGCATCAAATCTTGAGTTTCTCTTATGGTGGTGGGTTTGGATGTAGAATTTTAAAGGTGGGATTTATGGGTCCATGGGATTTGGTGGAGTTATGTTTCCTTTGGTATGTTTGGTTGCCTAAATCCCTGGAATCCCGTTTTCCACGGGATTCAGTTTTCCAGCAAATCCTTCATATGAAGTCCGACCCCTCCCCCCTAAGATTTGCTAGAAAACTTATCGAGGGATTTATGGACCCACTTTTTTTAACTTTAAATCTCATATATACACAATTTTAAGATTCCGAGGGTAATACCAAACAGTATATGGACTTTAAAACAAGATAATTATATGAATCCTAGGATTTTTAAGTGAGTTACCAAACACACGAGGAATTTACATGAATCCCAGAATTTGTAATTCCATAGGATTATAAATCCTCGAAATCATGAATTCTACAGACAAACCCACCATTAATGTAAAAACTGAAATACACCAGGAACCCAACTCCTAATCCGTCACAAACTCTTAAAATATCTCTTCAATTTTCTATAATATCAATGTAGTCTTCAATGGCAGCAGTTCCAAAATTTATCATCTGTTATGCGTACACCGTTCCTTTTAAAAAATGATATGTAGGTGAAGAGATTCGAACTTGAGACATATCACGCGCAAGATACCTCTCTGGACAACTTTCCAAGCGTTTGTCTTTGTCTAATGATTCATATATTTTGGATATAATGCTTTTTAAAACATAGAATTCTATGTGTGTACTACATCCACAAGTTAAAATGTTATTTTCCCTTCCTATAGCATATACATATGATTTTTGTTATAGGGAGAGCTGATTTGTTCAGGGGGAAATCTAAAATTGTTTGACTATGGTATATTTTCTTTGACTTTGGGTTATTAAAGGGGAGGAGTAAAAAATTATCTTTCCCTTAACAAAACATTGAGTTTACCGTTCTGTCATCAACTTAACCTAACCTATTTATTTGAACGGCCTTAACAATTATATATTTGGAATACCTTGTAACCATGATCAACCCTAAACCATTTTAAAATCATATCGTTCTTTCATCCAAAAAGTTTCACAAAATTGGATCCATCATACATCAATCCAAATTAAAATCGATTTTTGTTGTCAAAGACAAACTATACAAGCAAAACCAGTAATACTTTACAATTTTTTCACTGTTAAAAAGAATCTCTAGAACAACACGAACAAGACCATCTACAAAAACATCAAGAAAATGATTTTGAAAAAGAAGACCATGTACATATAACTTAGAAGTTAAGTTAGCCGCATTGCCGAGTATTTAATTGACAGAAATACCATGAAGTTTTCTAACTGAAGTTGGGTTAGTATCTATAGTTCTAATCACAAATGCTTAAAATCAGTAAAAACTAGACATACAAAGACTAACCCAGTTCAATTAGGAGTCTTCCTTTCCCATTCTTAGTAAATAGGTTTCCTTCAGTTGAGTTATAGCAAATGACATAAATAAATAAATAAAATCAATTGTTCTGATTTTATAAAGAATGAAAACTACTGATCGATGAAAAATTACATCAACACTTGAACTTTAGTCACCATGCCTCAATTTAAAACTACTTACATGATATAGGAGGGTGAGACAAAGGTATCACCGGACCAAGCCAATAAGCTAGGACGATTACAAGCATAGGAATAATATATCGTGAAGCTTGTTCTGATAGACTAGTAGATTCTCCTTCGAATGTGTTGGATTTCAACCGATCCAACAGAGCCAAACTCCTGGTACATCAATCGAAAGCTAGTAAAAAAAACTCAATTCAGAAATCAAACAATAACGAATATTCAGGACCAACAACCAAAACAGAAACAAGAGATGAAAATGCTCGCCAAGATCAAGATGTCACTATACAATCACATGTGGAGTGCAAGATTTACCTTAGCATCAAAAGAGTATATTAGACCATTTAACTACATAAATTTGGTCCAACTGAACTACATAAATTTGGTCCATTAGCTTTGTCATAATAAAACAAAATAGAGGGAAGTCATCACAACATACTTCCTACGAATGAAAATGAGTACTTAAAAGTAGTTTTAAACATGACACATGCCGCGAACATAGTGCATTTAAACAAAGTTAGTCAACATCTACTGCTCTAGTGATCAACATTTACATAATTTTCGTTGCAAAGATACATATAATCTCACAGTGGGAAAATACAATTCTTGCAACTTTCAAGTCATTCGATAGAAGATAATACGATAACATACCACAACTCATTCATTCACAGAATTACAACATACCCCTTCTCAGTAATCAGTCACCCAAATTCCTATAAAAAAACAAGAAAGTGCTCTTTTTCTGTTGCTCTTTCTATTGCTTCCTAAGATGGTCCCCCATACCATCATCCGTGACCATGCAAATACCCTAAACCTGTTCATAAAAGACTCTCTCAAGTCTCAACAACCACTCATCTCTCTTCATGATCAATGATTTCCAGAATTCATCTTTATCTTTACTTAGATAACTACAATAATATCAGTGAAGTTGTTATGATGGTAATGATACTGGTAAAATCCGGGCTAGTTCCCTCACCTTAAACTGCAATATTCAAATTTTGTGGTTGATGTAGACAATCTGGCATGCCGCGCAAAAATTCACCCATGACGATTTATGACACATTTTATCAAACACCAATCGTGCATACATAATTACATACAAAAATTCACATACATATGGATAGAATATCACAAACTAAACTAATCATCAAACCCAAACTTCAAAATACGTTCATTGATGAATTAAAATAAATTCAGAAAAATGTTGGTTTTGGTACCTTGTGGATTAGATCACAATACATTTGATTGCAATACTTGCTATATAACAGATAGAACGGGCTAAAAAGTACATGAGATTTAGGTGAAACGATTTGGGCAAAAGACTATAAGGAAGAAAAGACAAACAGATACTTGTGTTTTCATGTTGCAATTTGGGTGACATGATTCTTCTGTCGGTCTTACAGTGATGAAGCTCATGGTAGTTAGAAGTGGGTTTGGTGAGAGGGTAATCTGGTAATACAAAATAATCGGTAAAAGTCAATTTCCATAAATCTTTCCCCCTATACACATCTCAATTATGTTAGCTTTCCCCTTAAACTGCTTTCCCCCTAAACAAATCAGCTTTCCCTATAACAAAAATCATAAATATTAGTCATTTTATGATTATAAATACTTATTATTTTACTATATATATACCGAATTTTGCTTACCGAATTCATATATCTAAAACAAATTATACACGTACGTATACCGTTCCAAACTACAACCGAATCACGAACCATTGGCCGATGTTTTGACCGAATTTGATTTATACAAATCCGAATAATACACGTATGTTTTCCGTTTCGTACGTTTGCCATACCCCGAATTGCTAACTAGGGTATAACGTATACGAACTTATCCCTACTTCTAAAGTCAGTCGTTCTCCAATTTGCTTAGTTTCAGAGAATTTGTGCTTACATTGTATTGTACATTTGCAGTGGCTTTTTTCGTTTGGCTCCCATACTTGGGGTGGCATTTTATAGGCTCTAAGATATAGCTTGAGAGATAGATCATTTCTAAATTTTTACTAAGTATTATCCATAAGGATATAATTGATAAAAAAATGCTTAAGAATACCCTTCTCGACTCCTTGCCTTACATAAGTATTTCTTGCAATAGTATAACACCACTGCATTTGTAGTCCCTTGCAGGTCATGTAAACAAAAAATGATGTAACGCCGATTGTCACTCATTCTCCATATATGATTATATGTTGTCACTCGTTCACTATATCTCATCATCTGTTATTTTATTTTATTTTATTTATTCAAAATAATAATAAACATTACTTAAGTAATTGTTGGTAGTTCATGTAAACAATTGATAAAAATGTTTATATTATATAAAGAGTTTTCTATAAACTGAATAAGTCAACGGACGTCACAGTACAATAAGTCTACTGACAAGGATAGCTAGTGAATGCAAAAAATGAAAAGAAACAAGTTGTTCCAAGGTGATTGGCCTGTGAAATCAAATAGTGAAAGGAGAAAATCAATTTGATACAAATGCAAGAGTATATATGGTTTATTAACATTTATATTAATTTTTCTTAAGTGGAAGCATCTGATGACATGGTTAGAATGACATAGTGGCTTTTTTTTTCCTCTAAAAAACTCAAACGACGATTAATTTGAAATTGATCTTTTGGTGACATACTCCTATTATAAAGCTTTGCATTCCTACAAAAAATGAGAGTACTCCGAAATACGAAACTTCATCATCCACAAATTCGGTCGTTAATCTTCAAGGGTCAATATTCAAAATGGTATATGGTGGTCTTATACATCTCGGAATGCACTCATATTTGGTCGGAGTGTAAATCTTTATAGTAAGAACATGTCACCAAAAAATTAGCCTCAAATTCATCGTCGTTTGGTTTGTTTTTATAAAAAATGGTACCGAAATATCAAGATAATGTCATTATATATAACCATGTCATCGGATCCTGCCCCTTTTTCTTAGTTAACTATAAGGTTCAAAAATAAAAATGACCTCAGCCTGTGGCACAATTAAATTGCTCATATGGATAGTACGACAGTTTGAAAAATATTCATAAAGTTCTTCATTAACAGAAATCTTTGCTAGAGTTTGTTTCTTTGAATACATGTATTGAACCGCAGTGCCAATAGAAAATTCCTCCCGTTTAGCTAAGTTTTATTGTAACTTCGGATTTTAAGTCAACCACCTATAAAAGCACAAAAACAATAATATTAATACAAATATGAGTATTAACAAATACAAATATGTGGTAAAAACATATAAATTAAGTGCCAATCAATAAACGAAAAGAATGGTCAGAAATCAAGAGACCCAATATATTAACCAAGTAGGTTACATGGTGTGCATTTATAAGAAGAATATTACATAAGATATTGAGCACGCATACCGATATGTGGAAAAAAAAATCCAGAAAGATACATATAAGCCTTACTCATCGGGACAAAAGCGTTATTGTTAGAGCATTGCTCGGTCGAACTCGCATGCATTGCTATCTCAAGCATGTTTGTCAATGTTAGTGATCAAAACTATAAGTCTTGATTTCTAGTCTACTATAGCTAAGGTCTCGGACTAGGATAGAAAGTGTAGTTAAGCTCAAGAACTTCATGGCAATCATCATACAAGATGAAGGACTACTCAAGAAACTGGTGGATCTTCATCGACTAAAAGGTATGTGGAGACTTGAACTTATCTATCACTCAAAAGTCTATTTATGTCATATCTTAAGACAAAAGTCATTTTGCTATATAGACTTAGACTATACACATTTGGCATTTCGAGCTGAGTTTACCTCGCCTATCTATTCCTCGAAATATATGTTGGTAAATCTTTCGCTTTAGCCAAGTTCATCTTTACCTAGTAACGAAAGTCATGTTAAGTTTCAATCACTTTGAAAATTGCTCTGACGAAAAATGGTTTGTGAATAACAACTATATAACATCCTCTGAGAATGTTTCAATGATTGAAATGAGAGTTTAGACAATATAACCAATGGAGGATATAAGCATTATTGTGGAAACACATATGTGTATAAATCATTATTCCTTGAACCAAAGTTTGCGAACTTTGTTGATCAAGAGAACTGGAGAAGTGCATGAGCTTCGGTCCGCGAGCTCAGTCCGCGAACCCAGTCCGTAAACTGGCGAAGTTCTCAAAACCGAGAATTTCTGCTGGAGTTTGTGAACTCCATCCGGGAACTTAAGTCCGTGAACCCGTCCGCGAACTTGAGTAGGTTATGTCTAAAAATGATGTTTGTGAAATCATCTCTATAAACTAAGGAATGCTATTGCAAACCGTGGCTATATAGTTCATGAACCGATTCGAGTAAATCAAATCATTTTTGCTTCAATTGTGTCTTGTGTAGTACACAAAGATCTAAGCAATTGAACAACTCTCTAACTAGTTCGTTTGAGTCATTTGAACTAGTTATGGTGAAGAAGAATATGGTTGATATGAAGGTTATCATATGGCTAACCATTTGGTTAACTATTGTTGAACCAACTAATGTACAAGTTTGGGTACGGTTTTCACAAGCCTATAAACGCGCATTTCATGTGTGTATAACAAGTTATGTTTTCGATCTAACGGTTGATAAATATTAGCTTGAATCTAATCAGGTTTTCATATAACGGTGAATATTGAATGCTTTGTTACTAAGCCAACATTGATTGCAAACCCTGATTTGAAAGACTATATAAGGGAGAACTCTAGCAACTGGGAAACCTAATTCCCACACATTCTGTGTGATACTAGTTGTGCTAAGCTAGAGTCGATTCTCCTTTAACCTTTGGTTTCTTCTTCTAAACAAGGTTAACGACTTAAAGACTTCATTGGGATTGTGAAGCCAGACCGATACTACTTTTATCGTAGTTGTGTGATCTGATCTTGATGCTTCTATCGTACAAGTACAATTGTAATAATTGGCTTGAGATTTCTATCTCCGATAGGCAAGATATAAAAGTAGTCACAAACATCTTCGTATCATTGTTTGTTATTCCACAATATCTTTTTTTGTTGCGTCGATTAATACTATTGTGAGGTGATTGATAAAGTTGGGTTGTTCTTATGGAATATAAGTATGGGTTTATCAATTGGTTCTTGTTCACCTTGATTTATCAAAAGACGGAACAAAACTCGTAGGTATATTCATGGAAGACGTATTTATCTATTACCATAGACTTTTCTGTGTGATACAGACTGGTTTATTAAAGTCTTCGACTTTGGGTCGTAGCAACTCTTAGTTATGGGTGAGATCAACTAAGGGAATAAAGTACGTAGTATCCTATTGGGATCATAGGCGTATGAGAATAACTGTACCTTGGATCACTATGATATTGATTGGGGTTCAACTACAGTCCAGACCGAAGTTAGCTTGGAGTAGGCTAGTGTCTGTAGAGGCTTAATACAATGTATGTTTAATCTGGACTAGGTCCCGGGGTTTTTCTGCATTTGTGGTTTCCTCGTTAACAAAATTCTAGTGTCTATATTATTTCATTTTCCGCATTATATTGTTTATCTTTATAATTAAAATAATACAGGTTATGCGTTGAAGATCAATCAATTAGAATATCCAACCTTTAGTTGTTGATTTACATTGATTGACACTTGGATATTGGTCTTTGGTACCATCCAAGTTATTCCTTGTATTTGATTAAAGACTCGCTGATTTCTATTAGCTTGAGTAAATCAAAACAAGAGAGAGATAATAACTCCTTGAGATATTTCTATATAGATTAAGTCTGACTGTCTAGTTGATTCTCTAGAAAGAAACTCGGAGTTTGTCCATACAGGTTGCTAATTCGAAATATTGTTAGACCCCCGTTTTTTCAATTGGTATCATAGCAGGCAAACACGTTCAAGACCTTACAAGTCTGTTTTTATAGCGACCTGACTCTATGGAAAAGAGTATTATCTATGATAAACACGTCACCAGAAATAAAAACTCTGTCTTGTCTATTTCTATTAAAGAGAAATATTCTTCAATCTCGAATATAGACGAACCTTGTGTTCAAACTAGACAGATAGCTGAAGAGAGTGATTTGATTCTAAATCTTGTTAGAATTCAGGCTAATAGATTCAATCGGTTGAAACAACATGTCAATGTTCTTCTTGGTGTAATAAGATACTGCAAATTCAAAGAAAATACTGAAGATCGTTCTTCATCTATGACTCTTGAGGCAAGCCTTAAAAAGGATGCGTTGGAAATAGAACATCGCTTGAGTAAGCTCTCTATTCAAGGATGCTCTAAGCATTCTAATGTACCAACTACTTCTGCTACAACTAAAAATACTCCAGCACCAGAAGTAAATTCGGAGTCCCTTCTAATCAATAAAGAAGGTGTGTTAGTCTCCTCCAGTCAAGGAAATTCCACACCACATGAAAGGAAGAAATCTCCTGACGAGAATGTTAAGACTAAACTTCCTAATCACCTGTATGATCAGAAAGTATGTCACTTTTGCGAAGCAAAATGTTCTGTTAAAAAAAAGGGAAACTCTAGGTTGAATAAAAATTCTCTTGTTCAACTTCAACACACGTTAGACCTAATTCTCAAAGGTGTAACTTACATTCGCATGTCGAAACCTATTGGTTTTCATACTTACCCTGTGCATACCAGGAAGGTCAGTTCAATGAGTTCCTCAAATGCTCGAAAGAAGAACTGAAGTATTAATAAGAATCGTCTAAGGAAAGATCAAGTAATTTCCCTTGATGCGAAAGAAATTCCAGGAGAAAGAATAAAAATTGGCGATATGAGAAATAACCTGATAGAGATAATTCAAGGGTACAAGGAAATTGTCAACAGGTTTCCATCCTCCTCAAGTCAAGACTCTTCTGGTAAGACTTCAAACTATGTCTCGTATGTTGATGACAGTGAGTTTTATGATAATTTCTCGAATCAAAAGGGATCCTTCTCTAAATTGAGAAGGAAAAGAGACTTGATCGTAACACAATTATTTTAATGAGCTTAGAGCTCATACTTGTGCTAATTAATCACAAAGGTTAAAGAACTTACTCATATAAATCCTGTTGAGTAAGATGTGTTAGTTAATCAGGTATACTAATGGAAAAATTGTTTTTGATTAGTTAAGCTATTTTCTTATCGTGCATAGCTAAACTTTTTACTACAGACAATTGTGCCTAAGTATTGTTTGTATTTTGTTTTAAAAGATTCTTTCCTTTTTTTCTTGTGGGGTGTTTTGTATTCCAATGTGTACACGAGTTACCATCTCGAGTCAATAGCTTGAAAACCCTAGAAAATCTTCCTTCTTAAGAAACCTTTAAATACCAAACCTCTGGGTCACGTTTACGTACTCTGGGTTATTCTGTCTTATCAAGAAATGTCTTCCTCTTCACAAGGGTATAGTTTTGCTAAAGGATTTCTTGCTAAAGGTATTGGTTTTGAGTCTAAAGGAAGGAAGAAGAGAACCCTTGTTCAAGATGATCATCCCAATGCCTCATGTTACTATGCTTACTCACATGAGGATATTGAGAATGGGGATATGATCTCTGATGAAGTGGTTCATAACTTTCTTAAATATTACAAGGAAGAAAAACTGCAACTTGATGGTACCTTGAAAAGTCTTGACGTGTTAAGCACTGAGCTGGAAAAGGTTACACCTGACCTTGATCTCATGAAAACACAAATTAAAGATCTTCTCAATGAAGATATCTTTTCTAAAGTTGCAGTAGATGCTGCCGATCACAAGATTCAACGATCTCAAGACTCATGCGGATCCTAAACTGTCTATATGACTTCAGTTTGTGTTCAGTTTTGGCATTGAAGTGTTTTCAGTTTAGTCTGTTTGATTTTGTGTTCCTAGTAAATCTTCTATTTTTCTTGTTTTGTTTAGAAGAATAACTAGAGTTTGGAATAGCCATTATTTTGATTACACATAGCTATGTCCAATGTTTTCATCTTAATATTTTTAGATTTATTGGTTTAAATTCTAAACTTGTTTGGAAGATGATTTTTGCAGTATTAATCTTTATGGTTTTATATATTGCAATATTTTTATGGGATAAGTGTGTTTACGTCCGTGAACTTGATTGTCCCATACTTTCTCAAAAGTAAAGTCGTTCATGAGTTGATATGCAAGTATTGATGAAAGAATGAATGGAATTTTGACAAATACAAAAGTTAAGCCTATTATGTCAATTTTTGATGGAATATAGGTTAAAATCTTTTGTAATTCAAGGATTATGTCTATTGTATGTCATTGTGCAAATGGTGATGGAAACATAGAATGAATCCTTGTGTATTCCGAAGTAATTGATCTTTCCTGATCCATGCATTACTGTGAGGCTCCGTATTGTGTCTTATGTCGAGCATTAGACAACCAAGTTGATTATTGTGATTAGCTTAGTTTTGTTCCGTAAGGTACTTTATGTCGAGCATATTGAACTAAATTAATCATCTTGTATGGTTATTTAGTTATGACTCCGTATGTTTTTCTTATGTTTGAGCGTTTTTGACTGGGTTGATTATTTTCATGATTAACTTAGTCATTGCTCCATAGATTTTCTTATGTGAGTATAATAAACTATTAAATTGATTACTTTTGTGATTAGTTTAATTGTGTATTCCGATTAGATTAATTATGGGTTCTCTTGTGATTAATCTAATTGAGTTTTAAGTCTCCGTAAGTTTACTTGTGTTGAGCATATTCGGTTACTTTTGTAATTGAATATTTTTGGATTCAAATTCATACTTGTATGTGATTTGTTGTCCAAAAAATCCTTCTTTTCTTTTGAAATTAAGGTCGCTCTTGTTGTTCCTTAGGGAATGACATATTATGGGGGAGAGTTATTAATTGAACTTGTGCTTAATTGCCAAATCTTTGTGGGGAGTGCGGATATATTATAGGGGTCATCTTGTATATTCATAAACTCCTTGATGAATGCATTTAGCTTCGGCTTTATGATTGCATATAAATAAGATGATATATACTTACTGTTAGAGCATAGCTCGGTTGAACCCACTAGCGTTGGTATGTCAAGTTAGTTGTCAATTTTAGTTGCCAAAATTCATTCTTGATTTAGCATACTAAAGATAGTTTCAGAGATTAGGTCTAAGAAGTTGAATCGAAGCTATCCTTAAAGGATGAAGATTGAAGACTACAAGAAGACATCAACAAGTACTTCATCAACAAAGGTATGTGATTGATTTCATTTGGATTCTTGTTCAATTCTACCTTTCTAATCTATCGAGATAAATGCTCACTCTATGGACCAATTCATATGACGGTAAATGTACATTTATATATATATATATACTTGAAGTTTATTTGATTCATGACTTTGGTGACAATAACCTTTATCCCTATAGAGGATCTCATGTTATAGTGAATGAACTTGTGAATCCAACGAGCCAAGAATCGCTCAATTCCGAGTTATAACGATGAAGTTATGAGTGATTTATTAAAGTAACAATTATAAGTGTTGTTGTAATTGTTAAAGTGAGTTAGTAGGAAACAATCCATGGACTGTTTGTAACAGTTCGCGGACTTGGGCCCAATTACGTGACTAAAAGGCATTTTTGGTCAAATTGGTGATGTTTCCTTAGGCTTAGTCATATGGGAGAGATATTTAGCTGCTAGATTGGCCATCCACGTCAGATTGAGCAACCTCCTAAGTCCTATGGGATGGCCAATTTAGCAGCGAAAAGCCTAATAATTCGGCGTTTAACGCCGAACCGAGAGGCGTTTTCCTCTTTCTCTCCACCTTTTTCCTTTCTCTCTCCATAATTTTATTTTTTTAAAACAATTATTTATCTCTCTATCTACCTTTTCCTCTCTCTCTCCCCCACTTTTCCCTCTCTCTCTCTACCTTTTCCTCTCTCTCTCCATCTACTCCACGTTTTTTTTTTCACTTTTTCCATCTACACCGAACGGTTCGGCATTATTGTCACTTTTTGAGCGCCGCTCTGTTCGGCGTTTCAATCTCGCCGATAGTGAGACTGCGAGCAAATGCTAGGAGAGAGAAGTAGCCAGATTGAGTGTTAACTTTTTTCTCACACTTTTTTCATGATTTGCAACACTTTTTGGCCAATCTAGCACTCCAAACTCTCCCATAGGACTTAGCCTTATCTAGTCAAGTTAGCTATTACTCCAAACATATTTGATTACCATATTAAAGTGTTTGTGATTCCTTCCTAATTTAATTTGTGATTTATTCACATAAATACAATATTTGCTAATTAATTATTTATTTAATTATTTTGGCAAGAGTTGTAACTTAGGAAAGACTCCCAAAATTAGGAGGGTCTTAAAAAAGGGAAATAGCTTTGCTTAGTTTTTAAGCTATGTTTCACTATAGATATTGAGTTCGTGAGTTTACACGTTTTTCATCCCCTTTTGGAAAATTGGTGTAAGCTCTGCAGGTTGTTTTTCACGTTTTCTGTTCTCCGTGAACAAGAGTGAGATAAAATTCTTTGTATTGGGGATCACAAAGCCAAGTTGTATTAAATCTTCGTGATTGATTATACAACTTGTAATCTATATTTTTCACCTCTTGTCTATTCTAAGGTTTTCTCTTCTGATATGAAACCATTCAAGAGTTGTTGATCATAAACCCTAGGTTTTGATAGATTTCAGTTTCCGATCGTATACCAACACTTGTTAGTCGAAATCGGAGACTAGAAAGAAAACTTCGATTAAGGAATCTCGTAAAAATCCTTTTGAAGTTTTAAACAAGATATCTCTAGATTTATCTAGTTGTTCTTGTTGTAGAATTATTAGGGTTTTCTTAACTTGGAAATTGATCTTTGGAATCACCCAAGTTTACTTATGAAAATCAGGTTCACGGACTTCTTGTGAGTACGCATACTGATTGTAAGTTAAAACCCTAATCTACAAGATTTCCAAAGCCTTGATTTATATCTAAAGGGAAATCAAACTGGTGTTTTGTGCAAACACAATATCGAATCGTATCAATCGTGTTGTTATATTTTCTAAAGAGAACCTTGGGTTCTGCTAGAAGAGTTGTGTGAAGAATTCCTAAAGATAATCGGTGTTCTGCTAGGAGTTCTATAAGAATACAACTGAAGAAGGTATTACATCTAGTCCGAATAGGTAGTAGGAAATTTGTGTAAAAACTTATAATCAATGTGTGTTTATTCTGGACTAGGTCCCCAGGTTTTTCTACATTTGCGGTTTCCTCATTAACAAAATTTCTGGTGTCTGTGTTATTTCTTTTCCGCATTATATTTTATTTATATAATTGAAATAATATAGGTTGTACGTTAATCAATTATAGTTGTTAAATCCGACCTTGTTTGTTGGATAAGACTTGATTGATCTTGAACAATTATTTTTGTTATTTTCACATTGTTAGACCAGTCTGGACTAGCCCTGTTTCAAGTGGATACCGTGTTGAAATATTTCATTAGTGATTGTTTCTTAAAGAGGTTTATACACGGTGGATATTAAATAGGTTATGATTAACACAAAAGCTTGTTTCAAGAAACCTCACTCTAAAATCAGGTTTACAGACTTGATTTTGTTTAACTATTGATTGTGTTGAAGGAGATAAATCACTTTAATATTATTTCTCAATTGAGTTTTTATTCTTGAGATTATATTGAAGTTTGTTCCATACAGATTGCCAAACGAAATATTGGGTGTGGTTGTTAGACCCCCGCCTTTTCCCTTACCTTTAGTCATGAAACATCTCTTACAGAAATTTCACTAGGATTCCGTTCTTGTACCTTTTCCAATTTTATTGACAAAAAGGGGGAGAATTAATATGTAGTTCACACTAAAAATACATATGGTTTTCGGATCATTATGTAAGGGGGAGTGGTTTCCATGTGAGATGGAGTATTGACTAAGGGGGAGTGACATATCACCTAGTATTATTGTTGAAGTTGTGATGCAATTGGACTTTAACGTTGTGTAATGATACTATGACACTGTATAACAATGATTGAGAACTCTTGTTTTCTCGTTGTTATACCTATGGATTTTCAACAACGATGATGCTAAACTTACAACCTTTAGGATCATTGGAGTACTTGGAACTGAGGAAGATTTCGAGTAATGTTGAAGATTAGACATGTGGAATAGGAACTACAAAGTTTATTTATATATTTTTTGTATTCCATATATATTGATATTTTTGTCACTAAAATTGACAAAGGGGGAGATTGTTAGAGAATTGCTCGGTCGAACTTGCATGTGTTGCTATCTCAAGCATGTTTGTCAATGTTAGTAATCAAAACTATAAGTCTTGATTTCTAGTCTACTATAGATAAGGTCTCAGACAAGGATAAAGAGTGTAGTTAAGCTCAAGAACTTCATGGCAATCATCATACAAGACGAAGGACTACTCAAGAAACTGGTGGATCTTCATCGACTAAAAGGTATGTGGAGACTTGAACTTATCTACCACTCAAAAGTCTATTTATCTCTTATCTTGTGACAAAAGTTATTTTTCTATATAGACTTAGATTATACACATTTGGTATTTTGAGCTGAGTTTACCTCGCCTATCTATTTCTCGAAATATGTGTTGGTAAAGCTTTCGCTTTAGCCAAGTTCATATTTACCTAGTGACGAAAGTCATGTTAAGTTTCAATCACTTTGAAAATTGCTCTGACGAAAAATGGTTTGTGAATAACAACTATATAACGTCCTCCGAGAATGTTTCAATGATTGAAATGAGAGTTTAGATAATATAACCAATGGAGGATATAAGCATTATTGTGGAAACACATATGTGTATAAGTCCTTATTCCTTGAACCAAAGTTTGCTAACTTTGTTAATCAAGAGAACCAGAGAAGTGGGTGAGCTTCAGTCCGCGAACCCAGTCCGGGAACTGCCGAAGTTCCTAAACCTGAAAATTTCTGCTGGAGTTTGTGAACTCCATCCGGAATTTAAGTCTGCGAACCCAGACCGCAAACTTGAGTAGGTTATGTCTAAAAACGATGTTTGTGAACTCATCTCTATGAACTAAGGAATGCTATTGCAAACCGTGGCTATATAGTTCATGAACCGATTCGAGTGAATCAAGTCGTTTTTGTTTCAATTATGTATTGTGTAGTACATAAAGATCTAAGCAATTGAACAACTCTCTAACTAGTTCGTTTGAGACATTTGAACTAGTTATGGTGAAGAAGAATATGATTGATATGAAGATAATCATATGGCTAACCATTTGGTTAATTATTGTTGAACCAACTAATGTACAAGTTTGGGTATAGTTTTCACAAGCCTACAAACGTGCATTTCATGTGTGTATAACAAGTTATGTTTTCGATCTAACGGTTGATAAATATTAGCATGAATCTAATCAGGTTTTTATCTAACGGTGAATATTGAATGCTTTGTTACTAAGCTAACGTTGATTTCAAACCTTGATTTGAAAGACTATATAAGGGAAAACTCTAGCAACTAGGAAACCTAATCCCCACACATTCTGTGTGATACTAGTTGTGCTAAGCTAGAGTCGATTCTCCTTTAACTTTTGGTTTCTTCTTCTAAACCAGGTTAACTACTTAAAGACTTCATTGGGATTGTGAAGCCAGATCGATACTACTTTTATCGTAGTTGTGTGATCTGATATTGCTATTTCTATCGTACGAGTACAATTGTAATAATTGGCTTGAGTTTTCTATCTCCGATAGGCAAGATATAAAAATAGTCACAAACATCTTCGTCTCATCGTTTGTGATTCCACAATATCTTTTTTCGCAGCGTCGATTAAGACTATTGTGAGGTGATTGATAAAGCTGAGCTGTTCTTTGGGAATATAAGTCTGGTATTATCAATTGGTTCCTGTTCACCTTGCTTTATCAAAAGATAGAACAAAACTCGTAGGTATATTCATGGGAGACGGATTTATCTATTACCGTAGACTTTTCTATGTGATACAGATTGGTTTATTAAAGTCTTCGACTTTGGGTCGTAGCAACTCTTAGTTATGGGTGAGATCAACTAAGGGAATCAAGTATGTAGTATCCTGCTGGGATCATAGGCGTATGAGCATAACTGTACCTTGGATCAGTGTGATATTGATCGGGGTTTAACTACAGTCCAGACCGAAGTTAGCTTGGAGTAGGCTAGTGTTTGTAGCGGCTTAATATAGTGTATGTTTAATCTGGACTAGGTCCCAGAGTTTTTCTGCATTTGCGGTTTCCTCGTTAACAAAATTCTGGTGTTTATGTTATTTTATTTTCCGCATTATATTATTTATCTTTATAATTGAAATAATACATGTTGTGCGTTGAATATCAATCAATTAGAATATCCAACCTTTGGTTGTTGATTTACATTGCTTGACACTTGGATATTGGTCTTTGGTACCATCCAAGTTATTCCTTGTATTTTATTAAGGACTCCATGATTTCTATTAGCTTGAGTAAATCAAAACAAGAGAGAGATAATAACTCATTGAAATATTTCTATCTAGATTGAGTCTGACTGTCTAGTTGATTCTCTAGAAAGAAACTCGGAGTTTGTCCATACAGATTGCTAATTCGAAATATTGGGTGTGGTTGTTATACCCCCGATTTTTCAGTTACATATTATCTTGGAGACAAAACATGCATCGTAATATACTAGTAGATAGCCTCAAATTGTGTTTACCAAGTCACACCTGAATTTCTTTCCGACCCTATACAAATTTTCTTGTGATACATACAAGGATTATGCATGTTTTGGACCAATTATATAATTCCATGATGTTGCAAATTTTGAATCTTAAATTTGTAGTCAAATTTATTGTATAAATACAAAGACTAATCATAATTTTGGATTCGTTCCTCAAAGAATCATTGCACATAGTTTTTGCGTGGATACACCTTTTATTCCGCTTAATAGAGTTTTCTTTTAGTAAAATTATGTAAATACTATAAGTGCATTGCTAACTCAAAATTATTATAGCTCCACTTTTTACTTGAGTTAACGATTGTGAAAATGTCATATAAATTGCTAAATGCAAAATAATGGAAATTTAGCACCTTAAAAAAAAAATCAAATCGTGACATTCAATTTAATGAGTTATTCGTTTCCAAAATCTATGACGCGTTGATGGTTCGCACATCATGGTATGATGAGAGAACAACTAGCCTTATCTAGGGGTTATTTTTATATGAGTAAGAGTCATATGGCTCAGTTCTAGTGCGCCAGATTTATTATTGGACAAGTTAAGCAGGAACTATATGCCAACACTCAAATCATGTGCCTATAAATAATATTTTTCTATTTTCTTCTTTCTCACACTCCTCTCATTTGTCTCTCTCATCTTTGGAAATTTTTGAAGTTTCTCACCTGAAAAAGAAGAGCATTTCGTTTCAGCAGTAAGAATGTCAACTAACGATACTATAAAAAATAATGTTATATCGATCATCCGCAAGTAATAATTTCTCTACTTTTCCTTTCCTCTTGTTAATACACAGATGCTGAAATTATGCTTCTTCAATTTAGTAATTTTTGATGTAAGACTTTGATTGTTGATTAATCTAGGGTTTCAGAAATGTCTAAACTGGAATAAATTTAGGTTTTCTAAGTATAGATCTGTGAAACTGTATTTACTACTCATTGAGAGTTTTTGAAAACTTAGCAATCAAAATCATAACGATTACTAGTAATGAAACATATTTTTTGTATACATGTTGTTGATTGATGTTAATTGAAACAAGTTTCATCTGAATGTGTAGGGTATTGTGTAAATAAGGTGAAAATCAGCTTCAGACTAGGATCCATTTTTAAAAACTCAATAATCTGTAATTGAAACTTGTTTCATATGTATATGTATTGTTGATTGATGTTAATTGAAACGTGTTTCAACATCGAATTTGTTTTTAAGATTGTGTGCCAATTATCACATGTGAATTTGTTTTTATCATTTTTTACTTGGTTGTGTTTATAAGTTTTAGTTTTATGGATGCCAAATCGTAGGATCGTGAACTTTATGATAATCACACATTATTATGCCAGCAGAGTTTATTAGAAATACCTTATAGAGCTAATCTGTAGTCCGTCATCGATCAACTAATAGTAGCCATAATACCTTGTGGATATCTTGGTTTCTCTCTCTTGACCTAAGCCGTGATGAGTATTTATTCTTTTTGAACATAATATTAATTAGTGTTTACCTCACTATCGTCCAACAAAGAAGAAACATTATGAAATAACCTCTTATAGGAACCTAATGCGTTCAGGAATCTGTAGGGTGCAAGTGTTTTGCTTCACTTAGTTTCCTAGTTGAAGGTTAATTTGATTATCCCTTGTTCTCGATTGATGTATTAAATCATTCATAGTAGATATCAAATAATGAGTTTGTTATTCAAATAGTATGACGATTCCTTTTTATGTGGTTGTGTTGTATTGTTAGTAACACTTTGTATGAAACTTAGATAGTGTAATTACTATTGTTATCTATTTAGGAAGGTGGATTGTGGTGTATAAATGTAACTTAACACATTGAGATTACTTCTTAGATTTTGAAAAAAATAATTCAGATACCAAAGTTGAAACGAAGGATCTAGTTAATACAAGAAAACCGAGTGAACTTTATGAATGTACAAGATATAAATTGATTGATAATTTCTTTTCTTTTTTATTCTTTGGTTGGAAATATTAAACATATTAGGCAAAGGAAACTGGAATATTATGAGAGGAGGGTCTTCCAATCAACAGAGACAAAAAACGGTATCAAACGACCATGATATAGAGAATCATCTGCAAAATACTCGAAGAAGTTCAAGATCATTTGAAAGAAAGTAATAGGGAAGTTTTCCAACCAAAAGTAGTGCATATACATCGGCCCTTATCACCATGGAGAGCATCGACTGTAGCTTATGGAAGCGCTAAAAAGAAGAGCTCAAAATAGTTTGGTCCATATATCTCATATGACCATCAGTAAGTATAAGGTTGATATGAAGGAAGTTTGAAAGATATGAATGTGTTGTTGATTGATGTTAATTAAAACTTGTTCTAGCAACGAATTTGTTTTTAAGATTATGTGATAATTATCACATGTGAATTCGTTTTTATCCTTTTTTTTACCTGGTTGTGTTTATAACTTTTAATTTTATGAATGCCTAATTGCTGGATCGTGAACTTTATGATAATCACACATTAACATGACAATAGAGTTTAGAAATACCTTATAGCGCTAATCCATAGTCCGTCATCGATCAACTAGTGGTAGCCGTAATATCTTGTGGGGGTCTTGGTTTCTCTCTATTGACCTAAGCCGTGATGAGTAGTGATTCTTTTTAGATAATTCTTTAAGTCTCCAAGTCTTGGAATAGATTCTTTCTTTGTAGAATTTGCACATCCAACAACTGAAGTCTGGAAACCCGAAGAACTTCTAATTAGGTTGATGAACTAATTGTAAAACATAATCCAAGATTAGTATCTCAAAATTCTCGATAGCTTTCATGTAATTTGTTATTTGATTCATTAGGCATAAGCTAACATATCAACAACTAGTTATCTGTTTCATTTCATAATTAAGACGTAATGAAGATTAAATTTACATCTTCTTTCCAATATGAAACGAAATTTGCTAGATATGTTGTTATCTCAAAATAAAATAAAATAAAATCAAATCAAATACTCGATATAAGCTTTATATGAGAGCTTTAGTAATCCACATGATATACAACTATCTCACAATAAGCTTCATTGACATCCTTTATTTCGAAAAACATAAAGATATGTATAAAATCAAGATTACTACTCGTAAGAGTATATCTTAACATACAAGACCGAGAGTGTGAACTTCTCACACTGATGTTTAGGTATATGCGTGGATCTACAATAATATCATCCAAAACAAAAAACATTTATGGTTTTGTTGAATTTTAGATATACTATTTCAGAAGGCTTGCTTCATTTTATACTTTGGTTTCTTAATTTTGTAGACTACATGTTTTTGTATTTACACTAATTAAGAGTTACACTAAGAAATATAATGCGGAATAAAAATAACACATACACCATACATTTTGTTAACGAGGAAACCGCAAATGCAGAAAAACCCCGGGACCTAGTCCAGATTCAAACACCACACTGTATTAAGCCGCTAAAAACTCTAGCCTACTACAAGTTAACTTCGGAATGGAATACAGTTAAGCCCTAACCAATCTCACATTAATTAAGGTACAGTCCCGTTCCTTAGTCTCTGAATCCCAGGAGGACTCTGCGTACTTGATTCCCTTAGATGATCTCACCCGTAACTAAGAGTTGTTATAACCCAAAGTGGAAGACTTCGTAAATAAATCTGTCTCCCACAAAAAAGTCTATTCTGATAGATAAATCAAGGTGAACAGGAACCAGCTGATAATCCTGTCTTATATTCCCGAAGAACAACCTAGAAATATAAATCACCTCACAATAACTTAACTATATGGTAGTAAAACAAGTTATTTTGGAATCACAAAGAATGAGATGAAGAGCTTTCTGATTACTTTTTATATCTTACCTATCGGAGATAAATCTCGAGAAAATATTAGAGAAGATAGTACTCAATACGATATAACAAGTAAGATCAGAACACGCAACTACAGAGAAAATAGATGGGTCTCACTTCAGAATCCCAATGAAGTCTTTAAGTCGTTAACCTATAATGGTTTTAGGGGAAAACCTAAATTAAAGGAGAATCGACTCTAGTCGCAACTAGTATCACACATGAGGTGTGGGGATTAGGTTTCCCAGTTGCTAGGGTTCTCCCTTATATAGTCTTCAAATCAGGGTTTGATAACTTTGTAACAAAGCAATCAATATTTACCGTTGGATGAAACCTGATTTAAGATTCAAGCTAATATCTTTCCCCCATTAGATAGTCTTAGATTGTTACACACAAATGAAATATACTTTCATTTAGATATGGGTAACCGTACCTAAACGTGTATATTGAGTTGGCTCAATAACAGTTAACCGAAGTTAGCCATATGAATACTTTTGTGTTAACCATGTTCATCTTGACACTTCTAGATCAAATGATAATCAAGTTAATCATAGAGTTGTTCAATTGTTTATATTCTCATATAAGTATACAAGACACAATTGAAGCAAAATCAGATTGATTCAAAAGAATTAGTTCATGAACATTTTATCCACGGTTTGCAAAGATTGCATTCCTTAATATATAAATGTATTTTTTCATGAGTATGAAAACATACTTATCCGATTTTAGAACTTAACCACATAAATTTGCAAACGGGTACGCAGACTTAAGTTCCGGACTTAATCCTTTCCGACAATTCACAAATGGGTATGAATATTGTCGTTCTGGAATGAACCCAAGTGAATAAGTTTGCAAACGGGTACGAAAACTTAGTTCTCAGACTTTGACAGTTAAAACCGTTAGCATACGGGTATGCATACTTGGTTCCGAGACCTGAATCGCTTTTACAACAATTTGCATACAAGTATGCATACTATGCAATATCCAGGCAATGATTAATTGTTCTAAACTCCCATTTTAATCATTGAAACATTCTTAAAAGACGACAATAGCTGTCTCACACTAACTAATAGCTTATAAGCAATTTTCAAGTGATCGAATGATCAATACAAAACATTCCGAGTCTACATCAAATGATCGTCTCACACAAATCATGTAAGATGTTACCAAGTGATTTTCACATGATCATCTTTTGACTTTCGTCAAGAATAATGATGAACATAGTTAAAGAAAAAATCTTTCCAACACATATTTCGAGAAAGATATAAGCGAGTTAAACTCAGCTCGAAATATCAAATGTGTATAATGAAAAGTCTATATAGCTATATGAATTTGTCTCAATAGAAGATAGAATAAAATAGACTTTTGAGTGATAGATGAGTTCAAATCTCCACATACCTTTTGTTGATGAAGTTCCACAAGCTCCCCTTAATAGTTTGTCGTCTTCTCAATTCTGGACCTTGGAATTTATTGGGACTTTGTGTTGGACGTTAATGACATGATAATGAAGTCTTGATGAGATAAAATTTATGTCGAATGGAATTTTTTAATTAGGGTTTACCTGGCCAAAACCCTAACTTTCTCTCTTTGTGCATCCTTGAGATTCTGAGTTTGTATAGGTGAGTATGTGGGGAAGAGTGAATTTTTGAATGGTCTCGTGAATGGCCTTGATGTTGGTGAAGGTATGTGATAAAATATAGGTACTTACTTTGGAAATTACAGAGTCCATATCCCATGTAAATTCTGAATTCAGGCTTGTACTGTACCTAAACCTTAATTTCTCTTTTCTCCGCGTCTGACTCCTTCAGACACTCTGGAGAGGCTTTACTAGGCTTGTAAGGTGTGCATCTATCATGTGGGGTCGGGACCTTGTGTGATGAGAGATTTTTTAATTCCTTGTACCAATCAGACTCCTCTTTATTAGAGAAAATACATACTTTTGAAACTAAGGGTATTTTCATCAAAACCACTATGAGTTTGATTTTTATTTGGCATGAGCTTCCCTATATATATTCACGTATTTAAAGAGATATTGGCGTGTTTCTGGTTCTGCTTTTGGAAATCATGAACTCGAATTTCCCGTTTTGAGCCAAAATCTCTCTATTTTCTCTGAAATTCTGCCTCTTTCAATTCCGTTTCAATCATGTTCCTCTTTGAACACTTAGAGAACTTACTAATCACGTGTATGAGGCCTTTGGAATGAGCGCTTGGTCAGTCTCTGGATGTATTAGGGCGTCCTTCTTTGAAAATATTCAAAATCTCAGTATAAGGGTATTTTGGTCAAAATCCCTTATGAGCTCGTTTTTGTTGAAGAGTAATGAGCTAAAAGATATTTATAGAAGATTATAGAGTCATCCAAGAGAGTGGGAGAGGCTCGGTCCCCCCTCTTTTAGAATAAATCATTTTTTCATTAAATTCTTGAAATTAGGGTTATTTTCGTCAAAACCTTAATTCTCTTCGACTTTGATCCCTCTACAAAAATTCCGAGAGAATAAATCACGTCCCAGTGTCCTAGGAGAGCATCCTCATGCATGAAAAGGTATTTTCAACGGTTTGGGGAAATTTTAGAAGAAGAAAAGACCTTGGTTTCCTTATTTGAGCCAAATTAGGGTTATTTTCCTCAAAACCCTAATTCTCTTCGACTTTGATCCCTCTGAAAAAATTCAGAGAGAATAAATCACGTCCCACTAGACTAGGATAGCATCCTCATGCATGAAAATGGATTTTCCAAAGTTTGTGGAAATTTTAGAAGAAGAAAATACCTTGGTTTCCTTATTTTAGCCAAATTAGGGCTATTTTCCTCAAAAACCTTATTTTCTTCGACTTTGATCCCTCTGAGAGAATAAGTGACGTTGCATTGGCCTAGAAAACTATTCTCATGCATAGGAAGGTCTTGGACATGGATTGGAGGAATTTTGGAAGGAGAAAAGACCTAAGTTTCCTTATCTGAGCCAAATTGCCTTAATTTCCTCTTTTTGCTCTAATTCCCTTTCCTTTTGCTTGAGAGATCCCCTTTTGAGATAGGATTGTAAAGATAACTATTTTTCACTTTTTTTAGGGGCATGTACTAGTTATGGATATCAGTCCATTCTTCTTTGACAAATCTTATTCGTACTGAGATTCCATTTTTGAGGCGAACTCTTCTGTCTTTTCCTAAAACTCCTTTCTTTGCTTGACTTGAACTCTAGTTGGAAAACCGTGTGTATGGGTCCTACATGAGTGGATAAGAACTTGATCAGCTTTCTTCAATCATATCTGATGCATACTTCTTCGACCATCGAATCAATAGAAGTAGTCATATTTGTCAAGGATTCTCTTCGTTTAGGTGTTCGTCATAAAACTTCAGATTTGAGAATCAAATCCATGCATACTTTTGACTTCAGAAATCTCGTATAAAAATTTCAAGAGTTTTCAAATTTCACTTACTTCGATGTTGGGACCACATATCCTAGCTCATTTGTCCGTTTGAAGCGCCATTTTGGTATGTTATTGGGAAGACATAGAGGAACACATTTGCTTTATAAAGTACCCCGAAATTCCTTATGAATTGTCATCAGTTTTCAAGTATTCACGCTGCAATGTTCATCAATCTGAATTACCTAAGGAATCATTGTTTCAGTTGGATGCTTAAAACGTTCTCTTGCTTTAAGCATAACCCATTGGATTATTATGACTACACTACCCTTCCTTAGCTTGGTTTAGGTTGTGAATTTTGTATTCTTAGGCCAGAGACACGTCCATGGTATTGATTATTCATTTTTACTCTTTGGTTTCCAGAAAACGTATTTTTCTTGATCCCTTGTTAAAGTATGGAGTAAAACAAATCCACGAGTATCTCATGAGATATTAGATGGATTTCTTGATAAGTACAAGACTGAAGGCATGCGGGTATACTTGAAGGGATTAGGATAAGACAAGGCTTGAAGGGATTGTAGGAGCACAAGTTTTTAGGGGGAAAGACCGGTCCTCATGTAAATCAAACCCTAGTCCTGTGTTGTTTCTCCCTTGATTTTAACTTATGTAATTTGAACTTTGCAGCCTTATCTGATCTTCTCTTTGTTTATAGAGTACTTTTCATGTGAGAACGAGTTAGATCTTGGTAGAATGCAGATGAGGCATGCTTCAACAATTTCAAAGGGATTTCAGGAAGAGATTCGGGTGCAGAGACAACTGACCAACATGAGGGTAATTTCACAGAATCATATCTTGACTTCGGATAAGATATTTACCGATGGATTATATCATGAGAATGATAACTACAAATGGTCTTGCTTTTGATGATCTTGTAAACCTGGTAAACTTGGTGACAACCCGTGAGAATCTTTGCTTTCAATATGAGGTGGTTGCGAGTGGCTCAATTCTGCCAGGATCTTCCAGGGTGAGTTAAGTTCAGGTCCTCGGATTTTAGAGAGTTTCTTAATCTAGAATGAAACATGGTAGATGAAGATTTAGAACATGCTAAGCACTCGGCTCGTGATGCAGAGGCTAAAATGAAGCAACTGAACATGAAGCAAGAGATTTTCTCTAGGGGCCTTTGCCAGATGATTTTTTTTCATGATTGATATTTTATCTCTCTGAACCTTTCTCGTTTGCATCTGTTAAAGGAAGAGGACCTTCATGAGTTCGAACTTGATGCAAACCCTAGATTTCTTCGACGGGTATGCGAGTAGGTGAAAACCCTAAGTTAAATTCGTAATAAGTGTTCCTCTTTTGCGTGGCCTTCACTCCAGAAGCTGTATAAACTTTGTTTGACATCAGATTTCAGTGGTTGACCCCAACTATCGAACATAAAAGACCTAACTTTTATTTACTAGAGTAAAATTAGGATTTGGATATTGTTTTTCTGGTGATAACCCCACGTGAAGTTAAACCCGGGAACTTAAATATTTAGCAGCAATCCCTTCAAGTGTTTTGGTGACATCTCTTGGACCGTATTTTGAAACATCATTTCCTTTTAACACGTGGTAGGAGAGACATGGATGGATATTTTTATCAAATGAGAATTTTCAAATTCTCTACCCAGTTGTCCCAGTTTGTCGAGTTATGAAACTAAAGTATGAGCCACGTCCAAGTAGACTGGAAACTGTATACTCCTATTCAAACCGATTGCGAACCCTAGTTTGTGTCCTGCATGCGTTCATTGTTGAAGAATAATTTGAATGATTCATTTACTTGATTTAGTCATATTACACGCATATAATACCCTAAAACATCTTATAGGGACGAAACTATCCAGATTTGAACTCTCATATCTTCAGTCAGGATCCGGGACATAGTTGTAACTGTTGAATACAAAGAAGACGCTGACGAATGAGAATTCGATGATACTGAAGAAAGATATGAGATTTATCGAGTCACAAATGAATCCCTTTCACGATTTTGAATATCGAACTCTAATCTCCTAGTCCCCAAGTAATAACACGTTGTGATGTGGGTTTGAGGAGTTGAATGGTCTCGACGTGTCCCAATATTTACAGACTCTTGCGTTGATTGTTTCTACATATGTTATATGAAAAATGGATGTATGGGCCACCTCCTGTTGTCCATGCAGGTAAGTGACACACGATTCTCCGCTAGTTCCCAGTTTGATATAAGACTAGGGATTACCATTGACTCTGGACGTTTGGAAAATAAAGTAAGACCTTGTAGCATACGAGATTGAGTCTTCAATGCAACCAAGCGATAATCTGAGGGCTGGAGACGTCTATGGAGTGTCATGTCGAGATACTGCCACATGTGTCTTTGTGGATAAGATGAAGTTGTTGTTCCACTTCTACAAGGTGTCTTGACAAGGATTCATGAACTTTTGTAGTAAAATTATCCATTGAGATTTATTCTTCTTTTGGGAGGATGATCAACCGAACTTGAGAGTAGTATATGCCTTCTGGAATAATTAGGGTAATATATACATTTAGGTCCAACTGCGAAGTCGATTTTTGTTTGTTTTATTGATGGAAGAGTTCTCTGGGGAATCTTCTAGGTAATTCTTCATGTGGAGGAGTCGTTTTTTTTTTTTTTTTTTTTTTTTTTTTTTTTTGACATGAGGAAATTATATGTGATCGTCATATATTGTCCTTCGCTCATCACGTCTAAGCTTGACTCATGGAATAACCTATCAATTGGATTTTCTCGAAGGAAGAAACTTTGACCGAGGGAACTGCTAGTGTGTCAAGTAACGGAGTTTTATCTGAATTGTTGGCACTTCAGATTTCTTTTCCCTTGGTAGATTCAGGTGCGAAGATATTTTCCTTCTTGGGTGAACTGAGGTCCCATCGGAAAATGATACTGGATAATTGTTGGTGTAGCCGAGATGGAGGATCATCGAGACTTAGTCATACAATTGCTAGTACTCATATTCTTTATGATGGGACGGGTGTTGAGATAGCATATCGACCGGCGACTTTGAATCTTCAGATAAGTATGAGCTTTGGCCAAGAAATGTCTTGGAAGCTAGTATGATCTTATACTTTGTCGCGTTCTGGTCATGATCTTCTGAAACACGAAAACGACAAGATGCATCTCAGTTGGCGATTTATGACATTATGTGGCTCTGCAAAGCTTTTGTCTAGGTCATGATTTTTTTTGAAAGTACGATTAATGCCTTTCCGAAACTTTGGCTCACTTGTCTTTGACCAGCATATCTTGCAGAGATGTGCTATGAATCAACTGTGTGTCCACATGATGAGCCAACGAGACCAGTGTATCTCGAAAGGATGTTCTAGGAGTCTTTCGAAAGGTCCAGAGTTAGAATAACCAGCATTTCTCGTGGGGATGTCCTAGGAATTATTCGGAAACCTCAGTAAGTCGAGTCAAAGCCTAGAGCAGATATGACCAGTGTATCTCGCGATGATGTATTAGGAACCAGTCCTTGATCTAAAATAGGGTGAGTCGTGAAACAAAGCAGGGTTTGATAACTTGGTAACAAAGCATTCAACTAGTATCACACAGTATGTGTGGGGATTAGGTTTCCCAGTTGCTAGAGTTCTCCCTTATATAGTCTTTCAAATCAGGGTTTACAATCAATGTTAGCTTAGTAACAAAGCATTCAATATTCACTGTTAGATGAAAACCTGATTAGATTCAAGCTAATATTTATCAACCATTAAATCGAAAACATAGCTTGTTATACACACATGAAATGCACGTTTCTAGGTTTGTATAACCATACCCAAACCTGTACATTAGTTGGTTCAATAATAGTTAACCAAATGGTTAGCCATATGATAACTTTCATATCAACCATATTCTTCTTCACCATAACTAGTTCAAATGACTCAAATGAACTAGTTAGAGAGTTTTTCAATTGCAAGGAAATCTCAAGTACTACACAAGACATAATCGAAGCAAAAACGATTTGATTCACTCGAATCGGTTCATGAACTATATAGCCACGGTTTGCAATTGCATTCCTTAGTTTATAAAGATAAGTTCACAAATATCGTTTTTAGATATAACCTACTCAAGTTCGCGGACTTAAGTTCTGGATGAAGTTCACAAACTCCAGCAGAAATTCTCGGGTTGAGAACTTCTGCCAGTTCGAGGACTTAGCTCACGCACTTCTCTGGTTCTCTTGATTAACAAAGTTCGCAAACTTCGGCTCAAGGAATAAGGACTTATACATATATGTGTTTCTACAACAATGCTTATATCCTCCGATGGTTATATAATCTAAACTCTCATTTCAATCATTGAAACATTCTCAGAGGACGTTATATAGTTGTTATTCACAAACCATTTCTCGTCAGAGCAATTTTCAAAGTGATTGAAACTTAACATGACTTTCGTCACTAGGTAAAAATGAACTTGGATAAAGTGAAAGCTTTACCAACACACATTTTGAGAAATAAATAGGCGAGGTAAACTCAGCTCGAAATACCAAATGTGTATAATCTTAGCCCTTTCGACAGACTCCTAGAACATCCTTTTGAGATACACTGGTCTCGTTGACTCATCACGTGGACACAAAGTTGATTCCTAGCACATCTCTGCAAGATATGCTGGTCAAAGACAAGTGAGCCAAAGTCTCGCAGAGGCATTAATCGTACTTTCAAAAAAATTCATGACCTAGACAAAAGCTTTGCAGAGCCACATAAGGTCATAAATCGCCAACTGAGATGCATCTTGTCGTTTTCGTGTTTCGGAGGATCATGACCAGAACGCGACAAAGTATAAGATCATACTAGCTTCCAAGACATTGCTCGGCCAAAGCTCATACTTATCTGAAGATTAAAAGCCGTCGTTCGATATGTTATCTCAACACCCGTCCCATCAGAAAGAATAGGAGTACTAGCAATTGTACGACTAAGTCTCAATGAGCCTCCATCTCGGCTACACCAACAATTATCCAGTTTCATTTTCCGATGGGACCACATTTCACCCAAGAAGGAGAATATCTTCGCACCTAAACCTACAAATGGAATTTTTTTTTGAAGTTCCAACAATTCAGATAAAACTCCGTTACTCGACATAAAGCTACAACCATCTACTGTTACTGAAGTAAAATAAGAGAAGGATCTGAGATCATAGATTCAGGATACACGTTACTCATCCAGGCGCATATTAGCAGTTCCCTCGGTCAAAGACTCTTCCATCGAGAAAATCCAATTGACAAGTTATTTCATGAGTCAAGCTCAGACGCGATGAGCGAAGGACAATATATGACGACCACATACAATTTCCTCGTGTCAAAAAAAAAAAACGACTCCTCCACGTGAAGAATTACCTAGTAGATTCCCCAAAGAACTCTTCCATCAATAAAACAAACAAAAATCGACTGCGCAGTTGGACCTGAATGTATATATTACCCTAATTATTCCAGAAGGAATATACTACTCTCATGTTCGGTTGAGCATCCTCCCAAAAGAAGAATAAATCTCAATGGATAATTTTACTACAAAAGTTCACATGAATCCCTGTCAAGACACCTTGTAGAAATGGAACAACAACTTCTTCTTATCCACAAAGACACATGTGGAAGTATATCGACATGACTCTCCATAGACATCTCCAGCCCACAGATTATCGCTTGGCCTCCTTGAAGACTCAATCTCGTATGCTACAAGGTCTTAATTTATTTTCCAAACGTCCAGAGTCAATGGGAATCCCTAGTCTTATATCAAACTGGGGACTAGTGGAGAATCGTGCGTCACTTACCTGCATAACCAACAGAAGGTGGCCCAGACATCCAGTTTTCATATAACATATGTATAAATAATCAACGCAAGAGTATCAGATTGGGACACATAGAGAATATTCAACTCCTTAAACCCACATCATAACGTGTTATTACTTGGGGACTAGGAGATTAGAGTTCAATATTCATAATCGTGAAAGGGAGTCATTTGTGACTCGATAAATCTCGCATCTCTCTTCAGTATCATAGAATTCTCTTTCTTCAGCGTCTTCTTTGTATTCAGCAGTTATAATTATGTCCCGGATCCTGACTGAAGATGTGAGAGTTCAAATCTGGATAGTTTCGTCCCTATAAGATGTTTTAGGGTATTATATGCGTGCAACATGACTATATCGAGTTAACGAAGCATTCAAATTATTCTTCAACAATGAACGCATGCAGGACACAAACTAGGATTCACAATCGGTTTGAATAGGAGTATACAGTTTCCAATATACTCGTACGCGGGTCATACTTTAGTTTCATAACTTGAGAAACTGGGTAGAGAATTCGAAAATGCGCCATTGATAAAAATATCCATCCATGTCTCTCCTACCACGTGTTAAAAGGAAATGATGTTTCAAAATACGGTCCAAGAGATGTCATCAAAACACTTGAAGGAATTGCTGCTAAATATTTGAGTTCACGGGTTTAACTTCAAGTGGGTTTATCACCAGAAAAACAATCTCCAAATCCTAATTTTACTCTAGTAAATAAAAGTTAGGTCTTTTATGTTCGATAGTTGGGGTTAACCACTGAAATCTGATGTCAAACAAAGTTTATACAGCTTCTGGAGTGAAGGCCACGCAAAGGAGGAACACCTATTACGAATTTAAATTAGGGTTTTCACCTACTTACATACTCGTCGAAGCAATCTAGGGTTTGCATCAAGTTCGAACTCATGAAGGTCCTCTTCCTTTAACAGATGCAAACGAGAAAGGTTCAGAGAGAGAAAATATCAACCATGAAAAAAATCATCCGGCAAAGGCCCCTAGAGAAAATCTCTTGCTTCATTTTGGCCTCTGCATCTCGAGCGAGTGCTTAGCATGTTCCAAATCTTAATCTACTATGATTCATTCCAGATTAAAAATCTCTCTAAAATATGAGGACCTGAACTTAACTCACCCCGACGGCTCCTGACAGAATTGAGCCACTCGCAACCACCTCATATTGAAAGCAAAGATTCTCACGGGTTGTCACCAAGTTTCCCAGGTTTACAATATCATCAAAAGAAAGACCGTTTGGAGTTATCATTCTCATAATATAATCCATTGGTAAATGTCTCATCCAAAGTCAAGATATGGTTCTGTGAATTTACCCTCATGTCGGTCAGTTGTCTCTGCACTTCAAACGGACATATGATCTAGGATATGTGGTCCCAACATCGAAGTAAGCGCAATTTGAAAACTCTTGAAATTTTTATACGAGATTTCTGAAGTCAAAAGTATGCATGGATTTGATTGGCCAAAGAGACTCGGAATCAAGTCATTCTTTTTGTGTTAGAAAGACTATCTCATTTTCTTTATTCCATTTGGGCTCGGGACTCAAATTAGAGTACATATAAACCAGTTTCATTTTCACAACCTAATATTCAGTATTCATGATAGTTTCGCAGATACCCGAGTAACATCTATTCAAATTTCACAACAAACTCTAAACAAATAACAAGAGAAGCATGGCTACATGGAGTTGATGGTGTATTTTACACTGATATGAAACTAAAATGGTTTTACAACAACTGGATGAAACTGGTTTGCAGATTTTACACTCAAATTTCATCCAGATTTTAACCTGGATGAAACTGGTTTCATCTAGTTATTTTACACTGAAATAACAAGAGAAGCATGATTTGCAAATTTTAACTTGGATGAAACTGGTTTAATCTAGTCTTAATCTGCTCATCATAGTCTAAACCTGCAAGTGAGTTAAGACAACAACTCACTTCAACAAATCCATTTCAACCAATTTTTTTCTCCAAATAACCAGATGCAAGCGAGTTTCATCAAACCTACAGTTACATACACATACCCACTGAAATAAAAAATAAAATCATCAATTAAACAAATTAATCAACTAAAATGAAAATAAAACCACCAATTAACCATTCAATTCTGAAACTAAGATAAATTCAGAGTTAGGGATTGAAAAATTACGAGTTCTAGGAGACATTTTGAAACCCTGATTCTTCAAATTGATTTCAAACCCCGATTCTTCACTGAACTAATAGATTGATTGAAACCCTAGAAACCTCTGATGTTGTAGAGTACTATTGATGGTGTTTACAAACGGTTAATGAAACCCAATTTCACGACGGTGTTGACGGTGAATGAAGCCCAATTTCACGACGGTGTTGAAGGTTGATGAAACTAGCAGACGGTGGAGGAAACTAATTTTCTGATGGTTTTCTGATGAATCTGCTATTGTTGATGGTTAGGAGACGGTGGAGGAAATCGATCTGCTTATAGTTGATGATGGTGGTGGAGAAAGAAAAGATCGAGAGCAGAAGAAGAAAGTAATGGAAACGGTGGAGAATTGAGAGATGGAGTCGATATTATCTAGAGAGGAAGAAGAAATATAAGGGTAATTTAGTCTCTCTCCATTAAAAGATTCCTTTGGACATTTGACCAAGGACTAATTCCTACCAATCCATATGGCCCAGAAAACATTCCCTTTTGGCTATATAGCCCATTTTCTGTAATTTTTTTATTTTTAAAAGAATGAGATACTTTGTTGTACTTGCTGCATTTAGTATGGTGTAAAGATAAAAACTAAAAAGATACTGCACGAAACGGATTAAGTTCAGTTACATGCCAAACCATTGCAAGTGGATCTGTACTGCAAGTGTTTGCTAAACTGTCTTCTACAACTAGCTCCTACAGGTTTTGTCGAATGATTACTCAGACAAACACCAGCGCCTGTAGCTCAGTGGATAGAGCGTCTGTTTCCTAAGCAGAAAGTCGTAGGTTCGACCCCTACCTGGCGCGGTATTTTCTTGTAGTCTTTTTTTTGTTGTTGGCTCCAAATTTATAGTTATAGTAGACCCATATTGCAAGACTGTTTCATTCATCGGAAAGAAAAACAATATTTTCTTCATTAATAAAAAGATTATTGAACTCTACAATCCATAAATTCTGAAATTTCAGTTTTTACATACAATTAAAAATAAGCAAATTCTTAACGATTCTTGTTCTTCCTCGGCAGCTCCCAATAATCAATACGCATCAATCAGACGCTTCTACCTAATAAACAGGAAGTTTTTTTTTTTTTTTTTTTTGCTAGGTAATAATAAACAGGAAGCGGCACAAACTGACGGTACATCTCACGAATCAATCCTGACCAAGTGGTGATTTCCGGGGATCCTTTTTGTACTCGAAGAAGTTGAAGATTGTTCCACCACAGTAATGCAGAAGATTGGAAGCAAGAAACTGCTAGTGTAACTTTTAGTCCTTCTTCTGTGACGCCCTTTTCATCAAATACACCATCTACTTCCTCCACCCAATCACGGAACGTATCTGTATTCGAACTATCTCTATGAAATTCTGGAAAATCAAACCTTGTAATAAACCTATAAGGATCATCATAGTACGCACCATCATCGAAATTTAACCACTCATCATCCTCATCCATGCTTAACGATTCATCATACTCATGATCCATGTTTCAACAATCTCTCAGACAGACTTTTGTGCTTCTTCAACTCAGACCCAACCTAGCTCTTAAAACTTTAGATGCAAAGAATATCACTACTGGTGTTTGATATGTATATAGGCGTTGAAGGGTCCTGAATATAGAAGTCGAAGAGGAAATCAAATTAGGAAAGCCTTCCATATAGAAACGCGCTTTGAAATAGAAGTTTAATCTTAGGTTTTCTTTCCATAAAAAGTGCCCGCATTAGGCCACATAATATATGCGTCACATTGCAATTTATTGCTGCTTGTTGGCATGAAGCATCTTCATGTGCAATAAGTGGCATTGCATATTACCCAGGTTCAGGTATTGAGATGGATTTCCCTATTTCCCAACCCTGATTTTCCTATATCCCTCCTAATTCCTATCCTCAATTATCTTAAGTACCACCCATTACAATTGTCATATATCCTAAATACTATCTTTGACTTTTTATTTATACCCAATAATAAAACCACCCTACAGCTAAAAGAGAAAAAAAAAAAACCTAGCTATGACAATCACGTTTCCAGCCACCATTAGTGTTCGCTACAGGAGATTAATCTTATGCTTAATCAGAATAATTCTTTCATCTAGTTATTTTACACTGAAATAACAAGAGAAGCATGATTTGCAAATTTTAACTTGGATGAAACTGGTTTAATCTAGTCTTAATCTGCTCATCATAGTCTAAACCTGCAAGTGAGTTAAGACAACAACTCACTTCAACAAATCCATTTCAACCAAATTTTTTTTCCAAATAACCAGATGCAAGCGAGTTTCATCAAACCTACAGTTACATACACATACCCACTGAAATAAAAAATAAAATCATCAATTAAACAAATTAATCAACTAAAATGAAAATAAAACCACCAATTAACCATTCAATTCTGAAACTAAGATAAATTCAGAGTTAGGGATTGAAAAATTACGAGTTCTAGGAGACATTTTGAAACCCTGATTCTTCAAATTGATTTCAAACCCTGATTCTTCACTGAACTAATAGATTGATTGAAACCCTAGAAACCTCTGATGTTGTAGAGTACTGTTGATGGTGTTTACAAACGGTTAATGAAACCCAATTTCACGACGGTGTTGACGGTGAATGAAACCCAATTTCACGACGGTGTTGAAGGTTGATGAAACTAGCAGACGGTGGAGGAAACTAATTTTCTGATGGTTTTCTGATGAATCTGCTATTGTTGATGGTTAGGAGACGGTGGAGGAAATCGATCCGCTTATAGTTGATGATGGTGGTGGTGGTGGTGGAGAAAGAGAAGATCGAGAGCAGAAGAAGAAAGTAATGGAAACGGTGGAGAATTGAGAGATGGAGTCGATATTATCTAGAGAGGAAGAAGAAAGGTAAGGGTAATTTAGTCTCTCTCCATTAAAAGATTCCTTTGGACATTTGACCAAGGACTAATTCCTACCAATCCATATGGCCCAGAAAACATTCCCTTTTGGCTATATAGCCCATTTTCTGTAATTTTTTTATTTTTAAAAGAATGAGATACTTTGTTGTACTTGCTGCATTTAGTATGGTGTAAAGATAAAAACTAAAAAGATACTGCACGAAACGGATTAAGTTCAGTTACATGCCAAACCATTGCAAGTGGATCTGTACTGCAAGTGTTTGCTAAACTGTCTTCTACAACTAGCTCCTACAGGTTTTGTCGAATGATTACTCAGACAAACACCAGCGCCTGTAGCTCAGTGGATAGAGCGTCTGTTTCCTAAGCAGAAAGTCGTAGGTTCGACCCCTACCTGGCGCGGTATTTTCTTGTAGTCTTTTTTTTGTTGTTGGCTCCAAGTTTATAGTTATAGTAGACCCATATTGCAAGACTGTTTCATTCATCGGAAAGAAAAACAATATTTTCTTCATTAATAAAAAGATTATTGAACTCTACAATCCATAAATTCTGAAATTTCAGTTTTTACATACAATTAAAAATAAGCAAATTCTTAACGATTCTTGTTCTTCCTCGGCAGCTCCCAATAATCAATACGCATCAATCAGACGCTTCTACCTAATAAACAGGAAGTTTTTTTTTTTTTTTTTTTTGCTAGGTAATAATAAACAGGAAGCGGCACAAACTGACGGTACATCTCACGAATCAATCCTGACCAAGTGGTGATTTCCGGGGATCCTTTTTGTACTCGAAGAAGTTGAAGATTGTTCCACCACAAGTAATGCGAAGATTGGAAGCAAGAAACTGCTAGTGTAACTTTTAGTCCTTCTTCTGTGACGCCCTTTTCATCAAATACACCATCTATTTCCTCCACCCAATCACGGAACGTATCTGTATTCGAACTATCTCTATGAAATTCTGGAAAATCAAACCTTGTAATAAACCTATAAGGATCATCATAGTACGCACCATCATCGAAATTTAACCACTCATCCATGCTTAACGATTCATCATACTCATGATCCATGTTTCAACAATCTCTCAGACAGACTTTTGTGCTTCTTCAACTCAGACCCAACCTAGCTCTTAAAACTTTAGATGCAAAGAATATCACTACTGGTGTTTGATATGTATATAGGCGTTGAAGGGTCCTGAATATAGAAGTCGAAGAGGGAAATCAAATTAGGAAAGCCTTCCATATAGAAACGCGCTTTGAAATAGAAGTCGGCTAATCTTAGGTTTCATGCTTTCCATAAACAAGTGCCCGCATTAGGCCACATAATATATGCGTCACATTGCAATTTATTGCTGCTTGTTGGCATGAAGCATCTTCATGTGCATTAAGTCGCATTGCATCCTTATTTAATTTACTCAGGTTCCGGTATAACACATTATGCATTTTATAAATTTTTGAAGGAAAACTAAGATTCATTCGATACATGTGTATATAAATGCAAACTGCAAAGCCACTAATCTTGCATACAATTTCATTCGGGTGATCAAAACCCGAATTATTGATGAAACGTGGGAATAGACTAAACAGTAAAAGAGAGACAGGTAATAGACAATTTCTATACTTCTATACATCAGCTCCATCAAACAGTGACTGTATTTGCAGTTCCGACTTCATTGTGGATATTAGAATGAGTTCTCTGTGTTGGTTGCTCTTGTTCTGGCTGTTGATCTGATCCGGCGGTTGTTCCTTGTTGGGTTTGGCGACGATTAATTGACCAAACAAGCCACCTTCTTCTACATCTCAGGAATTCCACAAATATAGAACTACCACTCATGGCAAGGCCAAACCCCGTGAATGTTGAAAGTAGGATTGACAAAATAGATTGCACATGAAGCTGTCAAATCCAGATTCAAGGAAAGAAAAAGCAAACAACACATGTTACTTTGGTTCGAGGAAATGTCATTTACTTGTAAAGTTTGGACTGGTTATGCCTAAAAATATAGATACATTCAATGGATTTGGCTTGGTTTCGTCACATAGGCAAAAAGCAAATGCCTTCGTGGAAGTAATCGACTTTGAAACTGTTTTATGTTTAAGTCTATTTGTTTGGTAACACCTATCAAAAGGATAAATCCAGTTGGGACCTAAGCAACTAGACGTAATTCTAACTGTACTTCTTCAACCAACGAAGAAAACAACATCTGACTTACCAATGAGTAGAAAATATGAGCAAAGAAAACCACCATCACGAACTGCACCGAAGCGTAGACCCAGATATACTTTCTATCCACTGGATGCAACAGTTGCACAACACAAACAGTTAGCAAATTTAATTTAAACTGCATTGATAAGACTATTAAACTTTTAAGGGGCAGTAAACTGATTTACCCATGGTTGATGATGTCATAGATGCAAGAAGACCCAAAATGCAAGCAAATGGCAGTGATATAGCAATTGCACCAGTTCCCATTTTACCAACCTGCCAAAGAGGAATAGCTAAGAAAAAGTGCTCTAGGGAAGATACTAAAAAACGTAGTACAACCATAAGCTGATGTTAGTCTTACCAAAAGCTGCTCGAGAAAACAAAAGTATCCCAGCATACTGACGATGACAAGAATAGGAACATCCTGCCAAACCCTGATAAGAGTTGTAGTAGAATGGTTTAGTTCGCTATGTCATCAAGATTTGGTTCAAACCAGCAATAAATTGCAGACATATTGAGGAATTTTGAAACTACAAGACGAGTTCAAGAAAAAATAAATTCCTAGTTGCTATAATCGTTATGTCATATTTCACTTGCCTGTATCTTTGAACCACTCTTTGTTGACCTCTGTTTGGATTGCGGATCTGAACACTTTGGATTCGAAGAAGGGTGACAGGAAGGTTCTGAACCTCTTGCTGACATATTTCGCATTTTTTGTTGCCTTTAATACTAAACCATTTTATAGCGCACTCCTGGTGGGCCAGGGCAAGTTCTCCCTTGCAACTGCATTCCATCTTAAGGGTGTCACCTCCTTCGGCAAGTTCGATAAAACATATTCTACACACAGCCTCTTCCTCAGCAATGTCTTCACCTCCATCAGCATCATTGATTTCTGAACCAAGATACTAAGATAAGACATAAGTTGGTAACGGAAAATGCAGTAAATCGAGGACAAAATAGCCAGGAGAAGAATAGACAATCCAGATGATGAATAATATCCAACATTCAAGTAAATCAGCTAACAAGAATCAGTGAATCGCTTAAACACATCTGAGTACACTTTCAGCTATAAATCATTTGTCATGAGCTACATGGAGTTGTTGCTGGGTTTCACATGGTCCTGACTCATGGTGTTACTCGGTGATATTCTGAAGGCTGCTTCTCATTGCTGAGAACCTTAGTAATGCTAAGCGCTAACCCAGAGCCTCAATGGTTTACATGGGGAGTATGGACCAAGCTTTGCAGGTCGACCGAGGCATTTGACTTATGTCAGGTCTATCACACGTTTAGAGAAACCAATCCCTGCAGCAAATTATCTTGCTGAACCTGACACCTACTTTTGATTACTCGGTGGTAATACCCAATCATTTCAAGCGTCTAAACATTCATAGGTATCTCTCCTGCTATAATCAACTTAAGAAGATTGTTCAAAGAAATGCCTTATTTAGGCCCCTATAAAGGGAATTAACAGAAGCCAGAAGGATACCTGTGTGTGGTGTCGGTGGCATGTTTGACGTAGTACAACTGCTTTCTGTCATTCGCGGCGTTGTGGGAATCACACGAAAGACACCACCTAGAGAATCCATTCTCCTTATGGTTCTTGCTTTGTCTGGCACTGAAAGGGAACGAGCCATGTGATGCTGGAACCCATTTTTCTGCAACAAACAATGAAAAAAGTAACTAAAAATCCTGTATCAAAATGCACTACAACTTATTGACCACTTGATCATGCTCAAGGTCTACACAGAACATAAAACCACTCTTACTCACAGTCGAATTTGGCGTGTCCGCAACGCTCACTCCACGCACAGAATTCGGGTTCGAGTGTGCAATCGGCGTAACAGGTAGCGAAGATGTCCTCTTTATCCTCGGTGTAAACAACTTAGTTAGAGACACTGACCTGATGATTGAAGTTTTCTCTTGTGGACCTGCCACCGGAGTTCCTATAGCTAGCATAGAAGCTTTCTCGGTATCCAAAGTTGAATCCTTATGCTTGAAGCTTATCTTTGGTAAGAAATTCTTCATAGATTTACCTCTAGATGAAGGGTAAGGGGAAGAATTATTATTTCTTCTTGAGGAAGGGCTGGGTGATGGAGGAGGTAATCTAGCTCTTGTCGGAGTAGAAATTGGGGTTGGAGGCATGTTGATTCTCACAAATTCCTCAGGCGGTTCATCTATTGTCCTTTCCGGTATCTCTAGGAAGAGATTTGGGCGTCTCCAGTGTGGAGCAGATGGGGCTTCTTCTGTTATCCCACTCGAATTATCATCCTGCGAAATCAATAGAGATATAATCAAAATTTCATGAAAACCCAAATTAGAGAACCCAAATACAGAAACTTTCTTAAATTTTGCCTTTTTTCTTAAATTTTGTTTGGGGGTTTCATTTTTACTTAATGATGCACCCCCTATATTGAATTTTTCCAAAAATTAAGACTTTTGTGATGAAATTCATGTTCAGAAAAACAAGTAAGTACCTTCTGGTTTGTTGCTAGAACAGCAGTTGATGCAGTAGTAGTGCTAGTACTAGAACTTTGATGATGAAGTTGAGACATACTAGATTCCTCTTCACTTTTCATTTTACATCACCAAATTAAAACCAAAACCAGAATCCAAACTCCAAAATCAAGAGTACAATTGTACAAACCTTGACAATTTCTCTATTAAGATCCCTTCAATTAAGATACTTGTAAATTTCTTTGAACTACCTTAACAATGATAGAAACTTGTAACAAAAAAGACCCACTAAGAAAAAGAAAGAAAGAGAGATGTTGTAGTAGAGAGACAAGAGAGGGATGTGTAACTGAAGTTATGTAGTGTAATGGAAGTGATGATGATGAAGTGGGAGGAATGAATAGCAGTTATTGCTGGCACGAAACAGAGTATTACAACTTCACAGAAGAACCCATTTTGTATTTGAGTTAGCCTGTTTGGTAGCTTTTTCTTTTACCAGAATTTATTTTCCTTAGAATTGATGTTTTTGCTGTGATATCAAAAATGAGATGTCGCAGGGTTAGAAAACTGTGTGGCTTCTATTTTAGGGGCGGGAATATTCAAAATCAATTGTGGGTCTTTGCCTGATTTTGTCATGAGCCATAGGTAGGTTGCGACATTTTTTTTTTTTTTTTTTGATCGGCAAAGGTAAAGAATATAAAAGACCTACAAGGTAGGTTGCGACATTAATACGAGAGTAAGATATCTGTGGGTTTGTTGCTTAAATGCTGTGGGGGCAGTAGCTCCGCAGTTCAAGAGAAAGATATCAACAGTTTTGTGATGAGTCAGGAATAATAACCAATCCTAATGCATGCAAGAGAGAAGATTAGTGCAGGTGGGTGGGAGTAGAGAGTCGGTCGTATTAATGATCTGATTTGAGTTCTGCTGACCGGAATCAAGAAAAATAAGACTTGGTTCAGATTACATACGTGTGGCTCTAAAATCTTGTGGGATGTGGTCCTTATGAGACTTGGGAAAGCCTAAAAGCTTAGAATTATAGGCGTGGTCTCACTATGGAGCAGCTCAACTCCAATATCCTAAACCACCCTATGAATCTATCAACATTTATTATATTTTGATCTCATTGAGGTCTGCTCGGAATAGTGATGGCCGAGTATTAAAGGAGGTTGGTCGGCCAGGTCGAGCCAAGATCGAAGGTAAGAGATATAAAAAAAACAGATTGTCAACGCCAAAGGGCAACATAAAAGCACGCACAAGTTAGCAAGGTTATTGCAGGTTTTACCAAATTACAAGGCAGATTTTATTTGCTTAATATATTTGGTTTAAGGGGTATATTTTGTATCATTAAGAGCAGTTCCTATGGGATGAACAAACTCAGAGTTTGTTCATTTTGTTGGATATTTTCAATAACTTAGAAAATAAAACTGTTTTCGTTTTTGGTTTGTCACTATGATGGGGAAGTGTTCTGTGTTGGATAAACACAATGGATGTTAGTTGGAGATGAAGGGACACCTCTAATAGGTGTGATGGTTCATAAAGGACACAACCATTCCCAACAGACACCTTATGTGTCTTTTGGAAGTGAAGAGGCATCTCCAATAGGCATGAATAACCCTATAAGTAGTGAAGGAATTCTCCCATTCTTGAGAATGAATTCAACCTGTTTTCTCTCCATCTAAAGCATCATCGTAAATCTCTCTCATGTGTTCTTGGTTGGGTCAAGGGGTGCAAACCTTGAATCCAATTTTCTGTTGTAGGGCTTTCATTGTATCCTCGAAGGCATTATTTCGCATACTGTTGCAATCGCCAATTTATATTGGGAGGGTAGAAATAATCGTCTAAAAGAAATCACCCGAGCCTTGAAAGCTTTTGAGTACAACAACAATTTCTTTTAGTGTTATCATCCTCTGCTTTATACCCAAAATTTCCAACAGGTTTTAGACGATTAAATTCAGACAAGACAAGAGGAAACGAGAATAAGGGAAGTTGGAAAACAAGCTTCAAATTTATAGTGGAAACCGTGTTCGGGAACATGATGTTGTTTATGGGAATTTGATTCAATCATTGGCGCGCAAACTCTCAAGGGTTGTGGTCAAGGGAAACTTCCATGAAATCAGATAAGTATAATATTTCCAACAATCTTAAAGACTAATACATCCTTAGTATCTCGGTTTCTTAGAAATAGTTACGGCATGTGTGTTATGTGGATGAGCCATTATAATCACAATCTGTGCATATTATCGTCTAGCCTTTGTTAATGCTCTGTTATGTTCGTAAAGCATATCATAAATTTGCAACTATGATTTTTACATCCACATATTCATCTGTGACATGGTTGGTTTTCACAGTAATGCTTAGTCCTCTTGATTGGGGTTAGTAATACCATATATATATATATTATTTTTTTTATGATAGCATGAGATATCTAATAAATGTATTAGAAGTTCGGAATCCTTTAAGGGTGCATAACGGTTGGATGTACGTGGTTTAAATTGATCGCATTCAATTTACCCGCATGTGGCAATTGAATGAGGCTTTGTTTAGAATGTTTGCAAAGGAAAGCCAGATCCATAATGATGGTACCGTGCACAAAGGTATATTGATTTGAGGTTTTAATTTCTATTTAGAAATTATGGGGTACATGTTTGACACAAATGGTATTTCATGATATTGAGTTGCATTTTGGCATTTGAGAATTATCATGAAATAGGGGGAGAATTTATACGAAAATGTCGTATAAAATTTTTCTAGTTGGTGGATTATTTTAAAACCAAAATCGTCATAATTGTTGAGACAACAATGGTATGGCATGAACATAATTCTTGTGATAAGAATTATAGGTTCCAAATTTGGAAATTGGCAGGTCTTAAATGACATCGAAAGGGAAAAATGGAATACCGGTCAATATGTAACATATTGGAAGATTGGGCGGCCGACCAAATATCCAACGATGAGGTGTTACGATATTACCGATGCATAAATTATGAACATTTGCATTACATAATGTAGAATGTTAAATAGACATTGTCTATGTTTTTTGGGTATGAATTTGTAGGGGATTGGGCATGAGTAAAAGAGTTACTCATCAAGGTATTATATTTGTTGAGATAGCAAATATATAAGTTGCCTACAAATTTTCTATGCCTCTAGTGTATGCAAGTCGATAATGACTTCTTGTGAATTAACCGTAAATGTTAATTAGGATCACTAGAGAAGTTACAATTATTTTGTAAAATCAAAGAGGAACATTTTTAGTAATGTTTTTAATTGATTGCATTAGTAGATGCAATTAATGAGAAGAAATGGCTTAAAACCTAACTTGTAGAGATCCTATTTTGGAAGAAGCCATCTCGGGAGGTCTTGATTAATTGTGAATCGGGATATGATCTATAACGTCTTTAACAAGACTTATAATGAAAAGTCAAGACATACAAGTCTTAGACAAGGAACAGTAAGTCAATTACTCAAGAAAGGAGTAATTGAGGTAACCATTGAAACGGAGAAAAGCTTGGTAGACCTACTTATGAAGAGTCTCCCAAAGGAATTAATTTCAATGAAGTATATAGAAATGGGACTAAGGTCTGTGAAGGAAGGTTGATCTCCCATAGCGTAAACCCAACCTATGTTTTGAAAAAGATAAACAAGGTTCAATGTGGTACCAACAAGTTATGGTTTGTAGATTATGGAGCACTAACATAAAACTTCCCATTTCAAGTTAGTGCTGGTTTTTCTGCAAGAAAATAGGATGGATGTAAATCCTTAATGAGTCTGTGATTAGTAAAAGGTGTCTCGCAGAAACACCTTCGAGACTTACCTATATGAGTATGGAAATGTGGGCCGTTTCCTAAGAGAAGAAGACCGTTCTCTAAAGAAGACTCATGAATAAGGATATAAGCACAAGGCCTTTATAGTGCTTGGCTACAGAACACATGTCTTATGGAATCAATATGTGTGGAGACTCCGGCTTTGTCATAAGGGATTCTTGGTTCAAGACTAGTTTCACCATAGAATATCGATAAAGCTTTGAGTTTCTTACACTAAGTGAAGGTTCAAACCCAGAAGGTACCTATCATTTATGTATTGGTTTCAACGATGATGCTTAGTCCCAATTGTACTTGAACTACGTTGGCTTGATCCCACTCGGGCACGAGGCGATCACTTGAGTGATGCAACCACTCCTAGGTTTTATAAGTTTTATTTTATTTTATGTTTTTTGGTTTTTGAAAATAGGGGAGATTGTTGGATATTTTCAATAACTTAGAAAATAAAACTGTTGCGTTTTTGGTTTGTCACTATGATGGGGAAGTGTTCTGTGTTGGATAAACACAATGGATGTTAGTTGGAGATGAAGGGACACCTCTAATAGGTGTGATGGTTCATAAAGGACACAACCATTCCCAATGAGACACCTTATGTGTCTTTTGGAAGTGAAGAGGCATCTCCAATAGGCATGAATAACCCTATAAGTAGTGAAGGAATTCTCCCATTCTTGAGAATGAATTCAACCTCGTTTTCTCTCCATCTAAAGCATCATCGTAAATCTCTCTCATGTGTTCTTGGTTGGGTCAAGGGGTGCAAACCTTGAATCCAATTTCCTGTTGTAGGGCTTTCATTGTATCCTGAAGGCATTATTTCGCATACCTGTTGCAATCGCCAATTTATATCGGGAGGGTAGAAATAATCGTCTAAAAGAAATCACCCGAGCCTTGAAAGCTTTTGAGTACAACAACAATTTCTTTTAGTGTTATCATCCTCTGTTTTATACCCAAAATTTCCAACACATTTTGCTCACACTATGACATGAACAAACATAAAAAATGGATGTTCAAATCATCAAATTTGTTGCTTTGAACATTGAGTCGGAACATCCAGCGCGCGTCTGTGGTAACGACGGGTGATCTTGGTATGAACGCTGGCGTTGGAAGAACCAACGCGCGACCATGCTAGAAACGCCAACGACTTTTGCATTAACGCGCGCGATTCTTGGATTGACGCCAAGTACAATCCCTGATTATTTTACTACTTTTTAACCTTATTTTATCTCACTTTATCCTATCTTATCTCACTTCATCCTATTTTATCTCACTCCATGTTATTGTATCTCACTTAAATATTTTATTTTATTTTTCATCTTTATTCTACAAAATATTTTATATTATAAAGAAATACTAATGGGGTCCTAGGAAACCAAATCTATTCATTTTGACCTGCTTTACCATAGTGGAGAAACCCGTTTGACCATCCACGTGGCTCAACAAAATTTTGAGTTTGTTCATTCCCATAGGAATTGCTCTAAGCAAATTTCATGTTACTAACTAGTCATACTACCCGAATCCAGCCAGTTGGACTCGCCTCACTGCCAGACCCAACACCGCTTAACCCACTATATAACTAATCTATTACAAACCTTTTCGGCGGCGGGGATTGAACCCTTGACTTCCTCCTTACTAGAGTTGATGGGATACCGCTGAGTTATGCTCTTGAACCCTAGTTAGCAATTCGGGATACGGGTAGTAGTTCGGGACGGCATACATATGGGAATTATACTGATTCGGATAGGTTGGATTCGGTCAAAAATCCGTTCAACGGTTCGTTGTTCGGACAGTAGTTCGGAACAACACACGTACATGCATATTCGTCTTATAAATGTGAGTTCGGCACTTAAAATTCGGCTTACATATATGATAAATTGATAAGTATTATGACCTTATTACGAGACTAATTTTATATGAATATTATTTATGAGATGGAAAAAAATATTTTAGTGTGACTATTTAACAAGAAGTAAACATTTTAATCGCATAAATGTATTATAAAACGACTTTATAGACTTTTAAACAAAAATCAACACATAAAACACTGGTTAAACAACTACCAACAGAAAAGTTTAACTGAATTATTGTATTTAAATATAAAGTATATACAAAATCAAATAAAGACCAATCAACAGAACTCTGGTCAGAGAATTACCTATGGTAGTTCTAGTTCGGAAATATCATTCGGATTCGGTCAGTTCGGATATGTTCGCGGATCATTCGTGAGGTCCATATAATCTGCGAACTAGTTTCGGTCTTGGACCCATTCATGTCAATAGATTACCGAACATAGTACACACTTTATATAAAAACGATACACTTTGGATAATGATGCGGCAACTTTTGGCCATGAGATAACCTCGGGATTAGGTCCCTGGATTATTGATTTAAAGAAAAAAGAAAAGAAGAAGAGTTCACTGATAATTTAAACATTTAACTCCGAATAGAAAAACACAAAAACAAGAAACCACAGACTGCTAGACTAGAGAAGCGTTACATGGATTTGAACTTAACAACCGTACAATTATGCAAAAATGGATTCGTGTCAATCACCGCAAGCAGTGAAAGTACTGCCACTGGGTCAATATGGCCTATATCGAATGAAAATAAGAAACCTTTTCCAAAAATCAATCAACAAAATCTCGTGTAGGGTTGGTGAAGTGTAACGCACTTGAGAGCCGAGGCGCATCCAAGATTTAGATCAATAGTGCTGCGCATGAATCGAGATTCACGTGATTTTACAGCCGGGAACCATCCAAGACGGTACAATATCAGCCTAAATAAAACTTATTACCTTCAGTCAAGTGAGGAGTTCCATAATGCGTTTACAGGGAATTCGGTTCCGCCGGTAGATCAAATGTTGACAACATGCGGCATTAAATTGGAGATGTTACGATTCAACAACTTAATAAATACCGAGGGGGGAGAACAGTACTTGCGTGTACTAGAATCAAAATGTGGCCGACCCATATAGCTCATTCACACTAGGAATGCTTCATGTCACTTTCGCTGCTGCAACCCATTGGTGCCAAACAGCCGAAGTGGCTTATCACCTCTCATCTTTACCTTTTGACTTACCAAAAAGTGATCCAGCCATCTAGGAAATGGGTGCTAGTGCAACTAATTACTTGATGACTTGATAATGGTGCTCTAAGCCTCTTCACCATACAAGACTAAGACTTGACCATAAAGAAAACGATAGCAACAGTAATAAGCTAAAAGCAAAGTCAAAGTAATCCTCCTACTTAACCACCACCAGCCAACTCAGGAATCATATTCTAATCATACACTAATTTGTAGCTTAAAAGTTACATGCTAAACTACAAAATCCATGCACAAAGTAAGATCTTTACGCTTTAACTCATATTCCCTCTCTAAATCATTATTAATTTCTCTTCTTAAAATTCCATTAGGTTTTTGTCCTCCCAATTTGAGTTACTAATATTCTAGATTAGGACAGAATGCCAAAAAAAAAATCCTTTTACAAAACCTGAGGTGGGTAATGATGGAACATTTAGAAGTACAGCCCCATTAATCAAAGTTGCACACATAATATTATATGGTGGAAGTTGTAATTAGTGGGAGTTTAAGCATTAGTGCTGTGGTTGGATAATCTTCTTCAAAGCAAGGAATAATTGGGGGCCAGAAGTATTAATTGGGGGCCTGAATAGTTGGTCTCCCAATAGCATTTTGGTGCTACCCCTTATCCTAATTTTTCAAAATGCCTAAACTACCCCAAAAATAATTATTGTTAATTGAGTTGATTATGTTAGATTAGTTGTTAATTTGTTAAGTTAGATTAAATCAGTTTTGGGGTAAAAAGAAAGTTTATAGGATTATTATTTTTTTGTTGGATAGAGAGGAAGAAAGTGAGTTTTGGGGGAAGTTTTGATAATTGTTGCAAATGAAAATCCTTTCGCTCAAAATGAAGGAACCAATACTCAAAATGAAGAACCAAAAGCTCTAAACAATCAGGTAAACTTCATATACTCTTCAAATCGCACAAATCTCGCAGCTCAGTGTGAGAGTCGTTAGGTCGAGTGTATAATAATCGAACGACCCTTATGAGTCGTTAGTGACTTAGCCCACAAATATACGACTCCAATATGCAGGTTATGAAAAATCGTCCACCAAGTTTGAAAACATTGAAGACTTCAATCTGCAATTATGAAAAATCGTTCATCAAATTTGAAAAAGATGACGACTCCATCTTTTAGGTCATATAGAGTCGTTAACTTAAAATATTTAGGACCCAACGATTTTTTTTTTTTTACTCTCTGTAGCCATCTTTTAGATGTTTGGATTCTTCATTTTCTAATGACAAAGATGGAGTCGTTGGTAGACCCAAAGGAATCATTATTTAGGACCCAACGATTCTTCATTTTCTAATGACAAATGGGTCTTCATTTCATCATTGGTAGACCCATTTTCTTGTTTTTGGTAGACCCATCTGTAAAGAAAAGAAAATGAAGAATCCAAACAATGATTAACGACCCTATAAGAAATGTTAACAACCCAAACAATGATTTTAACGATCCTAAGTTCAAATGAAGAAATGTTAACGACCCTAATAAAACATTGACGACCCCAAACAATGATTTTAACGATTTAAGCATATTTCCCCTATTATGTGGACGACTCATTCATTTATTTGAACAGAGTGGTGTCGCAAACTTAATGACGACCCTAATAAAACATTAACGACCCTAGTTTTAACAACTCCACTAATGGTTGACGATTTCTCCAAAGTCCAACATGCAGTTCAAATATCGTTAACCAAAGATGAAAAATCGTTAAACAAAGATGAAAAATCGTTAGACATTCAAACGGGATGATTAACGACTCCCATTCTGAGAAATCAATTTCTACAATTCAAATCCTTATTTTTTTTATTTTTTTTTTAATAAATGGTCGTTAATGGAGGAACTGATAGAGGGAGGGGGAGAGGAGAAGAAGGGTCGGTTGGGATGAATGAAATGGGGAGGTGGGTTTAAGGTTAATAGGATTTTAGGATTAATTTTAGGGAAAAGGTAAAATAGTACTTTCAACTATATTTTAGAAGCCCCCTAAAATTCTGGGTGTGGGTATAAAAAATTCATGGCCCCAATTAGTTCTTCCGGCCCCCAATTAATCCTTGCTTCAAAGGTGTTGTTTTGGTTTTAGATATGTTTGTTTTCTTTGTTTTCTTTCTTGGGCCTACTTTAGTGTGAAATGTTCCCCCAAAAGCCACAGCAAAATGTAACCATGACATCTAACTTCACTAACAAGAGAAAGAAAAAGGTAATTAAACCAACAAATTAGGATTAACAATGACAACACTTTGTAGGAAGATTGGAATGATCAATAATTAAAATATGCATCCATTTCTCATTTCATGAGGACATATAGATGCTCTTGATAGGGATGATTTTTGGAACTTAAAGTAAACGCACATTCATCACCATTTGTGTTTGATTAAGAGTAATTCAAAATTAATGTGAAATATATCGTTTTCTTTGATAGGCGTGTACATCAGTCGGTGTCCAATCTACGCAGAGATATTTGGCACTTGAGTCTTGCGGTGCACTCGTGAGCATAACAACACACTGAACATATATGTTGGAATCGTTTTTATGAAATTAAATTTAATTGGTACATGCTCAAGATGTATTTTAGTGTGTGATGGCACTGATATTTGGCATCTAAACCAATTAAATTAAATTTAAAAAAATTCCAACTGATTGGTTTAGATTTCATATGATAGTCGTCGATCTTTGCATCGATCGGCTATCTATAGACGATTTAGTCGTCTATTGTGTCCCATGCAAAGTATTATTGTCACCACTAGATAATAGCGAAGAACACTAGACATCCACTTAAAGAAAAAAATTGAACCCACCAAGGCAAAAGCTCTTCATCTGTGCTTATCACAATGGACGGCAGTTGCTTATCTCAATCACATTCTTGTTCGTATTAGACTTAACAAAATAGCTCCACCTTTATAAAAGATCTTTTGAATTTTGCGTATACAAATCGGCATCACTTGGCAAAATGGATGGCTATATAGAGTATAGCTTAATAGCATAGACTTTGGTACGTAATGCTAGTAGTCCGAGGTTGAAACTCGTGTACATGAATCATCCATTCAGACTTCAGAGTATATCCCAGAGGAAATTTAAAACGCCATAGAGAGATTCATTTCCCGTGTTTGTCAGAATTTTTTCTCTTCGGCTATTCTCTTTCTGCCTTACAGTGACAAACATGGAGAGTTATTACTAGCTTTGGCCAAGTGCGCTCTTATGAGTCCCGACTCCCGAGAAGGAATTGTCTGACATCAAACAACTTGTTGTCACTTGCTTCATTGTTCCAAAAGACTTCATCATGGGTCTCCTAATGGAAAAGAAACTCTGTTAGCAGGGGCCATGAGCGGAACCACAGTCAAGCGAAGCCAAGCCCAAGAATTACTTTTTTCCACTTCCTGAGGCAAGTTTAGGTTGGACAAGAAAACATGTTTGAAGTTTAGGTTTAGTAGAAATTAACGTCTAATCCGTCTAATCCCTTTTGTAATGGGTTTGGACAGTTTAGTCCTAGCCTCTAAGGCCTAGTACTCACTAATCCAAATTTACACAAACTTACAAACAATTTAGTCCATATTTGAACGAGTTAAATCAAATTTCAGAACTTCTCTCGTAACTTACATTTTCAACTCATTTTAATGATCCAAGTAATGGGTTTGTTATAATTTTGATTTTGATTTTGTTTTGTTAATGATTTAAAAACACCTCATTTCCTTATTACCTTAATTACCCTTTTGATGTTTCAATTTCATAAGAGACAGAGATAAAGGGATTTACAGAGAGGAAATGTAGAGAAAGAAGAACAATATCTAAACTCCATTGAAACGAAACCAAAAATCTCTTAACCTTCTCTTAACCTCTTATCTAAACTAATGGATGAGCATCATCATTTATTGATTCAGTAATGTAAAAGAATACCATGAATGCTAAGCATAAACCAGGTGAAGGTTGACAATATTACGTTCAAAATATTTTCGATCTTCAACTTCAACTTCGACAGAAATCTCATTATATAAATCGTCTTGAAGCTAAGCGTAATGGTCTCAATTTTAAAGGTAATAATCGAATTGACTTCTGTATTTAATATCACTTCCTAAACCTAATTTCAAAAAAAGAACTCGTCAAACTGAGTTCCTTTTGCTCAATCGTTTGGGTTTGTGTTAGGTTATACTTATTCTACACTGAATTCGTTGTCGAATTTTCTTTTTTTATCTTGCTGAATTAGTTAAAGATGTGTAGAATCAAAAATAAGTTAATTATTAGTCGATTTCCCATCACATCTCGCCACAAAAACTATTATCGTAATAATCACCTAAAAGAGCCATTAACTGTACTGGTATAATAAAATCCATTAAGCATCTTTGGTAGAATAAAATCGAGATCAAATTTGACAAGATTTAGTAACTTATTTTATTGTATTGGTCAATTGTGAAATTCAACATTATCCTAAATCTAGTTTTGCAGCGCAATAGGTTTATGTTAGAGCACTGCTCGGTCGAAATCGCAAGCTTTGCTATCTCAATTTTTTTTGTCAAGTTTAGGTGATCAAAATTATAAGTCTTGATTTCTAGTCTACTTATACTTATAGCTATGTCCCAGATTAGGATAGAATGTGTAGTTGAGCTTTAGACTTCACGACGTTCATCGATTGTAGACGAAGATCTACTGAGGAGAGCTTGGAGGAACTTCATCAACAAAAGGTATGTGGAGACTAAAACTTATGATGTAGTTTTACAAGTGGTAAGTATAGGGGTTTGATTCTCGGACTTTTTTAAAGATTCGGTTTTTAGACAAAAAGATGGTGATTTTTATAAAACTTATAAAATAATGGAAATGCTAAAAATGATTCTTGTGTTCAATTAAAAGAGTCTAGGATGTCAAGATTCCATCACTACTACACATACTAAATGATTATAACTATTCCCTATAACATTCTCCCAAAATTACTCAAGACGATTTAGGACAAATAATACGTCTCGGAAAATAAATCTTTTCAAACAATTATTTTTCTCAAATAATTAACAATTTTTTTCACTATAAAATGCTATTCTCTAACATAGAATATATAAATCAATTATCAAGCATCATAGGACACATGAAGAAAATTATTACCGTTACGAATCAAGAATAAGGACCAAGAGAATTATTATAGAAAATAATCAAAACATTATAGCACACATAGTAGGATTTCCTCCCTAATCCTAGATAGAAATTTAGCTACTCATAATTAAAAATACTAACCAATAAACAAAGAAGAAGGAATTTAAGAAGAGCATGTAGAAGGGGTGTGGGAAGAGAGGTGTAGAGATTGTGTGTTCGAGAGGTATCGGCTCTCGACCCCTATTTATATAAGAAGCGCTCAACAATTTCTTCATCATTTCGAGCTCTTCACGTTTACTGTCATGATCACAACCCGTGCTTTTTTCTTCCCTGTCACTTTCTTTTGTCTGCCACACTAGCTCCACTTTCCCCGTCATTGCCGAGCAACAAAGCATTTATAGCATTTCTTTTCTTTAGTTTTTTTATTTGCTTTCGGCGCCACTAATAATCTTCTTTTATTTCTTTCCTTTTGAGCAGCAACCCATGCTTGCTCGAGTGCTTCCCTGCTGGCCATCTCCACTATTCTCGTTCAATGGCTGTCATCATCACGAGCTCTGTTCCCAGCCTGTTCACGTTCTCCATTGCGAGCTCCAACAGCCATCATCATCTTTTCATGTTTCTTTCCAGCAGAAACCATTTCGTCGTCCCAACCAAACACCGGCATTACTGCCATGTTCTTTCTCTGCCAAGCCTCCATGAACGTCATTCTCAGCTTGTTCTCACAACTCCAGCAGCTCGAGCTTTTCTCCATCTTTGCCATCGATCTTCGAGCTCCAAGCTCTATCAACTCTCGTTCTTATTCCCAACAGCATACCATTACCAACAACACACCATGAATTCTCACCATAAAACCAGCGCCATCAGGATTAGTTACCCGTGGTTACTTCCAAGATCAAACATCACCATTTAAAGGCAATTTCAAGCTCCACCCGTGAGTTATATAGCTCATGTTTGATTAAACCAAACTCATTACCATCCCTGTTTACTCAAAACAGGTTGATATCAATCAACTCCATCCATTGAATCTCAACAAATCACGTCCAAAATCTTCCAAAAAATTCACGCAGGTTTGTTTTGATATGTTGAAGACGGTGTCCCCCTAACCAAACCGGGAGTGCGAATAGAAGAAGTCTACTGAGGTTGCCCCTTATCGAACGATAGGATGTCAATAGTATTGGATTTTGAAATGACCATTTTACCCTTTCAACTGTCAGTCCTGGAAGACTGGCAGTTCAGTTTTAACTTCATTCTCGTTTCGGCCATAACTTCTTCATACGGACTCCGAATGACTTCGTTCTTTCGCCGTTGGCTTTCCCGTCTCGTCATATACACAATGAAAACTGGAAATATTGTATTTGAACGAGTTACATTTGGTCTTTCTCCCTTCCACACTCATGGCTAGCCTCTTTTATTGCACAAATCATCTCAAATTCACTTCTTTTTGGATTATTCACCTAATAGCACACAAATAAGAGAAAACACGCGTAACACACAATAATCTGCAAGAAAACCATCAAATACTAGTATGTAATTAACACCAAATATATGTGAAATATGCATTTATCAACTTATCTATCACTCAGAAGTCTATTCTATTTTATCTCCTATTGATACTAGGTCGTATAGCTATATAGACTTTTATATTATACACATTTGATATTTCAAGCCGAGTTTAACCCGCTTATATATTTCTCTAAATATGTGTTGGAAGCTTTTTGATTTATCTACGTTCATCATTATTCTTGAAGAGTTTAGTTGAAAACAATTTATTTGTTGGAAACTACATAATAAGTCAAAAGATGATCATGTTGTTAGACTTTTATATTATAACCAGTATGCAAACAGTTCTACCTGAGTTAGGTCCAGGATAACAGTATGCATACCGGTTTGCAAACTGTTGGACAAGACCAAAGTCCATAACTATAGTTTGCGTACCCGTTTGCAAACTTAGTGGTTAAATTTCTAAAATCGGTTAAGTATGTTTTCATACTCATGAAGAAATACATTTATGAATTAAAGAATGCAATCTTTGCAAACCGTGGCTTAATTTTCATGAATTGATTCTCATGAATCAATCCGATTTTGCTTCAATTGTTTCTTGTATACTTACACTAGTACAACTGTTGCCACGGTAGGAGGGCCGACTGAAGAAACGTCATTTTATTAGTTGCAAAGAAAAATTAGTTAATGCATAAACCAAAATATGGCTACATCAAGTATTATGTATCATTTGTGGTGGTTTGCATAGTAGATATATACATTTAATTTTCTAAAATTGTGCCTAAAATGATAAATACCTCCGATTTTTTCGTAAAAACTCTAAATTTGGTATTGTTGTTTGTACTCGTTGCGTAGATTTTTTTTATAACCTTTCCAACGAGATAAAATTTGTAAAATTCCAAGGAACGGATTTTTAGATATGTTATATTAAATAAAGTTTGCTTTTTCGATTATACCCCTAAAAAATAAGATACATAAGAAGTTATAGTAATTGGACTAAAAGGGAGGGACACTTTTGTCTAGTGAAAAAACGACCACCAAAAGTTTGGTTACACCAAATCCAATCTTTTTGTGTTAATTGATCACTTACAGTTTACAAAAAAGTGGCCATATAAAGGTCCTCTTTCGCTTCGCTCGGTCGGCCCAATGAGATATATACAAATTGAACAACTATATGAGTAACACAATTAGATTCATTTGATTATCTTTCATAATTGATTGATCATCATATTTGATCTGGAAGTGTAAAGATGAACATGGTTAATACAAAAAAGTTCATATGACTAACTTCGGTTAATTTTTATTGAGCCAACTCAATATACATGTTCAGGTACGGTTACCCATATCTAAATGAAGGTATATTTCATTTGTGTGTAACAAGCTAAGACCTTCTAACGGTGGAGAGATATTGCTTTGGTTTTAAGCAAACTTAGCTTGAATCTTAAATCAGGTTTTCATCCAACGGTGAATATTGATTGCTTTGTTTCAAAGTTATCAAACCCTGATTTTAAGACTATTTAAGGGAGAACTCTAGCAACTGGGAAACCTAATCCCCACACCTTTTGTGTGATACTAGTTATGACTAGAGTCTATTCTCATTTAACCTAGCTAGGTTTTTCCTAAAACCATTATAGATTAAACACTTAAAGACTTCATTAGGATTCTGAAGCCAGACCCAACTATTTTCTCTGTACTTGTGTGTTCTGATCTTACTTGTTCTATCATATTATGTATTATGTTCTCTAAGATTTGATCAAGATTTATCTTCGATAGGTAAGATATAAAAAGTAATCACAAAACTCTTCGTCTCATTCTTTGTGATTCCACAATAACTTTACTACCATATAGTTTAGTTATTGTGAGGTGATTGATATTTCTAGGTTGTTCTTCGGGAATATAAGACTAGATTATCAATTGGTTCCTGTTCACCTTGATTTATCAAAGGAAATAATAGAAACTTCGTAGGTATTTTTATGGGAGATACATATATCTATCAGAATAGACTTTTCTGTGGGAGAAAGATTTGTTTATCAAGTCTTTGACTTTGGGTCGTAGCAACTCTTAGTTGTGGGTGAGATCAGCTAAGCGTATCAAGTGTGCAGAGTCATGATGGGATTCAGAGGTGTAAGGAACATGACTGAACCTTAATCAGTGTGAGATTGGTTAGGGCACAACTATATTCCAGTTTGAAGTTAACTTGTAGTAGGCTAGAGTTTGTAGCGGCTTAATATAGTATGGTGTTCAAATCTGGACTAGGTCCCGCGGATTTTCTGTATTTGTGGTTTCCTCGTTAAAAAAACTTCTGGTGTCTGCGTTATTTCTTTTTTGTATTATATTTGTTTATATAATTGAAATATCATAGGTTGTGCGTAGTTCAATCAATTGGTAAATCCAACCTTTGGTTGTTGCTTTAAATTGATTGAGACTTGAACATTTGTCTTTGGTACCGTTCAAGTTGTTTCTCCTATAATCAGGCTCATGGATTCCATCTATTTGATTTGATGATTACTTTGAGAAATAGAGATATAACTCTTGGATATATTTTCCTTGATTAAGTCTTACTGTCCAGTTGATTCTCTTGGAATTATATTGGAGTTAGTCCACACATATTGCTTAACGAAATATTGGGTGAGGTTGTTGTACCCCCACTTTTTCACATGTGAAAATTGCCTTGAAACATCTTACATGATTTGTGAGAGACAATCATTTAATGTCGACTCAGAATGTTTCGTATTGATCATTCGGTCACTTGAAAATTACTTATAAGCTAATAGTTTGTGTGAGACAATTATTGTCGTCTTCTAAGAATGTTTCAATGATTGAAATGTGAGTTTAGAACAATTAATCATTTTCTGGATATAGCACATTATGCATACTAGTATGCAAACTGTTGTAAGAATGATTCAGTTCCGGTAACCAGGTATGCATACTCATATACAAACGGTTTTAACTGTCAAAGTCTGGGAACTAAGTTTGCGTGCACATTTGCAAACTGTTTAACCTGAATTCAATCCGGAACGACAGTATACGTTCTCGTTTGCAAACTGTCAGAAAAGATCAAGTCCAGAACTTAAGTTTGCGTTACCGTTTGCAAACTTATGTGGTTAAGTTCTAAAATCGGTTAAGTATGATTTCATACTAATGAACAAATATATTTATAAATTAAGGAATGCAATATTTGGAAACCGTGGCTAAAATGTTCATGAAATTATTATTTTGAATCAACCCGATTTTGCTTTAATTATGTCTTGTATACTTCTATGAGAATGTAAACAATTGAACAACTCTATTAGTAATACAATTATATTCATTTGATTATCATTTGATCTATAAGTGTTAAGATGAACATGGTTAATACAAAAGTGTTCATATGGCTAACTTCAATTAACCGTTATTAAGCCAACTCAATATACACATTTACGTACGGTTACCCATATCTAAATGAAAGTATATTTTATTTGTGGGTAACAAGCTAAGACCATCTGACGGTAGAGATATATTTCTTTGGTTTTAATCAAACTTAGCTTGAATCTTAAATCAGGTTTTCATCCAACAGTGAATATTGATTGCTTTGTTTGAAAGTTATCAAACCCTGATTTGAAGACTATATAAGGGAGAACTCTAGCAACTGGGAAACCTAATCCCCACACCTTCTGTGTGATACTAGTTGCGACTAGAGTCGATTCTCCTTTAACCTAGGTTTTTCCCAAAACTATTATAGGTTAACGACTTAAAGACTTCATTGGGATTCTGAAGCCAGACCCAACTATTTTCTCTATAGTTGTGTGTTCTGATCTTACTTGTTCTATCGTATTGAGTACTATCTTCTCTAAGATTTTCTCGAGATTTATCTCCGATAGGTAAGATATAAAAAGTAATCACAAAGCTCTTCGTCTCATTCTTTGTGATTCCAGAATAATTTGTTCTACTAACATATAGTTAAGTTATTGTTAGGTGATTGATATTTCTGGGCTGCTCTTCGGGAATATAAGACCGGATAATCAATTGGTTCCTATTCACCTTGATTTATCAAAAGACATAATAAAAACTTCGTAGGTATTTATATGGGAGACATATTTATCTATCAGAATAGACTTTTCTGTGGGAGACAGATTTGTTTATCAAGTCTTCGACTTTGGGTCGTATCAACTCTTAGTTGTGGGTGAGATCAGCTAAGGGAATCAAGTGCGGAGAGTCCTATTGGGATTCAGAGGCGTAAGAAACGCGACTGTACCTTAATCAGTGTGACATTATTTAGGGATCAACTACATTGTAGTATGAAGTCTGTAGCGGCTTAATGTAATGTTGTGTTCAAATCTGAACTAGGTCCAAGGGTTTTTCTGCATTTGTGGTTTCCTCATTAACAAAACTTCTGGTGTATGTGTTATTTCTTTTCCGCATTATATTAGTTTATATAATTGAAATATCACAGGTTGTGCGTAGTTCGATCAATTGGTAAATCCAACCTTTGGTAGTTGATTGAAATTGATTGAGACTTGAACATTGGTCTTTGGTACCGTTCAAGTTGTTTCTTCGAAAATTCAGGCTCATGGATTCCATCTGTTTGATTTGATGATTACTTTGAGAAACATAGTTATAACTCTTGGATATATTTTCCTTGATTGAGACTGACTGTCTAGTTGATTCTCTTGGAATTATATTGGAGTTAGTCCATACAACTTGCCTAACGAAATATTAGGTGTGGTTGTTAGACCCCCAGCCCGTTTTTTTATATATATGATTTGTTAACTTTTCGTAGGTATGTAAATAGCTGTATAATTTGTGTTATCTCTATGATATATATGACATGTTTACGGGCATGGATGTTGCACTTTTGCAGAATTGTACATAGTTGTACACCATTATGCTCTCTAATGGTTTTATGGTATGTTTTTGTGGGTATGTAAAAATGCGGGGGCCTAACAACCACACCCAATATTTTACTTAGCAATCTGTATGGACAAACTCCAATATAATTCCAAGAGAATCAACAAGACAGTCAGATTCAATCAATGGAAATATATCCAAGAGTTGTATCTTTGTTTCACAATGTAATCAGCAAATCAAACATATAAAATCTGTGAGCCTGATTATTATGTGAATCAACTTGAACGGTACCAAAGACCAATGTTCAAGTGTCAATCAATATAATCAACAACCAAAGGTTGAATTCTCTAATTGATTGAACTACGCACAACCTGTGATATTTCTATTATATAACAAAATATAATGCGGAAATGAAATAACACAGACACCAGAAATTTTGTTAACGAGAAAACTGCAAATGTAGAAAAACCCCGGGACCTAGTCCAGATTTGAACACCACACTATATTAAGCCGCTACAGACACTATCCTACTCCAAGTTAACTTCGGACTGGAATGTAGTTAAGCCCTAATCAATCTCACATTGATCAAGGTACATTTGCGCTCCTTACATCTCTGAATACCAGCAGGACTCTACGTACTTGATTCCCTTAGTTGATCTTACCCACAACTAAGAGTTGCTATAACATAAAGTTGAAGACTTGATGAACAAATTTGTCTCACACAGAAAAGCCTATTGTATACATAAATCTGTCTCCCATAGATAAACCTATGAGTTTTGTTCCGTCTTTTGATAAATCAAGGTGAACATGAACCAATTGATATATCGAACTTATATTCCCGAAGAACATACTATAAATATCAATCACCTCACAATAATCTTAATTGTATGGTAGCGAAACAAGATATTTTGGAACCACAAACGATGAGACGAATATGTTTGTGACTACTTTTTATCTCGCCTATCGAAGATTAAGTCTCGAGCAAATCTTAGAGAAGATAGTACTCAATGATGATAGAAAAAACAAGATCAGATTACGCAACTACAGAGAAAATAGTTGGCTCTGGCTTTACAATCCCAATGTAGTATTTAAGTCGTTAACCTACAGGGTTTCGTGAAAAACCCAAGGTTAAAGGAGAATCGACTATAGTCTCAAATAGTATCATACATGAGGTGTGGGGATTAGTTTCCCAGTTGCTATAGTTCTCCTTTATATAGTCTTCAAATTAGGGTTTGCAATCAATGTTACCTTGGTAATAAATCATTCAATATTCACCGTTAGATAAAAACATGATTAGACTCAAGCTAATATCTTTCAACCGTTAGATCGAACTTAGCTTGTTACACACAAATGAAAGTGACTTCATTTAGATATGAGTAACCGTACCTAAAAGTTTACACCTTGTTGGCTCAATAATAGTTAACCAAAGTTAGCCATATGAACACTTTCAGATCAACCTTATTCATCTTAACCATAACTAGTTCAAATGACTCAAATGAAACTAGTTATAGAGTTGTTCAATTGTTTATATTCTCATAGAAGTATACAAGATACGATAAAAGCAAAATTGATTTCAATTCACTCGAATCAAGTCATGAACATTATAGCCACTATTTGCAAAAGATTACATTCCTTATTATATAAATAAATGTATTAGTTCATGAACAAACCGATTTTAGAACATCATACACTTAGGTATGCGTACGGGTATGCGTACCTAAGTAGCCGGACCAAGTTTGGGCTTCACCTGTACGCGAACTGGTACTCATACCTTCCAAACTCAGCAGAAATTACCAGACTTGAACCTTACGCCATTACACATACCGGTTTGCATACCAGGTTCCCAGACTTTCTCAAACCAACCAGTACGCATATTGGTATGCATACCATGGTTCCCGGACATGGATTACATATATGCAAGTATGCATACTATTCTTAAATCCAATTGTTCTAAACTCTCATTTCAATCATTGAAATATTCTTATAAAATAGGGAATAACTATCTCACACAAACTATTAGCTTCAAAGAAATTTTCAAGTGATTGAATGATCAAAACGAAACATTCCGAGTCTATATCTGTTGATGGTGGTTTTTAGTTTAGGGCTAAAAGTCTGTCTAACTGACCCGGTGTCAGAAATAGTGGACCTTGATATTCCATATTCCGCAAGGAGTTTGTATTAAAACTCAAGCTCCTAGATGAATTATTCAATAGTATAGAGCCTAATGAGTATTTAAGATTTTAGTTGCATTATTCACTAATGAAATAGAGCCATTTAAACGTGATCAGTTCCTATGCCACTTCACTTACATATGTATTGAGGAATTCGGTATATTCATATATGAAATTTATCCAGAATAGTATTGGTGCATGTAGCAACAATCCCAAATATTATGTAAATTTTATTAACATCTCGCCGGCATTATTTACTAAGCATGGCTTGCGAGTATTTATTCTATGCTATGCTCCCCAGCTGAACTCTCAATATTGGCATGACATGATGATTGATGTTCACTCGCAGCGGAGTAGCACGAATCTCCCAAAGTGTATGCTTAAAAGACTCATGCAGGCTACACCACTCTCGGATAAGGAGATTTTCATGTCAATGCGCTTTTAATTAAAAGTTAGCACGAACATGCTTAAATTCCTCCAGGAAAACCTAGGATGTCCATGTCAGTTTTAAAGAGCAATCACGGCCACACATTTTGGCCAGTCAATTCAACAATCTTTTCCTCTTCTCAGCGGAACCATGAAATCTCCATGATATCTACTGGAGGGCCCACTACTATCCCAGCCGATCAGAATCCTTTTAGTTTACCACAGCATTACTGATCGCTATCCAGAACCAGGGTGATTGCGTTGTTGAAAGAGACTCTCAAACGATCTAAAACCGATCATAATGGTCTCAAATCCATCACATCCGCCTAACTTAGCTAGCCTAGTTGGACGATCTAGATCTTCCTTCGAATAATCAAAGAGGTGATGGTATGTTCACCGGCGACCTAGCTCCATCCCTGGTCGATCGACTTGCCCATGTCAATCCAGGAGCGTATCAAATCGTTTGCTCAAACTAGGGTGAACACACTATTTCAGAAACCCTAATTTGCGTTGCAGTAGCGTGCTGCTGTCGCAAATCGATCACAAACGTCTATCTTCGCCAGCCAAATTGAATGGCTTATATCTAATTTTAGGCGGCCCAATATATATCAGCATGCTCACCGGCAGCCCGCCTTTGCATCTGACCAATCGGCCTGCTCAAACCAATGTACAGTTCCTTGAATCGATTATTCTAAATAGGATTGGCCACACGGCTTCTAAACCCTAAATTGAATCAACGGCAGTACGCAACTGCTACAAATCATCCCATCCATCCAACTTCACTAGCCTAGTTGGATGGTCTAGATTTATTTTCAGGGGGGCAATGGGGTAACGCTGTAATCACCGGCCATCCCTCTTCCACAGGGAACAATACGCCAAGTTGTAGCTTGCCCATAGGATTCCCAAACAATCGCCCAAAGGTGGTCATTCGCGCTGCTTATATAAAATTTCAATGATCTTACAATAGTCATTTACTGCCGCAAATCGTCTCATCCACTCAACTTGGCTAGCCGATTTAAGCGGTCCAGATCTAACCTGGATCGACCGATAGGATTTTAGAATAGATACCAGTCACCACTCTCCTATAGGGACCGGCCAGGCAGCCTCAGACATACGCGCATAGCTCATGCCAGTTCCTTGAAAATGGCCGGCCACGCTCTTTTTAAGACGTTCAACTCGCAACTAATTTGGACGAGCTCTAAAATAACGATGCTTCCTGCACATCGATTATTTTTAGTAGCTCGTTTAAAAGCGATGCTTCATGTGCATCAATTATTAATGATGCTTTATAAATATTGATTCCACAAAGAATTTTATTATTTGACCTAAAAGCACTATATGCTAATTTAAGCAACGAGTCTCATGACTTGACGCATTCAGCAGTCTACTGTATATATTTTTCATATAAAATACTCGAGAATCAAACATGTCATAAACTGGGGGATGTTCACTGGGTATTGGTCTGGTGGTTTACGGCGTGCGGCGTACTACGCGCCCATTACGAGAAAGTGTCAGGAAAGGACGGACGGTTAACAACAATGAGAGAGAGTAGTGGGTGAAAAGGGCGACCAGTCTTCCCTCATAATGGAAACGTGATGGTTACCACCTTTTGCACAACCCCACTTCTCCACTACTTAACTTCTTCCAATTCCTACGAGATCAGGGTGTGCTCGAACATGCCTTGTATAAATAGGATTTCAACCTATTTCAACACAGAACACGAGTGTGATCAACAAAAGTATCCAGAAAAGGCCGAGAACTGATAGCTTACATTTTGAAAGGCAGTTCCACATTCTGATACAAGTCATAAAATAGACACACCTTCATAATCCAATATTCTGATCTCAAACACCTTATTTGTTTCCCTCCGTAAGATCAACCCTTCTCCTTCACTTTGTGACCGCATTGAATCTGGATAGGCCATTTCTTGGTTTCGGCCAGAGTCTTACAGATTGATCTCTTGAATCTAAAAGTACTCCTGTGCATTATATTTTTTTAGGGTTTGAATTCGCTTCTCATCAACACACCCAAATTTACAGAATCAGTTTTTACCCCAAAACAATTGGCGACCATAGTGGGAGATTAATCCCTTGGTTGCAAAAAAATAATTTCTCAATTTTTTGTTTTCAATTTCCTCAATTTCTCAAGATGGTTGATCTTAGAAATGGTTTAGAAATCCTCAATCTCGGTTTTACTTCTTCCAACACCGACAATACTTCACATGTTATTCATGAATCCGTTATTTCATTCAAAACCCTTATCGAAGCGATGGATTCTCGATATTTAACAACTAATCACGATCTGATAAAAATCCTGAAATGATATTGTCAGGAATCAAGCTCTTATTGTCAAGACGCAGGACGAAGTATTTACTCTTTTGAAAGTCCTCATGGATCAACTATCAAAAGAACCAACACGTATTCATTCTGGAGGAAACGCTATCAATAATTCATATTGGATCAATACTGATGGTAGTAGTCCTTCTTCTAAGATTCATATTCCTGGTGAGGAAGATAAAGTCTATGCTCACGCTGAACGGAGAGGTAACCACCAACTTACCTCGTCTGCTCATGAAAACCAAGAGATGTTTCCTCAAACTCATAATCATGGGATTTATCACGTCCTCATTAGAGTCCTTGCGATGAAAATGTGATTTCATTATATGCATCCTTCTTGGAAAATATCAATTCTCATATTGTATCAGAAGCTGCAAAGAGATACGCTACTTCTTTACTCAGTCAATCCAAACCGTCCCAGAATGAAGAAGCTCGTAAAGATTTTCAGGAAAGCAGGCTTCCTTCCAACATAATATTTGACCTCTAATCAATCACTAGTGAGGGTGGAAAGATGAATCATATGGGGACCAACTATCGACAATCTAAGCGTCTGTCTCCAATTTCACAAAAGTCAAATGAAACCCCACCATTCCCGGATTTTTCCCTTCCAATGGAGAAGATGATTGAACTCATGGAGGTTTGGATACAAGATGGAGTCATCAAGATACCTCGTATCAGATGTCCTCCAACAAAACAATGTTGGAAATACAGGGTAATAGAGGATGAAAACAGAAATTGAAAAGAATGTTATAACACAAGCTTCAAGCCCTTACGATTCTTTTCAGCAATTATTTCGACCCTTTCCTAATAATGGCGAGTACAATTGGTCAATGAAATATTGCCCTCAGGATAGAATGAAGCCCAAACAACGTTGTTGAATTCAAGAGTTGTACTCCCTTGACCCAACCAAGAACACACAGTATTTTGGTTTCTGAAGATGCTTAGAGAGAAAGAAGGTTTTGATATATTATGAAACAAGTTGAGGGAGATGCTATTTATAGAGGGTATTGCATCTGTTGGGAAAAGACATATTTTCACCAACAGGTTTCTCTGAAACGATGAGTCCCTTCATCAACAGACATTAATGGTGTATGTTGGATTTGAACTTTCTGGATATGTTTTGTAACTGTCGTAACAGTTTCATACCCGCAAAAATTCTTCCGGGGGCGTTGTTGAAAATATTCCAACAAACAAGAAATGGAAGATCCCAAGTATTGTCGCTTCCATAGGTTCGTCAACTATCCTACAAGTGACTGCAACAAATTGAAGCATATTTTCCAAGAGAAGATCGATTTAGGGGAACTTCAACTAGGCACTGAAGGAGTATACAAATACCATCTTACTATTAGAAGTTGTTGCATGCTTTCTGGGGACTCCATCTACAAAACTGTATAGTCAACCATATAACATGTGTGTGAATTTCTCTATTTTTTCAAGGCACAACGTCAAGATATCTTTGGCGCTCTAAATTGTGTTGTATAGGGCAAGCGACTACCTTCGATCGATGAAGCTACCCCCAAGATTAAATACCTTTTGGAAGACATGATTGGCATAAACGGCTGGAGACTCTTAGCCACTGCTTATTTTAGAGATGTCGAGTTGGTAAAAGCGCTAATTGAGGCAGGCACTAATCTCAACGTTGTCACTATCCAGACTCTGAAGGTTGCAGGGATTCTAAAGCAAGAAGCTACTCAATGTCCAAACATAGTCAGGGACTACGAAGGGAATTCCAAAAGCGCATACGGCTGCATCACTCTTGAAAATGCAAGATCGTACATCCAGATTCTCCATGCACAAGTAAGTCTTATCGAACAACCTCTTTTACATCCGGCTAATCCTCATCTCATCTAGTACTGGGGACTTGATCAGATCATCAACCCAACTGCGAGTAGGCGATATGAAGAGGAAGCTAGTTACTGTCAATATTTTATCAAATATTTAGAAGAAGTCTCGATCGAGGATAAGAAGTCTGGAGGTCAAGTAGAAAGATTCTTACAAGGTGAATATTGCAAGATCCTTGGTACTGACAAGCTGGAAGGAGTAGCAATACACGCTAGATAGCTCCCGTCAGGTCCTAAAATGTTGTATTCTCATTCCCCTAGTATTTCCATTGTTTTCATACAATGTTTACGATTCCTCCAAAATAAATGCACCAATTTAAATTCGTAGTTAGGATTTCAGTCTATTAACCAAGTGAAACATCATTTCTTTCACAAAACAAAACCTATATTCTTTCAAGAGCGGAAGCCTACCTGTTCAAAACCAAATCAAACCACAAAGGAACGTCCCATCTTTCCAAAACACCTAAAGGGAAAAGTCATGGGAAGGAAATAAAGACATTCAAGAGAAATCATCCGGTAATAGTTCATCTTTATTAGAAAATGCGTTTCATACCTCGAAGAGCAGCCTGGTTCAACTTCACCTCTTGAGATAGCTTCTCAATTTCCGATTCTTTATGATTAATGAGATTCATGGAAGGAAGCCTATCCATTTCATTTCGCGAATTTTGGATTTTGGAAATCCCTTCACATAACCAAGAAACATTAAACCCGAAGTATACACATATGCCTTGATGATACTCTCGATTTTCGATCACTCGTTCAGAAGCAGCATGCCTGATCATACCACACATTTGGTCGTGGAAATGTGTTCATACTTCTTCCATATTCGGGTGTGCAACTCGGCATACTTTGTTGAAACGCTGGACCTTCCAGTTTAAACATGATCTAAAAGAGGATCATCAAATTGAGATCGGGGGCGCAGTCACATCATCAACATCGTCGGTCGCCTCCATACCTGGATTATCTCTCGGTCCTTCCTGCAGCGTCATCCCAAATAATGGAGAGTGCTGCCTTCGTTGCCATTGGATCCTGAATCTGTTCGGTTTTCATCGTCGTCATATGGAAGCGACTAGGTCAAAGTCAAAGAGAACTCCTTTCAATTTTCTATGGAAACGGTGTTTTAGTGAATTCTCCCCAGGACTGCTATCCCAGAATTCTCCTTTTCTTCTACAGATGTATTGAACATATTATCATCCCGGCTACCTGCAGCTAGCGTAAGTCCAACAAAGGCGTTCATCCTCTCGAAGCACTAAAACTACGAAATAAGTTGAGCAAGATTAGTTCAAAATTATCCAGATTATTCATCCAGTCAAATAGAGCAAAACATGTACATGCACATACATCAGAAGAATTAAAAACTATGCCACCTGCCCTCTCCGACAAAACGTATTTCTCTTGGGGACTGCCCCCTCCTTGTCTAAAGGGGATGCCACTCAGGCACCCACCAAACAACTTCAAGTCAAAGCCTCCTACAATCATAAGGATCAACAACGCGGCTACACTCTCCAAGATTAGCCCTGACATGATCATTGCCGAACATATATCTCATCCATCCAACCCAGGAGCACAATGGAGTTTGGAAAATTTTGAAATCCACTAGAGAGGCTGGATACTCATTATTTTGGAGACAAGACCTTATTACACATTCCGGAGAAGATCTATAGTATCACTTCTACACCCTCTGGTCTAAAAAGAAGAACCGTCACGTGATTAAGATGATACGTCTTAACAGTCGTATAGGACACTTCGAAGAAGTAATCATCTATATTTGGCATGGCTTTGCAATCATTAATGCCTCCTGGCTTAGTAGCGGGAATACCTCCAGGTGACATATTATCCAAAAAATAAATAAAAAATTACGCTCCTAGTTACTGTTGGGTGGATACATGTGCAAAGTAGAAAAATAACACCTACCTTGAGTTCTCCTTGCTCGCATTGCTGCTGATCATAATTATTGGAGATTGTTTTATTATCATTGACGCTTGCTCTACCGCTGCTAACAAAGAAATTCATTTACACGAAGCTAAATGTTCAAGTTTAATCAACTATTCGTGGATATTACACTCATGGCTAAAATATGAAGATAAGATGAACTTACATTGTTGGTGATTGGCGTACAGGAAGATGGGGGAGAACCAGGTTGATCTCCAAGGTCTTGAACGGACATGCTCGCTTTCTTTTTCCTACCAGTGATGTTCGATGAGCGGTAATTTGTTAGTATCCCCTGATTGATAGATGCTTCACCAGTACTATTGTCAAGGAAGTTCAAACCAACTGATATCTCTCTGGTAACATCTGTCTACTTCATCTTATTAATCTTATTTTTTGTCTGTCATCATCTAGTGCTTACCCCGCAATAATGTCAATGTTACGTGCTAATTAGGGGACTTAAAGTTGATGGTGGTTTTTAGTTTAGGGCTAAAAGTTTGTCTAACTGATCCGATGTCAGAAATAGTAGACCTTGGTATTCCATATTCTGCACAGAGTTTGAAAAATATATTAAAATATGATGAGTTCCTATGTCGCTCTTCATATTGTATTAAAACTCAAGCTCCCAGATGAATTGTTCACTAGTATATATCCTAATGAGTATTTAAGCTCCTAGTTGCATTATTCACTAATGAAATAGAGACATTTAAAAGTGATGAGTGCCTTGTATTTTTTTGTATGAAGCTAAATTGAATAAACCTGATTGTTGCTTAGAAAATCAGATAGTTCACGTTACGATCAAGTGCGACCCATTTTGTTTTCATAAATAAAGAGGAAGAACACCTCTATCAATTACACAGGTAGGTGGTATCTAACCACAATAGTTTGTGGGATGAACCAAGTTGCATTTGCATTGAAATATTCAAAGCTAAACAGATTTAATAAAAATCCTAAACTCTCTCCCTTCCTAGTGTTTTTGTTGTCATAAAGGTTATAATGGACTGTCGTATTTGTATCTTAGATAATATCTATTCTATTTTTCAAAATACGAGCAAAATTTTTAAAGTTTACAGTTGTATGATTGTTCCCAAAATCTGTACTGAGAGCATATCTATGTTCTCTTGCTTTAATATACGTTCCTCTAAGCAACATCAAAGTAGGTTCTAAATCACTTTGGAAGGTAATTTCATGACCACTCCTCTCTGTTGCCCACCGGATAGTTTCCTCTGCCCCTTTTAGTTCTAGTTCTTCTATTGTACTACAGTTTTTAGTTGTTCCCCTTACTTCAATAGTATATCCCGCAAAATCAACACAAGTTAACCCAATTCTTAAACAAGTTATGGGATTCATCATAGCCAAGGCTATGTTGATTGCGTTACTTGACTAGTTAGGTGTTATGCCATTGTCGTATCTAATTATCTATAGACAATCATCATGCATAGGATTTTAGTATAAAGTCTATACAATTGAGTAATCTGGATTATTTATATTTTTAATAATATTAATCTGGAAAATTCAGACCATTATAAAGCAAAGCCTCCTTTGTTTGTATTAGTAAACCAAGCATTTAGCCAATCATTGAAGTCAATGTTATCTTCTATAACATAATTCATACTAAAGTTCAAGTGCATCCATACCTTTTTTGAGAAGTTGCATTGCATAAATAAATGTGTAAGAGATTTATCTCCCATGTTACAAACAGTACATGTAGTTTTTATATCCGGCGTAATTGCATCCACTCTCATACTATTAGAAAGTATATAGTAAGTTGATTTCCAACCAAGGGTCTTCACAGATAGAGGAATTTTCATCTTCCATATTTGGTTCCACTCTCTATGTTCATTTATTGTTGAGTTAATTTTGTTGTAAAGAGATTTTACCGTAAACTTTCCTTTAGAAATCAGGGTCCATTGAGCCTTATCCCCCACCTCTTGAATATGAATGCTTGAAAAAGCGAGGGGTCTAATAACCACACCCAATATTTCATTCGGCAATCTATATGGACTAACTCCAATATAATTCCAATAGAATCAACTAGACAATCAGACTCAATCAAGGAAATATATCCAAGAGTAATATCTCTGTTTTTCAATATAATCAGCAAATCAAACAGATAGAATCCGTGAGCCTGATTATTATGAGAAATAACTTAACGGTACCAAAGACCAATGTTCAAGTGTCAATCAATTTCAATCAATAACCATAGGTTGGATTTACCAATTGATTGAACTACGCACAACCTGTGATATTTCAATTATATAAACAAATATAACGCGGAAAAGAAATAACACGGACATCAGAAGTTTTGTTAACGAGGAAACCGAAAATGCAGAGAAATCACGGGACCTAGTTCATATTTGAACACCACACTGTATTAAGCCGCTAAAGACACTAGCCTACTACAAGTTAACTTCGGACTAGAATGTAGCTGAGCCCTAACCAAGTCTCACACCGATTAAGGTACAGTCACGTTCCTTACGTCTCAGAATCCCAGTAGGACTCTGCTACACACTTAATTCTATTAGCTGATCTAACCCACAACTAAGAGTTCATACGACCCAAACTCAAAAATTTTATAAACAAATCTATCTCCCATAGAAAAGTCTATTCTGATAGATAAATATGTCTCCCACAGAAATACCTATAAAGTTTTGTTCCGTGTTTTGATAAATTAAGATGAACAGGAACCAATTGATAATCCGGTCTTATATTCCCGAAGAACAGCCTAGAAATATCAATCACCTCACAATAACTTAACTATATGGTAGTAGAATAAGTTATTGTGGAATCACAAAGAATGAGACGAAGAGCATTGTGATTACTTTTTATATCTTACCTATCGGAGATGAATCTCGAGAAAACCTTAGAGAAGATAATACTCATTACGATATAACAAGTAAGATCAGAATACGCAACTACAAAAAAAATAATTGGGTCTGGCTTCAGAATCCCAATGAAGTCTTTAAGTCCTTCACCTATAATGGTTTTAGGAAAAAACCAGGTTAAAGGAGAGTCGATTCTAGTCAAAACTAGTATCACATAGGAGGTATGGGGATTAGGTTTTCCAGTTGGTAGAGTTCTCCCTTATATAGTCTTCAAATAAGGGTTTGATAACTTCAAAACAAATCAATCAATATTCACCGTTAGATGAAATCCTAATTTAAGATTCAAGCTAAGTTTTCTTAAAACCAAAGAAATATCTCTTCACCGTTAGATGGTCTTAGCTTGTTACACACAAATGAAATATACCTTCATTTGGATATGGGTAACCATACCTATACGTGTATATTGAGTTGGCTCAATAACAGTTAACCCAAGTTAGCCATATGAGCACTTTTGTATTAACCACATTCATCTAACACTTCTAGATCAAATGAATCTAATTGTGTTACTCATAGGATTTTTCAATTGTTTATATTCTCATAAAAGTATACAGACATAATTGGAATAAAATCGGATTAATTCAAAAGAATCAGTTCATGAAAATTTTAGCCACGGTTTGCAAAGATTGCATTCCTTAATTTATAAATGTACTTGTTTATGAGTATGAAATCATACTTTGCCGATTTTATAACTTAAACCAACTCAGTTTGCAAACGAGTACGCAAACTAGAGTTCTGGACTTTGGTCATGTCCGATAATTCACAAACGGGTATGCATACCATCGTACCAGACCTAACTCAGGTGAATCCATTCGCGTACTGGTATGCAAACTTGGTTCCCATACTTTGACAGTAAAAATTGTTCGCATACTGGTATGCAAACTTGGTTTACAGACCCGAATCATATTACAACAGTTTGCATACTGGTATGCATACCAGGTTATATTCAAATGAAAAGTGAAAAGTGACTTCATTCATATATGGGTAACCATAACTAAACGTGTACACCTTGTTGGCCATATGAACACTCTCATATCAACCTTGTTCATCTTAATCACAACTACTTCAAATGACTCAAATGAAACTGTTAGAGCACTGCTCGGTCGAACTCGCAAGCGTTGCTATCTCAAGCTTGTTTGTCAATGTTAATGATCAAAACTATAAGTCTTGATTTGTAGTCTACTTATAGTGATGTCTCGGACTAGGATAGATTGTATAGTTGAGCATTAGACTTCAAGGCGTTCATCAATTGAAGACGAAAAACTACTAAGGCGAGCTTGTGGAACTTCATCAATAATAAAAGGTATGTGAAGACTAAAAATCATCTATCACTTAGAAAGTCTATTTCTACTCTATATCCTATATTGATACATAAGTCGTATTACTATATGGTTTTCGATTATACATATTTGAGATTTCGATCTGAGTTTAACTCGCTTACATATTTCTCGATATATGTGTTGGTAAGCTTTTTCTTCAACCAAGTTCATCTTATATTCTTGACGAAATTCAAAAGATAATCATGTGAAAATTGTCGAGTAACATATTACATGGTTTGTGTGATACAATCATTTGGTGTAGACTTGGAATGTTTCGTTATGATTATTTCAATAACTTGAAAATTGCTTTGATGTTAATAGTGTGTGAAAACGGCTATTGTCATCCTCTAAGAAAGTTTCAATGATTGAAATAAGAGTTTAGAAAACTAAACCAACATTGGATTATAAACATGTTGTGCACTCTTGCATATATGTGATCCAAGTCCGGGAACCATAGTATGCATACACGTATGCGTACATGTTGGTTTGAGAAGTCCATGAGCCTAAGTGCGCGTACCCGTACTCATACTGGCGTAGGTTTGTGATCGGAATTTACTGATGGGTTTGGAGGTATGCGTACCCATTCGCATACTGGCGAAAACCAAACTTGGTCCGGCTATTCAAGTATGCGTACCCGTTTGCATACTTGAATGGTTAAAAATCTAAAATCGGTTGTAACATGAACAAATACATTTATATAATATATAAGGAATGCATTCTTTGCAAACCGTGGCTATAATGTTCATGAATTGATTCGAGTGAATCAAACATATTTTGCTTAAATTGTGTTCTTGTATACTTCTATGAGAATATAGCAATTGAACAACTCTTTAACTAGTATCATTTGAGTCATTTGAACTAGTTATGGTTAAGATGAATAAGGTTGATATTAGAGTTTTCATATATCTAACCTCGGTTAACTACTGTTGAGCCAACATGGTGTACACGTTTAGGTACGGTTACATAAACCTAAATGAGGGTACATTTCATTTGTGTATAACAAGCTAAGTTCGATCTAGCATGTGAAAGATATTAGCTTGTATCTGATCAGGTTTTCATCTAATGGTGAATATAGAATGCTTTGTTACCAAGGTAACTTAGATTGCAAACCCTGATTTGAAAACTATATAAAGGAGAACTCTAGCAACTGGGAAACCTAATCCCCACACCTCTTGTGTGATACTAGTTGTGACTACAGTCAATTCTCCTTTAACCTTAGGTTTTTCACGAAACCCTATAGGTTAACGACTTAAAGACTTAAAAGTAGTCACAAACATCTTCGTCTCATCGTTTGTGTTTCCACAATATCTTATTTCGCTACCATACGATTAATTTTATTGTGAGGTGATTGATAATACTAGGATAATCTTCGGGAATATAAGTCCGGTTTATCATTTGGTTCCTGTGCACCTTAATTTATCAAAAGACAGAACAAAATTCGTAGGTATTTCTGTGGGAAACGGATTTATCTATTCTAATATACTTTTTTGTGTGAGACAGATTTGTTTATCAAGTCTTCGACTTGGGGTCATAGCAACTCTTAGTTGTGGGTGAGATCAGCTAAGGAATCAAGTGCGTAGAATCCTGCTGGGGTTCAGAGACGTAAGAGCACAACTGTACCTTGTTCAGTGTAAGATTGATTAGGGCTCAACTATATTCCAGTCCGAAGTTAATTGGTAGTAGGCTAGTGTTTGTAGCGGCTTAATACAGTGTGGTGTTCAAAGATGGACTAGATCCCGGGGGTTTTCTGCATTTGCAGTTTTCCTCGTTAACAAAATTCTGGTGTTTGTGTTATTTCTTTTCCGCATTATATTTTGTTATAAAATAGAAATATCACAGGTTGTGCGTTGTATCGATCAATTGGTAAATCCAACCTTTGGTTGTTGATTGAAATTGATTGATCCTTGAACATTGGTCTTTGGTACCGTTCAAGTTATTCCTCTTATATTCAATCGCGCTCGCAAATTACTATTTGATGATTACATATTGAATTAATAAATAGAGATATAAAACTCTTTGATATACTTTTCTCTAGACTGAGTCTGACTGTGTAGTTGATTCTCTTCAAGTAAATTGGAGTTTGTCTATTTGGATTGCCGACCGAAATATTGAGTGTGTTTGTAGCAATCTGATCTATGTGGACCTAAGAAGTATCTCACAAATTGACGCGCATAGAGATGTCTTCCAAATATTCTGATTATTCCAATGGAACTCACCAGATCGTTAAAAAAATCTGCTGAAATCATTGATTCTCAAGTTTCTAAAATCAAGACTCTTGAAGAAAAGAATGTGTTAGAGCATTGCTCGGTCGAACTCGCACACGTTGCTATCTCAAGCATGTTTGTCAATGTTAGTGATCAAAACTATAAGTCTTGATTTCTAGTCTACTATAGCTAAGGTCTCGTACTAGGATATAAAGTGTAGTTGATCTCCAGTATTCCATGGCAATCATCATACAAGACGAAGGACTACTCAAGGAACTGGTGGATCTTCATCGACTAAAAGGTATGTGGAGACTTGAACTTATCTATCACTCAAAAGTCTATCAAATATATCTCCTATCTTGAGACAAAAGTCGTATTACTATATAGACTAAGATTATACACATTTGGTATTTCGAGCCGAGTATATTTCGCCTATCTATTTCTCGAAATATGTGTTGGTAAATATTTCTCTTTAGCCAAGTTCATCTTTACCTAGTGATGAAAGTCATGTTAAGTTTCAATCAGTTTGAAAATTGCTCTAACGAAAAATGGTTTGTGAATAACAACTATATAACATCCTCTGAGAATGTTTTAATGATTGAAATGAGAGTTTATCCAATATAACCAATGGAGGATATAAGCATTGTTGTGGAAACTGAAAAAGAGGGGGTCTAACAACCAAACTCAATATTTCGATTATCAATCTGTATGGACAACTTCGAGTTACTTTCTAGAGAATCAATTAGACTCAATCAATAGAAAATATCTCAAGGAGTTATTATCTCAATCTCTCAATTTTATTTACTCAAGCAAATACAATATGCGAGTCTTAATCAAAGAGAGATAACTTGGATGGTACCAAAGACCAATATCCAAGTGTCGATAAATTTAAATCAACAACCAATAAGGCCAGATATTCTAATTGATTGAACAACGCACAACCTGTGTTATTTCAATTATATAACAAAATATAATGTGGAAAAGAAATAACACAGACACCAGAATTTTGTTAACGAGGAAACCGCAAATACAGAAAAACCCCGGGACCTAGTCCAGATTAAACATACATTGTATTAAGCCGCTACAGACACTAGCCTACTCAAAATTAACTTCGGTCTGGACTGTAGTTTAACCCAAATCAATCTCACACTGATCCAAGGTACAGTTATTCTCCTAATCCTATGATCCCAGCAGGATACTGCGCACTTGATTCCCTTAGTTGATCTCACCCGCAACCAAGAGTTGCTACGACCCAAAGTCGAAGACTTTAATAAACAAATCTGTCTCACACATAAAAGTCTACAAGATAGATAAATTCGTCTCCCACGAATAAACCTATGAGTTTTGTTCCATCTTTTGATAAATCAAGGTGAACAGGAACCAATCAATAAAACCAGACTTATATTCCCGAAGAACAACTCAGTTTTATCAATCACCTCACAATAGTCTTAATCGATGCAGCGAAAAAAGATATTGTGGAATCACAAACGATGAGACGAAGATGTTTGTGATTACTTTTATATCTTGCCTATCGGAGAAATTAATCTCAAGCCAATTATTACAATTATACTCGTACGATAGAAACAACAAGATAAGATCACACAACTACGATAAAAGTAGTATCGGTCTGGCTTCACAATCCCAATGAAGTCTTTAAGTCGTTAACCTGGTTTTAGAAGAAGAAAACCAAAGGTTAAAGGAGAATCGACTCTAGCTTAGCAAAATAGTATCACACATAATGTGTGGGGATTAGGTTTCCCAGTTGCTAGAGTTCTCCCTTATATAGTCTTTCAAATCAAGGTTTGCAATCAATGTTAGCTTAGTAACAAAGCATTCAATATTCACCGTTAGATGAAAACCTGATTAGATACAAGCTAATATTTATCAACCTTTAGATCGAAAACTTAGCTTGCCATACACACATGTACTTGACAATTTTGGGTTTGTGTAACCGTACCCAAACGTGTACAACTAGTTGGTTCAAAATAGTCAACCAAATGGTTAGCCAAATGATAACTTTCATATCAACCATATTCTTCTACACCATAACTAGTCCAAATTACTCAAATGAATTAGTTAGAGAGTTGTTTAATTGCTATGAGATCATATGTACTATATAAGACACAATTGAAGCAAAAATGATGTGATTCACTCGAATCGATTCATGAACTATAAAGCCACGATTTGCAATAACATTCCTTAGTTTTTTAAGATAAGTTCACAAATATCGTTTTTAGACATAACCTAATCAAGTTCGCAGACTAAGTTCACGGAATTAAGTTAACCGGTTGGAGTTCACAAACTCCAGCAGAAATTCTCGGGCTCGAGAACTTCCGTCAGTTCGCGGACTGAAACCGAGCTACAACTCCAGCAGAAATTCTCGGGTCGAGAACTACGCCAGTTTGCGGACTGAGTTTACGGCTCACGCTACGGTTTTCACTTGATCAACAAAGTTCGCAAACTTCGGTTCAAGCGATAAGGACTTATACATATATGTGTTACCACAACAATGCTTATATCCTCCAATGGTTATATTGTCTAAACTCTCATTTCAATCATTGAAACATTCTTAGAGGGCGATATATTGTTTTTATTCATAAACTATTTTTCATCAGAGCCATTTCCAAAATGATTGAAATATAACATGACTTTCGTCACTAGGTAAAGATGAACTTGGATAAAGCGAAAGCTTTACCAACACATATTTCGAGAAATAGATAAGTGAGATATACTCAGCTTGAAATACTCATATGTGTATGTTCTTAGTCTATATAGTAATACGACTTTTGTCTCAAGATAAGAGATAGAATAGATAGACTTTTGAGTGATAGATAAGTTCAAGTCTCCACATACCTTTTAGTCGATGAAGATCCACTGGTTCCTTGAGTAGTCCTTCGTATTATATGATGATCGCCATGGAGTTCTTGAGCTCAACTACACTTTCTATCCTAGTCCGAGACCTTAGCTATAGTAGACTAAAAATCAAAGACTTTATAGTTTTGATCACTAACATTGACAAACATGCTTGAGATAGCAACGCATGCGAGGTCGACCTAGCAGTGCTCTAATAATCCCCCCCTTTGTCAATTTTAGTGGCAAAACTATTAATACATATGAAATACAAAATTTTTATAAATAAACTTTGTAGATCATATTCCACATGTCGTCTAATTTTCAACAATAATCGAAATCTTCATCACTTCCAAGTAATCCAATGATCCCAAAGGTTGTAAGTTTAGTATCATCGTTGTTGAAAATCTGTAGCTATAACAATGAGAAAAGAAATGGTACTCAATCATTTTTATACAACGTCATAGTATTATTACACAGCGTCAAAGTCCAATTGCATCACAACTTTAACAACAATACTATGGTGATACTTCACTCCCTCTTAGTCAATACTCCATCTCACATGGAAACCACTCCCCCTTACATAATGATCCTAAAATCATATTTATTTGTAGTGTGAACTACATATTAATTCTCCCCCTTTTTGTCAATAAAATTGGCAAAGGTACAAGAACGATATCTTAATGAAATTTCCGTACGAGACATTTCTCTACCAAAGGTAAATGTATGTTTAGATGCAATCATAAAGCCGAAGCTAAATGCATTCATCAAGGAGTTTATAAAGATACAAGATAACCCCTCTAATATTCCACAGCCGCACTCCCCACAAAGATTTGGCAATTAAGCGCAAGTTCAAAAGAACTCTCCCCCATAAAATGTCATTCCCAAGGGAATAACAAGAGCGACCTTATTTTCAAAAGAAAAGAAGGATTTTAAACAGAAAATACACTACAGAAAAATAACCTATGTGAAACACAAAAATGGCGTAAACCTACTAGAGTTCCAACTCGATTTCCCAAATGAGTCGAGATAAGCACAAGGGCAAGATTTACAGAAATGCTAATGAACTGAAACAACACCTGAAAATACGGGGGTCTAACAACCTCACCCAATATTTCGATTAGCAATCTGTATGGACAACTCCGAGTTGTTTTCTAGAGAATCAAGACTCAACCAATAGAAAATACTCAAGGAGTTATTATCTCAATCTCTCGATTTGATTTACTCAAGCAATTAAGATTCGCGAGCTTAATAAAAGAGAGATAACTTGGATGGTACCAAAAACCAATATCCAAGCGTCAATCGATTTAAATCAACAACCAATAAGGTCGGATATTCTAATCGATTGAATAACGCACAACCTGTATTATTTCAATTATATAAAAATATAATGCGGAAAAGAAATAACACAGACACCATAATTTTGTTAACGAGGAAACCGCAAATGCAGAAAAACCCCGTGACCTAGTCCAGATTAAACATACATTGTATTAAGCCGCAACAAACACTAGCCTACTCCAAATTAAATTCGGTCTAGACTGTAGTTGAACCCCAACCAATCTCATACTGATGCAAGGTACATTTATGCTCTTACGCCTCTGATAGGTGTCTAAAACATCTAATTTTATATCTAGTATTTATGCTTTCTTTGCGAGTTTTCATGTAAATTATGTATCTTATGTGTAAGTTTGAGTTTTATAGGTGTTTTGGAGTCATGTGATGAGAGACAATAAAAATCAAAGCTTAATTCTATATTTGGCGAGCTTAAGAATTTTTAATTACTCGAAGCGCAACAAGGAAACAGAGAAGTAGCTGCACACAACTTGGGAAACCAATTGTGTTCTAAAGAGGAGCACCAGGGATTTACTGGCCAGGGAAGATCAATAAGCATTCAGTGAATTTCAGCTGAAGGCTACTAAATACAGGCAGAAGTTCTTTAAGGGCCACCATATCTCTATAACTACACAACTGGGTCGAATGGTTGCTAGTCTCACCAGTTCAATCCAAGTTCTCTTCACTGCAGTCGTGATTCAACACCGACAAGCCATGGTTCAAGGCTTATCTGCCAAGGGTTCGGAGAGGAGAGGATATTGACTACAAGAAGGAAATGAGCAAATGATCGGGTTCATATTTTTAGGCTACCTGTTCTCTTACGGGAAATCAGAGAAGAAACAAATTTGCAGTCGATTGATTGAAGTATTATGGAGGAAATTCAAGCTTATTTGAGTGTTTCAGAGGCATTAAGAATATGGGTTTGTGGGTATGATTGTAGGGAAGGATATGGAGATGTCTAAGAAATCAACATGGAGTGTATCTCTGAATCAACAACAAACTGCACACATGGTGTTTGTGTAAAGGCATGAACGAGTATTTTCAGAAATTTCAGCTGCATCCAGCTTACTTTCTCCAAGTGTTCTATGGGTTTTTGGTAGTGATTTGGTATGAGCTATTGTAGCTAGAATAAAGCTTAATTGTAGTTGATGCTGTGATGGGGTTTGCCATGGGATTTTCAATTGAGATGGAATGGAAGAATGAGCTAGTTTAGTGAGATGTTGGTGTTTGAAATGAAGAGATATTGATGTTGTAGTGAAGATTAAGATGGATCTGTGGTGGAATTCAATACTGCATGGATTGAAGCTCGTTGTAGATGACAAGGCATGGTTGCTAAATGGGTGATGACTGAATGGTTGGTGGCTTTGATTGAGTTGGGACATAATTGGTTGAGCTGAGAGGAGGAGTTTGTGTGGTGAACTGTTGGCCGAGCAATCAACAGATAGTAGTTGTTGCTGATGTGTTGTCTCGATGGGTATGTGAAATGGCAAGGAAGCCTGAAGTTGGTGGTGAAGTTTAGAATCTGAGCAGCAAGGTAGTGGTGCTGTTGATTTGCAGAGATGTAACAGTTGAGTATGCTGTAGGAAATGGTACCGGTGATGTTGTTGGCGATGATGGAATGAAGCCTAATAGTGATCAACGGAATGCAGTAGTGCTGTGTGCTGAGATATGGGGTCTGGAGCTGATTGTGTGTGTTGGTGTCGCAGCGAGAAGGGGAGATTCAAGGACTGGAATTGCAGTTGGAGCTGCAGAGTTACTTCAAGAGCTAGAGGTGCAATGACTAGAGCTAGAGGTGCAATGACTTGAGCTAGAGCTGGTCGCAGCGAGAAGGGAAGATTCAAGGACACCACAGAGAGCTGGACTTGCAATATGGGCAGAGATACGGATGATGTTGTTGGGTGAATGATTGTCGCAGTGATTGGCTGTTACATTGGCACTGGTGGTTCGAAGAGAGGCAGTGAACTTGGTTGATCCTGGTAGTGGTGAACTGAAAGGTTGCAGCTGCAGTTGATTGTCAGATGGTTTAATGGTGGAATAAGAAGCAAGAACTGGAGATGGTAGGTGACAGGGAAGTACAAGACGATATTGCTGTTGTAATGGAAGAATGGATGTGTCAGAGCTACAAATGGAGTCTGGAATTGGAGCTAGTTGTAGCACCCCCTAAGCTAACAGCTGACTAAACCAAGAATTTAACTAAATAAAGAGGCACTAACGAATCCAAATTATACACTTGAACTTTCAATTAAGAAATCTGCTACAAAAATTTAACCCAAAACTAAACCCACTCAGAAATATATACAAGAACTCCTCTCCAATGATATATATAAAGTAATAATCATTTGGTTTACAAAAGAATATACAACAAAATAAACATATCAAAGTAATAATCATTTGCAATTCTAACAGACTAACACCCAAAACAACACAACCATCTTGGAACTCTTAACTGCAACATCAACATCACTTCAACCAATTCCAGTTAACATTCCAACACCAAACACATTCCACAACTCCCTAATTCTTCTTATAAACCATAACCACCAAAAACTCACTTCTGTTAAAAATAGTTCACTCCCATTTCCTTATTCAACCACAATATCTCAGTTATTTCATAACTCCAATAACATATACAATCTGCAACATCTCATACAGCTCATAACTTAGCACAATCAGTACCAACCACTGACTGTTTCACTCTATCAGCCAACCAACACACCTAACTATCACTGCAACTCTAAAACTCTCAATTCAACCTTACTTCAACATCAATTCTATTCTTTTCCAGATTCACCTCAAATCTTAACTTCAGTATAACAATAAACACTCAACAACCATATCATCATTCCATCACCACTTACAACCACCACCTCAAATCACCAACACCACTGACTTAACATACAACTCCTACAGAATCATTCTTGCTCAATTCATCTAATAATTCCACTCAAGTAGTCATGTAACCAAACTGAAACATCTACCAGTTAAGTTACATTCAATTGCACTTCCAAACAACATCATCAGCTAGACAATTTCATCTCATGTTCATCAATAATCATAACCTAAACTTCATTAATTGAAATCAATAACTTTACTAAGTTACTGAGAGAGCAATTAACTCAACAATTCGACTCGAGCAATTCATCACAATATCCTTCCTTATATGACAGTTCACCAGAGCCAATTTCCAACAACCTTCATTAAAGCAGAATCAAACCCTTAACATCAAATTCGAGACAACTCATCTTCAATCAGACTTCTAGCCTTCAATTCCATCTTCCTTGGCTTCCTCATAAACCCTAATTTCTTATTTGGGGAAGAACAGGGAAACCCTAATTCTCAAATCTTCACTAAATTAACTTTAGAACTTCAATTAAACAAATACCCAGTAGTTCTCAATCCATCGGCAACTCGATCTACAACTCAAATCTACCGAACTCTAAATTCAATTTGAGAACCCTTCTTTTGATTTTTCCTGATTCCGAATCAACACATGACTTAACATCACTAGATCAACCAACCCTTCCTTAAATATCTTCTAAATCATTTGAACTCGTAACTCCAGTGAATATCAGAAGCCTTAATCTTCGATTTGACAATATCATCAGTTTTCTTCTTCTCGCGAGATTAACTAATAGTACCATCACCACCAGTAATCAGTTCATGATCTTATCCACCTTCTACTAAACACAAATCTTCCACTTAATCTCTCGAATTCAACAGAGAAGAAAGAACGGAGAAGAAAAGAAAAGATAAAGATAAAACGAAGAAAGAAGAAGATAAGAAGAATGAAGAAGAAACGAATTCTTCTTGAGCGAACTGGGGATAAGGCCCGAAAAAAAGATAAACGCAATCCCCCAAATGATAAGGGAAGTCCAAGTCTGTTTGATAGCAAAATGACTATTTTGCCCTTCGACTAATCTGATAAATTCTTTTTCGTCTGGCGTCCGACTGACACGTTGACACGTTCGAGTAGTCCACATCGCCTAACTTTTCGAGACCTACCCAAAGATATAAGTTTCGTATCTATATCGGTGTTAGATTAATTCCTATTAATTGTCGCTCATTTTAAACTACTCGGGTTATTAACGGCTAAATCGCCACTTGATTATCTCTTGACCGGTCTAACGGCGTTGACAAGCTTGAGGGTCACTACTTTTATCGGTTAATAGTTTCTTTTCTGTTTTATATTACTAATATTTGTATGAAGCTATTGTTTGCAAAACAGGTGCTATGAGTGGATCCCCAAATTTTCCGATTATTGTTGTATGGAGAATTCGTCTTGCAAGTCGGGCTGACGACTTTAAACCAAGCGCTAAATGGAAGGCAACCCACCGGTTTTGTGTATTTATCTATATATATCTTTTTATTTATTTGTAAGTCTTTTATCTTTATTTTCTTATTTTGAATATTTGCATATCAAAACTCCAACTTTTAGAGACTTTTGAACAATTTAGAATAAACACTAGCCTTTCTAAGTAGATCTCACCCACAACTAAGAATTGAGATCAACTAAAGGAATCAAGTACGTAGTATTCTGCTGGGATCAGAGGCATAGGAGTATCTTGGATCAGTGTGAGATTGATTGGGGTTCAACTACAGTCCAGACCGAAGTTAGCTTGGAGTATTCTAGTGTCTGTAGCGGCATAATACAATGTATGTTTAATATGGACTAGGTCCCAGGATTTCTCTGCATTTGCGGTTTCCTTGTTAACAAAATTCTGGTGTCTATGTTATTTCATTTTCCGCATTATATTGTTCATCTTTATAATTGAAATAATACAGGTTGTGCATTGTTGTTCAATAAATTAGAATATCCGACCTTTTGGTTGTTGATTTAAATTGATTGACACTTGGATATTGGTTTTTGGTACCATCCAAGTTTATCTCTCTTGTATTTAATCGATACTCACAGTTTGCTTGAGTAAGATTTAAATCGAGAGATAGAGATATAAACTCTTTGATATACTTTTCTATTGATTGAGTCTAACTGTCTAGCTGATTCTCTAGAAATTATATTGGAGTTTGTCCATACAGATTGCTAAGCGAAATATTGGGTGTGGTTGTTAGACCCCCGCTTTTTCACAATATGGTGTACACGTTAAGGTACGGTTACATAAACCTAAATGAGGGTACATTTCATTTGTGTATAACAAGCTAAGTTCGATCTAAAAGTTGAAAGATATTAGCTTGTATCTAATCAAGTTTTTATCTAATGGTGAATATTGAATGGTTTGTTACCAAGGTAACTTAGATTGCAAACCCTGATTTGAAATCTATATAAAGGAGAACTATAGTAACTGGGAAACCTAATCCCCACACCTCCTGTGTGATATTAGTTGCGACTAGAGTCGATTCTCCTTTAACCTTAAGTTTTTCATGAAACCCTGTAGGTTAACGACTTAAATACTTCATTGGGATTGTGAAGCCAGACCCAATTATTTTCTCTATAGTTGCGTGTTCTGATCTTTCTTTGTTCTATCGTATTGAGTACTATCTTCTCTAAGATTTGCTCGAGATTTAATCTCTGATAGGCAAGATTAAAAGTAGTCAAAAACATCCTCGTCTCATCATTTGTGATTCCATAATATCTTGTGTCGCTACCATACGATTAAGATTATTGTGAGGTGATTGATAATACTAGGCTGTTCTTCGGGAATATAAGTATGATTTATCAATTGGTTCATGTGCACCTTAATTTATCAAAATACAGAACAAAACTCTCAGAGGTATTTCTGTGGGAGACATATTTATCTATTACAATAGACTTTTCTGTGTGAGACGGATTTTTTTATCAATTCTTCGACTTTGGGTCATAGAAACTCTTAGTTGTGGGTGAGATCAACTAAGGGAATCAGGTGCGTGGAATCATGATGGGGTTCAGAGACGTAAAAAGGAGCGCTACCATACGATTAAGATTATTGTGAGGTGAAACTGTCAGGGAATATAAGTATGATGTACTTTGATCAGTGTGAGATTGATTAGGGCTCAACTACATTCCAGTCCGAAGTTAATTGGTAGTAGGCTAGTGTTTGTAGCGGCATAATACAGTGTGGTGTTTAAAGATGGACTAGGTCCCGGGGTTTTTCTGCATTTGCGGTTTTCCTCGTTAACAAAATTCTGGTGTCTGTGTTATTTCTTTTCCGCATTATATTTTGTTACATAATAGAAATATCACAGGTTGTGCGTTGTATCGATCAATCGGTAAATCTAACCTTTGGTTGTTGATGGCAATTGATTGATCCTTGAACATTGGTCTTTGGTACCATTCAAGTTATTTCTCTTATATTTAATCGGGCTCACAAATTCCTATTTGGTGATTGCGGATTGAGTTGAGAAATAGAGATATAAAACTATTTGATATACTTTTCTCTAGATTGAGTCTGACTGTCTGGTTGATTCCCTTGAAAGTATATTAGAGTTTGTCTATTCAGATTGCCGAAAGAAATATTGGGTATGGTTGTTGTACATAGGAAATTTTGTGCATCCGGATATACGTCGGATATGGCATTCATTAGTGCGTCAAATTGATCGGTTATGATGACCTTCGGAAAATGATTTTCCGGGAACAATAATTTCAATTGTCGCAATGACCAATGATAATTGTTATCCCTCTCGTTTTCCATTAAACACCAAGCCAATGTGAATGTTACCTTGTCCGATGTTTGCCCCACAATGTTGAACAACAACATGTTGTATTTGTTTTTCTTGTAGGTGCAGTCCATCATAAGAACATCACAACACGTATGAGCCAATTGTGAAAGCAAAGGATGCGAAATGAATATTTGAAGCGGCTTCTCGTCCGGACCTCTTTTAATGATACGCATGTAGTTGTGATCCCAAACTATCTTCTCAAATTCTTGCATAACACTCCTACCTTCCCATTCCAACCTTTTAATGGTTGCTTGTGCGCTATAAATTGTAGTGAGTGAAGAAACGTTCGTTTTATCCTTTTCCTTGGAGGTTCTGAGAATCACTCTTGGTTTGATACATGATTTGGTCATCATCTTGACATCCTCGAATTGATCAGGTTTTAGCTTCGCAACTAGGGAGTGACCTTCAAAATCTTTCGGATCGGGGTGGTTGTGACGGCCAAACCACACCTTACATTCCCATTCTTTTTCTTTTTATTTTTCTTTTTCTCCTCTTAGGTAGAATACAAGATTAAAGGGTCACTCATCCTTCCTCGTAACTGTATTGTATACCCTCTTAGTCTTCTTTTCATATACATAACCCTTTCTATTATGGATATTTTTCTCATTGTATTTTCCACTTCTCTCGCAAACCATCTCAAAACGAACATCTGAACGTTGGCTATTCCTCACTAAGATACACATGTTCTTAAGAGCCGTCGCTTTTTCCCAAGCAATTGCTTCCTTTTCAGATTTTATTCCCTACATAAGGACAACAATGGGAGATTACAAGCAAATCCCAACATAAAATTGTAAAAACTAGGTGAAAGTATTGTTTGATATGTTACCCGATGCATTTTATAGTATTCCGACGTATCCCGATGGAGCGGTTTGGAGATTGGTTGATCGTTGTATGTCACAATCTAAGGAATGAATGAAAAGAAAATTGGATTAGTTTAAAACAGGCATTGTCGATAAGTAAAGTAAACTGCCGGGATTAAGAACCGGCATAAACGGTAATTGACTCTCCATGCCAGTATTAAAACCGGAATTCAAAGTATTTCAGTTTCCATTCCGGTATTAGGTTCCGGCATGGGAATTTAAAAGAAAGGAATGCCGGTATTTAAGTTCCAAATATCATTAACTTCTGTATGTTTTTCATGTAAAATCGGCATCCTCGACATTTAAGTTTCTATGCCGGTATCATAAACCGGAAATTTCTGTCATGTACTCACACTGCCGGTTTGAATATTCCATAGAATATTCGGTGGTAGGTAAAAAATATAAATGTGTACCAGCATGCAATCTTAGTTTGAATACCACGCCGGTATGTTCTTGAACAGTTGGGGATATTTTGTCCCGGCACTCAAATTTGTATGAATACAATGCCGGTTAAATGATACCGGCGTAGTATTCATACAACGAGCATGCCGGTACTAAGCTTTTTCAGACAGAAATGGCGGTTTCAAAAAAAAATATCACATTTTCGACCTCTTTGAAACATTACCTGTGTGTTGGGGTTGCTTGTATGCTGAACATGTTTACTTTCTTGAGTTGGGTCTTCACAAAACACTTCATGGTCACGAAAATAATGATTCAAAGGTGTTGGTTCATCATACAACAATTGTGAGTTGTTATCATTAAAAGATTGTTGTTGTAATTGAGCTAAAGATTCAGCAGCTGCAAGTCTCTCATCACAATCATCTTCCATTTTCAAAAAAAAAAAAAATTCTACTCAATTTTTTTCCCTCCTTCTACTCTCAACTAACCCACAAAAATTCAAGTAAACATAAATACACAAATTATATCCCCCAAATCATTAATATTTTACTAATCATAATTAGTTACTAATCCTAATTAGTGAGGGGTTAGATTAGGAATTAATAATTTAATTATATAAGGGGTAACCCAGCTAGGATATTTGGATCCCTATTTTGTCATTTAGCTATATCCCCAAATTAGTTTCCATATCCCCCAATTACGCGTTCAATTTTATTGGTGGGTTTGTAATAAACAAAAAAGCTAATTTGGGCTAGAAATAATTTTCCCCATTAATTAAATACCCTTTGTTTTTGAACCCTTCAAAAATACCCCTATCACATTATAAATATACCCTCCTCTTATATATATAAAGCTTATCCTCTTAAAAATAAACTATTTTAGTAATTTATTACACATAAATTTTTTTTTCCTTTCAAAAAGCAATAATTTTCTTTCTCAATCACTCCACCACCGCCTCCAACTCCACCGACGACAATTCACCATCACCATCACTACCACTCCACAACCATCACCACCACCACCACCACTTTACAACCATCACCAACATTCCACCATCACAACTCCACCACAACTCATCGTCACCACCGCCACCGCAATTGCGGCCACCATCTCCTCCAAATCCACCACTGTTTCCGCCAAGGTGATAACAAAATTGAAAATTTAGAAATAGGTTAGGTCCAGATTTTTGTATCAACAACCGAAGTTGATCCGGATTTTCGTATCAACAACCGAAGTTGACATTAAATTTTATTGTCAACAACCGAAGTTGATATCATATCTGGTGTCAATAACCCAAGTTTTTACAAAAATTGAAAACTCGGAAATTAGTTAGGTCAAGATTACGTGTCAGCAACCCAAGTTGACACCAAAATCTGGTATCAACAACTAAAGTTGATCCCAAATCTGGTGGCACCAACACCTCCATCGCCGGTATCACCACCACTACTTCCAGCATGTGAGGTAATAAATGAAATAATTTCTAATTTTTTTTTAATATTGAAAGGGTATTTATATGATTTAAAATTAAATGGATTATATTTTAGAAGATGATGGGTATAATTATTGATGGATAAAGGTATTTGTGAAATCCATGAAAAGGAGGGGTATTATACAATTTCCACAAACTACTGAGCAACAGAGTTTCTAGCGGTCGATATTCTTCATAACGCCAGTGATAAAGTCTCTATCACTGTCGGTATTCATAATATCGCTCGATGTTAATTCTAGTACCAACGACTAGTTCTTTATCGCTATAAATAGGTAATTTTCAAACTCAGAAGTTTACCCCAAAATGTTTTACACAAAATTTTTCTCTAATTTTCTTTTTCTTAATCTAAAATTTTCTATTTCTCTTTTTCTCAATCTAATTTATTTTTTTGAAATTTCCCAAATGTCATTTCAAACCCAACTTGATTTGGCAACACAACTTGATTTTTCGGGAGTAGTGATAGAAGGTGCCGTTAAGAAGATATGTGATAGTCATAAAGAAATAAGTAAGAAGAAAAGACGTCTCCAAGTTCTGGATATCAACCAAGTCAAAACCGCAACTAAGAAAAGGCAACGAAAAGTTCAAGGTAAGGAAAATCAAGGCAAAACAAATTTGAAGTCAAAGAAAAAGATAAACAAAGGAGAATCCGTTCATGAGCGCATTGATTGGAAATTTGGTGAAATGAAGTAGATTAACAAGATGAAGAACATTGTCCCAATTTTTTTATTTTTAAAGTATATATTTCAAAATTATTATTGTCTAGTTTTATGTCTTGTAAAAAATGACTATTTAATGATTATATCAAAGTTTAATTAATTTGAAAATTTGACGAGTAATGTTGAAAATTAATCTTAATTCTATTCTTAATCCAATCTTACATTTTAATTAGAGACACATTTAAACAAATATTAAAACCTAATACTTAGTTAATTTTCAAATTAAAACATAAGAACTTAATCTAATACTTAGACAATTTAAATACTTAAGTGGACAATCGAGAAACTAAAACATAAATATTGGGCAAATATTTTAAAATGTCGAAAGAATTTTCAAATTGGAAGTCTTTTTCGTAGATGCGACGATATTCCGCACGACACCTACATCGAAGTTCCATCATAGTTGCACCATCCGCATGACACCTTTGTTGAAATTCCATCATGGATTCACCATTCCTCAAATTTGGACCTTCTTGTTGAAGTAAAGCAACAAACCTAGTAACTTCCTTATTGATTGTACTGAAGCGTTGAAACAACATTGAAACATCACGATTGTTGAGATTCATTGTTTGTTCTTGAAATTTCCTAAAAATCATTTGCCATAATGTTTCGAGATTTAATGTATTTCCGAATACAGTATCCTCAATAGAAGAAATATAATTCCTACAAATACATTCATCTTCCGCAACAGTGAATTTTGGTTTCCGCCTTATTCGACTTCTCCTATTTTGACTTCTCATATTTTGATTATTTCTCAATCTAATTTGAATTTTCCTAATTTCAGCCATACTCTTTGAGAAATTGGAAGAGTGATGAAAATAATTGGAGATTGAGAAATTCTAGAGAGGTTTAGAAATTCTGGTGTGAGTTAAAATGAGATTAAAATTAGGTATTTATAGAGGTGAAAAATAGTAGTTGTTGGATGAAGCTCTGATAAGCGATGATCAGAGAGCCGAGCGATAGATTGACTAGCGCTGGCGCCTTAAAGACCAACGAGCGATGGACGCTCTATCGCTCGCTGGAAACTCTGTCGTGTATGCCTATATGTTATTCCAGACATATTGGCATACGAGTTTGGCAGTTTAGCATACCCATAACGGTGCATATATGCCAAATATCAGTGTTTGGCATATGAATTAGTGATCCAAAATGGGCCTTGTGTACAATAAGCTGCCTCGCGGCCCAATAAATGGTGTAAAATTTGAAATCCTAGAGGTAGGAATTATAGTAGTTGTGCCCAGCGCGGCCAACTCAAGGCTTCGTGGTGTAGTGGTAATCACGTTGGTCAAACCCGCTAAAGGTCCCAGTTCAAATCTGGGCGAAGCCAATTTAATTTTTTTTTGTTAATCTTTCAAGTTTCAACTGCTCAATTTTCATGTTCATTCGTTAATAACTTAATATGGACCTGTACCACAGAAGGTTATTTTGGTTCGTGGATCTGAATTTGTGGGCCCCACAGAAATTTTGGGCCCCACAATAGTAACACGTTCTGGTTCGTTGATTGTATGATTTAAAAAAAAAGACTGATCTTTTTTTTGATGCAAAAAAAAAAAAAAAAAAAAAATGATCGATGGAATATTTTGTTGATCTTTAGCATGTTTGCACGATTAAATTAATATGAAAAGTAAAGTTAAAATTAATTTCCAAATTATCTAAAATGTTGGGATATTGACCGTTTATTTTGAACTGGAACCGATGAAAATGGATGAATCGTTAAGGGTGGTGACTAGTGATTTATGATGGAAATTTCATTTTCCGTCCCAAATTCACCTAGAGTAGTGAAAGCCAAAGCACCAAATCCATATCCTTTTGCAGTGCATTTTTCTAAATACTTGGTATTTTTGCGACTGACAGCATCCTTAATTAATATTGCAGTTTTTGTTGTCATGTTATCTAAAATGTTGGGATATTGACCGTTAATTTTGTGCATCTTGATTTTAATATTGACCTGTACCACAGAAGGTTATTTTGGTTCGTGGATCTGAATTTGTGGGCCCCACAATAGTAACACGTTCTGGTTCGTTGATTGTATGATTTAAAAAAAAAGACTGATCTTTTTTTTGATGCAAAAAAAAAAAAAAAAACTGATCGATGGAATATTTTGTTGATCTTTAGCATGTTTGCACGATTAAATTAATATTGCAGTTTTTGTTGTCATGTTATCTAAAATGTTGGGATATTGACCGTTTATTTTGTGCATCTTGATTTTCATGTTTAGAAAAAATGGACCTCCGTCGTATATATAAACGAAAACTTATAAAAAAGGAGAGTAGAATGAGAAATCCCAAACCCTAGGTTTAAAATGGGAGGCAACGAAGAAGAAGCAGGAGGACGAAGAGATATGATGGTATGGGGAACATGGGAAGAACTGTTATTAGCCTGCGCTGTAAAAAGACATGGAACTAGCAACTGGGAATTAGTTGCTAATGAAATACAAAACAGAACTAATACTATTCTAACACCTCACAACTGTAAACAGAAATACCACGATCTTCATCAAAGATTCATGATCGTTGATGATGATGATTCAGAAATAACCGATCGTCGTCGTCATAATAATAACAATAATGATGATGAAAATCTATATTCAAATAACAACAACAGGATTCCTTGGCTTGATGAGTTAAGAAAACTTCGTGTTGCAGAGCTTAGACGCGAGGTGCAAGAATATGATGTTTCGATCTTGTAATTCCTTTCTATTCCTTTAATAATTTTGTTTTTCTGGATAACGATCTAGATCTCGATTCAATTCAATTTGATTTACTCTGTTTTGTTTTTTGATTTTCTTCAGGTCTTTGCAATTGAAAGTTAAGAGATTGGAAGAAGAAAGAGAAGAAAGCGTAAAGAAAGATAATAATATTAATAATTTAGATGTAAAACCAGATCTACTGGAAAACAGAGCCAGAGAAAAGGAAGAAGATGGCAAGGAGATTCAAACTGAACCGCTACGATCCCCGATTGAGAATAAAACCGATAAACCGGTTCCTGGTGATGAATCTGACCGGGATAATCAGTCATTTAACGAGTCAAATTCATCAGATCTAAAAGATGTGAAGAAGAAGAGTCTGGAAGTTGAGAAAATACCAGAAACAGTTACAGAGAAACAGGATCGATTGGGGGAAGATTCGTGTAATGGAAGTTCTGAAACTATTGCCAAAGATTCAGTTGTTCAAGACGTGAAGAAATCATCGGAAACGACGATCCCTCCTGTTACAGAAACTCGTGAACCAGCTGAGTTATGGGAATCGGTGGCTGAGTCAAAAAGCGGTGGTAATGGAGGAGACGAAGGGACAAAAGAAAGTAGCGACGTGCAAAGCTCCGCGAGCTTATCAAGGAGAAACCGACGGAGGAGGAAAATCACCTCCGGAAGTAGTAGCGGTGAAGAACGAGAAACAGACGAGGTTTCTCCCGCCATCAAACGGAGCTCTGTTAAATCAGAAGAAGAACCACCGTTGCTTGGTTTTCTCGACATGATACTTTCTCACAAGTTTGGCTCCCTCTTCGAGAGCCGGCTCGAAAGCCAGGTAATTTATTTCTTACTACTACCATTTTATTTACTGTCAAATTTTCAGGATTATCCTATAGTACACTGTACACACTACACGTTTGACATTCCTTTGTAGTTTGTACAACCCTACAACTTAATAGCATATAATATTTAATTTATCTGAATGCAGAAGAATATTTATTTTTTTGGTATTTGTTGAAATTAATTCAAATAAAAAAAACACTCTAGATAAAAGAGAGGGAGTTTTTTTCTTGGTGGAGAAATTTCGAAATAGGTTTGAGTCCTTGTCAAAGACTCAAAAGTACAAAGAATACGTGCATCACTGTATGTCAAGCCAAATCATCCTTTGAATCTCAGCTGCTGAAGAGGTTTTTGTCATTTTTTAGGTTGTAATTACTCGTTAAGCAGCATTAATATTAAAACGCTCGTATGCCCCACATTTGTATTGAATCTCATTTATGGGTATATTGATTATATTGCTTAAAAGAGATATATCCCCAGGAAAAAGATATACCAGTACAGGATCGTTATCTTAGTCAATAATGATCCTTTGACTCGGAGTGGACCATTTAATTTTTTTTATTTTTTTTTGATGTAGGAAACAAGTGAGTACCAACGTCTGATCAGACAACATATAGATATCAAAACTATTCGAACAAGATTGAAAGAAGGTAGCTACAATGGTAGTTGCAGCTGGAAATTCTTCAGAGATTTGTTACTTCTTTTCAATAACGCTATTGTATTTTACCCAAAGAATTCATCAGAATCGGTTGCAGCTACCGAGCTACGAGATTTGGTTCTCAAAGGAATATCGTCAAGATCGTCAAGGTCGTCGTCGTCTCGGAGCCAAAACAACAACCCCTCACCTGGAGAACCTACTGCCCCGAAACTACAGCAATCAACATTACTCTTGCCTAAACCTGATCCTGAACTTTCGGATTCGTTCCTACCAAAATCAAAACCAACTGGTCTAATCTTTGCTTGTCGAAAACGCAGCTCAATCTCTGCTAAGGCGGGAAACAGTGCTAAACCAGTTGAATTCAAAGGATCAGATCAGAAGATCGTCGAGGAGAAACCAGTTTTGGACAAGAAACAGAAAGAAAATTCGTCCGTGGTGGAGGAACAAATCGTGTTTAGCAAACGGAAAGGACAAAGATCTGTTTCTGGTATGAGGAGTTCAACTTCAAACTTTAAGAACCGCAATAACAACAACTCTGACAAGAATAGTTCAAAGGGTGGCAGTGGTTCTGGTGAGGACAAGACTAATTTAGAGATAAAGACAGAGAAAGATACAAAGAATAACAGTACAACGGCATTGCCAGATACAGTAGCTAAGAAGAGAAGTGCGGCAAACTTCTTAAATAGAATGAAGACGACTTCTAGTTCGTCCAACAATGTTAAGTTAGAGCCGTTAAAGAATTCTTCTTCAGGGAACAACTCTAATACTACTAGAGGAGACAAAGGGGGGAGTAGTAAGGATGAAAAGCATCGAGGTAGAGGTAGTGGAAGTGGTAGTAAGAAAGATGATCAAGTTACAAGGCAGAGTTCATCGAAAAGACAAAGGGCTCAAGAAAGCAGTCCAGTAAAGAGAAGTGTGGGGAGACCACCAAAGAAAGCACCACTACCGCCGCCGCCATCATCTTCGAAGAGAACTAGAGAAAGAGAAAAAGAGGCTGAAGCAGAGGTTAGACAGCCAAGGAAACGAACAAGAAGGTGAAGGGGAAAACATGAGTAGCTCTTGTGTTTCTCTTTAGTAGTAGTGTGTTACGTTTGTATTAGACTAGATTTTGTTTTTCTTTTGTGGAATGGCTTGTCCGGCTATTATTTTGTCATGGGTGCCGGCTTAAAATCTAGTAGATAAATTACAAATTCTTCATTAGCTTTGTAGACTAGATATACCAATCTGAGCATGAGTTGCTTTCTGTGCGGATTCGTGTTCATGAGTAGTATCCTAAAAGAATCAAATAAGAAAAATAATTTAATCAAGAAAAAGGAAAACTAAATAGAATCTTATGTTGCTTCAAAAACAAACAAACAAAAAAAGTCCTATGAGTAACTGAGGAGGTAGCTCACCGACTTACGTTCTAACAATAAATTACGTTGAAAACGATGCGATTGATTTTCTGCTAGGAAAACTTCAGGACGCTATTTTGGATCCTACTCTAATAGAGGCATGGAACTACTTTATCTCAAGAACGGACTCTTCTTGGATTCACAAGGTGAAGGTAAAAGAACAATTTTCATGGACAATAATTATGCAAAGGTAAGAAGATGGGAAATAAAGTTTGACAATTGCTACCTTTTGGCTGTTGCAATTATGTGGGCTCTCTCGTCCCAAAGAAACAACAAACTTGGTCAAAGACGGTGGGGGACTGGGGGTGGGAAAATGAGATCTGTTCATTTCCATCCATGGTGGCATAGGCAAACACGTAAATGGGTAGGTAAACTCAAAAATTTAGAAGTTTGCCCATGCAGTCTCAAGTTGGCCAGGACTCGGTTCTAATTGGGTGATAGTTGTCTCATTCAGAGGCGCTCGTCCCATTTTGAGTTGATTATGGCTAGCTCAACCCAATCGTTATAATCTCCTTCCTAAATTTAATTACTTTGAAATTCTTAAATCACACCTTTTATACCCATTTTTTTTTTAATTGTAATCCCACTTTCCACACAATTTTTCACTTTCAAATTCTTAATCTCTAAATAAGAAGAAAAAAAGTTAAAAACAAGGCCCACTTTATCTCAACCACCAAATACTTAAAGCAGAAAATAATCTAAAGAAAACTCACGGTCTAAAATATAGTATGAATAAAGATAAGGTTATTTGCAGAGCTTATGTAATGTTTACACTTGATTCTATTAATGGTGCTCAACAACAACATAATACTCTTTAGGATATATTCATAAGCTTTTTAGTTAGGAAACCGAGAATATTCAAAAACGTGATGCTTCTGGGTTGTCAAGTCGCTTTAATGCAATCAGCAAAGATACGAACCTATGGGTAGCTTTGATGATGCAAATAGTTCGTCAAGTTGCGATCCATAAGGTGGAAGTCGAATTAGTAGGTCGCATTTCAAATGGTTAAATTGATTTTTAAAACGTGTTTTGTAATAACTGATTTATAAATATTTTAACTGCAGCGACTAAAACCTCAAGAGGAATGACAAAGGAAATACTCTACGAGTTTCAAGAGGAATCACCTTACGAAACTACAAATGCTTCTCAGGGGTCTCCTCATTCTTCACCAGAAAGAAGCTTAAATCCTCATCCCAATAGTGGGAAAATTTCCACGTGGTAATTCTAATCTTAATGTGCAAAACGATTTGATGGACCGGGTAACAAAAAAGAAAAAAGAAACTAAAATTGCAGATCAAGATATCGCGCAATCATCAACTTCAGAATACAACCTTCATGAATATTTTGAAAAGCAGAAAAAACCAATATTGTTAAAATAGTAGAGCGTAAGAAAATAGGTTCAGAAATGAGTAAAGGTCGTAAGGAGATCGAACATAATTTTTTTAATGCGCACATGAGTAGGATCATGGGAATGAACACGGTAAAAAATGAATTATGTACAATTATGATTTTGGCAAGAAGAATTTGATGAAATTCAAGCATAGAAGGAACAACAACGCCCAACAACAGTTGGCATTGATTTTGATGGAGAAGAAGACCTGGATGAGAATGAAAATGATAATAGCATTACAATTGTTTAGTTTTGTTTGTTTTAAATTCTGGATGTAATAATTAGTTTTAAATTCTATGTAACCCTAGTTTTAAACTCAATGTAATCCTTAGTTTCAATTTCATTGTTGGTTTATTCCAAATTAAACAAATCAAATTAAGAAAATGTAACAGAATTAGTTGAAAGATAACTATAAAGTAAAAACAAACTAAATCTTGTAAGGATTTCTTCTTCCAAATTCATCCAGTTGTGCGCAATGAGATCCTCTCTTAGTCTTTAATTTAACCCTCTATTTTAAATTCTCTCTTCCACAATTCTTTACCCTCTTCTGGAATACCATGAAGGGGATGAATTTTTTTCCTCAAATCTTTATCTGAATAACTTTTCTAATTGGTTTCCTGACGGTCTCCTCGGTTACCATATTGTGCAAAATGATGCAGGTGAACATAACCTTATTTATTTATATTGGGTTAAACGAACGATGTGATCCACAAATTATACAAAACTCACTCTTCAAAATTCCAAATGCTCGTTTGACATCCTTCCTACGTGCCATTTGCTTTTCATTAAAATTTCTTCTATTGCGGTGCTCCTCGGCTTCGGGTATCTTAGCGTAATCTTGAACTAAAGTTGACCATGCTGGATAAATTCCATTCATTAGAAAATACCCCATGTTATAGTTATTTCCATTGTCAGTGAAATTTGCAGCTGGAGCATTTTCTTACTTCAGTTCTTGAAACAAAGCCGATTTTTGCAAAACATTGATGTCTTTATTTGAAACCCGTGTATCTCCCAGCTAAGATCACCTAAAAAAACAACCATTGGGTAAATACTTATTATTGATTACCAATTTACCCACTACTCACGTATGTCATCATTAGAGCTCAACGCTCAAGTCATATCAAAACCGTCTTCTCTTAGACTTGCAAAAATATAAGTCACTGATGGTTATTTTCATCAGACTTGACACTGTTCAATCTATTTAATTAAACTGATCATCTGGTCTCAGTTATATGTCACATGGGTGATACTCATTGGGGTATTTGTTAGAGCATTGCTCGGTCGAACTCGCATGCGTTGCTATCTCAAGCATGTTTGTCAATGTTGATAATCAAAACTAATGTTTTGATTTCCAGTCTACTTATAGCTTAGTCTCGGTCTAGGACAGTTAAGTATAGTTGAGCTTCAGACTCCATGGAGATTATCTTACAAAGACGAAGAACTACTCAAGGAACCAATGGAAATTCATCCAACTAAAAGGTATGTGGAGACTTGAACTCATCTATCAATCAAAACTCTACTCTATCTCCTACTCTTGAGACAAAAGTCATAAAAGTATGATAGTTTTCATACATACACATTTGCTATTTTGAGCCGAGTTTACTCGTCTAACTTTTTCTCGAAATATGTGTTGGTAAGCTTTTGCTTTAACCATTTTCATCTTTACCCGTGACGAAAGTCATGATGACGTTTCAATCTTGAAAATAGCTTTGATGACGATAGTCGTGAATAACGATTGTTATAACATTATTGAAGAATGTTTCAATGATTGAAATGTAGAGTTGAGATTACCACCTATGGATATAAAGCATATATAGTGTGTCCATACATTAGTGTATAAATCCATGTACCGGAAACCAAGTGTGTGCATATGTGTGCATGCGGCATTGGTGAAGGAGACAGGTTGGGTACATGTACCCGTACACGTACTAGCGGAACTTTCCTCCCGGAAAATTCTGCTGATTTTGGAGTTTACGAACTCATAAACCAGTCACCTTAGATACGCGTACCGGAGGAACTTTTCTACCCGAAAAATTCTGCTGAGTTTAGAAACTAAAACCAACTCAAAATCCGGTAGCTAAGGTACGCATACCCGTATGCGTACCCAAGCTGGTTGTTTATCAAATCGGTAGTTCAAGGACTTAAAACAATAAATTATAAGGAATGCAATCTTTGCAAACCGTGGATATATTGTGCATGAATTGATTCAAACGAATCAAACCGATTTTGTTTCAATTGTGTCTTTGCATACAGACCTAAGCAATTGAACAACTCTTCAACTAGTTCTTTTGAGTCATTTGAACTAGTTATGAGAAAGATGAATACAGTTAATATAAAAATGCTCATATGGCTAACCATTTGTTAACTATTTGTGAACCGACTAAGTGTACACGTTTAGTTACGGTTACTCAAACCTAAATGAAATATATTTCATTTGTGTGTGACAAACTAAGTTTCGATCTAACGGTTGAAAGATATTAGCTTGGTTGAATCAGGTTTTTCATCTAACGATGAATATTGAATGCTTTGTTACCAAGGTAACTTAGCTTGCAAACCCTGATTTGAAAACTATATAAGGGGAACTCTAGCAACCGGAAAAACTAATCCCCACACCTCCTATGTGATACTAGTTGGTTTTGCTAGAGTCGATTCTCCTTTAACCTTAGGTTTCTTCTTGAGACCATGTAGGTTAACGACTTAAAGACTTCATCGGGATTGTGAAGCCAGACGAAACTACTTCTCTTATAGTTGAGCGATCTGATCTTGACATTTTCTATCGTACGAGTTCAACTGAATATTTGGCTTGAGATTATAATTCCAATAGGGCAAGATAAAAAAAAATCACAAACATCTTCATCTCATCGTTTGTGATTCTGTAATATCTTGTTTCGCTACCATACGATTAAGATTATTGTGAGGTGATTGATAATTCTAGGCTGTTTTTCGGGAATATAAGTCCGGGTTATCAATTATTTCATGTTCACCTTGATTTTTATCAAAAGATGGAACAAACTCATAGGTTTATCTGTGGGAGACAGATTTATCTATTATCGTAGATTTTTTTGTGTGATATAAATTTGTTTATTAAAGCCTTCTACTTTGGGTTGTAGAAACTCTTGGTTGTGGGTGAGATCAGCTAAGGGAATCAAGTGCATAGTATCCTGCTGGGATCAGAGACGTAAGGAGCACAATTATACCTTGAATCAGTGTGATATTGATTAGGGTTCAACTACAGTCTAGACGGAAGTTAGTTTGTAGTAGGCTAGTGTCTGTAGCGGCTTAATACAATATGGTGTTCAATCTGGACTAGGTCCTGGGGATTTTCCTGCATTTTCGGTTTCCTCGTTAACAAAATTTCTGGTGTCTGTGTTATTTCTATTCCACATTTATTTTGTTATATAATTAAAATATCACAGGTTGTGTGTTGTATCGATCAATTGTGAAATCCAATCTTTGGTTGTTGATTAGAAATTGATTGATCCTTGGATATTGGTCTTTGGTACCATCCAAGTTTATATCTCTTTTATTTGATAAAGACTCACATATTTCTATTTGTTTGAGTATAGATCAAATCGAGAGATAGAGATATTAACTTTTTGATATACTTTTTATTAAGATTGAGTCTGACTGTCTAGTTGATTCTCTTAAAAGTATATTAGAGTTTATCCATACATATTGCTAATCGAAATATTTGGTGAGGTTGTTAGACCCCCGCTTTTTCAATATTGATTTGGCGGTGTATACCAACACATTCATGATGATAAAGTACAAGGTAGTGAGAAAAGTTAAGAGCATTTAAGAGATTGAGGGAGTATTGGTCCTACGTAAACAATAGTTTTTCCTGATATAGATGACATGAGTTCACCACTACCTGCACAACCTCTACTTCTCATATCATACATAACTTTCAATTCTTACAAGAAATCAGTGAGTCTATTAAAATAATAAATTGATAATTCAATGTATTCAGAAAGGGACTTACGTTCAAAAGTATCAAGAATACAAAACAAAGCTAGGCTAAGTTTTCCTTTGTTAGTGGTAGTCAGGATTTATCCGTGGGAAAGATAAATCAAGGGATGTGGTTCTCCCTGCCACACCCTACAAGTCACACACGTGGTGTTAATTCCAATATTATGAACGAAAAATGAATAATCAAGTCAAGATATGGAATTTCAAAATTTATAACGGGGAGGTTCGAACTCATGACATATTGTGTCATAAGAGTGGCCTCTAACCATTGTTCCATCCTGGTTGGAATTGATTGAAAAGATAAATCAACAATGGTGGTTTGTTCAACTTAAATACCATAATTAGTCTATTAATTAGTGTTTCACTAATTACACATAATAAATAATTAATTCATTTAAAAGTGTTTTATTGATCATTCTAATGTTAAAATAAACTCGATGAAATACATGTCCATTTTAAAAAATTGGTGCAATCAATTGCCATGTTATGTAATAACTAAACGAACGACACGAATCAAAATCAAAACATATGAAATTATTTATTATCGATTTGTTTATGTAAAGAGTGGTCAGGATTTGTCCTTGGCAAACATAAATTTGCCGCTGGGGTTTGTTCAACTTAACCATTTTTAAACGTTTTATTAATTAGTGTCTCATTGATTGTTCATAATGATTAATTAAATTTCTATTATAAATGTCCCTTTAATAATCTAACATAAATACATAATTTTATTAATAAATAATTTTACTAAAAACTATATTAATTCTAGTGGTGGTAGTGGAAGTAGGGTTAGTATAAGTGGTGGCGGTTGTTTGTGAATGGTGGAGGCGGTAACATTACTATTGGTGGAAGAAATAGTGGCGGTGGATGGTTTTTATGGTGGTGGGAGTTGGTAATAGTAGTGTATAATAATAGTTTTTGCTTTTTAGTGAGTTTTATTGACCAAGTAAAAAAATAATCTTCACAAAACATGCAACATTGTATTGTGAAAGATGTAATTGGCTGTTTTTAGCACGATTGATAAGGACAAAAATCAAATATTTCGAGGATGATACCGGAACGTATAAGACAATATGATCATGATTGTTCAATCACCTGCATTATATAAAGGCAATTGGTGTACCCACGTAAGAGAACATTATCGCCCTCTCAAGTACAATTACATTCTTTTTCCTGAAATACCATCAATGTCGAGTTGTTTCGCGACAACTACCTACAAAGACAACAACTTTCACTCAATTCCCGATATAAAACCTTATTAACCGGGAAAATATATTTGCATTCTAAAATATTTGTTTGAAAACTATGTTTGTTTATCAAAATCATCATAAAAAACTCTAAATCATAAATCTATATTTCGCCTCCGATGTTTATAGAATATTTTTTATATTTTACATTCTCAAATCATGCGACCTCTTGATGACAAATCAATAATATCAAATTACGGATCAATATGTATAGGTTTCATTCACTAGGTTAGAAGGTAGAGTAGACATGGATGGGTAGATCACACAAAGCAGAACATGACTGAGAATACTTCAATAATTTGGTCAAGAGATAAAGTCAAAAATTTAAGATTAACTTTCTATAGGGCTAATTAGATCGGCTTCAATAGGATATGACTAAAATATAGATTAATAATAATTTTCACGTAAGACAATTGCAAAACAAAGTTTGGCTAACTCTGCCTATGTAAAGAGTGGTCAAGATTTGCCTTCCTCAATTGCTATGTTATGTGAGAAGAAGGTGATATCTAAGATTGAGGTATAATTCAAATCTATTAGATTCATACTATTTACAACTGGATGCCTTGAAAAAAATTGACGTGTTGTTATTATTATTACAGGCAAGGGATACATTGACCACACCTTCGCAAATAGCTCACTTCGCAAAAGATTGGTGTTGCATGTACTGTCTAGAATGCGACGAGGAATTTGAGGAAACAAGGCACCAAAAGCAGTGTCTGGAGTATTTTGGATATAGTAACTTAGACCCGATGTAATTGGTAGGCTCGGAAAGATACCTACTATTGTGTATACTGCAAGTGCACAGTGTCGACAAGCAACACAGGGCAAGCACAGGTCGAACCACAGAGACTTGGAGAGTGTAGAAGTTGATTCTAAATCCTGATTCAGAGAGTAACCAAAAGGGGTTTGATTTTGTCGATACGACGATATGATTTTCAAGTGACTGAAATAATAAAAGTAAAAGATGTAAATAACAAGATATGTAAACAATGATAATATGGATACTAGGGTATTCAAATCCACCAATAACCTATGATATGCATTCAACTTGTAATATTATTCTTGTCCTTATAGTAGATTCAAGTCTACCGTATAACTAAGGTGTTTCTCCAATGGATAATTTAATCACAACTAAAGTATTTCTCCAAAGCATTAATTGTCTAATTAAGCACAACTAATCTAAAGATCAATATTTGGTTAAGCATGAGTTGTAGCATAATCAACATAGAGATATTATAACTACAATGGATACATGGCATACATTGTGAGAGCAAGATGTTGAAAAACTTGGATTAAATTATATCTTTAAACAATTATAAACTTTCAAGAACAAGATACAAGATATGAATACATACCAATGAGATTAGGGCTTCATCTAAACCCTAGTAAATGAAATTAGAACATGAAGAACATTACAACAAAATTGAAATTTAATAAACTAACATGAACAAGCTATTCTTGGATGAGTTTTCAACACAACAACCCTCTCTATTTATACACAAAAATTCTCTCACACTTGGGATCCGAATTTCACTGTAGCAACCACTCAACAATTAAACAAAACATGTTTTCTTAATTGATGGATAGAATGGAATACAATGGGGGTGAGGTGGATGTTTTGGAAAGAATACAATGGGGGTGAGGTGGATGTTTTGGAAAGAATCCAATGGGGGTGAGGTGGAAATGGATTTGGGTCTTGGGTTTTGGATCATGGGTTGTTTAATCCCATGAATTTGTAAACAAAGTTGCCACTGATGCGCGAGCGGGTTGCAACGCTTCCAACTTTCTTCTCTTTTGTCTTCTCAATTCTTCCAAGCTTTATTTAGTACTTAAAAACACAAAATTAATTAATACAAATATTTATTCTTGAAGATGATAAGAATGCAGAATTTGGGATAATATATGACTTTGAAGCGCGAAAGATGAGTTAAGTGCCAATGAAAAGGTGTATGAATATGCAATATTTGGCACTCATCAGTAATACTTGTGTTCTTTTTTTTTTAGTTTTTCCACAATCTATTTATTTAAGAAAAATGAACATTGCAAATACATAACATCAACAAAAATTAGACAAATTGCGTATGACAATAATGGCTACTGATGGTCTGGAAACAACAAAATAAAGGAATTGTTGGGATATACAACGGATTACTTGATACGAATGAAAGAGGTATAACTATTTCGATTCTAAAATCACATAAAGTTCACAGTAGAAGATGACATCAAGTTTAAAGTTAGTCAAAAACATAATATGGCTAACTAAAATGGTGGATCGACATCATCTACATAGGTTAGTTAGTAGATTAGTTTGGTTTTTATTATGTTTTCTACTTATCTACACCATTTTGGTGGTTTTATCTACTCTTTTGAGGTTTATCTTCGCTTTAATGGCAATTCTTGGTTATTGGGTTGAGATTTAAGATCAATAGTGATGCTCTCCATGCTCTCCAACGACGAAACCTTCATCTTGGTTGTCTCCGACGACGGAATCTACATCGGAATCTTCATCATCAACTTATCCGGCGACGAAACCTCCATATGTGGTCTTTTTGACGACGAAAGCTTCATCAAAAAAATACCATTCTATGCCTATTTGGAGGATCGACAACATGACCATGATAGATGAGTCAGCTGGAGTGAAATAGGAGCATGTGGAGACTTTTATGGACTGAGATAAGCGCTGAGATAAGCGTTGCTCACGACATATTTTCAAAAAATATTTAAACTTCCACGTTCATGTAGAGCATTATCTCATTATACGCAATGAACCTAAATAAAAAAGTGTTTTGAAGTTAAGATTATATTTCTTTCGTTTGAGAAAATCTCCGGCGGTAAAATATTAAAGGAAAAATCAAAGAAAAAAATAGAGTAAAATCCAAACTATTTTTATGACAAACACATATTAAATCATAAGGAGTTGATAAGTATTCGGGACACAAATTATACGATATATTAAAAATGAACCAACATCATGGCACGTGCCGTTATGGCACGGGTTAAGGGTTAGTAGCCTTTACAAAGTAGAGTTTAGTAACTTCACTACAAACACGTCATGTAGGTATTTCTCAACTTTCTATGTTTCCCTTGCAAAGATTAACCTGTCTCCTCCTTTATGGTTGAAGCAACACGTGAACGCTCATTTCTTGATTTGCATTGGTCTGGTACGATCTTGATTACTCAAACCTAAATACTTTTGCAGAATTACCTACTCAAAATGATTTGAATATATCTATAACTTCACTCCATCAAATAACTCAACGCAACTGTGCACACAACAAACTATTCTTTCGCCTTTTATCGAAAAATATCGTGTACTTGACGTTCATAAATGGTATACGCCTATTTTTAAAGGGTTTCCCTTTTGCAAAAGGAATCCAATAACTCTCATTGTCTACACCATACTCAGCTTATAAGTCATTTTTTATAGGATATTTTGCGTTTCCTCCCCTCCAAAATATTGCTAATTCGTGTTTCCTCCCTAAATAGATTAAAATTAGTATTTCCTCCAATCGTTAATTTTTCCATCCATTGCTCGGTTAGCTGAGTCAGCACTATGGCACTCGTGTCATATATAAAATTTATTTCAGTGAATTTCCTAAATACCCTCATATTCTTCACTAATTATATATATAGTTTCAGGAGAAAATACTCTATTGTGGTTAAAATTTGTATCAAGCTCAAATTCTAGAGATTCTGGCCTCACCGAAAATATTTAGACCAATGTGAATTACCTATGATTGCGGTATAAAATCTTCTAAAACCCTAATATTTTTTTTTATTTTTTTTACTTTTCTACCGCATCTGCTCCTCTTTCTACTCCATTTTGTTCTCTCCTTTAATGTTGTTTTTTATCTCTTTTAATGTCGCAGGTGATAATGCATGATGGAGAAGCAAAGAGCATCATAGAGGTTTCAGCCATCTTATCTTTCTATCTGGAAAAATATTTTGTCTGTTTTGTTTAAGTTTCATCGTAATCATTCTCATGTTCTTATAAATCATGAAACAAATTAAATTGGCTATGTTTGGGATTTGGTTTAACATTTTCTATCAATTAATTGGATGTGTTTTGATTATGCAGATGAGTGTCTACCAGTTCGAACCATATGAGATTTGAGCATCATAGTTTTAATTATTATTTATTCTATATAATTTTGAAATTATGTGTGTGTCATGATATGTTATCCTTAATCCTTCAAGGTATTGACTTCGTCTGGCATATTCATTACTGAGTATACCAGAAATCATATGAATTTCTTCTTTTTCTTTTTTACCTAGAATTTTTGTTTCTTCCCTAATTTTACGAATGTGTGGGCTTAGGTAAAGTAATTTTCATAGACATAGAGGTGACAAGGGTTTGGTGCATTGGCTTCTTTCCCCATGGTGAACAAGAATGGTGATTATCACCTTGATAAAACTTCCATATGCAGGAGATAATGGTGTACCGAATTTGAGATGTTGGGGTATTCATGTTGTCCTCTTATTTTAGGGCATTTGCAACTAAAAGTTTGCTGACAAAACCCGGTTTCGAAAATGATACAGAATCAGGTATTATTGCTTTTGTGCTCAAATTGTGGTTTGTGTTCTTACGTTTTTGTGGAAATTCGGGGTTTTGAAGACGAATGCAGGTAGGTCTTACCGTTAGAGAATGCAACCTTATATTTATCTTTGCGATCATTTTTTTAATTTCCATTTTAATACTTCAAAGCAACTGAATATTAATCTGTCGATTGGTTATGAATATGGTGCAGGGTTCTCCTATTACACCTCTTAATTCGAATTATTCTTTTGATTACTAATCAAATGCAGCTGTGGGTTCTCCTATTACACCTCTTAATTCGAATTATTCTTTTGATTACTGCTCAAATGCAGCCGTGCCTAAGGTTTCAACGGAATAAAAAGTGCAATAGAACAAGTGAGATCATTTTTCATACATTATTACTTAAGAGTCCAAATTTCTTGAAATCTGGTTCGCTGCAAATTAAAACAATACTAAATTTTATTATTATTACAGGTGGTGTCTTCTATGAGAAGCTGATATAACACAATAATAGAAACTCCAAAATTAATACGACTACTTATTCTCAGGTTTCGTGTACGTCTGACTCTCTTGGTGATTATGGAAACAAAAAACTCTCGACCTTCCATTTTTTTTATTTTATTCTGTACTTACAAGCCTCTCTTTGTTTATTTATGTAATCGGGTGGTATCTTAATTATCATTGATTACCCAAAATAATGATGACAGATTATGGTATTAGTATTACCGCCTTGATCGCCGAAGTGTGGTACTAACGCATTTCATAAATAGATCACAGAAGTAGTTTTTGATTCAATGATTAAATCTCAGTTTTCTTTAAAACACGAGTAAGCATTATAGTTGCTCCTTTATGAATTATTTCTCTCGACAACTGCTCTTTTTTTTTTATATTTTTTTAATTCCAGATTACGACGAATATGTGGGTAGTATAATGGAGGAAGTAGTTGAGAGAATTCTAAGTCGTGTTATTTTCTTTTATCTTTGTCGGTTATAAAATTGTTGTGCACAATAATCTGCTATGTCTTTTAGTGAGACAGTCTTAGTGTTCTTCATCAAAATATGAGTGGGTGGTGGAGGACTAATAGTTGTTTTTTTTCACAGGTTTGTGGATTGTCAATGATGCAACAAGATATTGACACATGCAGTATTGAGGTAGTTCAAAGTATACTTAGAATTCATTGTATTATAGGGCGAATCATACATGTATAGTTTTTTTTCTCTCTCAAAACATTGCTTTTTTCATGATACTGCTTTATTCCATTGCATATTCATGTAGTAGGAATATAATATTCTTTGGTGATTACATTTCCTAATTGTTTACTTTTAAAGAAGAACAATATCCTCAAAATAAGAACTGATGATTTCAAGATCATGAAAAGTGAAAATGTTCTTTGTAGCAATAGTTTTCGTCTTCTCTTTTATACGTAAAATTTATTTTCCTTTGTATGGACGAAGGACTTTAAGTAGAACTATCAGGTAATCAATGGTTTGATTCTCTTCCTAATTTGGTTTTAAGAAGAACTATGTTACCGACCAAGATTGGCTTAAACTCAGAGATGGTGGAGTGGTCGATTATACATATCGAAAAGGTACGAACCCTTCTTCATTGTTATTCAGTATCATGTGATGCCTAAAGTGTATTCTAAGGATTAAGGATTATGTTATTAAAGTGCAAGTCATCATCCGGTTATTTTTACTTGCTCTTTTATATTTGGCAGATATACAGAAAAAGCAATCAAAGTATCTAGATACATCTTTTGAAATCTGTTAAGTTATATATATTTTCTATTTTTTTCTCCTGTGAAATTTAATATTTTGGCACTGCTTTGGCTGGACTACACTCTGTAAATTAAACACCACAATCAAAATTGGAGTCATGTAGGAACCGCGCTCCAGGATAATTCATTTTTAGAATGGGACATTGGGACTCATCTAGGACGACCAATCTGAGCCCGTGCAAAGCACGGGACCACATCTAGTAAATGCAAGCTTCATAATCGTGAAACCAATTTAGTATTCTCTACTCAACTCTTGTTCGTGTCCACACCACTGCCTTTCTTCTTCTTATGTTCCTTTCATGGATGATTTAATCTCAAACTTCAAAAATGGAGGAATAAAGTTCCCGAAACCTTATAATTAATGGATCTATTTCTTTACCTTCAATCGTCTAGATCTCGGTAAATTCTATCAAAATTTGATTCCAATTTGATTATCTTTGTCTTTTGTTCTAGAGCTAAAAGATGTCATCATCATAAACATTAGCTTAGAGAAAACATACTAACCTTGTATCATCTTGTAAATCTGTTTTAGGCAAGCTAGATATATCATCATCATATCCTAAAAAAAATCTCAATTCATCGACTAATGAATTCTCTTTTTCTGATTTGAATTCTCTTCGGAATCATGTCCACACTACCCTAATCTTGTTAATTTTTCTGCTGCAAATATAACTATAACTAGATCAATTATCTGTTGGATATTTTCAATAATATAGAAAATAAAATGGTTTTCATTTTTGGTTAGCCACTACAATGGGGAGTGTCATGAGCCTAATAAATGTAATGGATGTTAGTTGGAGATGAAAAGGCATCTCCATAGGGTGTGATGGTTCACAAGAGACACATCCATTCCCATTAGACACTATTGGTGTCTTTTGGAAGTGAAAAGGCATCTCCAATGGGCATGAATTCCCTATAAATAGTGATGGTTTGTTTTCATTCAAACAATGGAAAACACATCTGATTTCTTTTCTCTCTAAGCATCATCAGAAACTTAATATTGTGTGTTCTTGATTGGGACAAGGGGTGTTGAATCCAATTTCTCTGTTGTAGGGCTTTCATTGTATCCTGAAGGCATTATTTCACATACCTGTTGCAATCGCCAATTGATATTGGGAGGGTAGAAATAATCGTTTAAAAGAAATCTTATGAGCCTTGAAAGTTTGGAGTACAACAATTTCTTTTAGTGTTATCATCCTCTGTTTTTACCCATATTTTCCAACAATTTTAGACGATTAGTTTCTCGACAATGGAGGATGAAACAAGTTTTGGTATTGTTGAATTTCTTGAGAACATTTCCTGGTTGTTTTTGAAATGAAGGGTTTCCCACATGGTTGTTGCTTTCAGGAGCAGTAGTCGGTTGTATGTTAAGTGTAAACGGGCTATAATATTGGGCTTCTTCATGATACTATCAGAAGTTGGAATTTTTGGGTTAGGCGCATATAAATTGCCTGATTACAACTTGTGTAACGGAGAAACTAGAAAGGTTGATGTATCGCTACATCAATTGAAAAGACGAAGACCGAAGGCAGTTCACTCTTTTAATATTTGGAATATTTGAAAGTAATCCAATTATATGATTGGTCGTGCGCAATTCAGGACTCAACGTTTGGAGTTTCAGAACCAGAAGAGAAAGAATTTAGAAAAAACCTCTGTTGTGGCTCCTCTATGCCGCAAACGATTACAAGAATTATTTTTGTATTCTGGATCGGATTCATCTTGAATCAAAGGTTGAACTGGAACTGCAAAGAAAGGTTAGTACCATTATTTAATCATACACTGAAATAACTTCTTGACACAGAGGTGATATCATTGATCCCTGATTACCCCCTGGTAATAGTAACATAGTGTATCTGATAGCAATTGATTATCACTAATTCGCGTCTAAATTGCATGATCAATGGTTAATGGCCTTATTGTTAGTAGTTAATTTTCCTTGTTTATAATCAAGTATGAACATATTGATTGAATTAAGTGGAAGATGACCGGAGCAACCTTTCAATAAATCAAAAAAAAATAAAAAAAAATTCTTTCTTTTTTGTGGTTACGGGGATTTGAGGTAGTTATCAAAACTACTAAGAAAGGTTATGTAGTGGACCATTACCTTTAATGGCCAGATCCAAATCCGAAGATTGCTGTTATATGGATTTGAAGATTCCTTCTTGGAATTAAGTGTTGACATAGATCAATGAGATTTATGTGATGATGCCCACTTAATAATCTGGTTGAGCCTTTACACCAAACCAGTGAAACTATACATTTTTGGTAGGCCGTCTGTTCCTCATTTTAATGAGATGTCCCTTGCTATACAGTCAATTACCAAAGAACACTACGATATCATGTGAAGACTACCAGTCACATACGTATGCATGAACTAGAAAATTTATATTTCTGTAGATTTTTAAAATCAGGAGACATAAGATATTCTCCCATTTTAGGACTTGTATGCCATTTAATGCGAAGGAAATGATGCATAAAAGTTTAGAAACGAAAGCATGTTTCATGAAATTTTGTTGCATTTATGCATTTTGATAATTATCATGAAATTGGGGAGAAGTTATATGAATATGTCATATGAAATTTTCTAGTTGGTAGGTTATTTTATAACCAAAATCATCAATAATTGTTTAGATAACAAATTATATGATATGAGTATAATTCTTGCAACGGGAATTATAGGTTCCAAAACTTAGAAATGGGCATGTCTTAAATGACATCGAAAGAGGTGGAATACCGGCTAATATGTAACGTATATATTGGAAAATTGGGCGGCCGACCAAATATCCAATAATAAGGTGTTACGATATTACCTATGCATAAATTATGAACATTTTCATTACATAATGTAAAATGTTGAATATACATTGTCTATGTTTTTGGGTATAAATTTGTAGAGGATTGGGCATGAGTGGAGGAGTTTACTCATCCTGATAATGCGCTTACTGAAATAGCAAGTAAGTTTCCTATAAATTTTCAATGCCTCTAGCGAATGGAAGTCTATAAGGACATCTTGTGAATTAACTGTTATTGTTAATTATGATTCCTAGAGAAGTTACAATTATTTTGTAAAATTAAATAAGAACATTTCTAATAATGTTGTATAAATGGATGCAATTAATGATGAATGATGACTCAAAACCTAACTTGAAGAGATCCCACTTTGGAAGAAGTCATCTCAAGCAGTATTGATTATTTGTGAATCAGGCTATGATCTATAACGTCTTTAAGGAGACTTATAATGAAAAGGAAATACATGAAAGTCTTAGACACCGAACGGTAAGTCAATTACTCAAGAAAATAATAATTGCAGTTAACCATTGAAACGGAGAAAAACTTGGTAGACCCACTTATGAAGAGTCTCCCAAAGGAAATAATTTCAATGAAGTATACAGAAATGGGACTAAGGTCTGTGAATGAAAGTTCGATCTCCCATAGCAGAAACCCAACCTATGTTTTGAAAAAGATAAACAAGGTTCAATGTGGTACCAACAAGTTATGGATGTAGATTATGGAGCACTAATATAAAACTTCCCATTTCTAATAAATGCTGGGTTCTGCAAGAAAATAGGATGGATGTAAATCCTTAATGAGTCTGTGATTAGTAAAAGGTGTATCGCAGAAACACCTTCGAGACTTACCTATATGAGTATGGAAATCAGGCCGTTTCCTAAGAGAAGAAGACCGTTCTCTAAAGAAGACTCATGAATCAAGGATATAAGCACATGGCCATTAACGTGTTTGGCTACAAAACACACAATCCATGAAATCAGTATGTGTTGAGATTCCGGTTTTATCACATGTGGTACTTGGTTCAAGACTGGTTTCACCACTGAACCCCGATAAGGCTTTGAATTTCTTACACTAAGTGAAGGTTCAAATCCAAAAGATACCTATCATTTATGTATTGATTTCAACGATGATGCTTATTTCCCAATTAAGCTTGAACTACGTTGGCTTGATCCCACTCGGGTACATAGGCAGTCACTTGAGTAATGCATCCACTCCAGTTTTGTAAGTTTTACTTTGTTTTATTTTCATGGTTTTTGATTATTGAAAATAGGGGGAGATTGTTGGATATTTTCAATAATATAGAAAATAAAATGGTTTCATTTTTGGTTAGCCACTACAATGGGGAGTGTCATGAGCCTAATAGATGTAATGGATGTTAGTTGGAGATGAAAATGCATCTCCATAGGGTGTGATGGTTCACAAGAGACACATCCATTCCCATTAGACAATATTGGTGTCTTTTGGAAGTGAAAAGGCATCTCCAATGGGCATGAATTTCCTATAAATAGTGATGGTTTGTTTTTATTCAAATAATGGAAAACACATCTGATTTCTTTACTCTCTAAGCATCATCAGAAACTTAATATTGTGTGTTCTTGATTGGGACAAGGGGTCCAAACCTTGAATCCAATTTCTCTGTTGTAGGGCTTTCATTGTATCCTGAAGGCATTATTTTGCATACCTGTTGCAATCGCCAATTGATATTGGGAGGGTAGAAATAATCGTCTAAAAGAAATCTTATGAGCCTTGAAAGTTTGGAGTACAACAATTTCTTTTAGTGTTATCATCCTCTGTTTTTACCCATATTTTCCAACATTATCTTCTTTAACAGAGGATGAATCTCTACAAACCCTTAAAAACTAGTAATTAGATTAGTTATCTTATTTAACAGTGGGTGAATCGCTTGAATATGTCATTTCAATATGTAGCCATAGTAAACTGCAGGATCAATACTAATAATCGAAACAAATTTTGGGGGTTTTCATGCCATCCAAATTGGATTTAATGGTATCTGTTCTTGAGAATTGGAGGGAAATTGACAATGAAGAATGGTTGTGGTCGATTGAGACAGTGTTGGTCTTTCTAGGGCCCTAAAACAACAACAATTGTGGGATTTCAAATGGGGATTCTTGAGATAGTGAAGGTTTAATCAATGGTGGTTGTATACAAATCATAGACAAGAATAAAGATGAAATTGAGCTTCTAATCGAGCGAAGGTGCTTTGTAAATTTCTAGCTGAGGTTGTTTTCATTTGTGGTAGTAGTGGTATTTCTCTAATACGTATGGAGTGGAGATTTGTTAATTAAATTTTGTGTCGATTGTATTGTAGTTGACGTATGATGGTCTGGTTCTAATGTCAACAAATTTTAATATTGTATTTTATTAGGCCCCTGCCTATGGGTGTGGAAAATCAATAGATTTGTCATTTAAACACCCACTATGGAGGGGGCAAACAGGCAAACCGGCCTGTCTAAGTGGCAAATTTTCCACTTAGCCAGGCCAGGTGGATTTTCTAGCGAGCGGTCGAGTGGTCTATGGATTTTCTAGCGAGCGGTCGAGTCTAGACCGCTCGGTCCACTTTAAACCGTCAGGTTTATAGTACATCGGTAGCGGTTTATACAAGATCGGCAGGTGTAGTGTACACCAGTGCGTAGAATCTGATCCAACGGCCATTAATCTTCCCCCCTATAAGTACCACATTCCTCAACATTTTAACTCACACCTTCTCTTATCTACTCTTCACATTTGTTAATCTAAAACAAATTGCAGCATCTAACTCTTTCATTCACTCGTATTGTATAATTTATTTAATATGTCTAAATCTAATACTCAATCTAAACAACAAAAGAAGAAGATTAGGGGTCTAAAATTTACCATAGCCGAAGATGAAACCATTTGCAGAAACTATGTGTTCTTTACACAAGATAGTATCGATGGTGCCAGTCAATAATCTACCAAGTTGTGGGATAACATATTTGCTAACTTTCGTCAAGAAACTATGAACATAAACGAGCGTGATGCAAATGGATTGTCCGGTCGCTTTGTTACAATCAATGCCTAAGTTGTGTTGTATATCTCTGCTATAATGCAAGCTGCTCGTGGTCGAGAGAGCGGTCTTGTCGATGTTGATGTCGAACTGATTGGCACCATAAACATGGGAACAATTTTAGTTACGAAAGTTGTTATCATATTTTGAAAGTGTTGCATAAATATAATCCAGAAGTGTTAGCAAACATGCAGAATATACCTTCAAGTTCACCACACACTTCTTCACCTTCGACGCTAGCTTCACAACCATCTCAATCATCTCACCCCCCTTCAGATAATCCATTATCTTCACCAAAAACCACCAGAAACAACAATTCCAACTTGAATGTCAATACCGCAATTAAGAGAAAATTATTAGGAAGAAATCATGCAAGAGCAACGAGAAAAGATGCCCAGGAAGGAGAAGCAAGTGAAGGAGGTAGTAGTACTATGGAAACTTTGATAGAGCATCAGAAGGTCGTCGAAAAACAAAGAGTTGTAGACCGCCAGTTCTTGACTAAGGAGATGAAAAAACATCGACTAACTCAAGAAAAATTTGTTTCATACTATGACAAGAATAAGATTCTAAATGTAGACACCGAAAAAAATGAATGCCAGACAATTGATGGTATGGGAGATGGAGATGGACAGGTTAACAGAGGAATTGGAAGAAAAAAAGAAACATGGAAAAACAATTTGGGTTTCAAGCTGAAGATGAGGATGATGAAGACGACGATGAAGTAGTGCCACTTAATTAATTAGTGTATGAGCTTTTAATATTAATGAACTAGTGTCACTTAATTAATTAATGTTAATTTTAATGAATTGTTCAACTTTTTCATTACATTAAAACTTTTACTTGACAACATCAATGAAAACATTATTAAGCCTAACATCCCATACGAGTTATTAAAAACTCCTTAAGAATTTGGTAATGCGCTTCGTATTCGAAATCTTTTCGTTTCCATATTCGCCACTCGTCTCGAGTTCGAATTCCCAATTCAACATTGGTCTCACCTCTAAGACGGTATCGAGTGACAATACTTTTCATAACTATAAAATCCACAAGCTCTTTTTTGATATTCATGAATCGGAAAAACAAATAAGCACGATCCCGGTTATGAGGATTACATGTCTCTGTGCAGAAGGCATCATGAATTTTATCTAAATAACTCATAATAGGTAAACCACTCATCCGTCGTTCTTCACCTCTCTTTGGGTAGTATATTACATAGTTTCTACAAAGAGATAAATCTTCATCTTCAGTGAATCTAGGATTATGCATAATTTAACCATAAATTAGAGATTCAACAGAAATTTAGAGAAAGAAATCAGAGAAAGAATTTGTAGAGAAGAAGTGATGTGTGAGTTTGAAACGGATTTAGTGTGGGATTTATAAAGGAATGATACCGGTTGAGTCTACACCGCTAGAGATTCAGTCTAGACCGTTACTTTTAATGACCGTTAAAAAATAAAAACTTATGGAACACCAAATGAAACTTAAAAAATTTAAATAAATAACAAATGAAACAATAATAAATAAACCAAAATAAATGAAACAACACTACTCAATTCGTCCCCCATCTCTTCCAAACTCAGCCTACAAATTTGCTCTGAGATCTTCCCTTAACCTGTTATACATAACTCTGTTCTCAATGTGACTGGTCATTTGCGCATAGTCCCTTGCAAGTACTCCTCTTGCTGGTATAATCTCAGGCCTTAAGTCTTCATCTTGATGGTTAGTCCAATTCTTATTACGACGAGTCTCCTGGATAACCATGTTATGCATAATGATGCAAGTCAGCATAGTCTTATGCATTTTACGAGTACTTAGACCACGATAAGGCCCACAAATGATTGCGAACTTCTATTTCAGAATTCCAAAAGCTCGTTCCACATCCTTTCTCAGATTCATTTGTTTACTATTGAAATACGAGTATGAACGACCCATTTCACCGACAGGTAGCTGACGGTAACATTGAACTAAAGTTGACCATTTTGGATAAATTCCATCTGCAAGATAATAACCATGAGTGTGGTGATTCTCGTTGATATCGAAGTTTACCTGAGGAGAAATGCCATACTTTAAATCTTCAAACAAAGGCGATTTATGTAAAACATTTATATCGTTTTGAGATCCCGGGAGACCAAAAAAAGCATGCCATATCCAACAATCATAAGATGCAGCAGCCTCAAGGATCACCGTTGGTTTTGCGTAATGACCTTTATACTGACCATCCCAATAGGTAGGTCAGCAAGTCCATACCCAATGCATGCAGTCAAGACTACCCAGCATTCCGGGAAATCCCCTTTCCTGATTTTGCTTTAATATTTATCTAACATCTGCATCAGTTGGTTTTCGTAAATAGGTAGGACCAAAATGATTAATCATTATTTCAAAAAACAACGCAAGATACTTGTATGCAGTTGTTTTTCCAATGCGAAGGTACTCATCATTAGAATCTGGAGGTCTGCCATATCCTAAAATCCTCAAAGCCAAAGTAACCTTTTGTTCAGGGCTGTGACCCCTAATATTCAGTGCATCATACTGATAATTAAATTTAGGTTCTACCTGACAAAGCTCACTAATAATCTTTAGCACCAAATGTCTGGGCATGCAGAATCGGCCTTGGAAATTTTCATCAGAGAACACACAGTCCGGAAGAAAATAATCGTGCATCAGCTTCTCGTGCCATTCGTCCCGACTACGGTACGTATATCTTCTTGTGAACACTTTTCTTAGATCCAGATCTCTAGGTATTTTCCCCAATGAATCTATCTGCATCAAGGTGTTGGTTAGTTCTTTATCTTCATCTGACTCATCATCAATTTTTTTCAATGCCTACAGGAATAATCGTTGTTGTTCTTCAAATCGATCCATATGAATACGCACTTCTTCGTCAGAAGAATCCATATCTATTGAGGTGGAGAAAAAATATTAAACATATGATTAAGGTACAAAATAGTGAGTAAAGATAGAGTTAATGAGAAAATGAGGTGTGATTAGATTTCATTAAATGAGGCGATAAACGTTATGGAAATGGTCGTTACTGAACTAAAATAAGCGTCGATTACAAGACCGACCGGTTTTAAAAAAACCTCCAGCGGTGTACACTCGACCGCTGCCGGTTTCTGTAAAACCGGTCGATCTTTTTTCTACCGACCGGTGTAGACTCGACCTCTTCTGTTTTCTCCCATAGTAGCGCGCCCAGTTTGCCAGTCCAGCTAGCCATTTGCCATAGGAAGAGGCCTTATTTCGTAAAAATGAGTTAGTCGAGGGTATTTTGGGAAGATTATAAACACGTGTACAATTTATGCCACGCAAGCACTTGTATTTACTCAATTAACCGATCAATGGGAGGAAACACTAATTTTAATTTAGGGAACATTATCTATATGCCCCTAGTATGACACTCATTAAAAAATACCCTTTCCAACTTAATATATACCCCTAAGTTTTTAGAAACCCAAAATCCAAATTATTAGGTTACCAAAATAACCTTCCTTAAAAAGACATATCCACCATTATTTCTTCCGTATTTTCATTTTTCTCTTTATCTCTCTCTCTCTCACCCTAAATGAACAACGGAAAACAAATCAAAGCATTCGAAGAAAACCGAAGAAAAACAAATCAAATCTTCGAAATCAAACACCAAATCGATCAAAAATTAGTAGATCCATACTATTACATGATATGGAAGATGAAATCTGACTGAAACACCAATAAAATAAAGATAGAAAAATAGGTTTCAGAAATTGATTTACTAAGGACCTTCAACTACAACACTTTGTAAAGACCAAATCGAAGGTAAACAACGATTGTATCTCAATTGAGTTTACATTTCATTTGATTTTGATTTTAAAGTTTTCGTACATGTTTTATTTTTTAAAAACTGTTCGATTCGTGGATTTCCATTCATACTAATTCAACTGGTTATGTTGGTGCTAAAGAAATTAGATGCTTCTTTTGGTGTTAAGAAATCAGTAAAAGTAACAAAAAAGTTTACTGGGTTTTCTTCAATTCCATAATGATTTATTTAATTTAACGGTTTTTATTCATTTGCGTGTTGAATTAGTTGTTTAGTTTGAAGTTTATTATTCAATTGTAACACAACTGAAGATATTATAGGTTAATTGGTAGTTAGGTTGCAACTGGTAAAGTGATGTTGAAATTTTTAGGTAATTAGGTTGCTTGTTCTAATTTTTGAAGAAATGTTGAACAATCTGTACAAGTTGCCTCCAGACTTGGGAACAACTTGGGATAGTTGTTCCCAGTTTTGGAGATAATTTGTGCCAGTTGGCCAATGTTCTGAAAACAAGTTATGCTAATTTTTCATAACTGAAGAAATTGATTCAATGCTAACTATTAACTTTGGTCAAAACAGACTAAGAAAATATGGAGAAAAGCATCAAAAGCAAAAGGGAAAACAAATCCGATCTCTGGCGTATACAATAGATTGATGGATTCTTTTAGGGAGCATAGGTTTTCCCTTGCTAGCGTGGATAGTCCTACAAGTATTTACAAGAGATTTCTATGGAAAACGAAAACTGTCAGCTAGGAGCTTGAAGTACTGCTTCAAGCACATTGTCCATAATGTGATTCATGTACAGTCTAGGACGGAACAGGGTCTCAGCCCTATAGTCCATACAAAAAGTTTCACAAGCACCAAGTCTAGTGTAACTAGAAATAACAACTTCAGTATCGTACTCGAATAGAAATTACCAGTAAGGGGCATATGGTTCTGGTCTCAGCATTGGCAAAATCTTCCCAAATAGATATTGGTGCATCAGCAGATAACAAGCTAGATAGAGCAACATCAATAATTGTTTCTCCAAGTAGCACAGGTATTTCTAGTAGCTCCTACAAGTACTAGTGTAGGTCATGCATAAGAAAACATAGGTGACCATCCCCTGAACAATTTCAAAATTGTACGAATAGGTGGGTTTATATCCAATTAATAATAAATTTGTAGTCACTTGCTATACATATTTCTAGTTTATTTATTATCCATTCATTTATACACCGTCTACTGTCCACTTGGTGTCTAACTTTGTACCTTTTAGCAGCATTGGCAGAGGTGAGTACTGAAGAAGGGACCAGTCAAGCACAATAAAGTAATCAAGAATGTGGTTGATAGCCATTATAGGGATTTGGTGGTTCAGCTCTTGCAGGTTGAAAATCTACTAACATGTGAGAAAAATGATAACACAAAAGTTGGTTGTAATAAGTACATTTTTGTCATGGGAGGATGCTATAGTTATTAAGCCAGATACGATATATTCATGATAGGGGGTCACTTTTTATTTCTAATATATGGTATTGCTTTTCATGTTGACGTAATTGTACCTCTCCTATATATGATAAATTGATGATGTTGGTCCCTTGAACTCTAGTTTTTCAGCAATTCAGTGTTCTTGATGTTATTTCTATCTTTTTTGTTTTGTTGAGCATCAAACACGGGTTCTTGAAAGCAGGTGGAAGTAATAGTTTGGGTATCTTAGTTGAATTTTATTGGAAACTTGTGATGGATACTAGTGTTAACAACTTTTTACCTACTTAATGAAAGATACTTCGTAGTATTGTAGCAAATGTCTGTAGAGTTTTCTTTTGAATGCATTTTATCATGTTCTCTGAATTTGTCTACTAGATTGGAGTAAACTTGCTCAAGTTGTCTCCAAAATCTGAAGTGCAAGAACCTAACTGGCTCCATAAGTGAAGTTAACTTGAGAGTCGACTAGCAAGAATGTGGACGCAACTTGCTCGAGTTGTTATTGTCTGGAAACAACTCGCTCAAGTTGACTCTAAAAATGGAAGCAACTTGCTGCTAGTTGTCTCCAAATATGGTGGCAACTAGCAAAAGTTGTCTCCGATTTTTTTGTTACAGAAACAAGAGATTCAAAATACATTGAGGCAACTTGCTCAAGTTGTCTCCATAAATGGAAGTAACTTGGTCCAGTTGTCTCCAGAATATGGAGAGAATTCTTCTTGGAGCAGACAGTTTAACACAAGCCAAAACAAAAAAGAAAAAGAAAGGTTCAATTCATAACAAGATGAAAGAACAGAGTTTAGAACAATTGCAACATAACAAGTTCAAAAAAAATAAATGAAAAACTGAAAAAATATTAAAACAAAGATAACAAGTTCTGAAACAATGAACATCTGAAAAATGAAACATCACATGCCACCTTCATAAAAATATCAAAACAAAGATAACAAGTTTAGAAATGTTAAGCGTTGAACATATTCCTGTACAAGTTGGAAATACGAGGCCGCTTCGTCATGTTTGGAGATTATGATATGCAAGCATTCCACAATAACCACACTTCCTTTTCATAGAATGAATATAACGAAAGCTATGTATTGGACACTAACTTTAAGTGATCTCCATCTTCACCAAGACCAGCTTCGAACCTGGAAAAATATCTGCAACAAAAATAAATACAAAATGAGTGGTTGGAAATGTTCAAAGCTACAAAACTTAACATAGTTATCACAAGTTGTCTCCAGAAATGGAAACAACTTGATCAAGTTGTCTCCAGATGTAGAAGCAACTTGGTCAAGTTGTTTCTAAAAACTGGAGTACATGAACCTATGGTATCTCATTTTTACATTATCTCTGCAACAACCATTTTTACCTGAAAAAAGCCCAACCAATTGAAACACACAAACACAACATTCATTTTGGTAGCGACTCAACTCACGACAAAATAAACTCAACACTTTCCATCCTCCTAACGGTAATTAAATAAGAAATGCATGAAAGATGCTTAAATTTCAAAATTTAAATTCTAAAACAAACTAAAACAAATCAAAAACGAAACTGAAACTCAATAGGAAGATAGATTTTCTTCCAAAAAAATAGGAAGACAATAGATACAAGTTGTCTCCAGAAAAGGAAGCAACTAGTACCAATTGTCTCCAATAGTGGAAGCAACTTGGTCAAGTTGTTTCCAAAGTTTGAAGCAACTTGATGAGGTTGTTTCCAAAAATATGAAGCCAAAAAATGTAACCCACGGCAATATCATCATACACATAACATTAAAATATTGTTTTCTAGCTTAAACTTTAGTAGAGACGCAACTGCTCTGAGATGTATGCATAAAGATAATTTCACATCCAAGTACATTTACCACAAAAGGTGTATCTTAAATGTAGTAAACCAAGCCGCAATAGGCTAGCATAAAGAAAATCTAGCGGATCATAAGATTCATTAATAGTACAACAACAAAAATAAAATAACAAGAAACCTTGCGTTATTTTGTTGGATATGTATGTCATGTGAACAAGCAACGTGGTAAAGCCACAAGTATCATCGACATAGTGGGATACCAAAAATATTATTTAGCTAAAAGATAAGAAAGTTGATTGACCAGTGTTACCTCATTCATTTCAAGACTTCATATATGATTTTTGCACTATCCTCCCAATATGTACAAAGGCCTTGGTTCACATGAAAAAATACTAGAATCAGATAACCCTTTTATGGTATTTGAAGTAGTAAAATTATGAAAACCAAGATAGCCCTTCTAATATATAACCAGACACAAAAAAAAATCAGAGATATCGAGAGGAACAAAATGAAAGGAGATGCTAGATAGATGGGAACATACTCCGTTTAGACCAAGACCCGTCATCCGAGCATAATCTAAATACATTTGGCTACATTCAGCATAAAATGAAAGGAAATGCTAGATAAATCGGCACATGCATTTGCCATTTTGTCTGCAAAAGCACATATACACAGACTATAAGAAGCCAAAATATATTGGACAATAAGTATTTATTTTCCTACACTAAAACAGAAGTAGACACCAAAGATACTCAGTAATTGTAGCTCACAAACAAAAATCTTATCTTATCTTATTACTATAATAAAGAAAATGTTGTAGGGCTTTAGCCCATGGATGTGCGGGCCAATATAGTAGCTAGGGCCTTATTCCCATTGTATATAAATGACCATATCTATGTAACATATTCTCTATTGAATGAATGAAACCCCCTTCTTTGTTTGCCTCTTTATCTTTTTCCATCCACTGCAATACGTTATCAGACACGAACTCTACCATGCGGAAATGGATTTGGACTTTTTTCTTTTGGGTTGCTATCAAATACACTGCGTTGGAATCAATGGAATTGTCATCGTCAAATCAAATAAGTCTCTGTTCAAGATCTGTTATGTATGTTTGTATCCCATGATCAATTGTTTAAATCCTAATGCTACGTCTTGGAGATCTACCGACTAAGAAGTAGGTCGTTCCATTCTTTTCTCCTCATAAGGTACACCTTTCCATTTTATTTTAGTTATTATAAATTGGAGATCTACCTAAATCGGTGATGTTTTGATATCAAAAGTATGGATGTGAATTTATTTCTGTCTCTGTGATTGTCTATGTTTGAAACTATGATTCAATTTGTCTTGATATTGATGATTATTATAATAAATGAGGAGGGATCTGGCTTATTTTTGTCTTGATATTACTATAATATATGTCTAGTAATATATCGTCAGACTATGTATCTTATCTGTCCTTGTCTATTAGTAGATCCATGATTTGATTGTCCTAAGTCTATGTATCTATATTTGTACGGTATTTTTTTATTATCCTAAGCTGTATAATGCTTCCACTGTTTGTAATACACCTTTGTTTGTAATCATGATAATATTATTATATATATTTTCATTATTATTGAACCCATTGAAAACTAATATTGTTCTGCTATCATGGATAGATCATAGATGATTATATATAATGTGTAATTGTATGTTACCTTGGTATTGTTTGTTTATTTCATTTTATTGTCTCAATGCTATGGTAACCTTTTATCTATTTGTGATCAAACATGTGTGCTACATCTTCACGTATTATTTGAATAGTAATAATATAATAAATATTTTGCATTTTAATATTGCATTGGTAACGTACGAAGCTGTATGCCTTTAATTGCATTGGTCTGTATGAATTTAAATAGTAATAATCTAGGAGTTTTGTCTTTGATGCTATGTTTGCAACGTGTATTTCGTTCTTTATTTTTATTTTATATTAAATTTTTCTATATTCTTTGTTTATCAATTCCGTTCCTGTTCGGTGGAAATCCGAGGAGAAATAAAAAAAATTGGAAATGGAAAGAAAAATCTCCGATCCAGGTCAACTCGGTTCGGTCCGGTCTAGACAAACTCGGTCCATACCGATCCAGCCCGGTCCATTGTGTCTTGTTCCAGACTGTGGCTGATAAAGGCTATTGTGGTTCTGCTTCTGCGTATATATTACAGGAACCAAAGTCTGAGGTACGTTACTATAATTGAATATTTTTTGGGCTTATTTATCCGTTTTTAGAACATGCCTAGTTCTGGTTTTTCTTCTTAAGATAGGTCCATAAACAGCCAAATTTAAATTATGAGTGCTGATCCCGATCATTAAGTATGTTGGTCTAAATATTATTTTGTTCTCTTGAATATGATATTGGCTATGGTTGATGTTTATCTTTTGTTCAACTGGTTGTACCAACTCAATTCCAATGTATTCATTTGGGGCTTAGAAGTACTTGAGCACCATTATTGGATACTTGATATTTTCCCAAAAATTTGAATGTTCCGTGGAATGTATCCACTTGCTCGACTATTAATCTATCAATAGTTTCAAAATATACGTTCAAATAAAATCACATGTATTCCAATTTTTGTGGAAGAACTCACAAAAGATGATATGAGTCATAAAATTTTCATTTCTCAACTCCTTAAGACTCCCACGACTAGTTCAGAGTCTAACTACTCCAAAACCAACCAACAAATCTCTACCATGTGCTGTCTTCAAGAAAATTATTATTTTGCTTTAACTCATCGATAATACTAAATGAAGTTCATGTAATTAAAAACAAAAAAACGGTATATGTTGAAGTATGGCAACAAATGAATTATCTTTAGTAATATATTCAACCTAAAGTAAGTGGTTGACTAAATATGTTGAAGTATGGCAACAACAGAATTATCTTTAGTAATATATTCAACCTAAAGTAAGTGGTTGACGTGTGTACTGAGATTCTCTTGGCCTATTGAGATAAAGAAATTTCTCAAATTAAGCTAAATGTAGCAAAAATGAAAATGGAAAGAACCCCAAAGTAATAAGGGTTAGACGTAATGACTCATATAAAGCATGAGAAAAGGGACATGTATATCATGGGATGAAGCTAAAATGTAATTATAGCTTCCATCATAAATTAAAAAGTTGGAAATGCTCTTGGTCATAGGTGTTGGTATATACAATGTAATGTGTGTATCATATTAGCAACCAATTTTCACATCAACTTTAATGGTAACAAGAAATTTGCCTAGTTAATTGACTATCTTATTCAGTTGAACTAGATCCAATGTTTGTACTTATGGAATGAAAACACGAGACATAAATTCTCTAAAGAATTTGAGATATATTGGGTGACACGTAATATATATTCACTCTAAAGTACTTGAATTGAATCCCACTTTTATTACGTAATAAGGCCACACCACCTGTTAAAACTCTCAAGACCCAAGTGTCTAACTCATAATTGTTTTTCTTCCATTATCTTAAGGAATTTAAACTAGTTGTTGAACTAATTCCTTAAAGCATTGTTCAAAATTTGTTTCCAAGATGAAATAAAGTCAGAAAATCTCTATATGTACTGAGAGCTAATCATCTTGTTAAATTCCAAAGAAACCCATGAGAGTGGATATCATATGGAAACTCACAGTGATGAGAATGTAATTGATTGCATCTTTTATAATCTCTAATATATTTGGAAGGAAATATTTTTAGAGAAAATAATGAGTCAATCTAGTGCAATGCAATTCACTATAATATTTGGATTATTGAATCATATTGACTCCGACGATGAAATGTTGGAAACTGGCTCATACAGACTTTTGGCATAACCATAAAGAAACTTTGGTTGTGACACGATGATTGTTTTGAAAGAACTCATACAAATATCACTTTATTTGAGAGAATGAAAATGGGAAAAAGATTGACAGAATGAAAAGTGACGACATATCTCTCAATAAGTGTTTTCTAAATTACTAGATGCACAACCCCCTTCCCATTATACTTTTAATTAAGAAAGCATATCACTCATTTTTACAAAGTCTTTAGTAAAACAGGATCGAGACCATCCTAGATGCAAGTGGTAAAAATTCCATATTACAAAGAAAACAAGGTAAACTTTAGAAAAATATTCATGCAGAATGCGGACCATTAAAGTAACTAATGGATCTGGTGAATGTTTTGACATTTTGTACTAGTTATAGTTCCCAAGAAATTTGCGTTTGAAAACTCCTAGCACATATTACACAATGCAAAGTGCAAAGGATAACCACCCTTGTTAATGCTAGAGAATATACATCAAAAGGATTTGATGAATATTTCATATTTAATAGGATCAATATAGAGTATCTTATACCCAATGGTATCGCAGAGACTACCATCAAAGGTTACAGATGGTGTCTAAGGAATAGGTTATGCGTACCAACCTATCTTTTATTGCTTTGGGGATATGCAATATTACACGCATCTTACTTAATTCATTTTTAGAACCCAATATTAGTCAACCTTTTCTGCGTACCAGTTGGTAACTGGATTTAAGCATGATATTCGTGTTCTTACGCATTTTTGGTTGCACTATATATGTGCCATTACGACTCCACATCGTACTATGATGGGTATTCAAAATTGTTAAGTAGTTATGTTGGAAATGAGTTCCCAACAATTATCCGCATTTTAAAAACTTTTGGCAGGCGATCTCTTACTGCTAGATTTACGGGTTATCACTTTAATGAGACAGTCTTCCCGTCGTTAGGGGGAGATAAGGAAAAAGTATTTTCTAAGGGAACGACATGAATTGTCGTGGTGTGTTCCGACTGTGTCTCATATTGATTCTTATACTCCACAAATGTAAATGTGAAGTGATAAAGAATATTCGATTTTCAGAATGTACACTGATGTTGCTAAAGTGATGAGATCACACATACCAGCTGCAAACCTACCTGCAAAGTTACAAATCCTCAATACGGGATATACACCATAGACTAAGGTGTTGCAACTACACTCAGTGGAAGTGTGGTTGAGGTAGTGTCTCCATAAAGGAAGCTGGAGATACCATTTCGTTCGATAAATCCTCACCTAAAAAGGAAGTAGGTGAGTAAGGCACAACTTATTTATATCATCAGAAATCATCTCATAAGATTGTCTCTGAATATGTCCATGAGTCAAACTGGAGGACGCTCCGAAGTTTTAAATGATTCTAGAGAACAATAAAATCCTGACGGATTATGAGAATGCACATGAGTCAATGAAAGGATCATGTGTGCACGGTGATGATATAATCCATAAATAGTTGCTCCAAAAGTAGAGCACAATGAGATCGAACCATGCTTTATTTTGATTAATTTCAAATAAATAGAATATTTGGCCTACACAATCCAGGTAGAACTTAGTTCTTTGGCAAATATACAGGTATTTGGTGTGGTAGTGCTAACCAACCAAGTGTAAAGCCTATTGGACATACATAATTAATTTGTCATAAATCATAGTGAGAATAAAGTAGTTTAAAGTACAAAGACTCGCCTTGTGGCGCGAGGTTTCTCACAAAGCCCTGGAATTGTTCTCTTGTAATGAACGTTATACAGTTCCGCTACTTAGTCAGCTTGGTAATTTTCAAAAGGACTTGAAATGCAACATATGTATGTGGTTGTTACATATCTCTGAAAGAATCAAGATATAGAAGATATTTACAAAAGTGCTTGATAGACTTTTGTTTCCCAAATCAAGTAACTCTAAACCACAGAGTGCGTTTACAATTAGATAGAACATTCACTTATAGATTGAAGCAATCAGGCGGAAGTGGTATACCAGTCTAAGTGACTATTTGATTTGGAGGGGATAGACAAGTAAGTTATTTTTCCTTGCGTGTTCACAAGAAAGTTCCTAATTTGGAATTGTAGTTATTTATGTCGACGGTACAGACATGATGGGTGCTCTTGATGTAATAAGAGACCTTAAAAGCTATTTAAAATCCGAATTTGAGATGAAAAATCTAGGGAAATCTCGACCGAGTACTGAGCTTGTGGGATATTATTCCACCAGTTTGCATAAGTCTAATATTTTCAGGCAATTCAACAAAGACATGCATCCTGATAGCACTCCCATGATTAATCGAGGTTCAAGTGTAAGTAAGTGACCATTTTGTCTAAAGGAAGATGGCGAATATGTGTTGGGAGATGAAATTCCCATATCTAAGTACAATAGACGCATTATTGTACTTAGTATAATAATGTACTCGATAAAATTTTGCATCCTTAGGGAACTTGTTAGCTAGATATAACTCAGCGCCAACGCAGCGTCATTGGAATGTTATAGTGAATATAATCATGTACTTAAAAGTAACCATTGACATGAGTTTGTTTTATCCCTGCAAAGACATAAAAAGAAATGCTAATGAAAGTGCAATCCAAAAGTTGTTAATTATGAAGGAACAATAATCTCTTCTCCAATGAGATTAATCAGGGGGAGATATGGTAGACTATTCTCTAGGTCATTACCGATATTCAGTTTCGAAAATTACATGACTAAAGAAACTGTCTGAAACAACTCTGAAATTTATCAAGGGGAGATGCCGACATCAGGGGGAGGATCCAAGGATATGATGTCGACATATTTTACTTCGAAATTGAAGCTGTGTTGTACTCTTTTTCCCTTCAATCGAGAATAGTTTTTCCCAAAGGGTTTTGTTACTCGACAAGGTTTTTAGCGAGACAACACTAAAAATATCAAGTATGTTAAACGTTGGAGACATAAAGATTGTCGTTGATATTACTGAAAATATCTGAATCAAAGAAATGAAACGCGATAGTCTGTTAAGCAATGTAACTTCCAGAATCAACAACATGGTCTTATAAACATTCAAGTCACCAAAGTAAAGTGTGATAAACTCCTTTTGAATGCATTAGACTAATGAAAATTGTCTGACATCAGGGGGAGCATCTAATGGTTTGTTGAACTATTTTCCTTCATCGAGGTTTCTTTTTCCCACGGGGTTTTGTTACTCGACAAGGTTTTTAATGAGACAACAACAAACACTGGGAATGCAATTTCCCATCTAAGGCTATTGTCTTTCCCACGAGGATTTTCTGCCTTAAGAGTTGTGAAGCAACTAGTCAATTTCAACGGAGCAAAGTGATCATATGCAACGGATCACCTTTACTTGCATCTGTTATGTTGTACTATTTTCCCTTCATCAAGGTTTTATCCCACTGGGTTTTCCTTGTCAAGGTTTTAATGAGGCAACATATTTGAGCCCATCTATGTTCTAAGTTTGCTTAATATTGTACTCTTTTTCTGTAGTTCAGTTTTTGTCCCTCTGGGTTTTTCCTGAAGAAGTTTTAACGAGGCAATTAACTTAGACTCAGTAGTATTTAAAGATCGTGTTACATGTGATGAACTACATGTAAAATACGAGACAACATGTGAAGTACTACATGTGAAGAGCTGTACCAAGGTTTTGTCCCACTGGGTTTTACTTTGTTAAAGTTTTAATGAAGCAATTGTCTTAGACACAATAGTCATCAAGAAGATAGCTACATTTGAAGACCTACATCTGAAGCACTGTATGTGAAGTACTGCATATGAAATTCTATTGGACCGCACAAGGGGGAGTGTTGTAGGGATTTAGCCCATGGATGTGCGGGCCAATATAGTAGCTAGGGCCTTATTCCCATTGTATATAAATGACCATATCTATGTAACATATTCTCTCTTGAATGAATGAAACCCCCTTCTTTGTTTGCCTCTTATCTTTTTCCATCCACTGCAATAGAAAAGACCATTTTTTGGTGAAGCTTTTTTGGTTGGTCACAAAAAAACAAAATAGTTTGGTGTCACCTTGATATTACTAATATGACTTTAAATATCAATCATTACTATGCATATATATTCAAGGGTAAAAATGTATATTAGACCAATAATTATATATTTACATGAATGCCATTGTTTTAAAGTTAGATCTAAAAATTTTAAAACTTGATATCTTTCAAAATACATACCGGATTTTTGCAAAATTAGTATATTCGGAAAGCTCTTTGAATTATCTACGTAACAAGTACAGATAAGAATATTAAAAAAAAATTATTAAGATTTTTTTTTTTCATTACCATCAAATTTGGTGTTGTTAAAGCAATCAAAATCAAGCATGTGCATCGCACATGTGGTCTTACTAGTGAACATAAAACAAAGTAACTATTTATAATTAATAATAAACTCTTAACTTACAATAAAAATGAAGAAATAACTTACATTTTGATAAATTCCAAATTCCAATCAACAAAATGAATCATTTTACATCCAATTGGTTCACAAAAAGCTAGCAAAAGTGACCAATCAAGAGATAAGAAAAATCGATATAAGCACATAAATCAAGCCGCCTAATCATTTACAAATTCATTTTTGTATCCGAGAAAAATTATGCACGATGAAAATGCGAAATAATGCGTTAACTTGATAATACCAAATGCTAAATTTGTTTATAGTTGGCATTGACCAATGCACAAACATTCAGTAGTACATTTTGCACACCAAGCCAAGAAAATGATACAACTTAACATTGAAAATGAGGGAATAATGACTCACATGCTTGTAAAGACCAATTGATTCATACGGGAAATAATATTTACCATATAAAAGCCCCTAATTCACAAACAAAAATGAATCAATTGAATTCAATTTGTCTTGCAAATTATCACCATTCACAAAAATGTAACAAGTCTTCTTAATTTTCAACTTTAGAAAATTGAAAACCTAAAAATGAAATCAGATCCATTAAAAACGATTATAATTTGTGAAATGAAACTGTAAATTCAAAATGATACTATTAGAGCAATGCTCGGTCAAATTCGCATGCGTTTCTATCTAAAGTATGTTTGTCAATGTTAGTGATCAAAACTATAAGTCTTGATTTCTAGTCTACTTATAGCTAAGTCTCGGACTAGGATAGAAAGTGTAGTTGAGCTGTAAGACTCCACGACGTTCATCATACAAAGACGAATAACTACTCAAGGAACTGGTGAAACTTCATCGAATAAAAGGTATGTGAAGACTTAAACTTATCTATCACTCAAAAGTCTATCTACTCTATATCCTATCTTGAGACAAAAGTCGTATTGCTATATAGACTTCGTTTATACACATTTGCCATTTCGAGTCGAGTTTATCTTGCTTATCTATTTCTCGAAATATGTGTTGGTAATCTTTCGCTTTGGCCAAGTTCATCTTTTCAAGTGACGAAAGTCATCTTGATTATTTCAATATCTTGAAAATCACTTTGATGAAGAATGGTGTATGAATAACCTCTATTTAACATCCTCTAAGAATGTTTCAGTGATTGAAATGAGAGTTTAGAATATATAACCTTGAATGGATATAAACATTGTATGTGAACTCATACTTGTGTAAGTCCATAATCCTTGAACCAAAGTATGCGTACTTTGCTGCTCAGGATAACCAAAACTAAAGTTCGCGTACTGCCGGAGGTTCACGTCCCGTGAATTTCTGCTGGAGTTTGTGAACTAAAAACAAACTTATCCTGGGTACTTAAGTATGCGTACCGATATGCATACTTGAGTGGGTTATTTTCTAAAAACGGTTTATGCGTGAACTTAAACTTATATAAAGTAAGGAATGTATAATTTGCAAACCGTGGCTATAAAGTTCATGAATTGATACGAGTGAATCAAAATCATTTTTGCTTCGATTGTGTCATGTATACTTCTATGAGATCTAAGCAATTGAACAATTCTCTAACTAGTTCTTTTGAGTCATTTGAACTAGTTATGGTGAAGATGAATATGGTTGATATGAAAGTGCTCATATGGCTAACCATTTGGTTAACTACTATGAAACCAACTAGATGTACACATTACGGTTACACAAACCTAAATGAACGTGCATTTCATTTGTGTATAACAAGCTAAGTTCGATCTAACGGTTGAAAGATATTAGCTTGAATCTAATCAGGCTTTCATCTAACGGTGAACATTGAATGCTTTGTTACCAAGGTAACTTAGATTGCAAACCCTGATTTGAAGACTATATAAAGGAGAACTCTAGCAACTGGGAAAGTTAATCCCCACACCTCCTATGTGATACTAGTTGTATAAGCTAGAGTCGATTCTCCTTTAACCTTAGGTTTCTTCTCGAGACCCTGTAGGTTAACGACTTGAAGACTTCATTGAGATTGTGAATCCAGACCCAACTATTTTCTCTGTAGTTGCGTGATCTGATCTTGCTGTTTATATCGTATTGAGTACAATCATAAGATTGGCTTGGGATTAATTTCTCCGATATGCAAGATAGAAAAGTAGTCACAAACATCTTCGTCTCATCGTTAGTGATTCCGCAATATCTTGTTTCGCTAGTCGATTAACATTATTGTGAGGTGATTGATAATTCTAGGCTATTCTTCGGGAATATAAGTCTGGGTTATCCATTGGTTCCTGTTCACCTTGATTTATCAAAGGACGAAACAAAAACTCGTAGGTATTTATGTGGGAGACATATTTATCTATTCCTATAGACTTTTCTGTATGATACAAATTATTTTATTAAAGTCTTCGACTTTGGGTCGTAGCAACTCTTAGTTTTGGGTGAGATCAACTAAGGGAATCAAGTGCGTAGTATCCTGCTGGGATCAAAGACGTAAGGAGCGCAACTGTACCTTGGATCAGTGTGAGATTGATTGGGGTTCAACTACAATCCAGACCGAAGTTAGTTTGTAGTAGGCTAGTGTCTGCAGCGGCTTAATACAATGTGTGTTCAATCTGGATTAGGTCCCGGGGTTTTTCTGCATTTGCGGTTTCCTCATTAACAAAACTTCTGGTGTCTGTGTTATTTATTTTCCGTATTATATTTTTTTATATAATTGAAATATCACAGGTTGTGCGTTGAATCAATCAGTTGGGAAATCCGACCTTTGGTTGTTGATTGAAATTGATTGATACTTAAACATTTGTCTTTGGTACCGTTCAAGTTAATTTCTCTTGTATTCAATTAGACTCGCAGATTTTTATCTGCTTGAGTAAGGATTGAATCGAGAAATTGAGATATAACTCTTTGATATACTTTTTATTAAGATTGAGTCTGACTGTCTAGTTGATTCTATGAAAAGTATATTAGAGTTAGTCCATACAGATTGCTAAGCGAATTATTGGGTGAGGTTGTTGTACCCCTACTTTTTCAGATACTATTATTTATTCAAAATTAAAATAGAGATCACCATAGCCTTCATTTATTGAATACCCTCCATCATTTGAATACCCTTCTTCTTTCACATCCACAAGAAATCACCACCACCACCGTCTCTCAACCACCAAAATCACACCAAATCTCCACCACCTCCTCAACAACCTGCACCTCCTTTATCTCCCTCACCAATTTTATCATCATATGATTACCACTACCAACAACAATAACAACAACTAGTTAGAATACCACAGTTACCAACATAAACTTAAACAATAGAAGCAAGATAATCACCTTTAATCTCACCAATTTAGGAATCGACGTAGCTTGAATTTCAATTTGTATCATGAAAATACAAAAAAGAAAAGAAAAAAAGAATCCATTTCTAGATCTGTATGTTCTTGATCCGAAGGCAACGACGACGATGAAGATTTGAAAACTAGATGTTGCATTTGTGGTAGTGATGGTGGGATTGGAAAGAACGTGATGGTAGTGGTAGGTTTAGGGAAGATGAGGAAACTGTGGTGCTTATGATTCTCCTGGTGCCTGCATCAAATAAATGAAGAAGAAAAAATAAAAGGCTAAAATAGGGATTCAACAAGATATGGTTTTGTTTTGGATTTTATTTATTTTTGTCCTTTAAGGGTATTTTTCCGAGGCCCACAAATATGAAGGGTATTTATTATATTCCCTCTTTAATTTATTTGGGGAGAAAACGCTAATTAGCGAATTTGGAAGGGCAAAAAACGTAAAATAGCCTTTTTATCAATTGTAAGGGTGCCTAAATAGAAATTGTCTCAACCTAGCGATATAAAGCTGTGTGTTTGAACAGGAGGGCTCCATTCTTCGGAATTTGGAGCTTATTTTTCTCATTTGATCCAAACTTTCCCTTTAATAAATATTTCGTACATCTAAATCTCTTCCTCTGTTCGGCATCAGCTTCCGCCATTAAAACTCGAGGAATTCCCTAAAAGTCAAGGTTAGTTAGTCCTGGAAAATTCAATCAATTTGGTCTCCGATGAAATTCCTATCGTCGATTATATGTTCCGTTTGTGAGATTACTTGGTTGATTTCATGAAAGGAGAATATTGTTTTCTTTATTTTAGGTTATAATCATTAGGGTATTGCATGTTTTAATCTCTTAGGTTGTAATTTGTTTGTAAATTGATAAAAGAGAACTAGGGATACAAAATCATAATTCACTGGGTATTTTTCTTTTAAGATGAATTGGGGGAACTGTTGTATTACTGTAACAATTCTTTTATACTTTCAACAGTTGCCACTCTGAATTTGTGCTAGCTTCTTTGAATTGTATAACTGGTGCACATAGTGGCAATTGGCATATATAAGTTCCAGTCATTAGGGTACTTTCTTTATGTTATTATTATTGTTAAAATAATTTGTCTGCAAATCTTTTTTCTTCTTGATTGATTGAGATGGATATGTATCATGTATTCAAGTGACCAAATTTAAGATTATTCCGTGTTTAATTTTTTTCTTAGTTTCTGGGTAGGTTATTACAAGTGATGGCTGCTGCTGCAAGTACCGGAGAGGTTTATCCACCCGGTAAGCTATATCTATTTTTAAGTGTCTGATAATTCGTCATTTTTTTTGTAGATATTTTTATGAAATCCATTTATGTATTTCAATCTTTTTATTTTTTTTCAAATCTTGCTAGATATTCAGCAGCTTCTCACAAAGCATTCCAAGTACCACGATGTTGGTTCACTTGCATTTGCGGCATATCTAATCCCACAAGCAGAGATAACAGAACAAAACCGTGAGGCTTTCAGAAAGGAATTATTTTTGATGAAAGAATTGTATTGTCAACTTGTCATTCAGAGAGATGCTTCAAGTATAGAAATAAAAACATTATCTGAAAGACAAATGTCTTCTTGTGAAGAGTTGGCTAAGAATGTTCTAAACATTAAAGAAATGCCCCAGTATTTTGGTTTTATCTTTCATCAAAAAATTATGATTGATAGTGCTATTCAGCAAGCAGAAAGGCGCAAGAAGATAGCTACTGCAGATCCAACAATAGCTAATCAACTCAAGGTAGCATATAGCATATACAAAGAAATAAGAACTTCAAAGTTGTATGCATGCAGTTCTGTCCTTAATTTTGAGTTTGGTGTCTTCCACAGGTACTATTGGCTAAAATCGAACCGCTGGAACTTGCTCGAATACTCAATGTAGGGATACAAGCATTTGCTCTTATATTTTTCTATTTGTTTTTCTAAAATTCCCTGTCTAGATAAATGTTGTTAATTTTTTCGTCAGGTACGATTAGATCTGGCAGAAGACTGAAGGAAAGCTCTTCAACATCCAACGATCCACAAGAACCTTCTCAAGCGCTCGAGGTAATATATTTACTTACAGTCAAACTTTGATTTGATTTTTTATCTCTAAATATAATTATAACTTTTCGTAACTCATTTGAAAATGAAGGACCTAGAAGAAAACACGGATTCACGGAAACCGGCTCAAATAATTGAGGTAATATATCTGTTGATATTCAAATCTTCTTATATGTTTTTCTAATTGCTTAGAAGTAGAAAAAAAGTGCCTGTAATCAAATTGTGAACACTACATTCAGCCTAAACAAAACTCTTCCCTTCTTTTTAGCCTGTGAAAAGTTAGTTAAGTTTTTCATTTGAATTAACAAAGCTTATGCAATCATTTGAAGGATATCCATGGTAAATTACAATGTATCTCTACCAAGATCGAAAGACCATCGTGAACTTCTCAAGTGTTGTTTTAGGTTGCTTCAAAGTGTGGGCTAATTTAATAGTGTCTTGGAATCTCGGTTAGAAAGAGAGGATAGCATAATTAGACAAAAGGAGGACGCCGCCAAGAAGGAAAGAGAGGAGAACATTATTAGACAAAAGGAGAATGCCACCAAGAAGGAAAGAGAGAAGAACGCCATCAAGAAGGCTAGACAAAAGGAGAGCGCCACCAAGAATGCCACCAATATCAAAAGGAGCCGGAGACTAAAACAATGAAGAGATTAGGGACCTGGATACCCTAGAGAAGGAAAGAGAAGAGAAGACAAAAAGAGAGCGCCATCAAACAGATTTTTATGGAATGATATGTTAATTCATTGACAACTTGACATGTTATTCTTAGCTGTTTGGTAATGAAATTTATATCACAGCCTTGAAATGATTTAGACATTTAGTACATGTTTTATGTACTGATCTGTTAATGTTTGGGCCATGGTGTGCGACTAGAAATTTTTGTTGGTTTCAGGTATTTACATTGTGTTAGCATCCCCTGGCTACATAACCATGGTGTGCGACTAGAACTTCACTGCTCCTCTCTTCGGCATCAGCATCCTGCGATTAAAACTCGAGGAATTTTCCTAAAAATCAAGGTTAGCTTGTTCTGGAAAATTCAATCAATTTGGTCGCCGTGAAATTCCTATTCATTATATGTTCCGTTTGTGAGATTACTTGGTTGATTTCATGGAGATTTTTGGTCGTTAGGGTACTTTTAGGTTGTACTAGGGTACTGCATGTATAACTAGTGGCAATCGGCGTTCAAATCTTAATTTCACATTATGGTACTTTCTTTGTGTTATTATTATTGTTAGAATAACTGTCTGTAAGATGGATATGTATCATGTGTTCAAGTGAACAAATTTCAGATTATTCTTTGTTTAACTTTCTTCTTAATTCCTGGTTTGGTTATTACAAGTGATGGCTGCTGCTTCTGAAAGTACCAGTGAGGTTTATTCACCCTGTAAGCTGAATCTACTTAAGTGTTTGATAATCTGTCATCTTTTTTTCTTTTTCATTTTAGTGAAGTCAATTTATTTATTTCAATATTTTTTTTATTCAAATCTCGCTAGAAATTCAGGAGCTTCTCAAACATTCCAAGTACAAAGACGCTAGTTCATTTGCATTCGCGGCATTGGTAATTCGAAGAGAAAATTTCACGGAGAAAAACCGTGTGGCTTTTGAAAAGGAGTCATCTTCGATGAAAATATTGCGTTCTAGACTTGTCAGTCTGAGAGTTGCTTCAGATGGGGAACTAAAAACATTAAGCGAAATAGAAAAGTCTTCTCTTCAAAGTTCGATTTGTTATCTCTAAATATAATTATAATTTTCGTAACTCATTTGAAAAATGAAGGACCTAGAAGCAACCATGGATTCACGAGAAGCGGCCCAAATAATTGAGGTAATATATCTGTTGAGATTCAAATCTTCTTATTTGTTTTTCTAATTGCTTAGAAGTAATCAAATTGTATCGCGAACACAGACTAAACAAAACTCTCCTCTTCTTTTTAGACTGTGGTTTAGGATTTATGAGCTCAAATATGTTAGTTTTTTCATGTGAATTGACAAAACTTATGCTATTGTTTGAAGGATATCTGTGGTAAATTACAGAGTATCCCTCCCAGGATCAAAGAACTTCGTGAGCTTATTAAATGTTGTTTTAGTTTGGTTCAAAAATTGGGCTATTATATTAGTGTCTTGGAATCGTGGTTGAAAGAGGAGAAGGCTACCAAGAAGGAAAGAGAGGAGAAAAGGAGAACGCCACCAATATCAGGAGGACAGAATTGGACATAAGGAAAACGCCACCAATATCAAAAGGAGGCCGAAGACTAAAACGATGAGGAGAGGAGGGACCTGGATACGTTCAAGAAGTATGCTGTCTAATTAAATTCTTGTTTCACGGTGCACACTACTTGAATGCGATTAGACAGATTTTTATAGAATGCTGGTCTTAATTCATGGACAACTTGACTTGATATTCTTAGCTGTTTGGTGATGAAAATTATATCACGGTCTTGGAATAATTTTATACAAGTTTTATGTTGTTCACGTATTCTTGAACAACGATCACATAATCTTGAAAAACTGGTGGAGAAGCATACAAGGGAATGGATGTTGTTCGTAACTGTGCAGTAGTCTTGATCTGCCACAATATTGATCGGAAAAACACAGAACCAACTGCCTCTGGTGAAATGCAGCATATCTAGACTATAGAGCGTGCACTTGTGCTGCTACACAAGCCCACATAACTAGATAGGGAAGTTAAGGCCCATACAATTTTTTCTTTCTTGATTTGAAACAGTCAGATAAATCGGGTTATCTCATTGTATTTGTAAGAACCCTAATTTGGGGAATATGGAATAAGACAAAAAAGGGGGGCCAATAGTATTTTTAGGGTAGCCCTTATCCCCCTCTTTTCAAAAATGCGAAAAATACCCTTATGAAATTAGTGTAAATCTGATTAATTAGTAGTTAATGATTGTAGTTAGTTTAGTGTTAATTTAGGATAATAATTTTCTTTTTAAAGATAGTTAGTGAGTTATTTTAGAAAAAGAAGGAGGAAAGAAGAAGGAGAGGAGGAAAAAAACTTATTTTCTCTTTTCTTTGTGATCTTTGTGATTATTGAGAGATGTGTGATACACATTCGAGTGAGAAAGGTGAATCTTCATCACGTAAAGCTAACATATCAATTACGATGGAGATCCGGAGATGGCTTATTTGTTGGATTATGAAAATGATTTTACCCAAACTCAATCTCAAACTCAACTTTTTTCTCAAGCTTAAGATGATGACTTTTTGGAGCCAAATCCCGAAGATGAATACATGGATGAGGAACCCAATGCTAATAATACATAGGTATGGTTGTAGACATTGTTTAATGTCCGTTTTGTAGCTTGAATTCACCAAAAGTTTTGATTTTTGTATGTAATTCGGCGCAACATAGTTAGGTTCGGCAGATAATTTGTATGTCGAACCTTGATAAATAAGAACAGTTCGGTTTGTACGATTGAATTCTTTTTAAGCCGAATTGTCATAGAATTTTTTTCCCACCAAATAAATTCCATGGTTCGGCTTAACGAGGATGTTCTAATGAGCCGAACTTCAAAGATCGGCTTTCAAATAGTATTGCGAATGAGCCGAACCTAACCCCAAACGATAGTGAAGTCTACTAATGGAGAACATCAACGTCCAAATTAAACTCATTCAAATCAATGATATATTATCGTCATCTTCAAGAGAATGAAAAGAAGAAAACAACGCAAAAAGAATGAGGCCATTCCGACATCGGACGAAGAAATTATGGCCAAAATAAAATCTAAAAACTTGAGAGTACAGAGATAAGTTCGGCTGATAACTCATCATCACGAGTTAGCCGAACCTGGAGCCTACAAAGCAAGATTTTCGAAGTGTTTACAGAGACAAGTTTGGCTTAAAAGTAATCTAATCGAGTCAGCCGAACCTGACAACCACCTAGGATAAATTTCTTTTATCAGGCTCAGTCGGGAAAGGTTGGCAAGGTATTAGCCGGACCTGACACTGTGATGGGGAAAAAATTGACTGTTATCTCAAGGAGAAACGGTTTCGGAAGGATTCTAAAGCCTAACCTTGAGAGCTCTATATAAAAAAAATCCTTAAGAAAAGATCTTTCAATCTTTATCATCTCTTTACACCATATTTTATCATTCATAATATCTTCCACATCATAAAAAATACATCCAAAGGTCTAAAACGACATGCATCAATTTTGAGAAGAAAAATCAAGTTAGAGGTTCGCGATCACCACCATATTCATCATCCCGTCCTCTCCCTCCACCACCATCTTCATAATCACCTCATACTACACCCTTATTCTCATCATTATCATCCTCTTGATCTACATGCAAACATCTACCTGTGTCATTTCGCCCTTTCCCTGCATGCAAGTGTTTGGTGCCACCACCTCGAGGTTTGGGAGTTCTTGAATTAGAAGGAGTCACTTCCATTATTCTCCTTTTAAGCTTCTCTTTGAATTTTCCCGAATGGGTGCTAAAAAAAATGATACACCTTAGTTAATTTTCCAAACTAAATAAATATGACTCTACTAAACAATGTGATAAGCCACCTATAAATGGACAAGTTTATAGGAAGATATTAGCCATATACAAAGTAAAGTTCGGCACATTCGATATTTATCAAAATGATCCGAACAATATGCCCAAAAGTTCGGCGCATTATCATATAAAAATATTATAAGCCGAACACAAAGGTTCGGCGCAATCGATTTTCAAAACATAAGCCGAACTGTTCTTCTTCTGTAAAAAAAAAGAAGTTCGGATACTAAATTTCAGCCGAACACTACGCTGGAACTTCCAAAACCCAGAGGAATCATCGATTACATGTCACAAATCAACGAAATACGAAAAATAAAAGCAATAGTTTTTTGGGAAATACCTTTCTATGTGCAATTTTAAAGAATCAGACTCTATTTCTCGCTCTCCAACACCAATCAATCCACTATCCTCTTCATCACCATCTTTTCCAAAAACCCTAGATTGAGATGCTACAGAAGCAACACCAGGATTCGTCACCATATTTCTAGGGCATCGCTTAACACGAGGTGCCATTAATATGTTTAATCGAGAACTTAATCGAACAAAGAAATTTTCAGAATTTTGTTTGTGTTTTTGGAGAAGAAGATGAGAAGAAGAGTGAGAGAGAAGGGTTAATTAGTAATGGTTAGTGAGTTAATTAGTGGGTGGTTAGTTAATTAGGGGATGGGTTAATTAGTGGGAGAGTTTTAGGATTATAATTTAATTAAGTGGAAGGGTAGTAATGTAATTTAAACTATGCAGGGGTATTATAGTAACTTAAGCATCATTAGGACATCCCTTATAATTTTGCATTGGGTGCCATCATAAGTATGTATGCCCCCAAATTTTCTTGTATGCCCCAAATTAGGGTTCATTTGTAAGGGTGCCTAAATACAAATTCTCTTAACTTGGCTATATAAGGTTGTGTTCTTTGAACAGTAGGGCTCGATTCTTCGGAATTCGGGATTCAGAGTTTACTTTTGATCCAAACTTTCCTTTTTACTCTTCACTGATCCTCTCTTCGGCATCAGCTTCGCGCGATTGAAACTCAAGGAATTTTCCTAAAAATCAAGGTTAGTAAGTTCTGGAAAATTCAATCAATTTGTCACTGATGAAATTCCTATCTATTATATGTTCCGTTTGTGAGATTACTTGGCTGATTTCATGAATGGTGAAAAGAGTTTTCTTTATTATAGGTTACCATCATTAGGGTAATGCATGTATAACTAGTTCACAGGTGAACTAGGTGATACCTGATCTTTCAATCTCTGTGAATTCCTTGATGGTGGTTGCTTCAGGATCTTTTTGACACACAAATAAATAAGTTGTTCATATCAGATTATGCAGTAACTTTGGTAAGCATAACATGTCATGCATCTGCATAATAGGTATGCACAGTTAATTTATGATGTATAACATGTTATTCAAACTTTTTCCTCTGCGTAACATGTGCTTTTTTCTACAGAATTTGTTATGCAAACGTGAATCACAGATACATGAAGGAATGTAAATGCATACCAGAGACTTTCTTTTTCTTCTTGGCAGCGTCGTGCTTTACGTTTGTTCTCGTCTCCTTTTGTTGCTGGTCACCACCAGTTTTCCCTTTTTCCTCTTCTAGGTTATCATCATTAGCAGGTAAAACTGATGTTAAAACTGAAGTTGATTAAAATGAAAAAGTAAAACTTAAAAATGGGTAAGTTTGACAGGGTGTTATGCAGTGTTTTTTTGGTAAGCATAACATGTCATGCATCTGCATAATAAGTTATGCACATTTATTTTATCTGCATAACTTGTTATTTTTGACAGATTTTGTTACGCAAACATGAATCACACATGAACTAGTAAAGATGCATACTAGAGACTTTCTTTCTCTTCACAGCATCGTGCTTTGCCTTCATTTTCATCCCTTCAATGGTTGGTCACTATCACTTTCTCCTTTTTCATCTTCAACATCAGCAGGTAAAAATGATGTTAAAATCGAAGATTGGGAAAGTTATAAAGCAAAAGAAATTATGGGTAAACATATTCAGGATGAAAATATGACCAGAAACATTTTTCTTCTTAGATTTATTCTTTTTTTCCCGGATTACCGGCTTCTAGTTCATCATCGGCAGTTACTACCACTAAACTTAAAATAAAAAAAATAAAAAAAAACTGAAAAAAAAATAATCAAACACTAACAAATAAAGTTATTGATAAATCTCACCGTTTTTTTTTTTCTTCTGTTTCTTCCACTTGATTTTTCCTTCTTCGTCTTCTAGGTCATCAACATCAAAAACAAAAGTTTAAATCGAAAAAATAAATAAATAAAATCTACTGAATGCATGCAAGAATACCATTGATTAAACTAGTTTTAATACCTGATTTCTTCTCTTCTGACTTCTGAAGACGTGTTTTTGTTTGTGTTTCATCCATTTTTGTTGAACTGAATTCTAGGGTTTGTGAACTGTAAGTAGTTTCTAAAGTTTTTTAGAGTTTGAAATCGATTTCTGGTGTTTAATCAACTTCAATCATCGATTTCTTTGAATGGTGGAGAAAAAATTTCTCTCCAGATCTGTTACTGAGTTAATGGAGTTTAAGAAACTGGTGAAAAAGAAATAAAAGAAACAGGTGGAAACGAAATAAAAGTTGTGACCGTTTTAGGGAGTTAATGAAACCGCACGAACCGCTGAAGGGTATTAGCGTCCTTCAGCGATGTCTAAATAATTTTAGAAAATTATGGGTGCGACTGGACCCAAAAATAATTATGGGCCTGACGGTAAGAAGAAAATTTTTTTATGGGCCTACGCCTAAGTTTTCCTTTTGTAAACATACGGCCAATTCAAGACGATTATAGAGGAACCATTTTTTAGGGACCATGGTTTTTTTTGGGGACCATGGTCTTATTAGGCCAACCTCCCTATACTTATAAGGGGTGTCCTAAAGTTAGGTAAATACACATTTACCCTTTATTTTAATTTAAATTAAAACTAACCAAATAACTATAAAAATCTAATCATATACATCTTATCAAAATGAATCTAATAACCAAAATCAAAATCAAAATCAAAATCAAAAACAAAAACAGGAGGGGAATCGAATATTTTTAGTTTTGATTTTTTTTAATTCTCTTCTTCTTCTCTCTTTCCTTGACGTTCCTCGTTCGATTGAAAAACCCATCAATCTTTTTAATTCGTTTTTTGATTGAGAAAATTGAGTGGAAATCATCAAAATATGGTTTAAATGGAAGTTAAAGTGGCATGTTCGGCTAGAAATAGTTTTTAAAAAAACTAGTTTTGTAACCGAGCATTCTGAAACCAAGAACATGAAGAACACTTCGGTTATCACGAATTTAAATTTTCGTAACCGAACTTGGTTCGCAAAAATAGTTTTAACCGAACTCCTCATTGAAAACCAATATATTGTGTTCGTTTGGTTAGGTTAATTGGAATCTTTTTTTTTTCCTTTAACCGAACACTTGTATTCGAACAACAAATGATGAGTTCGGCTGGTTCGCAAAAATAAATAAATTGCTAACCGAACCGAACCCTTATCTGAAATTCAATATGTTGAGTTCAGTTGGTTCGCAAAAAAGTCTAAAACTATTTTCTAACCAAACTTTACCAATATTACAAAAAAAAAAAATCCAATGTAACCAAACTGTACTATTTTGCCCACTATGTTGAGTTTTGATTTAACCGAACTTTTCCCACTATGTTTGGTTGGTTCGCAAAGAAGGCTAAAACTATTTTCTAACCGAACTTTACCAATATTGCGTTTAGTTCGGTTAGATATTGGTTGGTATGAAGTTTGTGAAACAACCGGAATTTGTACACTTGGTAAAATCTTAATCAATGCGAAGTTCGGTTAGATATAGGTTGCGAACCAACCGAACTTCTAGACCCTAAAGTTCGGCAACATTTCTGGAAAACTGAACCTTACTCTGTAAATCCTATAAACAAAGTTCGGTAACCTGCGTGTTAACCGAACGACTAAAAGCCTCCATTAAGAGCGAGTTCGGTAACCTGCGTGTTTGGAAAAAGTAATCGAACTACACTTTCAGATGTGTTCGGTTACCTTTTCTTCACATAAGGTAACCGAACAAGCCCAAAACTACTTAAAAAATTTACATTTTTTTGAAATTTTGGATCAATTCAACCAACATTATCTAAGTTTGAAGCATACCTGGGTACCCAAATACTCTTCCTCCGGTTGTGGTTGGTAAAATCCATGTTTTTCTTCTTCATCTTCTCTAACTTTACTCTCTCAATAATTTTACTTATTTTAAAAAAAAACCCATCTGATTTTTTAATCTCACTAATTATCTTTAACTTAATCATTTCACTAACTATTATTAATACTAACTAATCATTACCCAAAATTAATTATGAGGGTAATTTAGGTATTAATATAAATTTATAGATAAGGGGTGATATAGATTTACTTCTAATGTCTTACCCAAAATAAAACAATGGTCCCCCACAAAATAAAATAAAAATGGACCCTAAAAAATGAAACCTTTTTTTGAGGCATACTCATTTTTTTTGAGGCATACCAAATAGTGCCAAAATAGGGTCACTAAATAAAAAGCAACATCACCCCTTATCCACCTTTTTTAATAATGACATAACTACCCTTACATAATTAGTGTTAATGATTATGATTTGATTTGATTACTTAGGAATTTTAAGGATTGATTAAAATTTAATTATTAGTGGTAAATTAGAGAGAAAACAAATTTATGTGAGAGAGTTGGGATTTTTGAGAGGAAGAAGAAGAAGAAGTGAAAAAAAAATGGGTTTTGAGATTTTAGTGATTAGAAATGACCAAAATGTGTGATTCAAATAAGAAGTATGCTTCTATAGAGGTTTAATGTCCTTTTTATATGTTGAATCTGTCAAAAAATTAAATTTTTAAAACCCAGATCTACTGACCCAGATGAACGGTTTGGCTAACTACTTTTCAGCAGAACTTTTTTTTTTTTCCCTAGGTTCGGCTGACAAGTTGTCAGCCGAACCTAGGAAAAAATAAAATAAATAATAATAATAATTTGTCAGCCGAACCTAGGCATAAAAAAAAAAAAGTTCGGCTGAAAAGTTTTCAGCCGAACTTCACTCTAAACCGATTTAATTTTAGGTTGGTGATTCAACACAATCTACCAAAGTCGCATTAGCTAGAACATAGTGTTTTCTAAATCATATACTAGGTTCGGCTCAAAATTGATATTCCAAGATCAAATTGAACTGATCTTCTGAAAACCTTAATTCCATCTTTGAAATCATATTCTATCGATCAAACGAAATAAAATCAATCGAAAACAAGATGGGTTTGTTACAAATACATTCTAAAATACATCTGAGACAATTAAGATTTGGATTTCGCACTCCAACATCGCTCACTTCGATTCGTGTTTCCTTTGCTTGATTGAATTGGAATCCAAGATGTTTAAGTTTAAAGGCTATTTTGATTTTTGATTTTAGGTTTTTGAGGATAAGGGCACTCTAATTTAAATTGTTTAAGGATATATAGGTAATTGCACTACCTTTAGACACCCCTTATAAACCCACCCTAGATGGGATAATGAATAAGTATGCCTCAAAACAAGTTTCCGAAAAATGGTTCTTATAGAGTAGAGTGTGCACTTGTCCTGCTGCACAAGCCCACGGAACTAAAAAGTGAAGCTAATGCCCATCCAGTTCTTTTTTTGATTTGAAACAGGCAGATAGATATCTTAGCCGATAAGTACCCGCAAGAGGGTTACCCTCCTCATTGCTTGTCTTGTTCAAATGTGGTGATGAGAGTGCAATGGTCAACATGCATCATGCGTATAATTTAAGAAACCCTAGGAGCGTAGCTACCAAAAAGCACCTCCCTATGTAGATTTCATCTAGCCGGCCTAACTCTCTGTATTATCTTATCTATCCATCAAGAGTTCATTCCTATTTACGATAGCTATGTCTACTAGCTACTTCTTTTGGGCATGCCTATGTTTGGTCACATAATTTGATGTTGTTATCTAAAATGTACGTGGTCTATACCCTGCAATAAAATTTTCGGTACTATGTCAATAACAATGTGATTATGTATACTTTAGCCAAAAGAAAAAAAAAAAAAAAACTATAAGCATGTGGCGATGTAGTGTGTTTTCTACTTATTTTTTTCTACAATCCCCACTCATCCGGTAACTTTGCATGTCCATATAGGATCTAACACGAACTATTCCCTTACGGGAGAAGTATTATGAGGGGACGGTCACAAAGAAGATGAAGAAGATAAACATTAATTTTACCAACCATGTTTCTGACATGAAACAGCTGAGTCAACTAGCCTCTGTGACAATATTATTATTATTATTATTATTATTTTTTTCATTTTGCTGTTTGGGTTAAGTGGCTGAATTAAGCTGTTAGGAATGAGCTCATTAGGAAAGATCCCATGCACATGGAGAAGTTCTGAATTTATAGATAAAAATCTAAATACCTGAACCTAGATTTGGGTATCGCAGGAAGATCCAAAGCCGATTCCAACAGTAGCCAGTTGGTATATATAGTTGTCTCCTAAGAGATATTACTTGTATGTGGATGTCACCATTGCGGTCATGATTTATTTAGGAGCTTTGATATACAAGAATGAGACTGCCAAAATACATAAAAACATCTCAGAGACAATCTGAATCTTGGTATGGCAATGTTAGTGGCTCTGTTCAGGACAAATTAAGAATAGATAATTTAGGGGACCAAGCAAGGATGTATGGGATGGGCAGGTCAACATTTTGACATATATACGAGAACAGACAAGAGTTTTAGTTAGGAGTAGTATTCACATAGATAGACCATGTCAAACTCTATACAGCCTAGACATTCTTTTGCATTGATGTCTCCTAAGTCATGTGCAACATCATATACACTTGCACCCACTATACATGTACACTTTTTTATTTTTTTCTTCCGACAAACATAAAATAAGTTTATCCCTTCCGTTTTAAAATAACAGGCTGATTTCATATGTAATATATGTATAAAAAACTAGCCTATTTTTTAAAATAGGAAATATTGAAATTCAAGAAATAAGCATACGAAAATTACAATATGACAACCCAAGCCGGAGCAAAAACTCCAACCAACCAGACGTGGGGTTTCCAAATGGAAGGCACAAATTGAGTGCATTTTCAGATGGGGGAGTAGATAAAATTACTCCATGCTGGACACAGTCTGCTTTCCAAGTCAAAACGGTAAATACCTATCAAAAATTAGTGGATGATATCTACTACTTTCTCTGTTTCCGAATAATATAGACTGGTTTCATGTGCAATTATTATCTACATTTCAATACAATAAAGTAATTTCAAGTGCAAAATAATATGTGCCTATTATTTTGAAACAAAGTGAATAAGTATTACTTGAGCATTGGATTTGTGGGTGATGATAAAGAGCACGATGCCACGGACTGTTTGACGATTGAATAATGGAAGAACTAGTATTAATAAGCATTAAGTACACTACACTAGAACGTGGGGATGAACACAGTGAAATTCAGTTACACCCATCACACACACGTGCACCTTCCTAGACAGATTCTTATGATTAAATGAATCTATCTATGTCGCCTAGTAAGTTCGCGAATGATTCACGAATCATTCACGATTTTTTCCGTATCACGAATTTTATCGTTTTATTCGCGTACGTTTGCAACTCCGAACCCAAGTCGCGTATTATGTGGCATTCCCGGATTATTCGCGAATCGTTCACGAATTTTACGTATCCCGAATCCTGAATAATACGTCCGCTAAATTCGCTATAAATTCTTTAGCTTTTACGTTTTTAAAGGTCCCACTTTTTGGGGTTTATCGCCTCCCGGCATACACGACCCAATATTAGACGTTGTTGTAATTTTTATAAAATAAAAATGACTGAATTTTTTTGAAGGTGAAGGTGAGAGAGATCTCAAACTCACTGACCAAGCATCTAAACCATTATACCACGTCCTCTTGAATGACTAATGTTGTATATATTATTAATATCATCATATTTATTTTATTTTTTCTTTGAATAACTCACACATATGCATAAAAATTGGTCTATGACCTTATAAATATAAATTATTTAGTATATATAGATAACGAATTTTCAGAGCCGAACTCACATTTATAAATCGAATTATACACGTACGTATGCCGTTCCGAATTACTGACGAATCACCTCCCTTTGACCGAATCTGAATTTTACAAAACCGTATAATACTCGTATGTTTGCCGTTCCGTACGTTTTCCGAATTCCGAATTACTAATTAGGCTATGTCGTAAGTATATCTACTTGATTTTATTATTTTCATTGGATCTCTGAAACTGCTGACCAGTGACCTCAAAGATGAACGTCCAAATCAAAATGATACAAGCCAATAAACCGGGAACAACCACAAGAGCTAAGCTCTTCCCGGACTGACGTGTAAAGTTATTTGGGAAGAGGCTGGGAACCTTCTTCACAAGACCCAGTTTTATAGAAGATTGAGCGAAAATTTACATTAGGTTACGCTAGAAAACACTACGAATCATCGGTAGAAAAATGTACATTACGTAACGCTAGAAAAACGCGACTTGTGGATCAAGATGGGAGTTGGGTGGCACGAACTGTTTGTCGATGGGAAAAATCAAAGAGCCGGTATTTCTAACTATTAAAGTACACTATTCTGCAACGTGGGGGATGAAAGGCGCGTGATATGAACCCTACCATTAATTAATTTTCTTAATGAAGAATCTTAAAACTTGGTCACACGTTTTCTCTCTTTAATTATTGGTACTAATCAGTCTGAAATCCTTAATTAAAACCCCACAGTCATAATCTTTAATTTTCACGGTTTCACACTCCACCTAAACGCACAATCACCAACTGTAGCCTGTAATGTCTGCTAATGCAGCTGTTTCGCAATGTGACTTTTTCTGTTGGTTTCAGGTTTATCATTAGTGGTGAACGTAACACTGTCTTGATTTGTGTTATACTGTGAATTCTGTGACTCTTAGATTTTTTTATTACTAGACATGTTTTACTGTCAACTTAAGGAATCCAATGCTCCTGATGTTGACATTTTTTAAGATTTTGTTCACATGTTAAGGTTTAACCCATGAATATAATCTTCTGTTCTGCCTGTGTAAGCAAGCACTTATTCAAATTTGGAACAATATCCCGTAGGATGGTGTTTTATATTATATACCAAAAAGAAAGAGTGGTGGCGGGACTGCCACCAGACGGCTGGACCCAACGCAACACCAAGACTAATATAAAAGGGCAAATAGGCTAGTCCATGACTGCGTTGTAGACCATTCTGCCGGACCCACGTTAACTACCTTAAGCCGGGGGGACCGGTATGGATCCAGTTGCATGTTAATTTTGAAATTGAATCAAATAGTATTGTGATAATTATCGTTTTTTTAGTCGTATGAGAAGATTGATTGACATTTATCCGGAGGGGTGAAATATCTTTGAAATGTAGCCATCAATATGACTACCGTTTTTCATGAGGTTGTTGACTTGTTGGGACCAAAAAAAGAGGGAAATGCATTTTCTTATTTTACCTAAAATAGATAAATACCTCTGAATACAAAAACCGATATTATGAAATCGTACCTGCATTGTCATATAAAATCAGATGTACTGTATTTAGAAATGCCAACCACTTGGCCATTGGCAATTGGTGTCATTACTTCCAAATTACAAACAAGTATAATGAGTGCTAACCGTTAAAACCTACATAACACTGGGTAGGTAAAACAAGAAGCAAATTAAAAAAAGAAAAATAAAATAAAATAAAATTTGTTTTACACATAGTTAACAGAAAGTCACAAACTAGGATTTAGAAGAAAAAAGAAAAACCAACTAAAAGCCGAACAAAACGCATAGATATGCGGAAATGTTATTATCCTCTCTGATTAGCGCATTGTTCTGCACTCCCAAGTTCCCAACTTTCATATTGATTAAACTTTTTCTTTTTTTCTTGGATAAATACCTTTTAAGACCAGGTAAGTAGAAAATTTGTCTTACGTATTCCGGAAAACCATCTCACAAGGATAGGGTTATCTAACAACGTATATACAGATCGTCTTTTTTTTTTTTTTTTCCTTCTCTTTTACTTTTCGATGTGTAACTTGGGTCTAACTGAGTCAGATATTATTTTATACTTGATTCAAATTAATTTTCCTTTCATGTGCTTTTTTTTATTTTTTTTTTTATTTTTCAAACAATAAAGTTTTATTTTTGGGCTATATGTAAAGAGTCATATTCAAATAAATTCAGATGGAATGAGCTAAATTTATAAAGGAGGGATCTCTTTCATTTTTATTATCACACTATCTCACACGTTGATGTCATTTTTGCGAATTAAAATCAAACCGTAACGAATTTGATGCTAATACTTTGGGGATATATTAATATTATATAGCTCTAATTTCTTACCGAAAATGAGCGTATTCCGAGACGTATAACTCCACCATCTATTATGACCGATATATTATGACCGTTGAAGATCTACGGATTTCTAGCCGTCGAAATTATGACCGATAGATTGTGAGGTTTTATATTTCGGAATGTGCTCATTTTTGATATGCATGTAAAACTTAGTAAGATGAACATATCCTCAAAATATTAACTTCAAATCCATTACAGTTCGGTTTATATTCACAAAAATAACGTCAAACGTGTGAGATAATGTGAGAATAGAAGTGTGAAGGGATCCTTCCTCAAATTTATATAAGTCAGATCAAAACGAATCAGTTGAGTTATTAAAAAGCGAACAACTCGTAAAGCTTATAAGCTTCTCACAATGATAAATTCATATCTAATACATGACAGGTATGTTAGTGTTCAATGATAAATTCATAACTATTTATCACCATTTTTATTTTTATTTTCTTTTAGTTAGGTAGAACAATGGTTTCTAGACTACTATCCATTTATTTAGGATTTCTAGGCTCATCATTGACAAGTATCCTAGAAAATCTTTGTAACAAAATTCTTAACCAACTTGTAAAATAAACAAAAAAAACTCCCAAAGACAGTACAGTAACCAGCCTATGACCAGCAGCAGCATCTGCATGAACCAAATCCAAAATAGACAAAAATTCTCGATGATTATGACTAGGAATGACTAAGACAGCCTTAGAATAGCAAACCAATGCAAGCCTATTGATTCAACCAAATCCCACCCTCTCACCCTGTAATGATGGTCCTCTCTACAAACCCTGCAGACTCACAAAAAACAGTGAACAATGGGGAGCATTTCACCAGGGAAGGAAGAAGGGAGGATTTTTGGTGGGGACCACTATATGCTATATAATATTGCAATTTTGGCCCCACATCATTAAATGTCTCTGTTCCGAAGCTCCTCCATCTTCTTCATCTTCAAAAATGTTGTTTGTCTCTCTACTTCTCCATATCATTAAATTCTTAGATAGCCAAGAATCTCAGACAACAAGGATAAAATCGTCATAAATAAATAAATTCCTCCTCTCCTCTTATAAGTTCCAAAAAGCGTACCAAGATTTTTCAGGAAGAGTTGCAGAGAGTAATCAATGATCAAAGAGATTTAATTTCTTATATTCATTGAGAAATGATGAATGATGATTCCGAGTAAATAGCCAATTAAATCGTCTTTATTGTTTTAATTTAGATTCTCTCGAAAATGATGAATTTTTTTTATGTATAATGTGAGAAGAAAATATCAAGAAAATTAACACCTCTGTTTTTTATCTTCTTGAATCTTTTTATCTTCTTCAACAATGGAGTCGATGGTAGTGAAGAATCATCATGTCGTATCATCAGAATCACGCGACCCGAGTTTTGATACAGATAAACTCAGCTACGAGATATTCTCCATTCTCGAAAGCAAGTTCTTATTCGGATACGATGATGATCATCACGGAGATAAATTCTGGTTGCCAAAACCTGTAACAGAAGTAATCGAAAGGAAATATGATAAGAATGGTCAATCAAGAGGAAAAATCTGTATACTTTCGATTGATGGTGGTGAAATGCAAGGGATTCTATCAGGAAAAGCATTGACATATTTAGAATCATGTTTAAAGAAGAAATCAGGTAATTCCGAAGCTAGACTTGCCGATTATTTTGATGTTGCTGCTGGTACAGGTATTGGTGGGATTTTTACTGCAATGTTGTTTGCCACCAAAGGCGGCGGAAGCGGCGGTGGTGATGATGATACGAAGAAGAAGAATGTACCGATTTTTGAAGCTGCTGATACATGGAAGTTTCTGATGGAACAAGGAAAAATTATTTTTAAATCGTCGTCGTCGAGTTCTTCGAGTACCGGAGGAAGGTTGTTTCGGAGGTTTAAAGGGTGCAGCAGTGGTGGTGGTGATGAAGGTACTTCGACGATTAAGTTAGAGAAAGTATTGAAAGAAGCTTTTAAAGACAATGGTGGAAGAAATTTAACCTTAAAAGATACATTAAAACCAGTTTTAATCCCTTGTTATGATTTATCAAGTTCATCACCATTTCTGTTTTCCAGAGCCGATGCTCTAGAAAATGAGAGTTTTGATTTCAGATTATGGGAAGTTTGTCGTGCAACATCGGCAAAGCCGTCGGTTTTTGATCCGGTGTCGTTGCGTTCCGTCGACGGGCAGACGAAATGTGTAGCGGTGGATGGTGGTTTGACGATGAATAATCCGACGGCGGCGGCGATTACGCACGTGTTGCATAATAAACAGGAGTTTCCGTTTGTTAGAGGCGTTGAGGATTTGCTGGTTTTGTCATTAGGGAGCGGTCAGCTTCTAGATGGGAACTACGATTATGAACAGGTTAAAGGGTGGAAAGCTAAAGAATGGGCTAGACCTATGGCTAGAATTGCTGGTGATGGTGCTGGTGATTTAGTTGATCAAGCTGTTGCAATGGCATTTGGGCAGAGCCGAAGCACTAATTACGTCCGCATTCAGGTATAAACAAACTAAAATACTAGATTTGTACACTAATTATTCGCACTTCCATGTTCATTCGACTATACCAGTGGCCTGAGTTTGAAACTCATAAAAGAAAAATTATAATTTTGCATACGTTTTTTTCGGTCACATCTTGGTTTATTTGATTCAAATTTAATGCAATTAAGGAAGGGTTTAGTGTGGGTTTACGGATTGAGGTGGTGGTAGTACATTGAAAGGGAGTGTTTACCTTAGCACAAACAAGGTATTATGGAGAATACAGGGAAAAGAGCAGCAGTAGTTTTCAAAACAGGGACTGGTTATGGGTACAATAATATGTGCTGTATACCTCAGGAATGTGCTCTTGTTTGCCTATTACTGTACACAAAACTTGTGCCCACATGAATTTCATCCAGTTGTAAGGGATTTTGCAAATTTTGGATTATGTATGCCAGTTCTTTTCCTAAGGAAGGAAGTATCTTCTTCAGTTCGTCATGAATAATAATTCACAATTCATATCTTTACATTTACTCTCATGGCCCCCCCCCGGCTGAGTCATTGCATTGGACCAAATCCTAAAAGATAGATTTCTGCATCACCACCCTTACCATTTTCTTGTTGTACCAATTCAAACTACGTGCATTTGAGTTGTGAAGTCATTGTAAGGTAAAATTGGCTTTTCATATGACATAATATAGGGTGTTTGTTTTGACGATTGTGTTTTGTTATGAACTTCAGGCGGATGGGTCGAATTCACGCAGTTCAGGGATAAGTTTGGATTCCGATCCGGGTTCTAGAAACTCGAAAATGCTTGTTGGACTTGCGGAGGACATGTTGAAACAGAAGAATGTCGAGTCTGTGCTCTTTGGAGGGAAGAGGATTGCGCAACAGACCAATTTCGAGAAATTGGACTGGTTTGCTGGAGAACTTATTTTGGAGCATCAAAGGAGAAGTTCCCGAATAGCTCCAACTGTCGCATTCAAGCAAGCTACCCCTCCTAGAACATAAAGAAGTAAGTTAATTATCCTTCAACTATCAGTAATGGAATATTATCCCCGGTTTATGATGTCTAATCTAACTTTGGTCACATCATTGCAAAAGTTTTAGAGGACGCTAATTACATATTCTTCAACCAACTTGTTGCTACATCGTCAAAAAGACGTCTTTTAGGACACACAAAAACACTGTACAAAAAACACACCAAGGCGAATTGGTTTACACTAAGCTAGAACACGGAACCCCACCCTTAGTAGTTAGAATACCTTTTGCACTATGAACTTTGTAGCTTACCATTTCTTAACGGATATGTGAAACTTAGCATCAATTTTACCCACATGACGCTTAACAAGTTGATGCCCTCATGTTTTTCTAATCACGCAAGTAGGGGGGGGACCTTACCCTTGTTGGCAAACAAGGGTTCACAAAAAGCTTAACTTAGGAAGAACTCAGAACCCACATTATGTACATTTGGAGTTTCTTTCGACAAATTGAAGTATTTTCAGTACATTTTTTTAGTCTCAAAAGAAAATCAATGTCGCTGCCACAGACAAACTCTGTGTTGTTGAATAAAGGTTCTCCTCATCAGGGTTGCAACAGAGAGGGACTTATCATGATCTTGCATTTACTTACCCCACCCACCTCTGTTCATCATCACTCATAGGCAACCAAGACTTGCTTTTCCAAATCCCACTTCTTCTTCTTCTTCCTTTTTTTTTTTTTTTTTTTTTTTTTTTTTTTCACTCTTTTACTTTCACTATCTGGACTGTGCAGGTCATTCCAGAAAATAACATCAATCCTTGTCCAATGCAAAAGTTACTCCCCTCCATTATCGCATCTACTAGTCCTCTTCTTCTTTGTTTCTTTGCTTCCACAGTCTTCCCATTTGTTAGGTTCTTTTTCTTTTTACCAAAATGATTTAATGTACTTATTGACTTTTAACTGGTATTTCCTGATTTGACAAAAGAAGAGAAAGCAAAAACAAATTTATTCACCCTAACAAAAAAGAAAGTTACCCATGTTATTTTCCTTTACTAATTTTTTACTATTTCCATATTTTTTACGGAACCGTAGAAACCAGGATGCTGGAGAATTTCGATATGGGACAGATACACTCTTTTTTTTGTCCTGTTTTTATTAGTGTTGTTTACTTTTCTTTACTAGTTTTTTACCATTTATAATTTTTTTAACTGAAATGTAAAAACTAGGATGCCGAAAAATCTTGAAATAGGACAAATGCACTTATCTTTTTACTGTTTTGATTACTATAATTAATGATTGTATATTGTTGTTTCAAAATGCAGGAGAGGAGAAGTGAAAAGAAAGAAAAAACTATGGGGCTAGTAAAACATCTGCTTTTGCTTTAGGAAGATTGATGGAGTGAGTGAGAGCAATAGATGAAAAGCAACTTAAAGTGTTTATATAATCAAGAACTAATTGTAAAAACAAAATCTTCTTGAGATGATTTATGTAAGTTGATCTCACTGGGGGATTCCTTGTCCACCTAAAAAAGGCCCAGTGCAGTATGAAATTAGATTATGTTTATGTCCCCTCCACTCTCACTAGAAAAAAAATAAATAGTGAAGAGTGAGATAGAGGAAGAATGGAGAAGATATATTGAGTGGAGTGTTCTGTTTGTTTTGAGAGCTTTTTAGTATGGAATCAGATATTGCCTTTCAAAAGATTGGCAATTTGTTTAGAAATGGGTCCTGTTTCTTGTATGTGTATACAAAAATTTGCAGAGCCCCACTCCTCCCTTTGGTGTTTTGTTTTAAGTAATCATTTCTTCTCCATGGCCTTTTCTCATTCTCACACCCTGAATCAGTTCTTCTTCCCCATCCCCACTCAACCTCCGGATTTTCTTTTTCTTAGAAAATACTGTGATAAGACTCCATTCTTTATGTGCAACTTTTGTAATGCAGGACACTTTTCCTAGAACTTTTTTAAGAAATCTATTAAACCAAGGGCCTTTAAAACATAATCAAACATGCACAAAATGCTAAAAAAAAAAAAAAAACTTCGGGAAAAAAACAATAATCCCTTGGCCAAGTGACGCGTTTTCAACCGTTCATTTTCTTACTTTATATCTCCTACCTAGGGGTGATCAACGAACTAAGCCATTAGCGAAAGCTATTAAACCCTGATTCGGCCAGTGCACCTTATTACGACTTGTTTACTTTGCATGGTAGGCTCAAACATGATTTTGATTTTAGTTAGTTCACCAACAAAAGTCGACCCCTTCTCTTTATTTTTTGGTGGTTGGGAATATAGAGTGGGAGGTACACAAAGAGAGAGATATCTATCGGGAAACCGACCATATCTTATGGTGACATATAGATGTATTGGAGTTTTGTGGCAATCCATTTTTCGTATATTACTTCTACTTTTATTTCGACAATTTATATAGGGTTGGTTATGATTGTGGGGCCATTCTTCATTTGTTTAATCTTGATGAGTAAAACATTACAATGATTCCATCATTGTTGTATTGAATTATGGAAAAATGAAAGCTTTTCTTTTCTTTTTATCTGGTTGATGTATGTTTTTGTACTTATAATCTTTAATTGCCGTGTTGAAAATATAGAGTTAAAGCTTTAGATCATTTTGTGGTCTTGGGGCAACATGGAGTACTAATTATTTGTACCACTTGGATAGTATGGAAAATGCAGAAATGTGCATAAACTCGCACCCATAACCCCAAGGGTCATTTTCAATGGCACAATCTTATGTTATTGCTTTTGTACTATGATCTTTGATTGTGGTGTCGAAAATATCGAGTTAAAAGCTTAAACCGTTTGAAAGTCATGGCGCGACATGGTATAGTTTGTACCACTGTGATAGTATGGAAATGCAAAAATGTGGGTAACTCAAAACCCCAAGGGTCAGAAAATGTGGCAAAGGCTCAGAGTATGAAAGCAGGATGAAATGAGGCTTGCTGGCCCATTGTTTGGTCCGAATGGCAATCAATTGTTCTTTTTAGATGCTTGTCTAGTAAGGTGCTATCGTTATTGATTGAAACTCATCTGCATTCTGCATGCTAATTTAATTTGCTGATTATGGAAGCACAATCAGTTCAAGTGCTTACCAATAATGTGAATTCAGAGGCGGAGCTAGGAATCAGCTATGGAGAGGTAACTTTTTTTAAGGATTGGCGAGAACCAATATGGCAAAAAGAGACTTTGAAGCCGGCCCAGCAGGGTATGGAGTTGCTGCCCTTGCGGCCTTGCCATGGGCTGGCTCCATGCCTCCACCCCAGATGATCAATCTTCTACACCCATGAATCATGAAAGGAAAATCCAGGACATCTCTCACGAAGTTATTTGGAAGACGTGGCTTGGTCTAGATTATAACTGACATGATCATGTACCCCCAGATTTTTAAATCAATAGTGAGATTTGTCCATGGAATTTTCTCAATTAAAAAAGAGTATGAGTGATTTGACAAGTGGCCGCTTTTGGAAGAGCGCCGTCTTTAATCCAAACTTGAAACATCTGTTAGAGTACTGCTTGGTCGAACTCGCAAGCGTTGCTATCTCAAGCTTGTTTGTCAATGTTAGTGATCAAAACTATAAGTCTTGATTTCTAGTCTACTTATAGTGATGTCTCGGACTAGGATAGATTATGTAGTTGAGCATTACACTTCACAACGTTCATTAAATGAAGACGAAGAACTACTAAGGCGAGCTTGTGGAACTTCATCAACAAAGGTATGTGGAGACTAAAACTCATCAATCACTTGGAAAGTCTATTTCTACTCTATCTCCTATATTGAGATATAAGTTGTATTAATATATGGTTTTCAATTATACACATTTGAGATTTCAAGCTGAGTTTAACTCGCTTACATATTTCTCGAAATATGTGTTGGTAAGCTTTCGCTTCAACCAAGTTCATCTTATATTCTTGACGAAAGTCAAAAGATGATCATGTGAAAATTGTCGAGTAACATCTTACATGGTTTGTGTGATACAATCATTTGGTGTAGACTTGGAATGTTTCGTTATGATTATTTCAATAACTTGAAAATTGCTTTGATGCTAATAGTGTGTGAAAATGGCTATTGTCATCCTCTAAGAAAGTTTAAATGATTGAAATAAGAGTTTAGAACACTTAACCAACATTGAATTATAAACATGTTGTGCACTCTTGCATATATGTGATCCAAGTCCTAGAACCATAGTATGCATACCCGTATGCGTACTTGTTGGTTTGAGAAGTTCGGGAACCTAAGTGCGCGTACTCGTACTCACACTGGCGTAAGTTTGTGACCGGAATTTTCTGCTGGGTTAGGAGGTATGCGTACCCGTTCGCATACTAGTGAAAACCAAACTTGGTCCGGCTATTCAAGTATGCGTACCCGTTTGCATATTTTAATGGTTAAAATTCTAAAATCGGTTTTGTTATGAACAAATACATTTATATAATAATAATAAGTGCATTCTTTGCAAACCGTGGCTATAATGTTCATAATTGATTAGAGTGAATCAAACAGATTTTGCTTCAATTGTGTTCTTGTATACTTCTATGAGAATATAGCAATTGAACAACTCTTTAACTAGTTTCATTTGAGTCATTTGAACTAGTTATGGTTAAGATGAATAAGGTTGATATGAGAGTGTTCATATAGCTAACCTCAGTTAACTACGGTTGAGCAACATGGTGTACACGTTTAGGTACGGTAATGAGGGTGCATTTCATTTGTGTATAACAAGCTAAGTTCGATCTAACAGTTGAAAGATATTAGCTTGAATCTAATCAGGATTTCATATAACGGTGAATATTGAATGCTTTGTTACCAAGGTAACTTAGATTACAAACCCTGATTTGAAAACTATATAAATGAGAACTCTAGCAACTGGGAAACCTAATCCTCACACATTTTGTGTGATACTAGTTGCGACTAGAGTCGATTCTCCTTTAACCTTAGGTTTTTCACTAAACCCTATAGGTTAACGACTTAAAGACTTCATTGGGATTGTGAAGGCAAACCCAACTATTTTCTCTGTAATTGCGTGTTCTGATCTTACTTTTACTATCATGTGATACGTTTGATCTCTATAGCTTGGTAGCTATTACTATAAAGGCGGAATTCAGAATAATAATAGACGAAAAACTTAGAAAATAGAGACACAAGAAAGTAATTCGAAGAAAAAAAATATCTTCTCTAGATTATGAACAAGAAAACGATTACAATTCTCTCTTTGTTACGCTCACAATCTTCTCTAAACAGTGGATCAACCTTAAACTGTTTGCTAAGCTTGCACAAGTATTGTTCCATGCCTTCTCTAGGTTTTATGTCTCTAGTATCTTCTCTAGGTGCGTCTTTATCAAGAACACACTAACTAGATTGTCTTAGCTATGAGATAAACATCCCTATTTATAGCTTTCAGTTTGGTTTCTCAAACCTTTTAGGAATCTATTTCCTAAACTAAGAATACTGCTCAAAACAATACTCCTTCCTAAACTAGGAATTTATCCTAAAAAAGGAATCCTTCCTAAAATACGAATTCTATCTTCAATCTATCTTGAGAATCACTAGTTCCTGGAGAGAGGAAGATACATATGTATCATGCGCCCCCCTTATGAACTTGAACTCTTGTAAAAGTTAGATTTGGAGGTTAGGGAACCCGAGAGTTCCCTTCACCCTGCTGAACCATCTCTTCTTGCTGGGAACTTGACCTTGAAATCTATTTAGGAAAGCCTTATTTTCTCCTTGTCGTGTCTTAGTTACTCTTCGCTCCATAATGCAATCTTCCTTGAGTGGTCCTTTCTATTCAAAACACAAGTCTTCTATGCAAGGTAAGATCATCTTGTCATCTCCATCATTATGTAGTAACAGTGGTTCAAACATCTTCAACCTTCTTAGGTCGTCTTCTTGTTGTTTGGTTAGGGTTTCCAAACAATCTCTACTCGGCTTCTCGTCAAGAGAATGGATCATAAGGAGAATGAACTTTGTGCTAGCATTCACCAACCGCTTAGCCTGAGTTGTTATGATCAAGCTTGCTCCCTCAAGAGGAGAATTTGTAGCTTGAATCACAAAACTCTCACCATTCTTGGTAAAGGTATACTTTTGCTCCCTCCTGTGTAGAGTCTCATCTCGATCCCACAAGTAAGGACTAACAAGTACAACTTGATAAACATCTAATGGAACCACGTCGCATGTAACCTCGTCAATGTATGACTCATCCAAAGCAAACTTGAACATGCATTGCCCTGCAAACTGTAGCCCACCTTCCTTTTGAAGCCACCCTAAAGAATAGGGTTTCAGATGTTTGAAAGTCTTCAAACCCAACTTATGTACCAAAGAATATGAAAGTAAATTCTTCTGACTCCCCGGATCAATAACATCATCTATAAGTGTTGTCTTAACATGCATCTTAACTGTGAAGTGCATTTCGCTAGAATCGTCTTTTGTAAGTTCCTCTACGCCTCCTTCCATCAGAGAGAGCTTTTGACTAGGTTTTTTTAGTCCTTGGACTTCTTTTGGAGCTTGTGCGACTAGTGTTGCCATCATGGCTTCTTTTTTTTGTAACCCTTTTGGTTTTAGATTAGGATACTTCATCCAACACTTGTCGACAACATGTCATGTTTGTTTGCAATGAGTGCAAATCAAACCTTCTTTGTCTTTAGACTTTCTATCCTCTTTGCTCCTTTCATCTCCTTTAGCGACGAAACCTCCAGACTTCCCCTTAGTGTTACTCTCAACATCAGATTTTCTATGCCTTCCTTCGATGGCATTTGCTTTTATGCTTGCTTCGGAGATAGTATCCACCAAAAACATCTTCAACTCCTTTCGTATATACTCATGGAACCCGGAAATATACTTCATATAGATAACATAATCTCCCAAGTCTAAATCCAAAATCATAGCTTGATTCTAAAATTCCGAAGTATATTCTTGCACGGTTTGGTTGTAAGTATGCTTCAAGTTGTACCACTTGAACCATCTTTCTTCAAGGTAGCCCATCGGATAAAATTCTTTCCTTACAACTGCCTTGAATCTTTTCCACGAAAATACTCCCTTACCTAAGTTTTGTCTTTGATAAGCTTTCCACCAGGTTAGAGCATGCTTTTGTTGCTTCAATGCCGCGAAAGCAATCTTTTCCTTTGAACCATATTCAAAGAAAGAGAAATACGTCTCTAGACGTTCAATCCAATCATCCAATTTTTCTACATCGACACTCTCATTGTAAAGTGGAATATCAACACGAAAATCAATTTTCAGATTCTTACCATGAGGTTTAGTTGATGTAGGACTTTTAAGAAACTCACTTTTCTTATTTTCTTCATCCTCATCTTCTTCCCCTCATTCTTCTTCTTCCGAATCATCTTCTTCCGATTCATCTTTTTCCGAAGCTTCGGGTGAAGGTGTAATCTTTTTCTTCGTCTTTGGCTTGGGTGTATGAGAACGAATACATTCACTCAGTTACTTAAGGGTAACTTGAATTGACTTCATGTCTATTTGCAGCGTAGCCACCTTTTCTTCCATAGTTTGTGGTTCGCTTTCCTTATGTTTGTCATCTGACTTCGTCATCCTTGATCCCCTTGTTTTCTTAACATCTTCTAGCTTCTCGAGTACCTCATCAAGCTTTATGTAGAGAGATCTAGTGAAAACCATAAACCATAGGGATTTACCCTAAAAATTAACATTGCTCCTGGTACCGACTTGATACGTTTGATCTTTATACCTTGGTATCTATCACTATAAAAGTGGAATTCAGAATAATAATAAACGAAAAACTTAGAAAATGGAGACACAAGAAAGTAATTCGAAGAAAAAAATATCTTCTCTAGATTATGAACAAGAAAACGATTAAAATTCTATTTTTATTACGCTCATAATCTTCTCTAAATAGTGGATCAACCTTAAATTGTTTTCTAAGCTTGCACAAGTATTGTTCCAAGCCTTCTCTAGGTTTTATGTATCTAGTATCTTCTCTAGGTGTGTCTGTATCAAGAACACACTAACTAGATTGTCTTAACTATGAGATAAACATCCCTATTTATAGCTTTAGGTTTGGATTCTCAAACCTTCTAAGAATCTATTTCCTAAACTAAGAATACTGCTCAAAACAATACTCCTTACTAAACTAGGAATTTATCCTAAACAAGGAATCTTTCCTAATATAGGATTCTATCCTCAATTTGTCTTGAGAATCACTAGTTCTTGGAGAGGATACAGATGTATCATCGTGATTGAGTATTATCTTTGTTATGATTTTCTTGAGACTTTTCTCCTATAGGTAAGATTGAAAAGTAGTCACAAACATCTTCGTCTCATCGTTTGTGATTCCACATTCACTACGGGAAAAATAGTAATCTACAACTGTAGATTGACAACTCGTAATTTTAAAGTTGTAAAAGGTAGCATGTTTTACAACATTTTCCAATGAAACAGTTGTCAAAGTAAAAACCGTCCAACTTTTAGGACCAAAGAGGTCCAAAGAGTAGTAATGAGAATTAAAAACCACAACTTTTTTGTGAAAAGGGTTGCAGAGAGAAGTGACCACCTTTAGATTTTACAACTCATATCTTAAAGGTAGTGAATAACTGTATAACAACACGCATAACTGTTGTTGAAGATTAAAAAAAAATTGATTTTGAAAAATGATCTTTGAGTGATTCGAACCCAAGCTTACTATGTGTTAGTACAATTCATCAACCATCCTTGCGGCTTCTCAATATTGGCAGATTTTTTTTTTTCTGATCAATATTCACAACCTTTACAAGGGTTTTAAAAAGAAACATTGCCTTTGAAAAAAATATGAGGCTACTGTGAATCGAACCTGAACCTCCTCGGCCTAAGGCTATGATTCCAACCACCCTTCCATATTTACATGACTGATTACATGGTACATGTATATCTATATTCATCCAAAATTTCAATTGAGCCTTAAAAAAAAGGCCAGCAAATGCGCCATTCTGCCTGAAACATACAAGGCATTCTCTAATTTATACAAGGTCTGCGATCACATTTTAATCAACACACACAGTACCAGATTCTATATCTCAAAATATAAATGAATGAAACAAGTGGAGGTGTATATCTATGCAAGTTTTGGTGAAGCAAACACCAGTCATGAAGAAGCTGCAAATGCTCAAAGTTTTAGACTTTATAGGAATGTGTTACCTGTTTTTCTCGCCAAGTGCAGAATTAGAGAGCAGCTCAATAACCCTTTCTCTCCTCCTTTATCTGGGCTTGAGACCGGTAGTGAAATGATATATCATTTCAATGGCGGAGTTAAAAAGGTGGGGATCATCATATCAATAGAAACAAATAGTATTTCATACTAACAATATTATAAGTCATAAAATGAAATCTGAAACAGATAGAATGAAATTAGGTTTTACACATAAAATGAAATGTTATTACATATGAAGAAATTTCCCTATATTTGTAACCAGATCAGCTATTTTCTTTGTAGAAACTCTAACTTTTTCTTTTGCAGCAATGAAGATAGCATATGAAGCCCATGTAAAATCTCCACATTGTTCACATACAAGGTAAGCTATGTGCTTATTGTGTTGATTGTTACATATTTTTAGGTTAAGTTTGTAATTGCAGGTTGAAGAGAAGCACAACTGATTCTGCAATGGACAATTTTTAAAAGAGTGATCATCTTCTCCATAAGCATCACTGCTTTTCTCTGATGGCAACAACAATAACTTGGCTTTGCAAGGGTCAGAAGCATCACTAAACCATTCAAAGTAGGTGCAGGTAGGTATAGTTCACTTGAAAAACATTTTTACATAGGTTTCAGTTGTTTTAGATCATAGAAATGCTCTCACACCATTACAAGGAACATGCTTGCACATAGAATAGAGCCAAGGACACACTTTTGTCTCATGATTCCCTTGTTCACACATAACACACTCACTTAAGATTTTGTTCATTCTCATCTTACAGTTTCTATTGTTGCTTCTACTACTTCTACTTGGAGAGTCTTTCACACCTCCACCCATGACTAATTCAGTGTTTTAAAGGCTAATTGAAGAAAATTTCTGAAATCTACACATCTTCCCACTGATTCACTTAAAATCCTAAGTGTTTTTAAAGCCTAATTCAGTGTTGGCTAGGACTAATTTTAACTGTATCATCATTCTCAGTATACTAGCAGTTAAACAGAATGGGAAATCAAAAAAAAAAAACCCTAAAATTGGTTATAGAATCAGACCTGTGTAAGAGAATAAATTAACCTTGTTTTCCTTAACAGATCGAGAAGGTGTTGGTGGTGAAGAAATCTTAAGCTCGATCTATTGATGGTTTTTTAAAATTTAGTGGTTCAGAGCATCTGCAGCGGTGCGACCAAAACTAAAGACTAACGAGTAAAAAAAAGACCATATTTGGGTTTAGTCCGTTGAGTGACGCAGTGGGGGACGAGTATATTTGGTCAAGCGGAGATTATAAGTTCGCCTGATGGATTTACGTAATAAAGAAGAAAAAAAAAGGGCCGGGGCTGTAGTTAACGCCCTACCTAAATAAGAAAAATTTCAAGTTGTGAGGAGAAGACATTATCAGCGCCCCACCCCAGGCGTTAAGTTTACGTGCGCGCGGTGTGGGGCGTTAACTATAACTTCGCTCGGTGTGGGGCGTTAAGTTTACGAACGCCTGAATAAATTTGGGTTTGGTCTTGGTCGCGGACCAAATTTAGTCTGGAAATTTGGTATAGTCTGGTATTTGATCTTTAGTCCATCCCACTACGTCTCTATTTCTACCCAAATTTTTGGTCTTGATCTCCCACTGCGGTTGCTCTCAGGAGATGCAGGAGGAGGTTATGCGGGAGATGGAGCAGGAAAAAATGAAGGAAAAGAAGATAAGTGAAGGAGAATAATTGATGGGGAGATTGAATAGATAATAAGACGAGGATAAATAGAACTTCTGGGACCTTTAGAAGAGTTGTAAAATTAAAAAATAACTTTGAAAAAAAATGAAGCTAAGGTGAGTCGAACCTGAGCCACCTCTATCCAAGTCTAAGATTCAAACCAATCTTTCACATTTGCATGTGTGATTATATTTTACATTTACTTTTATATGTATTAAAAAATTTAACCGAGCCTTAAAAAAAGTGCAGCAAATGCATCACTTTGCCTGAAACATACAAGGAATTCTCTGAATTATACAAGGCCTGTAATCACATTTCAATCAACACACACAATACTAGATTCATGCAAGTTTTGGTGAAGCAAACACTAGTCCTGAAGAAGCTGCAAATGCTCAAAGTACTGAAGTATATTGACTTCCAAAAAAGCAAGAAATTGACTGAAAAAAAAGCCAATTGCAGAACTAGAGACCAGTGCATGATTCAAGTAACCAATTTCTTCACATTACTTCAGAAAATCTTCATTTAGAACTCAATAAACCACCTTTTCTCTCCTCCTTTATCCGGGCTTGAGACCATCAACGAAATGATATATCATTTCAATGGCAGAGTTAAAAAGGGGGGGTTCATCTCAAGAGAAGCAGATAACATATCATACCAACAATATTGTAAATTATAATTAAAGGGAAACAAATAACATGTCATTTTAAAATAAAAAAATACAATCTGAAGCAAAATGAAAAATACCCAAATTCAGTAGAAATGAAAATAGTAAACCCACCATTAGTGGCACTTTTTTTTTTCTTTTCTTCTTCTTGTTCTTCTTATTTGTCGGAACCACTAAGATAGGTTCAGCATCGGTTCTTGCATAACTCTCAGTCTCGTTATCCATTTGTAAGCCAAGAGTTGAAGGATCTACTGGTTGGAAACTTGTGTCTTCGTGTTCATTGTATTCCTCTAATTCATGGAAACCCCTAGGTGGCGGTTTTAACATCACAAACCAATTAGATGAATATGACTCTCGAGAATAGAAAACTTTGTCGGGCTTGTGATGCTAAAATGAATGGATCATTCTGATATTGGTTCTTATGCTGACGTAAGTTGACAAATGTAAAGCCTTTTTCTAGCTTGACACCTAAATAGGTGTGAGCGCAGTCACATTTGAATACGGTAATTTGAAACATATGTTGGTAGTCCAACACGAGCATTTGTTCTAAAACATCATAGAAACCACTGCTTATTAGTGATGCTGCAACTAAAGATTTTGACTCTATTGTACTGTTTTGTGTGACTCTTTGAATATCCTTCGTGATAAACCTTGACCCATTTATTTTCAAGCCTTTATATGATAAACATTTTTATAAAGGACCATATGCCAACCACTCTACTGTATTTGATACTGATATGCCTTGAATAATTTTCATTTTAACCTATATAAATATAATTTAGTTATCTGTAGGATCCAAATATCGCACAACAGTAAAAGCTCACGAGAATGTAGCTAAGCTTGCGAGAAGGTAATGGATCCTGAGAGAAGGTAGCAAAGCATGAGAGAACGTAGCAAGGGATACGAAAATAGGGGAATATGAGCTGTCATCCACTATGTAAACACCTATATAAAGAGAAAGGTGGTCGGTTGTCAGCCGACGCAAATATAATTTCACTTTCTTACTTCCTAAAATAAAGTAGTATGCGATAAGAAAGAGTTCGTATCCACGGAGAGGCTTTTTGTTGTTATGCAAATTTTCAGTTTATTAGTAACCAAAGGGGGGGTTTGAGTTATCAAAGCTATAAAACTAAATTGAAAGCAATAAAGTATTAAAGTAATCAGTATGGAGAAAGTATTGGTCACGGGATAGTTTCATTCACAAACACATATTTTCATCAATGACTAGAATTGAAATTTAATCTCTCATTTACTAAAATTCCTAGGATACCTTGATCGCAAGAATACCCGCTAATTCCATGATTTCATCACAACCACATTAAAAGATGCATATGCGAATTCTTCCTAGAAAGCAACCTAAAGTGTAAAAGCAAATTAGATTTAACTCCCTAGAAGCAATAAGCTATATGGAATAAGACTAATCAAGGCAATCGAAATGTGTAAAAGCACTAAATCAATTTAACCCAAGTTATGATTCATATGTGACTAGTAGGATATATCTCTACAAGCACTACCCACATTTATGCTACTTAGAATCAGGGATGAACAACGTTTTCGTATTGAAAACCCTAATGTAGCTCTAGATATGAAAGTAAATCGGATTGATTCCGGACTCAACCAACAAACAAACAAATCAAGTAATCCTTATTAACAATGAATCATAAACAATAAACTTGAGACAAAACTAATGCATTGAATCAGATTTTATTTGTGAAATCCACTTTATATCCCATAACCAATAAAAGGTATTTAGCTACTCATGGTTTTTAGATTCAACATAATTATTATCAAAAATAAATTGAAGAACATGAAAAATAAATGGAAGCAAACCCCAGTCGCTGCTCTCCTCCAAAAACAAAACCTACATTTCCAACTTACAAGTTCTCCGAAAAGATAGTATCCAACGCACTGAGAAGACATAGAGATTCTGCACACTAGTCATAAGAAGTTAGACACAAATATGAACACAATCTCATTCTTAAAAGTTGAGAGAGAAATAACCATCCCTTATCGAAAGAAATTCGGGTTCAGAGTGATCAAAAGTCTTGACTCTGCCTCACAAGAAAGGGTTTTATGAAATTGCTCTCAATAATAAATAGCTCTTTATGGGTCACACATGTGTCCAGGTAGGAATGAAGAGAGAATCCTGCGACACGTTGAATAGTAGGAAGGCAAACCCTCCGAAGTGTTTTGAAAACCCACATCTTTTATTCATTTTGAAAACCCTTTTTTCTGACGATCTCTAAGAAAGGAAATCAACCACTTAATGAAGGTGGGAATATGCTTAGTTACCTCGTTATCCGTTCGGCGTGCAACTAGCACCACTCTCACAGCATCCATAGAAACGTCTTCGGTCTTCAATCTTCAACTGTCGATGATAACTCTTGAACTTCGTAGAATCTTGACAATGTGATTCTTTCCTCTTATTCCTTGTTGCTTGAAACTTCACTGTAGATATTTCTTCTTCCGTTGGCTTATTGAATGAATACAAAACCAAAATATAATCTAAACAAACCAAAATATGATGCAATGAATATTTTTTTTCTTTTTTCTTCTTTTCCTTTTTTTTTTTTTTGGGACAAGAGAATATAATAAAAATAAAAATAAAAATAAAAATAAAAATGCCATGGTGTGAGTACTTTACCGCTTGATTCTTCACAACTTGTATGTCTCGATATCATAAAATTCTTGAATTCTCATCTTGATAATCTTCATTCTTGTACAATAGTCTTCAACTTATAAAAAATTCTGCTCCTTGTCTTGTTGCTATACTTGAATCTGAAATCTGCTCATTTTTGTACCGTTGCTTGTAAACCTAGAACGTCTTCAACTTTCCTTTGAACTTGTGATGCTTCCCTTGTTGATGATGATGGTGTTTCTATGGACCTGTTGATGTAGAGAGAGATAAAGTGGATGGTGCTAACTGCGAGCAAGATTACAAGTGTTATGTAAGTTAGCAATTCGATGTCACCATTCATGATTGATAAAATAACACTCAAGAGATCAAAATAGTGCTTCTATTGGTGGGAGGTTGGGTAGCTCACCATTCTACCCGGAGTTTACGTACGGTGACACACACTCTAAAAGCACAAATTTAGACAGGTACAAAGAAATGAAGGTCGGTGCCTCTCATGATGTAACATGGGTAGTCTCCACTATAGGGGACCACTACTCTACTATCGAATTCAGTCTGCACCATATTTGCCACTGGCATGGTTAAATCCAACTTTAACTCTCATACAAATAAGAAACCCGATCATGTTCTCTGTCATCTCTAAGTTCAATCACTCTTATGAGAATCTCGATGTAATCTTAGCGACATGGATACTATGTGACTCTAAACTAACTACAAGTTGGAGTTTTTTTCATGCACTAATTTACACAAAAGTTGAATTTTTTTAATTTACAATGCAAATGCTTAACCACTCCTCCACACTTAAAATTTACATTGTCCTCAATGTAAATTGAATCATCCAAAGTAAGTCAAGGTGGGAAATTATGCATGACAAATGACAAGAAATCAGAAAAATAAAATCAATATAATACAAGAAAAAGCTAAAAACAAAACAAGAAAATGAAAATAAGACAAGAGATACTCATCCTATGGGTTGCCTCCCATTTAGCGCTTGGTTTAAAGTCGTTAGCCCGACTTTCTCCTTGCTTTCTATGACTCAGCTAGGATCCCATGCGTTATGGACACCCGAATGAATATCACTAGGATATCGCATGACTTCAAACATGTTGAAACGAATTATCTCTTCATCAAACCTCATCGTGAGTATCCCTGCGTCCACATCAATGACGGTTTTAGCCGTTTTCATGAAAGGTCTCCCAAGTAGCAGGGGTATGGATACATCCGAGCCATCATCCATTTCTAGAACACAAAAATCAGCTGGAAAAACTAACTGATTCACCTGCACAAGGACATCCTCAATAATACCTATAGGGTAGACATTAGTACGATCTGCAAGTTCAAGCACAATATTAGTTGGTTTCAATGGACCCAAATTTAAAGACTCATAAATAGATGCCGGCATGATATTCACGGATGCTCCTAAGTCAAGCATAGCCTTTCCAATAGTTGTAGTACCAATCTCTACGGGTATAGTGAAGCTACCTGGATCCTTGCATTTTGGTGGGAGTTTCTTTTGAAAGACCGCCGAAGCGTTTTCCCCCACACTCATAACCTCATTACCGGTTAGCTTTTTCTTCTTGGTACACAAATCCTTCAAAACCTTTGCATATTTGGGCATTTGCTTGATAACATCAATAAGAGGAATGTTCACATGAAGCTTCTTGAAGATGTCTAAAATCTCATTTTCTAGTTCCGCCTTCTTCGAATTTGCAAATCTGCGAGGAAAAGGAATAGGAGGAACATAAGTAGAAATAGGAGTTTTAGAGTTGGAAGTAGGTACCTCAGAAGTTTGGGGAAAATCATCATTCGTTTCCTCCAAAACAGGTTCCTTCTGAGTCATCATATCACCCACATCAACAATTTCAGGTTGCACAAGTTTTTTACCGCTTCTCAATGTAACAACGCTAACATTCTCTTTTGGATTAATGGGTTGAGAAGGGAGTCTCCCACTATTTTGTGCCTTCAATTTGTTTATATCAATCGCCATGGAGCCCACTTGTGTCTGCAACTCCTTGATTGCACTATTGGTCTCTTGTTGACTTTCTTTAAACATTGTAGAAATACCTTGCATAAAAGTTTGTAGATTGGCATCGATATCGGAACCTTGATTTTGCACCGATTGTTGTGGTTGCTGAAATTGATGCTGTTGTTGTTGAAATTGTTGTTGTTGCGGTTGAAATTGTTGTTGAGGTTGAAATTGTTGTTGTTGTTGCGGTTGAAATCCAATCGGACGGTTGAAGGTAGGTTGTTGAACCGCACCTTGCTTGTTGGTATAGCTGAAATTTGGATGATCTCTCCATCCCAGATTGTAGGTGTTGGAATAAGGATCATACCGTCTTTGTGGGTTTGGAAAAACCGCTCTAGCTTGCTCTAACTCTTCACCATGTGAAGGTAATATAACCGCAACCATCTTTTGCATCATTTGCTCCATATTGTCCATCCTTTGATCACGGTGTGATGATGATGAATCACTAACTTCATGCACTCCTCTAACCATTGGTTCACCTCTTGTGTAGAATTGTTGCGAGTTTGCAGCCATGCTTTCAATCAACTCGGTAGCTTGGGCCACCGTCTTGTTAACTAGTGCACCACCACCCGATACATCAAGAAGATATCTATCACTTGATTGAAGACCTTCGTAGAAGTACTGGATTATCATAGCATCGCTGAATTGATGGTGAGGACAGCTTGCCACCAATCTCTTGTATCGCTCCTAACATTCATACAAAGACTCTCCCGCATGTTGCTTTATTCCACAAATATCTTTGCGAATTTGAGTGGCCTTTGACGCAGGAAAATACCTCTCTAGAAAGATTTTCTTCAACCCGTTCCATGTAGTGAAACTTCCGGAAGGCAAATAATACAACCAATACTTAGCGCTGTCCACCATAGAAAATGGAAAAACTTTCATCATTGCACCATTGGCTTCGGTCTCCGCTGGAAGCATAGCCTTGAAAATGGTATAGAACTCCATGAGATGCTTGTTTGGATCTTCATTTGTCATACCATGAAACTTTGGCAACTCTCTAAGCAACCCCGGCTTGATCTCGAAGGTTGAGTTTGTTTGGATACACCACCGTTGTGCATCAAGCCTATGAGAAGCCAAATCCTTGAGTGTACGATTTGCGTCTTCCATTGCTTCTTCTTATTCAACTAGTAGTTCTTCTACAAATGGAACCTCTAGTTATTCTTCTAGTTGTAACTCTTCTTTCACTTCTTGATGAAGAGCTTCGTGTTCTACTTCCAAGACTTGTTCTTCCGTTGTGTCTTGACTTGGTTGGAGTATTGTGCCTCTTCGAGTAGCTATCCCGCACCTTGGATAATTCCAATCCTTAGAAGCCAGGGATTAGTACCTGAAAAACAATTCTCGCAAACAAGTAAGAAACATGACAAGAAACGGAAAGCAAATATGCAAGCAGAAAAATGATAAAAAGAAACTAAAAACTTAATAACAAGCCGTATGCCTCCCCGGCAACGGCGCCAAAATCTGGTCGGTTGTCAGCCGACGCAAATATAATTTCACTTTCTTACTTCCTAAAATAAAGTAGTATGCGATAAGAAAGAGTTCGTATCCACGGAGAGGCTTTTTGTTGTTATGCAAATTTTCAGTTTCTTAGTAACCAAAGGGGGGGTTTGAGTTATCAAAGCTATAAAACTAAATTGAAAGCAATAAAGTATTAAAGTAATCAGTATGGAGAAAGTATTGGTCACGGGATAGTTTCATTCACAAACACATATTTTCATCAATGACTAGAATTGAAATTTAATCTCTCATTTACTAAAAGTCCTAGGATACCTTGATCTCAAGAATACCCCGCTAATTCCCTGATTTCATCACAACCACATTAAAAGATGCATATGTGAATTCTTCCTAGAAAGCAACCTAAAGTGTAAAAGCAAATTAGATTTAACTCCCTAGAAGCAATAAGATATATGGAATAAGACTAATCAAGGCAATCGAAATGTGTAAAAGCACTAAATCAATTTAACCCAAGTTATGATTCATATGCGACTAGTAGGATATATCTCTACAAGCACTACCCACATTTATGCTACTTAGAATCAGGGATGAACAACGTTTTCGTATTGAAAACCCTAATGTAGCTCTAGATATGAAAGTAAATCGGATTGATTCCGGACTCAACCAACAAACAAACAAATCATATAATCCTTATTAACAATGAATCATAAACAATAAACTTGAGACAAAACTAATGCATTGAATCATATTTTATTTGTGATATCCACTTTATATCCCATAACCAATAAAAGGTATTTAGCTACTCATGGTTTTTAGATTCAACATAATTATTATCAAAAATAAATTGAAGAACATGAAAAATAAATGGAAGCAAACCCTAGTCGCTGCTCTCCTCCAAAAACCCAGTAGAAAGATTACGTGATAATTGATATCCCAAAAGAATAGAAACTTTTCTTTTTATAACTTTCAACTTTCCAAAATTAGGTCTTCAAAGCCAAAGGTCCAATACCAAGAAGTCCACTCAACTCATGTGTGTGAAAAACCCATGTGAAAATATGACCCAAAATTGCTAGCCGGAAACCTGTGTTTTTGGCCGGAATCCGGTGCCGCAAAAAATCTCAGGTGACCGGCAAAGTCCGCCCGGTAACCGGTCAAACGATCCAACTCGGGTCAACCACCGAGTCATTGGGGAATTAAGATCGGGTGAGTAAGAGAGTCAGCTGAATCAGGTGAGTGAGTCAGGCTAACTCAGCTGACTTGGATAAGCTTTACAGGCCATCGCACATGCCATATCTTTTGCAGTGCACACTCAGCCATGATGGCCTTGCACTTGTGCAACCTAGCCATTTCTTCCATTCATTCTCTGCAGCTTCCTCACTGCATTCATCTCTGTCAATACCTCAGGCCATAACATTCAACATCATCTTGCAATTATCACCAGCAACACCAACAGTCTCAGATTGTAGCTGCAACAACAACACTCCCAATTCATTCAACTCCAGCTGTCTTTCCTGCACACCAATTAGTACTTGCACCATCTATGCACTAGAACCATCTCCACTTCACCTACACAACATCTAAAACCCATGAATCAATACCCTGCAACTTCTCTTTCCCACCACTTGTTCTGAAACTCCAGCTGCAACTCACTCCCAGTTCATTTTTGTACTGCAAAACCACTAATATGCTTTCGAACACCAACTCAAGTCCCAACTCCACACAATGAGCATCACTAGCTACCTTTACAGCAACATATCCATTTCAACTCACTGCTTCACCTCCTTGAACTGCGCCTATCAAAGAACCAACAAATCTCGACCTCAACAGCAGCAGCTAGGTCTTGTTCTTCATCTTCTCTTCATTCTCTTACTCAGTCACAGCTGCCACCACCTGAGACACAACATCAACTCATTCATCACCATACTTCTCAGCTACTACGACTGAACCTGCGTTTTCCATGACAATCACCAGCTCCACCTTTTTCAACCTTCCCTGTAACAAGCCATCACCATAATCCACAGAACCAAACCATCGAATTCCCTGGCAAGCAACAGTAGCACCCCTATCTCCTTCTTGACACAACATCCATTCCACCTTGACCATTCATATGAACCACCACCAACAGCTGCCATTATATTCAACATCTCTCCCCTGCAATCTCAGTCATCACCATGTTCACCATAGCAACATCATAAGATTTCCAAATTCAATTCCATCATCACCACAGTGCAACAATTTGACCTCCAACCACAAACATCATTTCAGTTGAATCCCATGGCAACAACCTGCAATTGCAAACCTTGCTTAGCCAACCATCATAGCCTGTAACTCCAATTGCTTCCCTGAATCACATTCTGCAGCATAACAGTTCATATCTCCCATGATTTCACTAACCATTGCACCATTTTGTCCACACCTGCGGCTGTAATGAATAGCAGCAATCCAGTTCCTGCCATACATCCCATTCTAAACTGTCAAGCTTCACCTTCCTGCAACTTAACCTCATTCCAGTCACCACTACAACACCTTTATCTGATTTCAAGCAGCACCATTGTTCTTTACTATTTCTCAGTCAAACCCACAGACTCAATTCCACCAACAACACCAATACCATTTGAACAACCATTAGCTCCAAATGCAACTCAAATACCAGCTGCACCTAACCTTAGAAACAACAAATAGCATATAAACATCTGCACTGCTAACACCATCTGTTGCAAACACCTGCAACTGGCTATCTAGCTCTTGACCTGCAGCTCATTGCACTCAACAGCCATATCTGTTGCTCAGCTACAACTGCATCTTCTTCTTGTAAACATCCAAGGCAACCCATCTGAACTGCAACCTCCATTTCCTAATTGCCTGCTCTTGTAGCATAAGCTCCACCATTGTAACAGCTTCAACACCATCACAACCTCCACCAACTCCCAGCATCTGAAGTTCAGAACAACCATATCTCATTTCAAGATCATCAAACCCACCTCATTTTTACTGAGATTGAGCTCAGATTCCCTTGAATCTCACAGTTTCACCTAAATAACCATAGGAACCCTAATTCCTCCTTATGAAATCAATAACTGCACTGTAAGTGAACCCATCTTCGATTCAAATCAACACATCACAATAAGCCATAAATCGTCTTTAATTTCAGTACCACCTCACAGAACCCATCATTGTTCTTCTCAGATTCAAATCCAACACAGGCCCTAGCATCAACGGACAACCTGCACCTCTCCGAGAAAAACAAACCCAACATTAATTCCTCCTTTTAAGCTTCATCAATTTCATCTCTTATTCTCACATTGGCAGCAGCCACAGAACCTCCATTTTTGCCTCTCTTTCTGGTGTTGTGTAGGAATGAGAGAAACCTCTTGATTTTAGGGTAAGAAATGATTGGGTGGTTATTGACACTCCAATAAATAGGCTAAGGGACACTCCAATGGGTACCCTATAACCGCTAGCCACCCCTTAACATCAGCGATCTTTAGTGCTCCTTGTTCAATTGGTCGACCCTTAACCATGACCAGGCTCCAGATAGTATTCTTCGTGAAATGCCAGCTTTGCCCCTTTATGCTCCAAATGAATGCTCTTCCACCAGCTGCATCCTCCTAGCCTGCTCCACATATCGCATGTGAATTCCCTTTGTGCTCCTTTTCGCCCCAAAAGGACAATTTCTCCTTATTTTGCTCCAAAGGACTCCATTGCACCTAATCAACTCAAATTCACACATAAGATACATATTTCACAAAATAAATAGCAAAGAAAGCATAAATACTAGATATAAAACTAGGTGTTTTACAACACCTATCAAAAGGCAGGAGAGAGAAAAAGGGAGGAAGACATTTTTGTAAAGGAGAGACACATTTTTAGAGGGAGAGACTTTATTTTATTTATCATCTTCTTCCCCAAAAACAAAATCTAGAATTCCAAATACTCATTAATGGAGATTCTAAATGTAACACAAATGTAATTTCAACAATCATAGTGAAGAACCATGGATGTAGATCATATTGATCGAACCATGTAAAAAATACTTGTGTCTATTTATATTTCTAGCATTTTATATTGATAATTAGGTGACAAAGATGATTAGATCTAGAAATTATTATCATGATATTATATGGGGTGTGTTGTGGGATTTCCTGCAACTACAATTTTGGCGCTAGAAACAGGGATGATTTATCAGAATTTGAAGATTATTATGATTAGACATAATTTGATAGAATTTGAAGTAGTTGGTGAAGAATTTATGTGGTGATTAACAGATCATTAAAGTCAAGAAGATGATGGAGCAAGTTAGCAAATCGATTAAGGAAAAGAATTTGTTGGTTCAAGAAGTTTCCATGAAGATTAACTACGGTTCATATTTTTCTAGATATACAAAGTTTAGGTACAAAAAAGGAAATTTCATGGAAGAAATCACACTTTCAGGGAGTAAACATCATCAACGATTCAAAGACATGAAAAGATAAGAGAAAAAAATTAATTGCTGAGGTGAAATTCAGGGAAGAAAACTAAAGTTTCAATGGAATATTTCCATGTTCAGGAGAAAAAGCAAGAGGAAAATTATTGAAGGAAATAAAGGAATTGCGAAGATAAGGATAAGAGCAAGACGTTGTGATTTTTATCACAAAAATAAATTCGCACAGATGGTTTGAGTTGGAGCGAATAAGCAATAGGTCACGGGTTCGAATTCACACAGATACATATTTTTCATTCTCTTCTCATTTTCAATGGCGAATAGAAGAATGAAGAAAAAAGTTCTACGTTAATTTTGCAGAGAGGTTCTTGAACAGTTGGTACAGAGAGCAGTATGTGCGTTTGTGGTCGCAAGTTCGAATTCGCATGCGAGCATAGTTGTCTTATTTTTACAGAGGGAGAAAATATGAATAATTTCGCAAAATTATTTTATTATTTTGCAAAAAAAGAGGCAGCACAGTTGGTCATCTGTGAAGTTAATGAGTTCATGGTCGCATGTTCAAATCCCAATGAATGTATATTTTTTGCATGGATTTTTCGCAAGAGAATTTCGCACAGAAGAAAGTAGGTGATTATTTCGCACAGATATTTCGCAAACATAAGCCAGCAAAGTTGGTCAGAGGTGAAGACAATGATCTTGAGGACGCAGGTTCAATTCCCACCTCCCGTGAATTTTTCGCATCTTTTTAGACTACCAGAGGAAGACAAGTTTTAACAAGTGTGCGATAAACCTCCCGTGAATTTTTCGCATCTTTTTAGACTACCTGAGGAAGACAAGTTTTAACAAGTGTGCGATAATTTAGCATAGAATAAGCTTGCACAGTTGGTCAGGAGGCATAAATGCAAGTAGCAGGTCGCGGGATCAATTCTTTCTTCTCGCATTTTATTTTTGTTATGCGAAATTTATACAAAGTTGGTCCATAATTATTTCGCATAAGAGAGAGTTTCGCAGAGATATTTTGCAAGAGAGAATTAGTACAGTTGGTATGGTGCGAGTGTAGACACCCCAATTTTGCACGGTCATGAATGTGATCGCAAAATCGTATCCGAAATGGTCTAGGTATTAAGGTCTAAAATGAGTGCAAATTTGGGTCGTGACTATCACCTATTAAGTCGCAAATGTGAGATAGTCTTATAATCTGACTGCTAGACAGACCATCCTAGGGCCATGCCGTGATTAGACTTTAGGTTCACTGGGAAACCAAAAGTCCATTTTGCTCCTCCATAATCCAAGTCCACGTTTCACTAATTCCACCCAACTCCTGCCTATTTTGAGATATCCACGAACCAGCCATAAGTTAGCCGACCATCCAAGGTAAAATGTCGACATTATTTTGTTCCCAAGTCTTTCCATAATCTAAAGATCCTAGGCTTAAATGAATATCTTTAGACTTTGGTAATAATATCAGATGATTTTATAAAAATGATAATAATATTTTTTTAAAGTAATAATGTTTAGGGTTTTAATGTAGGCCGTAAGATCGTCGTCATTTAATCCTATGGGCATGGTTATTGAGATAAACTATAAATATGGAGTTAGTTTTGGTGTTTTGGGGGAAAGAAAAATTCGGTAGAAATTTTGGAGGTAGAAATCTAGGTGAGAAAAACTTTGCGAGAATTGGAGAGAAACATAAAGTATTAGAAGTGGTCGTGGTGATTTTTGGATATGCGGCAGTATCGTTGGATTCTTTCGTTAAGCTAAGAAACATAAAAAGAATATTAATCGCGAAACAGGTAGTCTCTAGCACTATATATTTCATCATTTTGTTGATGGATAGATCGTACGTCTAAGGTGAATTAATTAATAATCAAACATGTATGCACATATTTTCACCACTCGCAACGTGTCCTCAGTTAAACACGTGGGAGACATATGACGCGGAGCATCAAGAGATGATGCCATGTACATACAACCAAGAAACGTATATCATCAGGAGGGGGTCCTCATCTAGCAGATCCAATGGATCCTAATCAAGGAGTACCAAGACAGAGTATTGATGTGAAGCACTGAAAACACCCTCGGACTCGCTTTATCTCATCTCGAGAGAGGTCCCAGATCGACGGCCAGGACCGAGCGAACTGACACAGACATGACATGGGCAGGAGACCGTGGTTTGGCGCGTGCAGACGACTCAACCACCCACATTAAACACCCTAGGCAGTATACGTGTCAGCCAACCAGAGGGAGACACGACCATAGCTTTTCGGAAATAAGGAAGAAACGACGAGGGCATCGTGGAAGACGAAGAGGTCCGCGTACTGGCACAAAGCACAAGACGATAAGAATGCAACGACTTTCATTAGTGGACCCCATGTCAGAACCTCTATAAATACCCCTCCTCACTAAGAGAGAGGGGCCAGTCGGTTCGAAAGGAAAGGAGATGAGAGAGAATTAGGAAGAGTAAGTAGTTTCCCTAATCCCGCAGCCTCAGTCAAAACTCCAAAGTCATTCGACTATACTTGTAATCAATCTACATATAATGGAATCCCCCTAACCCCGTGGATGTAAGCCTTAGTGCTGAACCATGTAAATACTTGTCTCATTTAAATTCAACACTTTCATTCCGCACTTTACATTCAGTATTTTGCATGATAAGCTTAATATTACTTTTCGGTCTCTATTTACTTTACTATACGAACATTGTAGTGATATTATACGATTAGACAAGGACGAGTCCGAAGACTCAGAGTCGATGAATTGATACATTCACTTCCCTTTATTCGTATTACATCTAATCTGTGAATTTTAATATATGCGATCATTGTTTGTGAACACGTAGATACCATCGTAATTTACGCGTTCACAAAACAATATTCATTTTCTTCTTGATACCATAAGTCCACTTTCGTTCTCTGTATTTAATTTGAACTAGACTTGTCCAATTACAGTAATATATAGTGATCATGAGCTCAAGTTTCTTTTCTTTTACACGTAGAGGAATAACATCCACTAGTTTAGCATGTGAAGTTTAATGGTCTTAGCTAATAATATATCACTATCTGTCTGATTGGCCCATATCATCTTTGGCACGGCGTGTTCAGTATAGAATTATAATAATAGCTTTGGATTGATATATTTTAATTAATTGATTATTGAATATTATTATTAATAATAATAATTCCTTATTAATTTGATTTTGGCATAATCTTGCTTCAATATTATTCAACAGTGTACATCTGATAAATTTGGTATTTTTGCAGGTTATAAATCTAATTATTTGGTATATTTCCATGTTATAATTCTATTAAATTGATTTGTTTATGTAAATTTTTGCAACCAAAACCCTAGTATCCCAATTATAAAGTAAAAACCGATCTTGGGATTGAACGGGCTGGGTGCCTCACACCTTCCTAGCACGTATCTTGATTCCCGGACTTCTTCTCTGTTTTGGACCAATGCTTTATTTGGGTCCCAACTCCCTAAGTTGGGTGGCGGCTTCGTTTAATAATATTTCCACGTGATTCCCATTTTGGATATTTAGAGATCTTAACCGATTTCGAGGGTATCTACATCGAGAATATGCAAGAGGTAGGTCAAGGGTTCAAATCTCATTTCTCACTCTTCTTTTTGCTGCGAGATAATTATATTTTGTGTGACGTTTATACATTTCAAGGATGCTACTTTTGCAAGCAAACCATATACTTCGTGCGAGACGACAACAACAACAAATTACATGAAAGCTAAGTACCACTTCCTTGAATATTTTACTTACAGAAAATAAAAGATTTTTGATTTGATTTACAAAAAGCGATTCAATCGCACGATAACAAAGATTTCAAAGATTACTAATTTCAAGATTACAAAGATTTCAAATTACAAAAAACCGAGAAAATTCAATTTATATATTTCTCTAGAATATTTCTTTTACAGAAAATAAAAGATTTTTGATTTGATTCACAAAACGCGATACAATCGCAGAATTATACAGATTTCACAACAACAAAGATTTCAGAATTACAATGTATTAGAATTTCTCTTGAACATTTACTTTGCTTCAAATGATATGATATTATGAGAATGAAAGAATGAATGAAAGAAATGACAGAAATGAATGAAAGAATAAAGAAATGCGAAATTTTGCAAGAGACAATCTAAGATCCATAAAAATCTAAGATTAGAATGGGGCGAACCTTTATGGCGTACACCCTAGTTCGCGAATAAAATTTCGCAAGAGGCAAATGTAAGACCTAAAGTACGTCATAGAAGGGGGTACCTGTTGCATGGCTCAGGGAAAAGGTTACACCACCCCTGGAACCTGAGTCATGTAGATTTGGGGTCAATAAAGCCCATCCAGGAGAGATACCTTGGATTTTCACCAGAACTAGCAGCAGCATCACTCGTACCGGCATCAGTAGAAACTTCTCTTTTCCGCTTCCCATACTTAGAGTTAAGTTAGTTGCACCTGTTGCCGCTCTACTCTGACCCCTTTTTTTCTTATTCTTCTTATTCTCCTTCTTTTCCTCTGTTTCTTTCCTTTTCTCCACCTCGTTCAGCTCCGCCTTCCCAAAATCATTCACAATACTTCTCTGACGTTCAAAAGCCTCGATACCAGTCATAATAGGTGGCTTTTCCTTCCTCTCAATCTCTTCATTAAACATGCTTTCTTCTTACTAGATCGAAGAGGATGATTATAAGGTACAAATATCATATGATTCATGTAAACAGTTTTACGACTAAATGGCAACCAGTTTGAAAGAGTATTATCACCACAAAGAGGGCAGGCTGCCTTCCCTTTATACGTACATCTAGATAGGTTACCATAAGAAGGAAAATCGTTTATTATCTACATCAATAATTCCTTCAAATTGAACATTGTCTTAGTAAACGAATCATAAACCTCCATTGTAACAGACAGGTAAATTCTCCCTTCGAATGGGTTGGATTTCAACCCATCCAACCGGGCCGAACCCCCGCCCTGTCACTCGGAAGTCTAAAACGATATACAAAACATAAAACAAAAGTAATTTGTTCCAATCAAAACATAAAGAGAAGCATGTTTGAGCACGAGAAAGTTTAAGAGGATAACTTAATTCGATACTAAATAGAAGCCAAAAGAAAATCATATAAGAGAAAAATATATATCTGAACTGAAATACTTCAATAATACTTTCATTAATAAAGTAGGTGTTTGTATACTAACATATTTGAGTACCTAACAGAAAATTTCAGCAAAACTGAAATGAACAGTGTCTGCAAAACACTCCCTAACCCAATTATTTCGTATGCCATGATATACATATATAAGGACGACAAAGAAGATACCAACTTTGCGTCTCTAGCTTCACTGCCGCAAGCCTCTTGTAGTTTACTATTCCAGGTTAAATCCTACTCTGTGGGAAAACAAAACAAAACGGGGTGATCCACAGCCCAATAGGGGATACGTCGATAATCGATTAACACCACAAGATAAGTGCGACAATAGAGCATTAAACAAAAACATTAAATCCACAAATAAATGTAAAACATTTATGTATTTGTAAGCTGTCATTCTTAAAATTCAGATAAAATTATCTCTACTATCTACAAGGACAGCGCCAACGTCAGGGTAGTCCGATACCAGCCACCGTTATCAAACAAACGGTCTTCCGGGTTGCCATCCGTAGATGGGGTGCCAATTAAGTCCTGACAGTCCTATAGTAGAGCTCCCTAGTTTCCGATCAAACACATTTATCGCAACGGAAAAATTCACAAACCAATTAATGAAACCTCGCAAATCCATAACCAAAAGCTTACACAAGTATTGGCAGCAACCGCATAAACACGGAACATGAGAGCGAGAATTATTTACTGACATATAATCCATGGTCAATAGAAAGAATTCAAACTGCTAAAAATTATCAGTAATGAAGTCCAACCAGTATGTGAAACAAGAAATATGGAATTCATCATAAGTCTCACAAAACTATGAAAACTTCCCATAATTTCAAGACGTAAATAAAAGCTAACCAACCATTGTCTGCCGAGAGGAACAAGAATATAAAATAGTTCAAATCAAGTAGCAATACAGACCATTCTTTCATTTAGCTTAAAAATCATATCTGCGAGAGACAATGATATTCCTAAACAAGATTAAAGTTAAATTCAAAATGTGGTCATGGAATTATTTCAGTAAAGAGGATTGGAAAATTATGTTATAACCCAAAATGATAAAGAGAAGAAATCCCTATAAATACTGGAAAAAAGGGGGGGGGAACAAACAAGAGCATCACGGGAATGCAAAAAGAATAAATCCAGGAAATTACAGTTTCGCTAGTCTATAATCAAAAAAATGTACGAGATTCATTTGGTGACGAAACTCAACAAACTATGGATTGTTGGAAAGCTGAGAAGTCCCCTTTTCATATAAAAATTATAAGAAAATACAGTAAGGTTTACATCTGTGTCGGGAACACTCATTAAAACAGGACATGAGTCACATTTTTCAGAAAACTGCAGTTTCGGTAGTCCGTAAACAAAAAATCATAAAAAAATCATTAGGCAATGAAATTCGGCAAATTTTGTTCCGTTGGAAAGCTGAGAAATCCTTATTCAACATAAAAATGATTACCCATATAAATGTGGCATAAATATGACTCGAAAAGTCTCAAACAAACAGGACAGGGATAAACGTCCTCAGAAAATTCAGTTTCGGGAGTCTTAAATCGAAAATTGATACAAAATTTGTTAGACGACGGAATTGGGCAAGTTCGGTCTCGTTGGAAAGCTGAGAGACTCTTCTTTGATATAAAAATTATAATATAAAGTATTGAGGTTCATAGCTGAGTGAAAAATCCTCGGAAAAACAGCACAGCAGCAACATGTTTAGAAAATTTTCAGATTTGCAAGTGTCCAATAGAAAATTCATATAAAATTCATTTAGTTGTGGATTCCAGCGAATTTAGTATTGTTGGAAACTAAAGGAAGCCATATTTAACAGAGAATTTGTAACAAAAGAAGTGAAGTACATAATTGTCCCGTAAAGCCACAATAAAACATGATAGCGACACTTTAAAATTTCAGTTTGACTATAGTTGGAGTTAAATCAACAAATATGAAAGACTTGTTACATTTCTCAATAATCAGTCATAAATATCACCGTTAAGTTGAGATTTTAAATATCCATTTACTGAAAACACAAGGATTAGGATTAAACAAGAAGAACAAGGTCAATTTTCAAGTTCCATTGCATTCTCGAAAACGTAGTTCACTTAGTCATTTTTACAAATAGAAAATGTGCTTCTTTGGAAACTAAACTACAACACTTGATTTAAGATAATAATCTTCTAAAGTTCATCAAACAAGACAACATTTTATAAAACCCAATTAACAATAACAAGCATTATCAAACAAAAATCACCCCCTCAGCAGATTTAAGTAAGGTTACTAAGAAAATTGAAATTATCATAATGTAAAATGGTAAATCATGAGACCAAGATAATTACCAAATACCCATTTAGTGAAATTCAAGAATTATGCAAACAAGGAGGAATCCACCAAATCAGTTTGATTGATACAAGTAAAACAAGAAATCCAAGGGAAAGAAAAACCCCCTACCTTAACCGTGAATTCCACAGCACGACCACCCATTCGCAACCTTATTGAAATTTCAAATCATTTAACATGGAATTAAAAAAATTTGCACAACTAGTTTGGTGAAGCAAATATAAATTCGAAATTGAGGGAACAGATTCCTTACCTCCTTCCTACTTCAACTCAAGTATCCTAAAACAACAAACGCTTAATGATTCGTCTTCCTAGACTCTCGCTGATTCACTGAGGTTTTGAAGTTGGGGAAAAGAGAGAGAATGGGAAGAAAAAAATAGAGGCTTGTTGCAAAAACTTATTCAGATAGGTTTATAACCTAGTCCACCAGGTGTCCAGTCGCATGAAAAACTTATTGAGGAACTGTTGACATGTGGTTAACCGCATGGATACTTATCAAGGAATCCGAGCTTAAGATTAGAGTTCCCAGATGTAATATCGACACCCCAAACATATGGTTTCAAGTAGCAGCAAATTTATAAAGGCACTCCACCACTTCTATGAGCATCCTAAACTAAAATTCTACACCAAATGCGTTAGGATTGGGGTTAAAGAACTAGGGAAATTTTCAGAATGTTACATCCATGCCATCCCACAACTTAATCAGATCATCAATCAGTGGTTGCAAGTATATATCGATGTCTCTACCTGGTTGTTTCTTTCCTGGAATCAGCAAGCTTAAAATAATATTTTCACCTTGCATACATAGCTGAGGGGGAAGATTGTATAGCACAAGCAACACCGGATAACAATTGTAGGTTGGGGAAAGATCGCCAAACGGATTAGATCCATCAGCAGCAAGCCCAAGACGCAAATTACGTGTTTCTGAAGCAAACTCGGGAAACTTTTTGTGTATGTGCTTCCATGCCAAAGAATCCGTTGGATGATGTATCTTCCCATCTTTACTCTTATATGTCGCGTGCCATATCAACTGCTGAGCTAGCTCTGCTTATTTATACAATCTCTCTAATCTCGACACAAAGGGGAAGTATCTAAGCACCTTCATCGGTATCTTTTTTTTTGGGCTTGTCTATCATGTCAGTATCATCATCCATATTAGATGTGTCTTCCTTCCACCTAGAATAATGACATTTAGGACATTCATCTGCATCTTTCAAGTCCTTTCTAAACAAACAACAATCATTCTCACATACATGTATTTTCTCATAAGTTAGTTGGAAAGCTTTCAACAACTTCTTCACTTCATAAGTTGATTTAGGAAGACAATGACCTGGGGGCAGCGCAGAACCAATTGTCTTGAAAAGTTCATCAAAATATCTTCGAGATAAACCAGTCAATAGTTATAGATGGATTTGTGAGCCTCTTCAATCTGGTTCAGCAATACTTCGTCTTGGTTCTGCGACCTATCGTCCTACCTAGGTTGAGCAACCCCTTGTTCTGGTTCGGAAAAATCAACATTAGCATCTGTCCACATCTGATAGAAAGTACGTTGTCTTGTTTTCCCCCCATCATGAACATCATTCAAAGTGCTAGCCTTCTCCCCATGAAGAACCCACTCGGTGTAAGTAGGATCCATACCTCGTTGTAGCAAGTGAAAATGTATTGTATCCGGAGGAACTGGCGCAGCAAGATTTTTACAATCCACACAAGGACAACTAAACTTAGAAGGATTTCCAAGTTTCTCACAAGTCAACTTTATGAACTTCTTCACTGCATCCTGGTATGGAACTCCCCCCCACCTCTGCATTAAAAATTCAATGGTTAGACTAAGACTAATCTCATTATGAGACATATATACACATCAAATGAAAAAAAATGCATCTCCAAGCCATGACCCTATAGATACAATTAATTATGACTTGGTTTTACCTTGGACAATGAACCCAATCTTTTATTCATCATTTTACAAGTCAAGAGTTAGTCCCGGTTCAGTTCAATATAAAACTCGGTTTTCTTCCCATTGCCAATGAAAAATATTCTCATATTAAGATAAAACATATATAAAGTGCTAAAGGTTCAAAGATCTATGATTACACATAAATAATTTGTACATATTAAGATAAAACAACAAACCAACTAGTGCATACATACCATCAGTTAGCTAGACTTATTTTCAGCAAAATTTGTACTTCACCTGCTCCCCTATTTAGTTAGATCAATCTACAAAAATTAAACAATTGAAAATTAATTTCAACCGTTTGCAGAATTGAATGCATCCACACCTGAATTAAATTCGAAAAACCCAAAATATTTAATGTTACTGTTTGAAATGATCGAAATTTAATACAACCCTAAAAATTTAATCCAAGCCAATCATCAAAATTTAATGCTACCAAATCATCAAATGAATTAAATACAATGATTGATTTTTTTTTAAACGAATTTAATACAACCCAATCATTGAACCCTAAAACGAATTAATTGCAATCAGTTACAGACCCATGAAACAGATCGAAAAGTTATTAACAGAGCTTAAGAAGCTCGATCTGTTGATGGAAAAGCTCGATTTGTTGATGATGTTAACAGGGCTTAAGAAACTCGATGTGTTGATGGAGAATAAATCGATATATTGATGATAAAATTAAGAAACTCGATCTGTTTGCTCGATATGTTGATGATGTTGAGTGATGGTGGTTTGATTGATGTTGTTTCGGGAGCTTAAAAAATGAAGGAGGTTCCTGTTGTTCGAAGAAAAATAAAAGAAGATAAGAAAAATAAAAGAAGTGGTGGAGGAGGTTAAGGAAAGAAAAGGAAAGGATAAAAAGGGAAAAAAAATAAAACCAATGGACGGTTATAGATTGATATAAGGTTGAAATGGACGGTTAGAGATTGAAATGGAAGTTGTGATGCACTAATTGTTTTCTCATGGCCCATTCAAAACTCTTAGAAATAATCGACGTTGGGGTTTTTCCGTCCTGCAAAACTTTTTCAATTATGCTAAAAAAAATTCACTTCTGCAATTTTTTTTTCACTTCTGCTAATTTTTTTCACTTCTGCTAATTTTTTTCACTTATGCTAAGTTTTTTCACTTCTGCTAAAGATCCATCGTTCTTGCGAAGTTTCAGTCTCATAGTAGTCCTCTCCTAGCCAGGTTTCGATCTCGGAGCCAGTTTCTTTCTCGAAGTTTACGAATTCCAGTGTGTTTAGGGTTTATCAGAATATTCCCTTGGAATCTTGCCCACAGAAACTGCTAAAGATCCATCGTTCTTGCAAAGTTTCAGTCTCATAGTAGTCCTCTCTGGGACAGTTCCGATCTCGGAGCCAGTTTATTTCTCGAAGTTTATGAATTCCTGTGTGTTTAGGGTTTATCAGAATATTCCCATGGAAGCTTTCCCGGAAACTTCTAAAGATCCATCGTTCTTGCGAAGTTTCAGTCTCATAGTAGTCCTCTCCTGGCCAGGTTTCGATCTCGGAGCCAGTTTCTTTCTCGAATTTTATTAATTCCTGCGTGTTTAGGGTTTATCAGAATATTCCCATGGAATCTTGCCCGGAAACTGCTAAAGATCCATCGTTCTTGCGAAGTTTCAGTCTCATAGTAGTCCTCTCCGGGCCAGGTTTTGATCTCGGATCCAGTTTCTTTCACGAAGTTTACGAATTCCTGTGTGTTTAGGGTTTATCAGAATATTCCCATGGAATATTGCCCAGAAACTGCTAAAGATCCATCGTTCTTGCGAAGTTTCAGTCTCATAGTAGTCCTCTCCGGGCCAGGTTTTGATCTCGGAGCCAGTTTCTTTCTCGAAGTTTACAAATTCCTGTGTGTTTAGGGTTTATCAGAATATTCCCATGGTATCTTGCCCGGAAACTGCTAAAGATTCATCGTTCTTGCGAAGTTTCAGTCTCATAGTAGTCCTCTCATGCTAAATTAAAAGTCAGAACCCATTTCAAACGTTTACGATTCATAGTTCGTGGTCAGATTTGAAGCCGAAGCCACTAGAATTTAGAGTTTATGCCTATAATGGTTTTATTGTAATTATTTATAATCCAACGAAAAAAATTTAAGGAAAACAAATCACAAGCCAATCTAACGGTGGGAAGCCTTGTTTGGTTTACCATATTTTGTGTTTTCTTCTCAATCCGTATGATTTGTTTAAACCAATGGGATTCTCCAAATTTTAATATAACGACTACAAACAATATCACGCGGATTGTATGTTTCCCATCCAAACAGCCCGCCTAAATTTGGGCACATCCTTCTAAATTTTGAACAAAATTTGGCTTCCCACCCAAACAACCCCCTAATGAGAAGACTTTTGACCATAGACTAAAAATTTCTTCTCATTTCTTTCTTTCTCTCTCTTTGTGTCATTTTTTCGCCCTGTCTCTGAGAATATTTTCTCTGCAACTTTACCTCAAACCCTAACTTCATCTCAAATCCAACTTCACCTCTAACCCTAACTTCATCTCAAACTCCGATCGATATCTCAAGAAACCCAACTTCACCTCAATCTCCAATACCAAACCCTAGCTTCAACTGCGCCGATTTACATCTTAACTCAAACTCAGGTGTAAATATCACCTGTAAAGATGTATTTTTCATCTTCTATTAGTTTGATTTCTGATTTTATTTAAAGAACTAATCATCATCCTCATTTACAAGAGAGTTGGTTGGTAGCCGAGAAACAAGCTGGGCACCAATCCCTTTCGCAATAACAACCCCAATTCTATGAAAAATAAAATTACTTACTTTCGCATTAAAGTCATGGCTAGCTATGCAGTACCGGAATCTCTTCAGAAATGCTATAAAATCCTCGCCAAGTTCTCCAAGAGTAGTAAAAGCCAATACCCCCAAGTTGTAGCCCTGAGATCTACATTTTTCAAAGTATTTCTTGTGTTTCCGGGTAACCGCATTAGAAACAGCACGACCAATCACAAGAGCACCACCACCAGCAAAGGGAGAGACCCCGGTAACATCAAAGCAGGTGTCTTGACCATTTTCCCAACCGTAGACCATTATATTTGCGGGTCTTAAGGCGGAACCATCATCATCTAAAAGCCCCAAATACATCTCTTTTCTGGCATGCACCCCAGGTCTATAACAAGCATCAGCTAAAGTATCCCTCATAAGATCATGACGGAATTTTAGACCAACTTCGTGGGCACAGTGTAAGGCGTGATCACCATTATCTTCGTGAAGGAATTTCTGATTTGAATTTTTTTTTCATTATCTTCGTGATTTCCTGATTAGGGTTTTGTTTTCGGAACCGAATTAGGGTTTATATTCTGAACCGATTCATATGATTTCTTTCATTTTGTTTGGTTATAGAAAATACCCTTTGTAATAAGTTGTATAATCATCAGTGACAGTATGAGTTATTCCATAAAATATCTTAAAATTCTATGACTCGGACGAGTCAGAACCGATTCATTCTTGTTGTGCAATCTTGTTTACTGATTTTTGTGTTTTCTTACCTGATTCTTGACATGCAATATGTGAGTTTTAAATTATAGTTAATATTCTTAACATGTAGTAGTTTCATTTTTGAATAAATTACCAAATTTGTGCTTTCTTCTTAACCCTGTTAACATGATGCTTGTTTTTGATACCATCAAGTGAAACTATAATTGCCGCTGGTGGGAGTAGCGAACCCCTGGCTCATTCTCAACTGAGAATTACGCAGGGCTTCTCTATTCCAACTAACATGTGTCGGTTTCTTGGTGGTTGCTTTCTATTTCTAAGTTGTAGACTGTTGTCAATATTGTTTGTTACATGATATCTATTTTAGGTTGATGGTTTCTTAATAACATGCTAGGTTGATGGAATATGTGGATTGACTTTTCTAAAGTCTTATATCTTTTTTCAAGGTTTGATGAGAGCTGGAGCACTCTCTATCTTATGAGCGAAACAATTACTTAATTTGTTCTTAAGCAATGGACTTACTCATAGGATAGTGAGTGCACCAGGTCATTTAGCAATGCTTCTAATTTGGTACCAGTACAATATTTTCTTGATGTTTGAATGCAATATTTGGTCAGATTTTGCTTGGTGGTTGCTTGATTTTGTTTTGTTTAGTTTTGAAAATTGCTAGTGTAAGTATAATTGTCGCATAGCTTCAGTGACTCACATGTGTTGTTTTTTCTTGTACAATGTTCGTGTTGTGGTGATTTCTTATCTGATGGGGTGTGGTGGAATGTTTATAGTTTTGAATTTTTGGTTCTGTATTTATAGTAGCTGCGTACGTGTGGAAGGAGGTGAAGACCAATTTTTCTGCAATGGTAAACAAAAAGGTAAAGACTTATAAATCTTACGGTTCAGTTTATGTATTTAGTATAAATGATGTTCTTTCTCTCTTGTTGATTAACTTAATTTACTTTATGTTATATGTTATCAATGAAGCAAAGAGTAACAAGTCGGTAACAACTCCCAAAAAGGTAGTAAACAAGCAAGCCAAAAGCGTCTGCTTGTCTCCTTTCAAGGTAGTAACAAATCTCGTATGATTCAGTTTCTTTTTACTTGTATCAATCATTTTATTTACCATCTTCTTTTGATTAACCTAATTTAGTTTATTTTGCAGATCATTTTAAAAGACAAGAGTAAAAAGTCTCATGCCAAACAAACTCCTAATAATAAGCAGAAGAGTTCAGAGCATCGTGAAAGCGCAAAGAGTCCAAGATGATTATCCCCTAGGTTTAAGAACACTCCAGAGGAACCTCATAATGCTGAAAAGACTACTCAAAATAGTTCAGAGGAACCACATGATGCTGAAAAGACTGCTCTAACATGATCATCGCCTCAGAAAACTAAAAGTGCAGTTGAACCAGCTGCTGAAAAGACAACTTCAACATGATCATCACCTAGGAAAAGGAAAAGTTCATCTGAACCAGAACCATTACAGTCCACATCATGAGCATCTTAAGCCGCACCCTGTAGTGAAGTTGTTAACAAGCAGAAAAGTGCAAAGCATAAATTGTACTCAGGGCCATGTCTGAATGTGCAAGTCAGGAATTTGAATGATACTTTCCCAGATCTTCAAGATGAGAAAGAAGATGAAGATGATGAACAAGAAGAGAAGGAAAATGAAGACAAGGAAAATGAGAACGATGGAAAGGGCCATGATGTGGGAAATGAAAATAAAACATAAGCTGAGGTATGACTGTCTGTCCAATTATTTTCATTTTTATCTTTATGTTAGTTTTTCCACCCTTAACTCTTTTGCTTAATAACTGCAAAAACACAAAACCCAAAAGAAAGTACGTTCCACATGGCCCAACAAGGATAAGTGCACTAGGGATAACAGATGATAAGAATGGCAAGGAAGTTGTTATCTTTAACAATAAGGATCATCCCATTGGTGATCCTTCGGTGCATCTTGCAAGTGTGTTGGGAGTTTTAGTTAGGCGAAACATCCCATTAAAACACAAGGATTGGAGACTTGTCCCTAAAGAAGGCAAAGATAACATATGAGCGATTGTCATGGTAATTTCTTAACTCTTCAAATTTTAAACTCTTTTACTTTTATATTGTATAAAGAAGATTTATACATTCTCTCTATAACTCTTTTATCTCTTTTGCTTGTATTTGCAGCAAAGGTTTGTTATCGATGAGTTTTACAAAGACTACTATCTTGGGAAGATGCGATGTTATCTTAAAGAGGCTAGATCAAGGAAAGCCGATAAGATACTCGCCTTGGATGAGCTAGAGGAAGAAGAAAGAGAGAAGAGGATGGCAGCACTGAAACCAGAGAATGACACTGTCAATGAGTGGGAAGAGTTCGTAAAACATGTTTTCTCATAGGAATTTAGAGTAAGTGTTTATATTTCAATAAATTATTTTTTTGGCGTTAACTCCTTGCACGTTCACTGTTCTTGGTGATGTCTTGTTATTTAACGACGTTTCGTATTTTGTCAGACAAAAAGATCGCGGATGCAATAAATTAGATAGAAACACACCACTCCACACACTACCAGTAGACTAGGTTATGCGAGACTCGAGGCTAAAATGGTATGTTCTATATTTTTATTCATATGTTCATTATAGGTTCACTGTATTCAAATTGTTCATATGTTAACTAGATGGATTAGCATATTGTTTACAACAAAAGGAACTGAAAACACAAGAAGAGATTGATAGAGTCGAACTTTGGAAAACAAGTCACAAACAGAAGGAAGGAAAGGAACCTAATCCGGGTGTTGTGGAGGCTTTGGTGAGAACTCAACTCATAGTTATCTTTTTTTTTTTCTTACTTTGGTTTATATGTGTTTGAATGATGCAAAAATGTGACTAGTTGGGTTACATATACACTAATATAGGAAAAGATTGAAAGAGCAGCAGAAGAGCATGGTGCTGATGTTGGATCATCTGTGACTGATGATATTCTTTCCAAAGCTCTTGGTGACAAGAAACCAGGGAAACTGATAGGAATTGGGTATGGAGCGACAAATACAAAGATGGCTGTCAAGACCCATTATAATAAGATCATCAAAGAGTGTCGGGACAGTATGAAGGAAGTGAACGAGATACTTGCACAGTTAGAGGTGAGAACATACTCAATTAATTTAGTTTTTTTTTTTAGTTGATGAATTGAAACTTGCCTCTCATACTGTCGGTTTGGTGTTGGTATAGGATAAGACGTCGAGTTGCGTCTGCCGTGGTGGTTCACACTTGCACAGCGTCAGTCCAAAGGTCAGTGTGTTTATATGTTTGTACACTTGCACATTGCCAGTTCAAATTTATTTCTTTGTATTATGCCAATTTCTTATATATGTTGATGTTGTATTTATCATGTAGTCTGGAAATTCTATCAATGTTATTGTTAGCACTAGCATGACTGTTCCCCACCATAAAAATGATAGTCCAATCAGCAGACCAAGGGCGGAGGAAGCGCTAGGGAAGGGTAAAGCTTGCATGTTACTCAGTTGGTACAATGAGAACGAGGTTGTTGCTGATGCGGTTATTGCTGAAACAGATCCAAAGATGGAGTTCCATGGATTCCCAATAAGTTTTGCAGCATACAAAGTAACTGTGATTACGTCTCATGTTGATGATGCTTTTCTCTACAAGCAATCCGGTGAGTTGAATCGCGTAATAGACGTTGTAGGAACTTATACCACATGGGCCAAGGATCTGATATTTCTGCCATCTGACTTGTTATTCTGTTTGGGGAGTGCTTGTTGAAAAAATAATTTGGTTCTTTTTTTGTTGCTCTTATCAATCAAACTATTGCTCTTATTAGTGAAACAATGTGTGTGTGTTTTTTTTTATGTGGAAACAATGTTTCAGGAATCATTCAAGGGTGTGAATGATCTTGCAGGTTTATGTTCTTCATATTTGAATGAATGGTGGTGGTACATTTTTAATGAATTGAAAACAAATATATATATATATTTTTTATAAAATGTAAATGAATCACAACACCTAAAAGAGGTTGTAATAGGATATACCTATACTGGAAAAAAGGTTATTACTACACAGAGCATAGGTTGTCAAACAATTAATTACAATCAAAATAGGAGTTGTGACACTGGAGTTATACTACACAAACAAGGATTGTGATACTTTTTTTTCTACTACACAGTGTATTGGTTGTCAAACAATTGATTATAACCAAACTAGGAGTTGTTTAAATAAAGTTATACTACACAAACAAGGATTGTGAAACAATTTATTATAACGAAACCAGGGGTTGTGACAATGAAGTTATACAACATAAACAATGGTTGTGACACATACTTCTACTACATAATAATGGAGTAGTGAAATTAAAATTGTACTACACAAAACATTGTTGTGATACCTGTTTCTGCTACACATGCTTTTGTTGTGAAATAAATAATTACAACTAATATAATAATTGTACAAAGGGGTTATACTACACTAACAAAGGTTGTGATAATTATTTCTGCTACAAAGGCTTTTGTTGTGAAAGAAATAATTACAACTAATATTATAATTGTGAAAATAGGTTATACTATACTAGCAAAGGTTGTGATGCGAGTTTCTGCTACCCATACCTTTGGTTGTGAAACAAGAGTTGAGTATGTCATACAACTAAAATAAGGGTTGGGAGAAGAGTGTATACACAACTATTAGTGGAGTTGCGTTATAAATTTCTAAGACATATAACTCAGTTGTGAAACTAATGATGACAGCTACTTGAAGAGTTGTGTGAGACATTGCCCAGTAATTTGGATTCACTTTCACAACTGAAAAAAGCGTGGTATACAATGGAATGACAACCTTGTTTACGACTAGTATTGACGAGTTGCAAATAATTGAAGACTTTCTACACCCATCCCCCCTTGTGCAACCCATCAATATCCGTCGTCGTATATTGTATGACAACTATTTTTTGGTGTAGTTGATCGATGTTTTTCCCATAGTGAATATCTTGTTTCGTTAATCGATTATGATTTTGTGAGGTGATTGATATTTCTAGGATGTTCTTCGGGAATATAAGTCAGGTATATCAATTGGTTCATGTTCACCTTGATTTATTAAAAGACGGAACAAAACTCGTAGGTATTTCTGTGGGAGACAGATTTATCTATTCCAATAGACTTTTCTGTGTGAGACAAATTTGTTTATCAAGTATTCGACTTTGGATCGTAGCAAATCTTGGTTGTGGGTGAGATTAGCTAAGGGAATCAAGTGCGTAGTATCTTATTGGGATCAGAGGCGTAAGGAGCACAACTATACATTGAATCAGTGTGAGATTGATTAGGGTTCAACTACAGTCTAGTCCGAAGTTCATTGGTAGTAGGCTAGTGTCTGTAGCGGCTTAATACAATGTGGTATTCAAAACTGGACTAGGTCCCGAGGTTTTTCTACATTTGTGGTTTCCTCATTAACAAAACTTCCGGTGTCTATATTATTTCTTTTATGCATTATATTTTGTTATATAATTGAAATATCACAGGTTGTGCGTTGAATCGATCAATTGGGAAATCCAACCTTTGGTTGTTGATTGAAATTGATTGATCCTTGAATACTAGTCTTTGGTACCGTTCAAGTTATGCCTATTATATTCAACCGGGCTCGCAAATTCTTATTTGATGATTGCAGATTGAATTGAGAGATAGAGATATAAAACTCATTGATATACTTTTCTTTAGATTGAGTCTGACTATCTAGTTGATTCTATTGAAAGTATATTGGAGTTTGTCTATTCATATTTCCAAACGAAATATTGGGTGTGGTTGTTAGACCCCCCCCGCTTTTTCAATTGGTATTAGAGTAGGTAAACACGTTTAATACCTAATAAGTGTGTATTTATAACAATCTGAATATGGACAGAAGTGATATCTCTATAAACGTACCACCAGTCTTCGATGGCTCAAATTACTTATGGTGGAAAATTGATATGCGTTCATTTCTTCAAGCGCGTGATTTTCAATCACAGATTTATGTGGTCAATGGATATAATCCTCCGGATGTTACAGAAGGAGATGTAACAGTTCCAAAGGATATTGGTAGATATGATGCTGCCGAGATTCTCGCTGCAAAGCAAAATTCTGATGGGCTAAACGCTATCATTCATTCCATTACCCCAGAGCTCCAGCTTCATGTTACTACTTGCACAACGTCTAAAGATGCTTGGGATATCTTAAAAACCGTATTTGAAGGGAATATCTACGAAAAGGAAGCTAGGCTTCAAAACCTAAATTCTAATTGGGAAAACCTTTGTATGGAAGATGAAGATTATTTTTATAAGTTTAATCACAAAGTGTCTGAAATTATTAATGCATCTTTTTCATTGGGTAAGACTATTCCTGAAAAGGACATTGTGATAAAAATTCTCAGATTTTTGCCATCCAGATACGATTCTAATAAGCATGCCATCATTGAAGGAAATAACCTTGCAACTCTTTCTAGAAATACTTTGGTTGGGAAGTTAAAGATCTTTGATCATGAGCGTACACCCAAATCCAGAAAGGATGTTGCTTTCAAAGCACAAAAGAGCACTAAATTACTTGACAAAATTAAGAGTGTTTGCATCTCTGAAGATGATCTTTTTGAGGCTGATTCATCATATGAAGATCTTGAAAAGTCAGTCTTTTTGATCATAAGACATCTTAGGGATCTTCTTTTGAAGAGAAGTAAATGGTTCTCTAGAGATAAACCTAGGTCATCAGTTGAACCTCATAATGGTGTTCCTCCTAAAAATAGGGATACTGATGAAACTGATGACGAGGATATGCCACAGTGCTTTAAGTGTAAAGGTTTTGGTCATTTTGCAAATGAGTGTCCAAATCGGAGAAAATACACTGGGAACAAAGGTCTAGCTGCAACTCTTGATGAAATGTCTGACAACTATGATTCTAATGAAAATGAAAAGTCAAGTGTTGCACTTCTTTGTGAAAATATTTATTTTGATTATTGTAGCAATACATACATCAATCTTGATATTCTTTCAGGAAAAATCTCAACCGGTCTGGAAGAAAAAATGGATCTATCTGTTTCTACTGGAAACACTTCTTCTGATATTTCAGGTTCCAATATGTTCCTAGCTTCTTACACATCTCGGGCGTCTGGATCATCTTCCATGTTGACGTGCTCTTATTGTTCTCTCAGAGGTCATGAACTCTCAAAGTGATTCAAGTAAAAACACAAAATAAGATACGTCAACAAACTTCAATGAAGAGCAAATCGATTAGCTAACAAGCTCAAACTTGTTCAAAAATCATCAGAGGTATGTAAACTCATTCTCTCTTCGAAGAAGTTAGTTTCCAAAAAAAATACTAGACTATTAGAGGAAAAATTATGGTCTAAACATTCTGTGAAACAAGGTTCTATAATTTCCCTTCGAAAAGGTTATGGTGGATAGATTATTGTTCACCCTGGCACAACTTGATTATGTTGGTTGGCGCATCTTGTCTCATGTGTCTGATAAAAAGAGACAAGATTGTGCACACCTCAGGCTTCAGGAAAAGAGATTTATTTATTTATTTTATTTTCTCTTTTTTGTTTTGCTGTGATATGCAAGTCTGGATTTCGTTCCTATTTTCATATATAATTGATATTGGAAGGGACTTCCCTGTTTAATCATTAAAAGAGGATTATTATCGACAATTATACCCTATTTAGGGTTGAGAGTTGTGTGTACGTGAACTTGTGTGTTTAAAGGTTCCGTAACCATATATTCCGTTTTCCTTCTCTGAAAAACTCTTTTTATCTAAAGACTGCTTGTTGAGTCTGATTTGTGAATTCCTCCCACAATCTCATACGTGTATGGAGATTGAAAGCATTATGTATTCTGATAGAAAAGATTTTAATATGATTGTTAAGCCATCAATCATGAAGGAAAAAGATAAATCTCATGTATCTTCAACTTTGAAAAGAAAAATGAGGAATATAAGAAAACCAAGAGCTGTTCCGTCTAATCAACAGAAGTTTTCTAGGATTCTTGAAGAGTTGAAGGAAACAACAAAGGAGATTCAGGAAATAAAGGCTTTTGTTTTTAGGACTCTCCAAATTCAGAAGGCTCTGGTTCGATATCAGTATAAAAAGTTTGTTGGAATTAACTCCTTTCTTCATGTACCTTATGTTCCTATGGCTATTGACGACAAGGAGTTCGGGGACGATAAAGAATTTTTTAGAGGTCTTAATGTCTAGGAAACTTCTAATGAGAAGTTATTCTTGTGTTTTTAAGAAGGATAACTAGGGTTTGGAATAGCCATTATTGTGAATACACATAGCTATTGCCAACATTTTCATCTTGCAATGTTTTTATATTTATTTGTTTAAATTCTAAAGTTTATTTGGAAGATGATTTTTGTAGTATTAATCTTTATGGTTTTATATATTGCAAATTCTTATGGGATATGTTGTTTACATCCGTGAACCTTGACTATCCCATATTTGTTCAAAAGTTAACTCTATTATATATCAGTATGAAAGTATTGATAAAATATAGAATGAACTTTTGACTACAAAAGTTAAGCCTTTTATGTCATTATGCAAATATTGATGGAAGAAAGGATAAACTTTTGTTTACAAATATGAAATCTATTATATGTCATTGTGCAAATAATGATGAAAAATAGAATGAATCTTTGATTATTTCGCAGTATTGGTCATTCCCTGATCCACATCTTTGTGTATATACTATGTTGCTCCGTAAGTTCTCTTATGTTGAGCATAGCCAACTGAATTGATCATTTTCCTTGTGGTTAATTCAATTGTGTTTTTTGGATACAAATTCATGTTTTCATGTGATTTGTTAATGTCCAAAGAAATCCTTCATTTCTTATGAAATTAAGGTGGCTCTTTTTGTTATTTTGGGAATGAGATTTTATGGGGGAAAGTTCTTAATTGGACTTGTGCTTAATTGCCAAATATTTGTGGGGAGTGCGGCTGTGGAATATTGTAGGAGTTATCTTGTATCTTTATAAACTCCTTGATGAATACACTAAGTTTCGACTATGTGATATCATCAAAACAAGTTGGTATGTTGTTCTCTTTTGGTCATGAAGTATCTCTATGAAAACTTCATGAGGATACCACTAGTTTTCATACCTTTGCCAATTTCTATTGATAAAAAGGGGGAGAATTAATGTGTAGTTCACACTACAGATACATATGTTTTACGGATCATTATATAAGGGGGAGTGGTTTTCATGTTGAGATGAAGTATTGACTAAGGGGAAGTGATACATATAACCATAGTATTGTTGTCAAAGTTGTGATACAATTGGACTTTGATGATGTATAATGATACTATGACACTGTATAACAATGATTGAGAGTAACTGTTTTCTCATTGTTATAGCTACGGATCTTCAACAACAATGATGCAGAATTGAACACATTTGGAATCATTGGAGTACTTGGAAGTGACGAAGATTTTGAGTAATGTTGAAGAACCAAGGAGATCAAGCATTTGGATGAGAAGCTACAAAGTTTATTTATTTTGTAATCCATATGTATTGATAGGTTAGTCACTAAAATTGAAAAAGGGGGGGATTGTTAGAGCAGTACTGCTCGGTCGAACTCGTAAGCGTTGCTATCTCAAGCTTGTTTATCAATGTTAGTGATCAAAACTATAAGTCTTGATTTCTAGTCTACTTATAGTGATGTCTTGGACTATGATAGATTGTGTAGTTGAGCATTAAACTTCATGGAGTTCATCAAATTAAGACGAAGAACTACTAAGGCGATCTTGTGGAACTTTATCAACAAAAGGTATGTAAAGACTAAAACTCATCTATCACTTGGAAAGTCTATTTCTACTCTATCTCCTATATTGAGACATAAGTCTTATTACTATATGGTTTTCAATTATACACATTTGAGATTTCGAGCTGAGTTTAGCTCGCTTACATATTTCTCGAAATATGTGTTGGTAAGCTTCCGCTTCAACCAAGTTCATCTTATATTCTTGACGAAATTCAAAAGATGATCATGTGAAAATTGCCGAGTAACATCTTACATGGTTTGTGTAAAATAATCATTTGGTGTAGACTTGGAATGTTTCGTTATGATTATTTCAATAACTTGAAAATTGCTTTGATGCTAGTAGTGTGTGAAAACGGCTATTATCATCCTCTAAGAAAGTTTAAAATGAATGAAATAAGAGTTTAGAACACTTAACCAACATTGGATTATAAACATGTTGTGCACTCTTGCATATATGTGATCCAAGTACGGGAACCATAGTATGCATACCCGTATGCGTACCTGTTGGTTTGAGAAGTCCGGAAACTTAATAGCGCGTACCCGTACGCATACTGGCATAGGTTTGTGATCGGAATTTTTTGCTGGGTTTGGAGGTATGCGTACCCATTCGCATACTGGTGAAAACCAAACTTGATCCGGCTATTGAAGAATGCGTACCCGTTTGCATACTTGAATGGTTAAAGTTCTAAAATCGGTTTTGTTATGAACAAATATATTTATATAATAAGGAATGCATTCTTTGAAAACCGTGGATATAATGTTCATAATTGATTCGAGTGAATCAAACCCATTTTGCTTCAATTGTGTTCTTGTATACTTCTATGAGAATATAGCAATTGAACAACTCTTTAACTAGTTTCATTTGAGTCATTTGAACTAGTTATGGTTAAGATGAATAAGGTTGATATGAGAGTGTTTATATAAATAACCTCGGTTAACTACGGTTGAGCTAACATGGTGTAAATGTTTAGGTACGGTTACATAAACCTAAATGATGGTACATTTCATTTGTGTATAACAAGCTAAGTTTGATCTAACGGTTGAAAGATATTAGCTTGAATCTAATCAGGATTTCATCTAGCAGTGAATATTGAATGCTTTGTAACTAAGGTAAATTAGATTGCAAACCTTGAATTGAAAACTATATAAAAGGAGAACTCTAACAACTGGTGTTTATGGGTGAAAACTACTTCTGCTGGTTTTGGTAATTTGGGGTGTGTGGATGAGAAATGAATCTAAACCCTAAACAAATGCACTGCACGGGAGTGCTTTTGATTCGAGAGATCAATCTATACAATTCTGGCCTAAACCAAGAAATGGCCGTTCCAGACTTGTTTCGGTCACAAAGTGAAGGAGACGGGGTTGATCTTAGGGAGGGAAGCGAAGAAGGTGTTGAGATTGTGAAGGTGAAGGCTTATTTATGACTTGTAACAGAAAGGTGAGCAGGCTTACGATTAATGCAAGTTGGCTCTGGATGTTTGAATACGTTTTGTATTAACACTTGGTTTATGTGTTGTCTCATGCATTGGAAATAGGGAGGAGAACCTATTTATACAAGTCATTTGAGCCTTATTCACGTCTCTCGTGGGAAGTGGAGTGATGGAGTAGTGGAGTTGTGTGTTAGCACGATTAGTATTTCCCACTTCTCCCATCATCACTAACCGTCCATGTCTTCCTGACACGTTCTTGTGATGGCGCGTTGCACGCTGCACGCTGTAAACCTCCATACCAATACCCCAGTATGTATCCCCCAGTTTGTGACATGATTGATGTCTCGAGTGTGTGGATCGCGGGACCCACATAAGGTAGCATGTGATGCTAGGTTAAATAACTAAGTTATTTAAAAGGTCGATACTTGTGAAATATCGAGTGTAATCTATGCATGTTATGTATCGAATGTATTCAGCATGTATGAAGCATCGTTGTTGAGCATCATTCCCTGCCTACTTCATGTGATGGTTTGGAGGATGCGCTAGCAAGCCCTCCCTTGTCCGACCATATGGTGTGGTATAGTGGAGGATGGTGATCATCATGACGCCCCATTGACCAATTAACTCCTGACCAGGGTTGTATAACCAAGCAGGTAAAGTTGAACGGACGATATGATCTCTAAGACACTCATCTACGGCCGTTAGTGTAATTAGGGTTTTTGAAGAGGTGCGCATGCATCACTCTTCAGCTTGGTCGAATCCAAGCTTGGGATATAATTTTGAAAGGGCCGATCATGCATGTGTGTAGACGACATGACGGTGTAGGCGCTTATACCTCATTTTCTCACATAAGTGTGATCTGGTCCACTTAATTTATCCGGCAAAGTTGAGTGGTCGAGATCGATTTGCGACAGAAATCTGATGCCGCAAAATCCGTGCGTCATACCAATTTCGGACACGTATTTCAAGACGACCAAGCTTGGTCAGTCTTGGTCGATTGGTTCGGCGTGTAGGTGGTAGGTTGGTGTTCACGCCTATGCCTTACTGTCCCATGGAAACGTGATCTAAGCCACTCAATTTGTTCGGCGAAGTTGAGTGGTCGAGATTAGTTTGCAATTGGGAGGTATGACCATGCCTAGTTTGGGCATGCGAATCGAGACAACCAAGCATGATATGCCTTGGCCGATCGGGTGTGGAGACATATAGGCCCATAGTGGTCATGTTGATGTGCACCGGACCTGCTTAGTCTAATCCTAGACCCTTCATTCGTGCAGGAGAAGATGGACACCCATGATCGATACAAACCCTAATTAGGGTTTCACCGGCCGTGTGTCATGCCTTGTTTGGGCTAACGAATTTGGGATGACCAACCATGGTTGGTCCTGACCGATTAGTCATGTGTGTAGGCGGGCCCGCGGTGTTTGTGTTAACATGATCTGGGTCCTTTGAATCTACATCTACACCCTCCATCTATGCCTGCGAAGATGGATGGTTGAGGCTGTTTTGCGACACATGTAATGTGCCGTAAACCCTAATTTAGGATTTCATGTCCGTAGTGCTTTGGCTGGATGTATTATCAAGTCGGGCTATTTATTTGGGGAGGCCGACCATGCGGGGCCTCGCTTTGGTTCGGTGGTGAATACTCCATATACCTGCTTGGGGAATATGGATTCGATCTGGGCCATCCAATCATGCCAGTGAAGTTGGATGGTCGTGATCGTTTCTGAGACTGATATGGACAGTCCGGATACTCAGTCGGGCTAGTATAACACTCCGAGAGATGATTCTCTTTGTTAGAGAATGATGTAGCCCGTACGGGTACTTCGTGCATGCCTCACTGTTGGTACTTGGATATTCAAGCTACTCTTCTAAGAGTAACAATCAGTCATCATGCCGAACCAACAATGAGATTTCTGCTGAGAACAACACAGGAAATACAAGGCATTTCATGCATTAATCGGTAATGCTAAAATTCACAGAATACTTGGGGATTGTTGCTACATGCTCCATTCTAGGTGAATTAATAAAGCGAAGAAGTATTCATCACTTATCAAATGGCCTTATCCTTTGCACGACGGCTGTACAAAAATTTGTCTTTACAACTTCAGCCCTGAACTAAAATCCACCATCAACAACTGGGAAACCTAATCCCTACACCTCTTGTGTGATGTTAGTTGCGACTAGAGTCGATTCTCCTTTAACTTTAGGTTTTTCGTGAAACCCTGTATGTTAATGACTTAAAGACTTCATTGGGATTGTGAAGGTAGACCCAATTATTTTCTATCTTGGTTGAGTATTATGTTTGTTAAGATTTTCTTGAGATTTATCTCCGATAGGTAAGATAGAAAAGTAAGTCACAAACATCTACGTCTCATCGTTTGTGATTCCACAATATCTTGTTTCGTTAATCGATTAAGATTATTGTGAGGTGATTGATATTTCTAGGATGTTCTTCGGGAATATAAGTTCAGTATATCAATTGGTTATTATTCACCTTGATTTATCAAAAGACGGAACAAAACTCGTATGTATTTGTATAGGAGACAGATTTATCTATTCCAATAGAATTTTTTGTGTGAGTCAGATTTGTTTATTAAGTCTTCGACTTTGGGTCGTAGAAACTCTTGGTTCCGGGTGAGATCATCTAAGGGAATCAAGTGTGTAGTATCATTCTGGGATCAGAGACGTAAGGAGCACAACTGTACCTTGAATCAGTGTGAGATTGATTAGGATTCAACTACAGTCCATTATGAAGTTCATTGGTAGTAGGATAGTGTTTGTAGCGGCTTAATACAATGTGGTGTTCCAAACTAGACTCAGTCCCGGGGTTTTTCTGCATTTTCGGTTTCCTCGTTAACAAAATTTCTGGTGTCTGTTATTTCTTTTTCGCATTATATTTTGTTATATAATTGAAATATCACAGGTTGTGCGTTGAATCGATCAATTGGGAAATCCAACCTTTGGTTGTTGATTGAAATTGATTGATCCTTGAACTCTGGTCTTTAGTACCATTCAAGTTATTCCTCTTCTATTCAATCGGGCTCGTAAATCTCTATTTGCTGATTGAATTGAGAGATACATATATGAAACTCGTTGATATACTTTTCTTTAGATTGAGTCTGACTGTCTAGTTGATTCTCTTGAAAGTATATTGGAGTTTGTTTATTCGGATTGCCAAACGAAATATTGGGTGTGGTTGTTAGACCCTCGCTTTCGTATCTTTTCCAATTTAAGGCTGATAATTAAACCTAATATGGTACCACTTTATGTATTTAAAATCATAAAATCTTAAAAATGAGGACTTAATTCTCGTCCAAATATTTATCTCGATTGAATACTAATTATATGCAGGACAATTTTATATATTTAAAAAAGTAATCTTAAAGATGTAAATTCCCTATCGCACCATAAGACTTAGACATTCCCTCAACCTTACTTGGGTATACTGTACAAGTATATACCTCTCTCCTCCGTAAAAATCAACCTAATAATTTGTACCATTTGAGTAGTATGGAAATGCAAAAATGTGCGTAATTCGATTTCTTTTGAATGACACACTTTATGTCAGTGCTTGGTAGATGAACTTGCGATGAACATTTTTGCTAGTTTGATCCAGATTTATAAAAGGGATATCAGTATTAGCTAAGGTGATACCATTTGAGTGATCAGATGGTCGGGATCTGTTAGCACTTGTTTTTCCTACATCCAATGATATCACCTCTGCTAATATTGATATCTCTGTTTGAGGCCTACCACTAGAAGACGAAAATAAGTTATTTTGAAGTAAACTCAAAAACTCCTCAATCATTTATTTTTGTTCAGTAGTTTGTTTTATCCTTTGTTAATTAGTGTTAATCTAGTTGATAAATAGATGTTTCATCTTGTTAATTAGAAAATCAACTAATATTAATTGGTCAATAAAACATGAACAGATCTTAATCATTTTGTAAAAATATCAACCAAGAACCGGTGCCCTCATAGGTTAATTCTGGATTGATGTTCTCTATTCATGAAGAACAAAAAAAAATGTGAATATTACTTAGTATATAGATCAATTATAAGAATTGAGGGTTTTTATAAGAACCCCAGGTGGTTGTTGGGAGTTTAAATATCTTGTACGCTGTACTCTCAAAAACCCCAACCTTGACAGTAAGTTCAGCAAGAGTAGAATTTGAGAAGGGGGTCTCTTTGGGAAAGTTTGAGCCAAGTGATTAACTTCATATTCATCTTCTTAAACCATTTCAAACTTTTAACTGATCATTCTTAAACCCTCTTAGCATGAGAGAAACTTTAACGGGCCAAGAAAAGTTTCCAAACTACTAAATATACCTAGGCCTAATGCAAATCTTGTATAATGGAATAGTTTCATTACAGAAATTCTCTGAGAGAGATAATGTTCATTACAAGAACAAATGACATCAACTGACTATATTTGTACAAAGATAGAAAGTCAAGATACAAGTGTGTGAAACATTTGTGTGAGATATAGGGAAGACAAAGCTGTCCTGCACGTGTGACAAAGATTGGGAATCCAAAGATTCAAACCTTAACCTACACTGCTTCTATTAGTTAACCTACACCACTATTATCCCCCCTCAAGCTGATGGGTGAGGGAATCACATGAAGCTTGTTTCTGAGCAGAGCAAATCTTGGAGCTGGTAATCCCTTGGTAAATATATCTGCAATTTGATCAATAGTATTGACATAGAAAACATCCAAAGCTTTGGACTGAACTAACTCTCTTATGAATGATAATCTAGATGAACATGTTTCATCTTTGAATGCATGACAGGGTTAGAGGACAAAACAATGGAGCTGATGTTGTCACAACCCAGTTTAGGTATACCTGGAAAAAAGACATGCAGATCCTGTAACATATAACAAATCCAGACAACCTTAGCTGCACTATGAGCCAAAGTTCTGTACTCAGTCTCAGTACTAGACCTAGCAATGGTGGTTTGCTTCTTAGATGACCAAAAAATCACATTGGATCCTAGAAAAATGTAGTAACCACCTGTGGATCTTTTATCATCCACATACCCAGCCCAGTTAGCATCTGAGAAACCCAATAGAAAGTTACTACCTTTAGTGAAAGACAATCCAAAACCCAAAGTACCTTTAACATATCTGAGTATCCTCTTTGCTGCAGCCATGTGAGTACTTTTGGGATGTTGCATATGCTGACAGACCAAGTTGACTGCAAAAGAAAGTTCTGGTCTTGTCCAAGTGAGATATTTCAGAGCACCCACAAGAGATCTATACTCAGTAGGATTGTCAATTAGCACACCATCATCTTTAGTAAGTTTAGTGGAAGCATAAATTGGTGTATTACATGGTTGAGCACCCTCCATGTGGTATTTGAGTAACAGATCAACTGCATATTTGGTTTGTGAGAGAAATAAATAATCTGCATCTCTGACAATTTATAGACCTAAGAAATAATGCAGTGGACCTAAGTCTTTTATGGGAAACTTCTTCTGAAGTTCAATAATGACAAACTGAAGAAAAGTTACAGAAGAACCTGTGAGCATGATGTCATCCACATAGACTAAAGCCACAGTGAGTTGAGAGCCTTCCTGATGAACAAATAATGAAGTATCTGCTACTGAATTTTTGAAGTTCAGAGATAAAAGAGCAGAACTAAGTTTAGCATATCATGCCCCTGGGGCTTGCTTGAGGCCATAAATAGCCTTGTGAAGTAGACATACATGATTAGGCTTGTCTTTATCTACAAATCCAGGTGGCTGGGTCATGTATACAGTTTTATTGAGCTCTCCATGAAGAAATGCATTGCTTACATCAAGCCGATGGATAGGCCAATTATATTGCACTGCGAAACTGAGATAGTTCTGATGGTGGTTGGCTTAGCTACAGGGCTAAATGTATCATCAAAGTCCATACCAGGTTGTTGATGATACCCCTTGGCAACCAGTCTTGCTTTGTGTCTTTCAATACTTCCATTTGAGTTATGTTTGACTCTAAATACCCACTTACATCCAACAATATTCTGGCCATCAACAGGTGGTACTAGTGACCAGGTGCCAGCATTTATTAAAGTTGTGTGTTCATTAACAGAAGCAATTCTCCAGACCTCTTGTTTCTTTGCATCAGTAATACAAGTAGGAACTTGAGACAAATAAGCAACAAGCAAAGGGTATTTAGTAGCAAAATATGATTTAGGTGTATAAATTCCATTCTTACCCCTAGTAGTCATGCTATGATCATTCACTGTAATTTTAGGTGCTATAACATATGATGAAATTGAAGGAACAATATCAGAAGATGAAGTGATGATTGGGGAATATGATGTTGAACAAGTGGAAACAGTACCAACAGATGGAGTACAAGATTGACCTTTAATAGCAGTATAAGGAAAACTGGATTCATTGAATGAGACATGTCTAGAGATATAGATAGTATCAGAAACAGGATCATAACATATGTAGCCTTTGTGTGTCAGACTATAACCAATGAAAATGCATTGTTTACTCCTAGGTTGTAGTTTATTGGTTGTATAAGGCTTTAGCCAAGGAAAGAAAGCACAACCAAAAGCCTTGAGAGAATTATAATCTGGTGCTCTATGAATTAGCAGTTCAAAAGGAGTTTGAAAATCAATGGACTTTGTTGGAAGTCTATTTATGAGAAAATTGGCTGTTTGTAAAGCCTCAACCCAGAAAGTTATAGGTAAGCCAGATTGATAGGGAAGAGTTCTAGTAATTTCAATTAGATGCTTATGTTTTACCTTAGCAACACCATTTTTCTCAGGTGTATGAGGACATGTCAGTTCATGAGTAATGCCTTTAGAAGAGCAAAATTTAGCAAGAAAAAGATTAAGAAATTCTCCTCCATTATCTGTTCTAATAGTGATGACTTTGTGAGAGAACATGTTTTCAAGTATGATGACTAAGGCAACAAATGAGTGTTTAAAGTCTGATTTAGAAGAGATAGGAAGAATCCAACAATATTTAGTAAAGTCATCAATAACATTTGCATAGTACAGAGCACCACAAGTAGATGATGTGTGACAGGGACCCCACAAATCCATGTGTAATAGTTCAAGTGGTTGTGTAGCTACTCTACTAGACCATGGAAAAGGAAGTTTATGAGACCTACAAACTTTGCGAAAAATGAGTTAACGATGAAAAGTTGTATAGAATATGATATTTGCCACTCATTCAAACTCAAAAGTACAGAAAAGTGGCTTATTGGTAACATTTGACAAGTGTAGTTTGTGACACAATCTTTGAAGTGTTTGAAAAGAAGGATGACCAAATCTTCTGTGAAGCAAGGCATGATCAGTGGTAGTGGAGGCATGATGATCATGATGTATTTTGCTGAATGAGATAGGATAAAGACCATTTTTATGTGGTCCTTGGAAGAGAGTACTCCCAGAATTGAGGTCCTTCACAGAAAATCCATGAGAATCAAGTGTTAAGGAACAATTGTTATCAGATGTGAACTTGTGAATAGATAGCATATTATATGAAGATTGTGGAACAACTAAAACATCATTGAGAACAAAAGAATGATCATTGACAAGCCTACTAGAGTTTCATATGTAAGAAATGGACATACCTTCACCATTTGCTGTTTGAATGGCCTCAGAGCCATCATAGGGAGTTACTTCTTGTAACTGAGTTGTAGAAGAAGCAATGTGATTATTTGCTCCACTATCTGCAATCCACTCTTCTGTGTCAAAGATATCAGCTGCTGCTAACATTGCACTGAGATTAGATGGTGGAGGCCTGCCTTGATAGGAGAAGTTCAACCTTTGTGTACAATTAGGTGCAAGATGACCAGCTTGTTTGCAGAGTTGACAAGGTTCCTGCTCAGTTGCTGAGTAACCTCTACCAGAAGTATATCTGCTGAATATTTGTGGATTTGGATATCTGCCACCATTATAACCTCTTCCTCTAGAAGAATTTCCCCTATAATGATTATAACCTCCTCTAAAGTTACCTCTAGGAGCAAGAAAGGCCTTTGCATATGAATTTTCAAAGGTAGTTTTGTGTCTTTCGCTACTAATTGTTTCTTCACTTAACAGATTGTTATGCAGTTCTACACAAGTAATTGGTGGATTTCTGTGACGCATTGCAGTAGCAAAGGGAATATAATCTGAGTTTATTCCTTTGAGAGTAACAACAACTAATTCCTTGTCTGAAATAATCTCTCCAACAGCAGCTAATTGATCAGATAAAGACTTGATTTCATTGACCAAGGTTGGAATAGATTTTGTACCTTGAGTAAGAGATAAAAATTTGGTGTGTAGTTGAATTGAATGAGTTGATGATGCTCATGCAAATCTTTCTTCAATACTGTTCCAAAGATGATATGATGTGGTTGATGTTGAAAAATAAGCAATGACCGAGTCTAAAATTGTTGAGTGAATCCACATAATGATTGTGGAGTCCTCATCTATCCAATCAAGATATAGAGGATTCTCAATTCCATTAGTTTGATTTCGTGGTGATGTAAATTGAGGTGGGCACGGAAAAGATCCATCCAAATAACGACGTAATTTGTATTTTTGGATTACCGGATTCATCAAATTCTTCCAGGTAATGTAATTATCCTCTTTGAGTTTTAGGTGAACAAATCCAGTGAGTTGATTTAATGGAATTTTAGAGAATGAAACAGCAGCAGTAGGATTTTCCATGGAATTGAAAGAAGTAATTCCAGTGTAAAAACTAGAATCGAATACAAGAATTGAAGTAAAAGAATCAAGAACTTGAAGAAAGATTATAAAGAAAGAAGATCTGAAATATTAAACAAGAAAAAGAATTCTTGATAACAAGAAAAGGATGAATCAATACCTCTCAGATTAGTAAAGGATGATGTACCAGTAAAGATCTTCTAAGTAAGAAATTGGATCGAACAAAAAATTAGGTTGAAGATGAACAAAAAAACCTAACCTGCTCTATGATACCATAATGGAATAGTTTCATTACAGAAACTCTCTGAGAGAGATAATGTTCATTACAATAACAAATGACAGCAACTGACTATATTTGTACAAAGAGAGAAAGTCAAGATACAAGTGTGTGAAACAGTTGTGTGGGATACAACGCAGACACAGCTATCATGCACGTGTGATAGAGAGAGGGAATCCAAAGATTCAAACCTTAACCTACACTGCTTCTATTAGTTAACCTACACCACTATTATTGTACAGACTATAATTCAGTTCTGAATTGGACAATTGGTATACATGCACTGATGCACACGCCCGAACACATAATTTTGCACCATGGTCGGGTGAATTCAGCTCTTATATTCTTCATAAAATTTGTGACTTGGAGAAAAGTAAAATAAGAAGAGTACAAAAGCCAGAACAGAAGCAGGCATGGAATTCCCTGATCAACCTTATTACAGATTCCAGTAATTTGCCCTTTTTCCTCTTTTGTGTTTTCTTTGAGTCTGTAATTGTTTGGGCCTATGGCCTTGATCTTCTATATTTTCTCAAAGAACAAGAAAATAAAGCATGATCCTCATTCAGCTGAGGATAAGTGACCTCCAAAACTAACTGTACGTATAAAGTCATTTTCTACCTAAGCTGCATATGGGTCAGCATCAGTGGTGTCTGCTTCAGCTGCTGCTCCAGATAATGTATTAAAACCTAAACTCACTTCCGAACCCTCTCGACTGCTGCAAGGTCTGTGCAAAAGCCTGGTACTTGTGTATGTCTCCATCACTGACACTTCTCCTGGCGTACTTCATTGACTCCTCAAAGTGAGCTGCTGTTATTTCAGGGACTTCATCCTCAACCCCCTCCTCTTCCATGACTACTCGATTGTCCTTTATCTTATTTTTTCTCTCAATAATCTGCAGCAATACATGAACAAAACATCCAACTTGTAAGTAAAGAGTTGATCAAGGTATGGAGGAAAGAAGAGGAAAAAAAGGAAGTTGAATGAGGTATTATACCTTCTCAATGTTCTCTCTGATGGCATACTTGCAAGCACGCTGGCATATTTCTGTAATATCAGCTCCACTAAAGCCTTCAGTGTGCTTAGCAAGGACTTGTATGTCTACATGTTTGGATACAGGTGATCTCCTAAGGCAGGCTTTGAAGATCTGAAGCCGAGAAGCTTCATCTGGCAATGGAATGTAGACTAACTGATCAAGACGACCTGGTCTCAGCAATGCAGGATCAATTACATCCGGCCTGTTTGTGGCACCAATTATAAACACTGTCTTCTTTGCATTCACTCCATCCATTTCAGTCAGAAGCTGGTTTAAAACTCTATCACCAGCATCGCCCGCATCTCCAACGCTATTTCCCCTCTGAGTTGCTATAGAGTCAAGTTCGTCGAAGAAGAGGATACACGGTGCAGATTGTCGGGCCTTGTCAAAAATTCCTCTTACGTTAGCTTCACTCTCTCCAAACCACATTGTCAGCAACTCAGGGCCCTTGATACTGATGAAATTAGCTTGGCACTCGTTTGCAATGGCTCTCGCCAAAAGTGTTTTCCCACAACCAGGAGGACCATACAACAGAACTCCCTTTGAAGGCGACATGCCGAACTTCTTGAACATTTCGGGATACTCCACAGGGTATTGGACAGTCTCTTGAAGCTCCCTCTTAACAGTGTCAAGCCCACCAATGTCCTCCCAACTGACTTTGGGTACTTCAACACTTGTTTCACGCAAAGTAGAAGGATTGGTTTTTCTTAAAGAAGTATGGAAATGCTCATTCGTAATGTACATGGAGTTCAATATTCTAGGATCGTGCATGAAGTCAACCAAATCCATCTTTTCTCTAATGCATTGAAGTGCAGCTTCAGTACACAGAGCTGCAAGATCAGCACCAACATACCCATGAGTATCCTTTGAGATCCTTTCTAGTTCCACCTGTAAAGTGGAAAATATATTACGAATATGATAAAAGATAAAGACACGAATAAATATTTTACCTTATACGAAAACTGAAAGCTGTAAGTATCTGCGGGGTTACATCTGCAGCAAGTCTCATGTTTTTTGTATGGATCCGAAGAACCTCAAGACGTCCAACTTGATCAGGTACACCAATATAAATTTCCTTATCAAACCTTCCGCACCTCCTCAAAGCTGGATCAATGCTATTAAGCCTATTTGTTGCCCCCATAACGATAACATGGGCACGAGATCTTAATCCATCCATAAGTGTCAGCAGCTGAGCAACAACTCTCTTCTCAGCTTCGCCGTGAGTTTTATCTCGATTTGAAGCAATTGAATCTATCTCATCAATGAAAATGATGGATGGTGCATTTTTCTCAGCCTCCGCAAATGCCATCTTAAGGTTATATTCAGTCTGCCCGTAATAACTACCCGTAAGTTCTGGACCATTAATACAATAAAAGAAGGCACCGGTTTCTTTTGCAGCAGCTCTGGCAATCAGTGTTTTACCGGTTCCAGGAGGTCCATATAGTAAAATCCCCTTTGGTGGCTTAACACCCATTAATGCGAAAACATGTGGACGTCTAAGTGGGAGATCCACCAACTCTCTAATCTGAGCCATCTGCTTTCCCATACCACCAACATCATCATATCCAGGCCATTGAATAGAGCAAAAACTACGACAACTTGAGATAACTCTGGGATGAGAAAACAAGAAATTCTGTTTGGGAGTTAGGTTTCTGGATAAATTGTGAATTGGGGTTAGAAATTTTGGGTTTTCGATACTGACATGAGAAGAAGATGAGACAATGGTGTTTATCAACTGCTTGTTGACTAAACATGAAAACTTCGACATTGCTCATCAAAATTCTCGCCGGAATTTGATCCAAGTGATTAAGTTCTGGAAGATTTTCTTTTCTTACAAAAGACACATCCTATTGATTATTTTTCTTTTAAACCTTGCTTGCCACGGAAGCAACTCTAACGAGGCAATGAATCTTGTGAATCTTATGGTGTGTTTTCGGGTTACTGGATATACCCAGGCCCAATTTAAGTCTCATCTAACCGTCATGTTGATTTTTGGCTAGAAAAACCAAAAAACGTCCACCTCATGTTGAAATATTCATTCACAGTTTAAGCATTACATGGTACTCCCTCCATCCCACTATTAAGTGACCTAGTTTAAGTTTGCACAATTTTTAAGGCAAGCAAGGAAAGAAGTACTTTTAAGCATTTTTTACAATTATAACCTTATGGATAATAATTAGTGAAATTTAGAAATGATTTATCTCTCAAACTACTTCACGGATGTTCGCAAACTTTATACCATTGAAAAGCATTTTAAAACACCCACGTAACGAATATAAACATGCCTATCAAATTATTCATATTTCTTATATTTTTTATAATTAACTAAAAGGATAATTTTAGAAATATTTCCTTTTTAGTGATATAGGTCACTTATTAGTGGGACAAAATCTAAAATCAAATAGGTCACTTAATAGTGGGACGGAGGGAGTATAATTTAGTACGTGTATTCTTCTATCTCGCACATCAATATATCGCAAGTGAACCTCCAAGCTAATTCACACAACACCATATATTCCTTCGCGTGCATGAATATTCCTCATTTCGTATATGACGTAGCCAACTGAACCGTTCGAGCTGACAAGGGCAAGTTAAAAAAGCGGGGGTCTAACAACCACACCCAATATTTCGTTCGGAAATCTGTATGGACTAACTCAAATATAAATCCGATAGAATCATCTAGACAGTCAGACTCAATCAAGGAAATATATCCAAGAGTTATATCATTGTTTCTCAATGTAATCAACAAATCAAATAAATAGGAATCCGTGAGCCTGATTATTATGAGAAACAACTTGAACAGTACCAAAGACCAATGTGTCAATCAACAACCAAAGGTTGGATTTACCAATTGATTGAACTACGCATAACCTGTGATTTTCTAATTATACAAACAAATATAATGCGAAAAAGAAATAACACAGACACCAGAAGTTTTGTTAACAAGGAAAATGCAAATGCATAAAAAACCCTTCGACCTAGTCCAGTTTTGAACACCACATTGTATTAAGCCGCTACCGACACTAGCTTAATACAAATTAACTTCGGACTGGAATGTAGTTGATTTCTAACCAAGTCTCACACAGATTAAGGTACATTCGCGTTCCTTACGACTCTGAATCCCAGCAGGACTCTATGCACTTGATTACCTTAGCTGATCTTACCCACAACCAAGATTTACTACGACCCAAAGTCGAAGACTTTATAAACAAATCTGTCTCCCACAGAAAAGTCTATTATGATAGATAAATCTGTCTCCCACAGAAATACCTACGAAGTTTTTGTTCTGTCTTTTGATAAATCAAGGTGAACAGGAACCAGTTGATAATCTTGTCTTATATTCCCAAGGAACAGCCTAGAAATATCAATCATCTCACAATAACTTAAATGTATGGTAGTAGAACAAGTTATTGTGGAATCACAAAGAATGAGACGAAGAGCTTTGTGATTACTTTTTATATCTTACTTATTGGAGATAAATCTTGTGAAAATATTAGAGAAGATAGTACTCAATACGATATAACAAGTAAGATCAGAACACGCAACTACAGAGAAAATAGTTGGGTCTGGCTTTAGAATCCCAATGAAGTCTTTAAGCCGTTAACCTATAATGGTTTTGGAAAAACCTAGGTTAAAAGAGAATCGACTCTAGTCGCAACTAGTATCACACAGGAGGTGTGGGAATTAGGTTTTCCAGTTGCTAAAGTTCTCCCTTATATAGTCTTCAAATCAAGGTTTGATAGCTTTGAAAAAAGAAATCAATATTCACCGTTAGATGAAAACCTAATTTAAGATTCAATATAAGTTTGCTTAAAACCAAAGCAATATCTCTCCACCATTAGATGGTATTAGCTTGTTACACACAAATTAAATATACATTCATTTAGATATGGGTAACCGTACCTAAACGTGTATTTTGAGTTGGCTCAACAATAGTTAACCGAAGTTAGCTCTCTTAACCTTGTTCATATAACACTTTTATATCAAATTAATGTCATTGTGTTACTCATAGAGTTGTTCATTTGTTTATATTCTCATAGAAGTATGCAAGACACAATTGAAATAAAATCAGATTTGATTCAAGAGAATCAATTCATAAACGTTTATCCATGGTTTGCAAAAATTGCATTCCTTAATTTATAAATGTATTTGTTCATGAGTATGAAATCATACTTAGCTGATTTTATAACTTAAACCAATTCAGTTTGCAAATGGGTACAAAAACTTAAGTTCCGAACTTTGGTCTTGTCCGATAGTTCGCAAACCGATATGCATACTGTCGTACCGGACCTAACTCAAGTGGGAACCGAACGCGTACTGGTATGCATACTTGGTTCCCGAACTTTAACGGTTAAAACAGTTCGCATACTGGTATCCAAACAAGGTTTGCGGTCCTGAATCATATCACAACCGTTTGCATACTAGTATGCATACTGTTCTATATCCAGACTATGGTTAATTGTTCTAAACTCCCATTTCAATCATTGAAACATCCTTATAAGACGATAATAGCTGCCTCACACAAACTATTAGCTTATAAGTAATTTTCAAGTGATCGAATGATCAATATGAAACGATCCGAGTCTACATCATATGACTGTCTCACACAAATCATGTAAGATATTTCAAGGAAATTTTCACATGATCATCTTTTGACTTATTATTTAGTTTCCAACAAATAAATTTTTTCCAACTAAACTCGTCAAGAATAATGATGAACGTAGCTAAAGCAAAAAGCTTTCAACTCGTATTTCGAGAAATAGATAAGCGAGATAAACTCAGCTCGAAATATCATATGTGTATAATATTAAAGTCTATATAGTTATACTACTTAGTATCATTAGGAAATAGAATAAAACAGACTTCTGAGCGATAGACAAGTTTTAGTCTCCACATACCTTTTGTTGATGAAGTTCCTCCAAGCTCTTCTCAGTATATATTCGTCTTCAATCGATAAACGCCGTGAAATCTAAATATAAACAACACATTCTATCCTAATCCGAGACATACCTATAAGTAGACTAGAAATCAAGCCTTATAGTTTTGACACCTAAACTTGACAAACAAGCTTGAGATAACAACACTTGCGAGTTCGACTGAGAAGTGCTCTAATAGTCTCCCCATTTGGCAATTTTAGTGACAAAACTATTAATACATATGGATTACAAAATTAATAAACTTTGTAGGTTATCATCCAACATGCTTGATTTCCTTGGTTTTTAAACATTCCTTGAATTCTTCGTCACTCCAAGTACTCTAGTGATTCTAAACGTGTTCAATTTGGCATCATTGTTGTTACATATCCGTAGCCATAACAATAAGAAAGCATATGAAAAACATTTGTTCTCAATCATTGTTATACAATGTCATAGTATTATTACACAACATCAAAGTTCAATTGTATCACAACTTTGACAATAATACTATGGTGATATGTATCACTCCCCCTTAGTCAATACTTCATATCAAAATGAAAACCACTCCCCCTTACATAATGATCCGTAAACCATATGTATGTAGTGTGAACTACAAAATAATTCTCCCCATTTTTGTCAATATAAATTGGCAAAGGTACGAAAACTAACGGGATCACAATAAAATTCGCAAAGAGATTATTCATGACTAAAAGAGAACATATCAACTTGGTTTCGATGATTTCATATAGTCAAAACTTAGTGTATTCATGAAGGAGTTTATAAAGATACAAGATAACTCCTCTAATATTCCACAACCGCACTCCCCATAAATATTTGGTAAGCACAAGTTTAATTAAGAACTCTCCCCAATAAAATGTCATTCCCGAAAGAACAACAAGAGTAACCTTACTTTTACAAGAAAATAAGGATTTTTTGGACATTAACAAATTATATGAATTTGTATCCAGAAAACTCGAATAAATATAACCACAAGAAGACCTTAATGATTAATTTAATCGGATTTGCTCTACAAAAGAAAACTTATGGAGCCGTACAGTACTTTCACATAGAAGTGGATCAGGGAAAGATCAATACTGCGGAATATACAAAAGTTCATTCTATCTTTTATCAATATTGACATAATAGACTTAACTTTTGACATATGAGATAATCATGGTTCACGGACGTAAACACACATATCCCATAAAATATCTTTGCAATACATAAAACCATAAAGATTAATACTTCAAAATCATCTTCCAAATAACTTATAATTTAAATAAATAAATTTAAACATTGCAAGATGATAATCGTTGGCAATAGCTATGTGTAATCACAATATTTTCTATTTCAAACCCTAGTTATCCTTCTTAAAATGCATGAATAAATCCTCATAAGAAGTTTCCTAGACAAAATAAAATGATAAGAGTTAGAGAAGCTAATCATCATCTTCATCATCGGAATCCATCCAAGAGGCTTGAACTTTTTCTATTTCTTCCTTGATTTCGGGAAACTTTGTAGAAATCACATGTAATTGTTCTTGCACACATTTTACCTTGGAAATGATCTTATGCACACCCTCGCGAATTTGATGAAGAAAACTCAAGGTGCTAGGATCACAAGAACAGTCAGGAGAAGCACATCTTTGTCTTTTGTAGGCATTCGTCTTCATACGTTTCATAGTAATCGAATGAACATTTTTGGGAGTTGTAATAGAGTTGCAAATGGGAGCAATGGAATGTGCACTACATATTTTCTCAATTAAGCATGGAAAGTCTAACTTCTTGTTGGATGATGTCATCGAGACCATTTGAAGAATGATAAATCCACAAATATCAAGACCTTGAGCACCCAATTCAAGGAAATAGACTAACTACGCAAATTTACGACCCCACCGAGAGTTCTTAATTTTGGAGGTACAAAGATTAGAAATTCCAAGTATTCCGAAAATCATCAAAGCAAGACTAAGATCATTGGTAGGAAACTTCCCTTCTATCCAATCAACATTCTTGCCACAAAGATCATTGGAAATGGTTTCACACGATGGTCTTTCTCCTCTTGGTCTAGGAAGACGAAGATTACCCAATGAAATTTTGGTAATCTTTGAAATCAACTCTCTATCAACAAGAATCCATTTCCTATTTATCATAGTATTGAATTCCAAGTTATCAAGATTAACATCATGGATGTTAGCATAAAAGATTCTTGTGAGAGTGTCAAAACCTTCACCAAGACCATCAAAGATGTTACCAAGATTATATTTCTCAAAACACAAAATCTTATTTATGACCACTTTCCTTAACCAATTTCTTTTCTAGTATAAAACTACTAGAAGAAATCTTTTCAAAGTATTAATACTAGAATCATTGGAGAAACTAATTCTAATAGAGTCTTGGTCACTTGGTATGTTTATGCTCATAAGAGAAGAAGAAATATGATTTTTTGACATCTTCTTTGAATTCTTATCATCATTATTGATTTTCCTCATGAAACCTAAAAATTTGAGAGACGGAGAAGGAAAATATTACTTGATATGCTCCTTATAGATGATGACAAGCCTTTGCCAGTTTTAGACCTCCAAAAAGAAGATTTTAATGGAGTTGATACGTGAATCCTAAAAACACCTTCGTTCATGTATGCGGACAAAGAGATGAAGAAGAAGGGTACGCGTATTGTAACCCTTAAATACCTAATAACGGGCTTGGACCCGTACTGGTTCGGTGGCCCATAATCGGAAAAGCAGGATTCCAAAATAAAATCCTAAACCATGAGGTTTGCACACTGAGGAGATTTAACAGTGTGATGAAAGAAATAGTAGAAAACTACATAACTTTATTAAACCTCAGGCGGAAAAATTTGAAAGAAAAATTTACAAATCAAAGCTAACTTATAATACAAAGACACAAACTAATCAAACCGTTACTTGCCCCAATGTTGTTACTAATAGGCTAGATGTGCAGATGGACCCTCACGTACCTTCTCCGGTCGATATTTGTGAAATGTACCAGAAGTATAATCATAGTAATGATGATACTCATGGTTAATTGAAATTTTGACTCATTTTTCTTACGATTAAGGAATGGAGTTTTCCGACATCTGGAGTTTGCAACAAAATCAGTAGAAACCATTTTATCAATTTTATTAGAGTTGTTAACAAAATCCAACTGCACATCATGAATACATGGATTGAAAAAATCAGAATTTTCGCCAAAATAAACCTTTTCCTTAATCGAAATTAGTCATTCCAGCTGTTTAAAAACGTTTTCAAAAGCCTTTAATGGATCTTTATCAATTGATCCATCATGATAGTATTCCTCAAAAAGATTGAGAAGTATTCTAGTGAGGTTCCATATCCTTGAGCTTTTGTTCACATGTTTCCTGCAACGAACCTTTTTAAAGGAACTTTATTTTTTCCTTTATATTGCTTTCCATCATCTAAGATTTCTAATATCTTATATGACTTGAGATTATCTTGAGAGATTAGAGGTCTTGAAGAAAATAAACTTTGAACAATCTTTGAGGATTAATTATGGTGTACGCTATAGATGCACAAAACAAATTTCCCAAAGTGGTTTCCCATGAAGACAAACTTTAGGATCAAACAAACACAAACTTATCAGATTTAACTTGTTTTCCTTCTCTGATACCAATTGAAAAAGCGGGGGTCTAACAACCACACCTAATATTTCGTTCGGAAATGTGTATGGACTAACTCCAATATAAATCCGAGAGAATCAACTAGACAGTCAGACTCAATCAAGGAAATATATCCAAGAGTTATCTCTTTATTTCTCAATGTAATCAGCAAATCAAATAGATATGAATCCGTACCCCTGATTATTATGAGAAACAACTTGAACATTACCAAAGACCAATGTTCAAGTGTCAATCAATTTCAATTAACAACCAAAGGTTGGATTTACCAATTGATTGAACTACGCATAACCTGTGATATTTTAATTATATAACACACACATACCAGAAGTTTTGTTAACGAGGAAACCGCAATGCAGAAAAACCCGGGACCTAGTCCGGTTTTGAACACCACATTGTATTAGGCCGCTACAAGTAATATCCTACTATAATTTAACTTCAGACTGGAATGTAGTTGAGCACTAACCAAGTCTCACATCGATTAAGGTACAGTCGCGTTCCTTACACCTCTAAATCCCAGTAAGACTCACCCACAACTAAGAGTTGCTACGACCCAAGGTCAAAGACTTTATAAACAAATTTGTCTCCCACAAAAAAGTCTATTCTGATAGATAAATCTATCTCCCACAGAAATACCTACGAAGTTTTTGTTTTGTCTTTTGATAAATTAAGGTAAACAGGAACCAATGATAATCCGGTCTTATATTCCCGAAGAACATCCTAGAAATATCAATCACCTCATAATAACTTAACTATTTGGTAGTAGTGCAATTTATTGTGGAATCACAAAGAATGAGATGAAGAGCTTTGTGATCACTTTTTATATCTTACCTATCAGAGATAAAGCTCGAGCAAGTCTTAGAGAAGATAATACTCAATATGATAGAACAAGTAAGATCAGAACATGCAACTACAGAGAAAATAGCTGGGTCTGGGTTCAGAATCCCAATGAAGTCTTTAAGTCATTAACCTATAATGGTTTTGGAAAAACCTAGGTTAAAGGAAAATCGACTATAGTCGCAACTAGTATCACACAGGAGGTGTGGGTATTAGGTTTTCCAGTTGCCAGAGTTCTCCCTTATATAATCTTCAAATTAGGGTTTGATAGCTTTGAAACAAAGCAATCAATATTCACCATTATATAAAACCCTGATTCAAGATTCAAGCTAAGTTTGGTTAAAACCAAAGAAATATCTTTTAACCATTATATGGTCTTAGCTTGTTACACACAAATGAAATATACCTTCATTTAGATATGGGTAACCGTACCTAAATGTGTATATTATGTTGGATCAACAATAGTTAACCTAAGTTAGACATATGAACACTTTTGTATTAATCACATTCATCTAACACTTCTAGATCAAATGATAATTAAATGAATCTAATTGTGCTACTCATAGAGTTATACAATTGTTTATATTATCATAGAAGTATACAAGACACAATTGAAGCAAAATCGAATTTGATTCAAGAGAATCAATTTATGAATATTTAGCCACGGTTTGCAAAGATTGCATTCATTAATTTATAAATGTATTTGTTCATTAGTACGAAATCATATTTAACCGATTTTAGAACTTAAACCAACTCAGTTTGCAAATGGGTACGCAAAATTAAGTTTCGGCCTTTGGTATTGTCCGACAGTTTTCAAACCGGTATGCATACTGTCGTATTGGACCTAACTCAGGTGGGAACCGTAAGCGTACCAGTATGCATACTTGGTTTCGGACTTTAACAGATAAAACCGTTTGCATCCTGGTATACCAACAAGGTTTCCAGTCCTGAATCATATCACAACATTTTGCATACTGGTATGTATACTGTGCTATGTCCAGACAATGGTTAATTGTTCTAAACTCCCATTTCAATCATTGAAACATCCTTAGAAGACGATAATAACTGTCTCACACAAACTATTAGCTTATAAGTTGTTTTAAAGTGATCGAATGATCAATACGAAACATTCCGAGTCTACATCAACTGGTTGTCTCACACAAATCATGTAAGATGTTTCAAGGCAATTTTCACATGATCATCTTTTGACTTATTATTTATTTTCTAACAAATAAATTGTTTCCAACTAAACTTGTCAAGAATAATGATGAACTTAGCTAAAGCAAAAAGCTTTCAACTCGTATTTCGAGAAATAGATAAGAAATATAAACGCAGATCGAAATATAATATTTGTATAATATTAAAGTCTATATAGTTATACGACTTAGTCTCATTAGGAGATAAAATAGAACAGACCTCTGAGTGATAGATAATTTTTAGCCTCCGCATACCTTTTATTGATGAAGTTCCTCCAAGATCTCCTCAGTAGATCTTTGTCTTCAATCGATGAACGCCGTGAAGTCTAAATCTCAACTACACATTCTATCCTAATCCGAGACGTAGCTATAAGTAGACTAGAAATCAAGACTTATAGTTTTGACACCTAAACTTGACAAACAAGCTTGAGATAGAAACGCTTGCGAGTTTGAATGACTAGTTCTCTAATTTAAGTACACATGTCGGGCTATCTTCTTTCATTCCCTTGAAGGGGCTTTTTCTCCAAACCTCTTAAATTCCAAACACCAGGGTCTTTATCATGAGGGTTTTATGCCGGGTTCTGGACCGGGTACAAAAAGCTTTATCGAATCTGTATGGACCAAGGGTTTTTGCGTGATTAATGTATTTTATATGCTATAACACCATAATATTAGTATATTAAAATTATTTAACTAACATATATTTAAATGTGTTTGTATCCTGATGATTTTAATTTTGTCGATCCCTGTGTCTGTGCCGTGTTCGTGTCCGTGTCCCATGTCCATGTATGTGCTTCCCATCCATAGGTTAATGTCACAATATGTGGGATAAGATGGCCACGAGTTACACCTTCGCTCCACAACTTTCGAAGACAACCAATTGTCCCACTATACAAAAATAAAATAAAAAATATTATGATACCAAGCTAAGTTAACTCTAAGATCAGATATGATATCAAGCACTTGCTACATATTAAAATAAAAACTCAAATATAATTACAAATTAACAAATAATTATATTACTTAACGATAAATGAACAAAAACTCTTGATTGATAGTCATAAGGTTATTCATATCAATGTCAATGAAGTTCTTAACCGCAACTGATATAAGTGTATCAAATTACTCAAATATATAAAAGTAAGCATGCAGGTCTTTCCATTTTCCAATATGGTAACCGTAATATGTAAGAACATTAATGTGTGAAAACTTAGTTTGATAAATTTTGAGAGGATGCTGCGGTTTCCTTCCCTTAAGTCTCACGACTGTCACCCTCATGCCATTCCAGGTAGCGCGATAGGTAGTCCATCCTACTCGCTGTCTGATTCGTACATTTCAAGATATTTATCCATCCCCCTATTAAAAAAATTGCACAAAACTCTTTTAATAAAGATAAGACTACATTGGATAAGAGAGGTACCGGACAGGTAAGTAAGATAAAAAATAAAATAAGATTGCTTAGTATATAGGTCCAGGAAAACTGCATAAAGACATTGTGATCATAGATATCACGGAACTCTTGTCATTATCAAACGTATTCAATGTAAATTGAAGTGCACCTAATGGTTGAAGAGTAGACAGTAAAAGGTGATCAACATGTCATACACTTGAAGACTGAAGATGGTACCATGCAGTGCATGTACATGCAGGGACTGGATTTATCAAAAGATACAGTAAAATAACACTAAACTCCTCCTTAAGATGTCACTTATATCATATTAGACTGCTAACATAGAGTATCATTGTAGTTGCGGATTATCTCACAACTACACCCTCATAAGAATCCATTAAAATGATTCCTAAATATAATTAATTTGATATGAAACTAAGAATTAAAGTACTAAAATTATAAAAGTGACACAAAGATTTTTACGTGGTTCGATCAATGTGATCTACATCCACGGTGCTTCAATAGTGATTTGTATGTAATTACATGATTTTACAATTGAGACTTCATTAATGAATATTTGGAGCTCTAGTATTTTGGGGAAGAAGATGATAAAGAAAATACATCACTAAAAATTTCTCCCTCCTCCTAAAATTATCCCCTCTCTCAAAATGTGTCTCTCCTTTTTTCTTATGCCTAAATGGCTATTTATATGATTTTACAAAATGTTAACAACCAATCTTTCCTTCAACTTCGTACTTGAGAACTCTCCTGCGAACCTTCGCAACTTCACTTTGCGAACTTCTTTTGCTTTCCTCGTGATTTCCTTTGCTCGCAAGATGTATTTTCTCTCCACAATTTCGTAAGTTATCATTTGTTGTGATATTTCGCTCCTACATCTTGCCTCTTTTTTCTTGAATATTGCTTGAAGAGCGATCTTTAAGAAAAAACTAGTTGTTGTAGTTGTTGGTGTAGTCTTTGATCTTTGTTGATGAAGGAACGAGCGAAAGAATATCAAACTCAAAAAGTATATACTTGCCTCTATTCTTTTGCGAAGTTCCGGAATGTTGCAAAGTAAATAAGAAGTCTCACCCTTGAAGTATAAGAAGTATGAAATATCCTTGATGAAGTATAAGAAGTACTCAATCCTCGAAATATATAAGAAGTATGAAGTATCCTTAAGAAGTATAAGAAGTACTTAATCCTCGAAATATATAAGAAGTATGAAGTATCCTTAAGAAGTATTAGAAGTACTCAATCCTCGAAATATATAAGAAGTATGAAGTATCCTTAAGAAGTACTTAATCCTCTAAATGTAAGAAATATTGCGAACCCATCATGCGAACTCTCACTCCATGTTCTTTGCCTCATGCTATGCTGTAATGCAAATAAAAATTTAGATTAGTATTCAACATTTCTTTTATCAAAATATTCATTTAATTGCAAGTTCAAATCGTTTTTCTTTGTTTTTATTTCCTTTGTATGATTTATTTCATCTCATTTGACAAATATTTTTCCATGGAAATGATCCTAATAGGTACCCCCTCATATGACGCACTGAGGTTCTTTGCCTCTTGCGAATGTTTCTTCGCGAGTGTACGCCATAAAGGTTTGCCATCTACTACTCTCCATGTTGAATATCATATCATTTGAATCAAAGTAAATTTTTCAAGAGAAATATATAAATTGATTTGTGCGAGATATTTTTCTCGGTTTCTTTTGTAATTGTGAAATCTTGAGATCTTTGTAATTTCTTTTGTAATTGTGAAATCTTTGTAATTCTACGATTGTATCGCGCTTTGTAAATCAAATCAAAAATCTTTTATTTTTTGCAAGTAAAATGTTTAAGGAAAGAGGTACTTAGCTTTCATGTGAGTCGCAAAAACAAGTGTGAGAAGTGAGACTTGAACCCTTGACCTACTTCTTGGATTTTCTCGTGACATACCAACTGTTCTAACCCTCTCTCTGCGAAGTGTTTCTGCGAAATAATCACCTATTTTTTCTTGCGAAGTACTCTTGCGAAATTATCAAAGACCATGCGAAGTAAACATTTGCACGAAGTAAACAAATATCTGCGAAGTATTCATGCTGCGAATATTCGCAAGATGAACATTTGCGAAGGAAACGTTTATGATGTAATGTTTTTGAAGTGTTGGTGCTGCGAACGTTCGCAAGGTAAACATTTGCGAGGCAAAAAATTTGTGCGAATGGTGAGATTTGAACCCGCGTCTTCACGTTTGTTGATTACACCCATGACCATCTGTTCTATCGTTAATTTGTGATAGAAAGTCCTCAATCAGCGAACTTACTATGATCTTCTTCTTAGCAATTGTACTTCATTCGTAAAAAAAAATATTAAAAATGTTGCGAGTAGAGAGACTTGAACACGTGATGCTGAGTTCCCTAGCTTTGCTCATGACCATCTGTGCTGGCTGCTGTTTGCGTTGAGGTTGTGAGATTCATTCAAGTTATTCTCTTTTAATCTCTCTGTGTATATCAAAAATCTGCGAAAAATGATTCGTGTGTGGGGAGATTCGAACATGCGATGTTAAACCTCTCTTCTTCGTAGCTAACCACTTGGGCTAACTTCTTTTTGCGAAATAACGAAGTAATATTGTGAACTAATTCTTTGCTCTCTGAAAAGAAGAAGAAAATGATGCTCGCAGACAAATTCGAACCTGCGACCTCTCTGTTATTCTTTAACTCCTGAACCAACTTCACGAATTCCTGTTTGTGACAGAATTCACAATTTCTGCATCTTATCTTCATCTCCTGAACATGTAAATCTTCAACCTAAACTTCCATTTTCCCCTTGAATTTCACCACAACAACTAATTTTTTCTCTTATTCTTTTCATATCTTTGAATTGTTGATGATGTTTACTCCCTGAAAGTGTATCTTCTTCCATGAAACTTCCATTTTTGAACCTAAAATTTGTAGATCTAGAAAAATATGAGCAATAATTAATCTTCATGAAAATTTCTTAAACCAACAAGTTACAGGAAGGATAAATCCATTACTCTCTCCCTGTTTCTAGCGCCAATTATGTAGTTGCGGATTATCTCACAACTACACCCTCATAAGAATCCATTAAAATGATTCCTAAATCTAATTAATTTGATATGAAACTAAGAATTAAAGTACTAAAATTATAAAAGTGACACAAAGATTTTTACGTGGTTCGATCAATGTGATCTACATCCACGGTGCTTCACTAGTGATTTGTATGTAATTACATGATTTTAGAATTGAGACTCCATTAATGAATATTTGGAGCTCTAGTATTTTGGGGAAGAAGATGATAAAGAAAATACATCACTAAAAATTTCTCCCTCCTCCTAAAATTATCCCGTCTCTCAAAATGTGTCTCTCCTTTTTTCTTATGCCTAAATGGATATTTATATGATTTTACAAAATGTTAACAACTAATCTTTCCTTCAACTTCGTACTTGAGAACTCTCCTGCGAACCTTCGCAACTTCACTTTGCGAACTTCTTTTGATTTCCTCGTGATTTCCTTTGCTCGCAAAATGTTCTTTGCTCGCAAGATGTATTTTCTCTCCACAATTTCGTAAGTTATCATTTGTTGTGATATTCCGCTCCTACAATCATAACGTAGAAACAACTATATCGACAAATGTATCTTAACATAGACACACAAATTTTGAGGAATGTTAAACCAATGTATGACTTGTATCTGTCCACAAAGAATGTATGTTACTTTGAACTCATTAGAAGCCAGCAATATAGCTTTCAAAATGGATGAGATTTCTCACACGAATATTTATTCTCTTTCGGATCTTGGTAGTTGGTATTTTTGTTGGATGGGTACCATTAAATATTACTAGTAAAACCACATGTGCGATGCACATGCATGAATTTTATTCTATTAACAACACCAAATTTAATAACAATGATTTTTTTTTCGTAAAATAAAATAAAATTTAATATTCTTATTTATACTCATTATGAAGGTAATTCAAAGAGCTTTCCAAATATATTAATTTTTAAAAAAATTCGATGTGTATTTTGAAAGATATCAAGTTTTATAAAAATTTAATATGTTATTAAAATAATGGCATTTCTGTTAATATGTAAATATTGATTTTAATGTACCTTTTTACCCTTAAATATATGTAAAGTGATAATTGATATTAAAGGCCAAATAAGTAATATTAGGGTTAGACCAAGGCTTCACCAAAAATACCTCTTTTCTTTATAGTATTTTTGTATTGTATTTGTATAAGATAAGATATTGGCAAATTTCCAGTTGCGGCGCTATGGTCAATATGGTTAAAGTGCAGTAAAAGAATATTATTAAAACAAAAATAACGGTTGCATTTAGTGAAACTTACTTTCGAAAGTTTCGAAATTTAATCTAAAGAAAACATCATTCAGCGAACTTTAGCTCATGACAAAAGCTTTCCATTACATACTTAGATCATTGAGTTTTCATCTTTTTTCTTTTATAAGAAGGACACTTGGTTATTGTGTGAATGCGATAAAATACTTCTTGTTCAAAACCTTTCAAAATGTTGGGTGATGCAGACATGGAGTTTTACATAAAGAACTATGCAAGAAACTTGAAATACTTGGGAAAAAAAGAAGAAATAAACTTTAGTTTAAATACCAGGAGAAATATTTGCAAGTGCATAGAGTGTCGGAGCAGAAGACAATTGCTTAGTCCTAATGGGAATTATACACAGCTCTGCAACAATAAACTTTTCCCCTTGGAACTACCACACGTGCAAGAGGAACGTCAATTGAATCCGAAAATAATATTGTTGTAAGTTTGTGACATTTTATACACCTAGATTATACTTCATTACTTCTCCACAATGAACCTGCCTAAATATGTGAGGTATTTGATTTTATTTTAAAATTTATAAGAGAAGATGTTTGGCGTATTAAGAAGACAAATTTAAATATTGCTAAGAGAACATTTATTACTAAGCATGTATTGTCTACTTTAGCTGTGTATCATATGGCTTGTTTTCCTCTTCCAAAAACTATTTACTTCCAAAATAAATGCTATTCAGAGAACTTTCTGGTGGTCTAAAGAACCCTAAACATGCGGCTTATTTTCGTTCTTGGGGTGATTTAGCAAAATCTAAAATGAGTGGTGGTTTAGGTATTAGGAACACTTATGCTACAAACAGAGTCTTCATCTGTAAACTTGGTTGGAGAATTTTGAATAACCCGAATATTTTGCTTACTTCCTTTCTAAAAGATAAGCACTTTCCGAGTCAGAACTTGTTGGAAATTGACAAGGAGGCTGACTTTTCTTCTTGGATCTGGAAGGGTATTGTAAATGGGTTACATTTTATTAAGGAAAATTATGTGGTGAAAATTAATAATGGGGCTTCCTCTCATATTTGGTCTTCTAACTGGATTCTAGATTATACTAATCCTCCAGTTTCTTCTCATCCTTATCACAGTAATTATACTTTTGTTAACGAACTATATGATTTTCAAAATAAGTATTGGAATATTAATCTGCTATCTATTCTTTTCTTGCCAGAGGTTATTACTAGGATAAGGTCTATCAGATTAAACCCTAGATAATGTGATACTTTAATGTGGGAACATACAAGGAATGGTAAGTTTACAATAAAATCAGCTTATAGAATCTATGTGAATGATGTCTGTTCGTCTAAGGTTTCTGGTTTTTGGGAAAAAAGTCTGAGGTATTGATTGTTTACAGAAAATCAAGTTCTTTTTCTGGAAAATCTTTGCGCATATGTTTCCGGTTAATACTTTAATTTATTTCTATAATCCGGATGTGGATGTATTATTTCCTCTATGTCATAATCACGAAGAAACAGTTATGCACTTGTTAATCGAATGTCCTGTTGCTGCTCATATTTGGTTTGGGATTTCATTACAACACTTGATTTCATTAAATTTGGAGTGGATTGATGATATTTTCTGTATTGGCATAGTTCTGCTCTTGGTACTTCTCCCTTTAAAGTTACTTGGTCTAGTGTTGGTGTTATAGTTATGTGGTATATTTGGAAGTTGAGGTGTGATGTGCTCTTTAGGCATATCTCTATTGACCTGACCAGGGTTATAATGGATACCAAGAGAATGATTAACACTTATATTGCTCCTCAGTATGGTCTTTATTTAATTTGTAGAGATATTAAGATCCCAATAGCCGAAGTGGATCATTTTATGTTTGTTGATGGATCTTATAAAGATTTTAATATGGGTTTGGGTGTTATCTGGTATGATATTGCAGGAAACGTAAGAAGTTGTCGAGCAGACTTTGGATGGATTACAGATGCAGTAGGTGCTGAAGCTGCTGCTCTCATCTTGGCGATCTCTTGGGCAGAAGATATGAATCTTTCCAGAGTTGTGTTCGTTAGTGACTGCCTCCAACTGGTGAATTTTGTAAATGGAGTCAGCTGTAATATAGAGTGGCGGAGTGGTGATCTTCTTGAACAATGTCGATGTTTATTTTCTAGTTATAGTTCCTTTAAAATTATGCATATTAAGCATCTGAAAAAACTCCTAGCGGATCGTCTTGCACGTCGAGCTAGAAAAGACAATCTTAAGGGTCTTTGGGTCTACTTTCCTTCCTTTTTGAACTCTCTAATTAAGAAGGAAAACTTGAATTTTGTCTGTAATTCTCTTATTTGTTAATTCCATGGTGTGTTTCTTAGCAAAAAAAATATATATTTGGCGTGTAGTAAGTCTTCCTCCAATTTTTGCTTTTAGGGGAGAATTCGAATGTTGTCCGGGACACACTATTGCAGTTTTGGGTTCCATCAAAATTTTCAATTTTGATAGCCCATTGGTTTTTGATACCCTCATATACCACCCATATTGTATATGTATGATGAGAGAGATCCCCTTACACTCTCAAATTCCCACTATATTGTATTTTGGGTGATATTTTATTTTAATAAAATTTTAATAGTAACATATTTGAAGCTAATATTTTGGGGATATGCTCTTCTTACAAATATATACATACCCATAAAAATAAGTGCATTCCAGAATACCGAACCTCGCCATCTACAAATCTTAATTTTAACGGAAAAAAATTCGTTGATTTTCGACGGTTGATTTTAAAAGTAGTACAGTTATACGTATCGGAATTTTTTGTAGGTATGTAGAGCTTTGTAACATGAACATGTTCCCAAAGTATTAACTTCAATTACATTACCGTTTTGTTAGAGCATTGCTCGGTCGAACTCGCATGCGTTGCTATCTCAAGCATGTTTATCAATATTAGTGATCAAAACTATAAAGTCTTTGATTTCTAGTCTACTATAGCTAAGGTCTCGGACTAGGATATAAAGTGTAGTTGAGATCAAGAACCCCATGGAGATCATCATACAAAACGAAGGACTACTCAAGGAACTGGTGGATCTTCATCGACTAAAAGGTATGTGGAGACTTGAACTTAGCTATCACTCGAAAGTCTATCTATTCTATCTCCTATCTTGAGACCAAAGTCGTATTACTATATATACTAAGAATATACACATATGATATTTCGAGCTGAGTATATCTCGCTTATCTATTTCTCGAAATATGTGTTAGTAAAGCTTTCGCTTTATCCAAGTTCATCTTTACCTAGTGACGAAAGTCATGTTATGTTTCAATCATTTTGGAAATTGCTCGGACGAAAAATAGTTTGTGAATAACAACTATATAACGCCCTCTGAGAATGTTTCAATGATTGAAATGAGAGTTTAGCCAATATAAGTATATAACCATTGGAGGATATAAGCATTGTTGTGGCAACACATATATGTATAAGTCCTTAGTGCTTGAATCGAAGTTTGTGAACTTTGTTGATCAAGTTAAACCGGAGTAGTGCGTGACCTCAGTCCGCGACCTCAACATACAAACTCAATCCGCGAACCCAGTTTGCGAACTGGCGGAAGTTCTCGACCGAGAATTTCTGCTGGAGTTTGTGAACTCCATCCAGGAACCCATTCTGCGAACTTGAGTAGGTTATGTCTAAAAATGATATTTGTGAACTTATCTTAATAAACTAAGGAATGCTATTGCAAACCGTGGATTTATAGTTCATGAATTGATTCGAGTGAATCACATCGTTTTTTCTTATTATGTCTTGTGTAGTACATAAAGATCTAAGCAATTGAACAACTCTCTAACTAGTTCATTTGAGTCATTTAGACTAGTTATGGTGAAGAAGAATATGGATGATATGAAAGTTATCATTTGGCTAACCATTTGGTTAACTAGTGTTGAACAAACTAATGTACAAGTTTGGGTACGGTTTTCATAAGCCAACAAATGTATAGTACATGTGTGTATAACAAGCTATGTTTTCGATCTAACGGTTGATAAATATTATCTTGTATCTAATCAGGTTTTTATCTAACGGTGAATATTGATTGCTTTGTCACTAAACTAACATTGATTGCAAACCCTGATTTGAAAGACTATATAAAGGAGAACTCTAGCAACTAGGAAACCTAATCCCCACACATTATGTGTGATACTAGTTTGCTAAGATAGAGTCGATTCTCCTTTAACCTTTGGTTTTGTTCTTCTAAAACCAGGTTAACGACTTAAAGACTTCATTGGGATTGTGAATCTAGACCGATACTACTTTTATCGTAGTTGTGTGATCTGATCTTGCATATTCTATCGTACGAGTACAATTATAATAATTGGCTTGAGATTTCTATTGCCGATAGGAAATATATAAAAGTAGTCACATACACTTCGTCTCATCGTTTGTGATTCCTCAATAATATTCTTCACTGCATCGATTAAGTTTATTGTGAGGTGATTGATAAAGCCGAGCTGTTCTTCAGGAATATAAGTATGGTTTTTTCAATTGGTTCCTGTTCACCTTGATTTATCAAAAGACGGAACAAAACTCATAGGTTTATTCATGGGAGACGAATTTATCTATCCTTGTAGACTTTTCTGTGTGAGACATATTTATTTATTAAATCCTTCGACTTTGGGTCATAGCAACTCTTGGTTGTGGGTGAGATCAGCTAAGGGAATCAAGTGTGTAGTATCATGCTTGGATCAGAGGCGTAGGAACATAACTATACCTTGGATCAGTGTGAGATTGGTTGGGGTTCAACTACAGTCCAGACTGAATTTAGCTTGGAGTAGGCTAGTGTATGTAGGGGCTTAATACAATGTATGTTTAATCTGGACTAGGTCCCGGGGTTTTTCTGCATTTGCGGTTTCCTCGTTAACAAAATTTTGGTGTCTGTGTTATTTTTTTTCCGCATTATATTTTGTTACATAATTGAAATAATACAGGTTGTGCATTGTTCAATCAATTAGAATATCCGACCTTATTGGTTGTTGATTTAAATTGATTGACACTTGGATATTGGTCTTTGGTACCATCCAAGTGATCTCTCTTTGATTAAGACTCGCAAATTGTATTTGCTTGAGTAAATCAAATTGAGAGATTGAGATAATAATTCCTTGAGATATTTTTATCTAGATTGAGTCTGACTGTTTAGTTGATTCTCTAGTAAAGTAACTCGGAGTTTGTCCATACAGACTGCTAATCGAAATATTGGGTGTGGTTGTTAGACCCCCGATTTTTTAATTGGTATCAGAGCAGGCAAACACGTTCAAGACCTCACAAGTATGTGTTTGTAGCGATCTGACTCTATGGACAGAGGTGCTATCTCAATTAACGTACCACCAGTCTTCGATGACTCTACTTACTTATGGTGGAAAATTGTTATGTGAGCTTTTCTTCAAGCACATGATTTCCAATCATGGGTATATGTTGTTAATGGCTATGATGATCCCGTTGAGGCAGTTGGAAGTGTAAACGTTCTTTAGAATATTGGTGAATATACTCTTGTCGAGATTCTTGATGCAAAGCAAAACTCCGACGGTTTGAATGCCATCTTACATGCCATTACCCCAAATCTTCAGCACCATGTGTCAAATTGCACTAAGTCGCAAGAAGCTTAGGATATCTTAGAAATCGTATTCCAAGGTAATTCCAGTGAAAAGGAAGCTAGACTTCAAAATCTTAATTCCGATTGGGAAAACCTTCGTATGGAAGATGAAGAAACATTTGATGAGTTTAATCACAAAGTGTCTGAAATTGTTAATGCATCTTTTGTATTGGGTAAGACTATTCCTGAAAAGGACATTGTGATGAAAATTCTCAGATCGCTGCCATCTAGATATGATTCTAAGAAGCATGCCATCGTTGAGGGAAATAACCTTGATACTCTCTCCAGAAATACACTGGTTAGAAAACTTAAGATCTTTGATCATGAACATTCATTCAAATCTAAGGATGTTGCGTTCAAAGCACTAAAGGACACTAAATTACTTGATAAAAGTAAAAAAGTGTGTATCTCTGAAGATGATCACTCTGAGACAGATTTATCAGATGAAGATCTTGACAAATCAGCCTCAATGATCACAAGACATTTTAGGGATCTTCTGTTGAATAGAAGTAAACGATTCTCCAGAGATAAGCCTAAGGCATCAGTCAAACCACATAATCGCGTTCCTCATAAAAACAGGGATATTTATAAAACTGATGATGAGGATATGCCTCAGTGCTTTAAGTGTAAAGGTTTTGGTCATTTTGCAAATGAGTGTCCAAATCGGAAAAAATACACTGGGAACAAAGGTCTTGCCGCAACTCTTGATGAAATATCTGACAATTATGATTCTAATGAAGACGAGAAATCAAGTGTTGCACTTCTTGGTGAAAATATTAATTCTGATAATTGTAGCAATACACGTATCAATCTTGATATTTTTTCAGAAGAAAATCCAACAATTCTGGAAGAAAAAGTTGATCCAATCTTTGGAAACACTGCTTATAATGTCTCAGGTCCCAATATGTGCTTATCTGCTTGCACATTCCATAAGCCTGATTTTTATCCAAGTCTGGCGTGCTCATATTTTTCATTAAAGGGTCATGAACTCTCATGGTGCTACAAGTTCAAACACCAACAAAGGCATGTCAACAAACTTCAACGAAGAGAAAATCATCTAGCAAGAAAGCTTAAACTTGCTCAGAAGACCGCTGAGGTATGTAAGATTTTATCTTCGTCTAAGAATTTAGTTTCCAAGGATAAACTAAGACCATTAGAAAAGAAATTATGGTCAAATAGTTTTGCTATACAGAGGCCTGTGAAATCCTCCCAAGAGGAAATTGGTGGACAAATTGTTGTTCACCACAATGCAACTTGATTGTGTTGATTTTAAAATCTTGTCTCATGTGCCTGATCAAAAGAGACAATGATTTTGTACCTCTCAGGCTTTAAGAATTTTTTTTTCTTTTTTTTCTTAGGTTTGTGTTTTGTCTATCAAACAAAACAAAGGGTACTATCGATAATTCTACTCTTCATAGGGTTAAGAGTTGATCATTTACGAACCTGTTTTAAGGTTTCGAACCCTACATTCTTTTTCCTTCTATAAAACCTCTTTTTATCTCAAGACTACTTGTTGAGTTAATTGTGATTTCCTCCCAAAAACCCATACGTTTATGGAAACTCCAAGCATGATGTCTTCTGATGGAAAAGATATAAATATGATTGTTAAGCCATCAATCACGAAGGAAAAAAGAAAAATCTTCATTGCCTCCAACATTGAAAAGGAAGAGAAGGAATGTGAGGAAGCCAAGAGCCGTTCCTTCAAATTATCATAAGTTTTTTGATGTTCTTGAAGTGTTGAAGGGATGCGAAAGGAGATTCAACAAATAAAGGCTTTTGTGTATAAGACTCATGAGATTCAGAAAGCCCTGGTTCGACAACAGCAACCAAGAAGGTTTATTGTTATAAACTCCTACCTTAATGAACCTTATGTTCCAATTGATGTTGAAGACAAGGAGTTCGGGGATGATAAAGAATTCTTCAAAGGTCTTATTGCCTAGTAAATCTTCTATTTCAATTTTTATTTAGAAGAATAACCAGTGTTTTTGGAATAGCCATTATTGTGATTACACATATCTATGTCCAAAGTTTTCATCTTCTTGTTTTTAGATTTATTGGTTTAAATTCTAAATTGTTTTGAAGATGATTTTTGCAGTATTAATCTTTTGATTTTATATATTGCAATATTGTTATGGGATATGTTTGTTTACGTCCGTGAACTTGATTGTCCTATATTTTTTCAAAAGTAAAGTCGTTCGTGAATTGATATGCAAATATTGATAAAAGAATGAATAGACTTTTGAAAAAACACGAAAGTTAAGTCTATATTGTCAATTATTGATGTAAGATAGGTTAAAATCTTTTGTGATTCAAGGATTATGTCTATTGTGTGTCATTGTGCAAATAATGATGGAAACATAAAATGAATCCTTGCTTATTCCACGGTATAAGGTCGATCTCCGATCCATAATTTTTGTGTAAATACTGTGTTGTTCCATGAAGTGTCTTATGTTGAGCACTAAAACAACAAAAGTTGATTGCTTTGTGATTATCTTAGTTGTTGTTCCATAAGGTACTTTATGTTGAACATGATTGAACTAAACTAATTAATCATCTTGTGTGGTTATTTAGTTATCACTCCATAAATTTTCTTATGTTTGAGCATTTCTTTGACTGGGTTGGTTATTAATGATTAACTTAGTCAGTGCTCCATAGATCTATTATGTCGATTGTGGCCAATTAAATTGATTACTTTTGTAATTAGTTTGGTTGAGTATAAAAATTAGATTATTTGCGAATCTTCTTGTGATTAATCTAATTGATTTAAGTCTCCATAAGTTTACTTGTGCCGAGAATATTTAGTCAAATTAATCTTGGTTCTCCTTGGTTAATATGATTGAATATTTCTTTTTGGATTCCAAATTCATTCTTGTATGTAATTTTTTGAGTCTAAAGAAATCCTTATTTTCTTTTTGAAATTAAGGTCGCTCTTGTTGTTCCCTTGGGAATGACATATTATGGGGGAGAGTTCTTTTTGAACTTGTGCTTAATTGCAAAATATTTGTGGGGGAGTGCGGTTGTGGAATATTATAGGGGTTATCTTGTATCTTTATAAACTCCTTGATGAATGCGTTTAACTTCGTCTTTATGATTGCATCTAAACAAGATGATATACATTTACCTTTGGTCATGAAATGTCTCTTACGGAAATTTCATTAGGATCCTGTTCTTGTACCTTTGCCAATTTTATTGACAAAAAGGGGGAGAATTAATATGTAGTTCACACTACAAATACATATGGTTTTTGGATCATTATGTAAGGGGGAGTGTTTTCCATGTGAGATGGAGTATTGACTAAGGGGGAGTGAAGTATCACCATAGTATTGTTGTTAAAGTTGATATACAACCGGACTTTGACGATGTGTAATGATACCATGACACTGTATAACAATGATTGAGAACTATTGCTTTACTCATTGTTATAGCTACGGATTTTCAACAACGATGGTGCTAAACTTACAACCTTTGGGATCATTGGATTACTTGGAAGTGACGAAGATTTCGAGTATTGTTGATGATTAGACGACATGTGGAATAGGAACTATAAAGTTTATTTATAAATTTTGTATTCCATATGTATTAATAGTTTTGCCACTAAAATTGACAAAGGGGAGATTGTTAGAGCATTGATCGGTCGAACTCGCATGCGTTTCTATCTCAAGCATGTTTGTCAATATTAATGATCAAAACTATAAAGTCTTTGATTTCTAGTCTACTATAGATAAGGTCTCGGAATAGGATATAAAGTGTAGTTGAGCTCAAGAACTCCATGGCGATCATCATACAATACGAAGGACTACTCAAGGAAACAGTGGATCTTTATCGACTAAATGGTATGTGGAGACTTGAACTTATCTATCACTCGAAAGTCTATCTATTTTATCTCCTATCTTAAGACAAAAGTCATATTACTATATAGACTAAGAATATACACATATGATATTTCGAGATGAGTATATCTCGCTTATCTATTTCTCGAAATATGTGTTGGTAAAGCTTTCGCTTTAGCCAAGTTCATCTTTACCTAGTGATAAAAGTCATGTTATGTTTCAATCATTTTGGAAATTGCTCTGACGAAAAATAGTTGGTGAATAACAACTATATAATGCCCTCTGAGAATGTTTCAATGATTGAAATAAGAGTTTAGACAATATAACCATTGGAGGATATAAGCATTGTTATGGCAACACATATATGTATAAGTCCTTAGTTCTTTAACCGAAGTTTGCGAACTTTGTTGATCAAGTGAAACCGGAGTAGTGCGTGAGCTCAGTCCGCGAACTCAGCATACAAACTCAGTCCATGAACCCAGTCCGCGAACTGGCGAAAGTTCTCAAGCGAGAATTTCTGCTGGAGTTTGTGAACTCTATCCTGGAACTTAAGTCCCCGAACCCAGTCCGCGAACTTGAGTAGGTTATATCTAAAAACGATGTTTCTGAACTTATCTTAATAAACTAAGGAATGCTATTGCAAACCGTGGATTTATAGTTCATGAATTGATTCGAGTGAATCATATCGTTTTTGCTTCAATTGTGTCTTGTGTAGTACATAAATATCTAAGCAATTGATCAACTCTCTAACTAGTTCATTTGAGTCATTTGGACTAGTTATGGTGAAGAAGAATATGGTTGACATGAAAGTTATCATTTGGCTAACCATTTGGTTAACTAGTGTTGAACCAACTAATGTACAAGTTTGGATACGGTTTTCACAAGACAACAAACGTGTAGTACATGTGTGTATAACGAGCTATGTTTTCGATCTAACGGTTGATAAATATTAGCTTGTATCTAATCAGGTTTTCAACTAACGGTGAATATTGAATGCTTTGTTACTAAGCTAACATTGATTGCAAACCCTGATTTGAAATACTATATAAGGGATAACTCTAGCAACTGGGAAACCTAATCCCCACACATTATGTGTGATATTAGTTTGCTAAGCTAGAGTCAATTCTCCTTTAACCTTTGGTTTTCTTCTTCTTAAACCAGGTTAACGACTTAAAGACTTCATTGGGATTGTTAAGCCAGACCGATACTACTTTTTATCGTAGTTGTGTGATCTGATCTTTCATATTCTATCGTGCGAGTACAATTGTAATAATTGGCTTGAGATTTGTATCTCTGATGGGCAATATATAAAAGTAGTCACAAACACTTCGTCTCATCGTTTGTGATTCCTCAATAATCTTCTTCGCAGCGTCGATTAAGTTTATTGTGAGGTGATTGATAAAGATGAGATGTTCTTCGGGAGTATAAGTATGGTTTTATCAATTGGTTCCTGTTCACCTTGATTTATCAAAAGACGGAACAAAACTCATAGGTTTATTCGTGGGCGACGAATTTATCTATCCTTGTAGACTTTTCTGTGTGAGACAGATTTGTTTATTAAAGTCTTCGACTTTGGGTCGTAGCAACTCTTGGTTGTGGGTGAGATCAGCTAAGGGAATCAAGTGCGCAGTATCTTGCTGGGATCAGAGGCGTAGGAACATAACTATACCTTGGATCAGTGTGAGATTGGTTGGGGTTCAACTACAGTCCATATCGAAGTTAGCTTAGAGTAGGCTAGTATCTGTTGCGGCTTAATATAGTGTATGTTTATTATGGACTAGGTCCCGGGGTTTTCTGCATTTCCGGATTCCTCTTTAACAAAATTTTGATGTCTATGCTATTTATTTTCCGCATTATATTTTGTTATATAATTGAAATAATACAGGTTGTTCATTGTTCAATCAATTAGAATATCCGATCTTATTGGTTGTTGATTTAAATTTATTGACACTTGGATATTGGTATTTGGTACCATCCAAGTTATCTCTCTTTGATTAAGACTCGCAGATTGTATTTTCTTGAGTAAATCAAATTGAGAGATTGATATAATAACTCCTTGAGATATTTTTATCTAGATTGAGTCTGACTGTCTAGTTGATTCTCTAGTAAAGTAACTCAGATTTTGTCCATATTGCTAATCGAAATATTGGGTTTGGTTGTTAGACCCCCGCTTTTTCACATTTGATTTTTGTTAAAAAAAAAGGGTCCAAAAGCCGGTCATAGCCTTGTTAAGATCTTAAGTAGATTTGATTGGACAATGCTATATATGAACGATCTCTTGTTCTTCATAGGTGATCTAGGCTCATTATTCATAGTTCTCGCATTGACAGGTCTGGAATTAGGAGTAGCTATTTCACAAGCCTATCTTGGGTTTACTTAAGACTCCTTCTCTATACCTCTATTTCCCAATGCTCTGACTTCCCATAGAAGGTGTGAGATAGTGTAAAAATATATATATATATTAATTTTTATTTTAAAGATGATGAGCAAAATTCACAACTTATAACATGTTTCACTTATAACACTATCAAGTTTATCATCTACCATTTGATTTACGTGTATAGTATCAATACAAGATTGAATCAATTTTTCTTTAAAGTCCAAATGACAATAAACTTGAACATAATATTTTTATGATATTTTCCTCTTATTATACTCTAGAATTCTACAAAAAATGAGCACAATTCGATATACCAAACCTTATCATCTACCGATTTTAATTTCGACTGTTAATTTTTAACAGTTGATTCTCAAAGTTGTAGATGGTGGTGTTATACGTCTCATATTGTGCTCATTTTTTGTTGTAGAAATCTAGAGTTTAATAAGAGAAAAATATCATTAAAATATTGGTTTCAAATTTATTTCAATTTGGACTCTAAAAAAATTGGTCGAATCTTGTATGGATAGTGTACATGTAAGATTGTCCATGGATCATCCCTCTTAAAAACTAACCCTTTTTTTAATTTAATATATTAAAGATGAAATATAAAATGAAGATTACACACTTTTTAAGCTCATTTTTGATGAGAACCATCAAGTGGCTTGATGGTTCTCATGTTGCCTCCCTTATAAGAGATGTGGATTTGATCTCTGGACCTTGTAATTGCTAGTAATATTTAGGGGACAACAACTAAACACTATGCTAAGTGTCACACCTCCAAATGCCTTTTGCAAATTTTCCGCGTAAGTGTAACTCGGCAGCACAGTGGTTCCATGAATTAAGATTCACCTACCCACACTTCATCCTTATAAGTTTGCACCAATGCAAACAACCAACTCTTCAGTTCTACACCGGAAGTCTTTAGCCTTCTTTCACTTCTATTAACTTCTCAAATGCTTACCATAAAGCATTCAAACATTGCCATACATTACCAACAAAAATCATCCAACCAAGAACACTTAAAACATTACACAATCAATCCATTTTATTGCATCAAAGGGAAGATATACAAAAATTGCCCACTTAGGGACTTACACAGACTTGTTCTCATGAACCAAGCCTTAACCTTACAAAAACTCTTTCAATTTGAGTCTCACAATCTCTTATGCAAGCCTGACGCAACATGGAGTGCTAATTAATTGTACCACTTGGATAGTGTGGAAATGCAGAAATGTGCATAAACTCGCACCCCCAACCCTAAGGGTCATTTTCAATGGCACAATCTTATGTTATTGTTTGGTGGATGAGACTTTTAAGATGAATATTTCCTTTTCTTTTGTTTCTCGTTGATGTATGCTTTTGCACTATGATCTTTGATTGTGGTATTGAAAATATCGAGTTAAAAGCTTAAACCTTTTGAAAGTCTTGGCGCAACACCGACATGGTACAATTTTACCTGGCTAGCACTACACCAAATCCTGGATTTTGTCACAGGGCATATCTGTCACTAAAAAAATTTGTAACACATATAGGCCGTTAGAGAAACCCTGTGATATTAATTGTTATCTTTTTTGTAACAGTTTTCACTGTGACAAAATTTGATTACAGTCACATTTATAAACTGTTACATTATTTAATAGTAACAGTTAACCTAATTTTAGAATAGCGACACGTGGCTCATTTGTCACAGTAATTATAACAGATTTAATTGTTATTCTATCTTTGCAACAATTAGGTGATGACACGTGTCTTACACCGCCACACAAGCAACAATAATGTTTTGCCACGTGTCACTTTTTCATCCGATTACAATAACACATATAAGTGTTGCATATTTTTTGCAACAAATTCGATATGGACACCTGTCATCTTTTTTGTCACTATTATTGTAACGTTTAAATAGTTACTTTCATTTGTAACAGCTTTAGGATGATGACACGTGTTGTTTTTCTTCACAATTTTTGTCACAGTTAAATCTGTGACAATTCTTTCAATTACAATTAAAATTTTTGGATAGTCCAGGTCATTCTCATGGACCTGGCCTTCCAGTTTACAGGCATGCACAATTAAACCTGAATGAACTTGAAAAACTGGCCTGCAATACAACAACCAAACCTGAAACACAGGCCTGCAATCTTGAATTTTTCAATCCGTCAAACATTGTCGCAATTTACAATTCATACATACACATTTACAAAAATCATTCTATTCATTATGAACAAATAAATAAATATGATTGCAAAACAAACTTCCTAGGCAGCAAAAAATAAGTGTCTGAACAAACTAAACTAATAGACACCACCTTTCTTGCTTGCGCTGACAGATTTCAAGATCACCATTATTTTATTCCAGTAGCCTAGTAGTTCGGACTGAAAAAGAAAATCCTCCTTTTCGTCTATAAACTGCAGTAAAGCACAACAGATCAGTGGAAGAGAATACAATAGGACGACCATAAACAGTGATGAAACCAGGATTTCAAATTTGAAATTGCAGGGAGGGGCACGGTGGAGAGACTATTTTGTTTTTCTTATATGCATATTATAGCTGAAGTGAATTAGATGAAAATCTGAAAAATTGAACGATTAAGTGCACGACTTGGTTAACAATGAACCTTTGTCAGATGACCAGAATAATTTTCATGTGTCAATTTTCTTGGAACCAAGTTCTGTCCTTATAGACCCTTAGCATGCCTGCACAACCAAGCAAATAAATAAAAGAAGCATGGGAAAGTTCAGATTATTAGCTTTCCAATGTAGATGGATAATATTTAAGGTAGAAACTAGAAACACATCCATGGCATTATCAATCTAAAACAAACTCACCGTCCATTGAGTCTACATACTCCCCGGAGCCCAACACTTTCAGATTTTCATGTACATCTTGCGGGCGGCCCGCCATTAATAAACCTTGTCGAAAAATCACCTGTTATGCACGATTAAAATATCTCAACATAAATATAGAGAACTCTTACTCAAGCTAATCATTGAAGTACTAAAAACGACGACATTCTTAGCAAAAAGTGCCTGACAAGCAAGGGGTGTGGACAAAACAAATTTCAACAAAGCAAATTAAGAGAATATTAAAGTACTCACTCTTAACGCAGCTTTATGTAGAGATGGTGAGCGCATATTGGATTTCATGACCCTGAATATCATTGTAAATCCCACAGACTGGGCCCTAGAATATCCATCACCTGTAGAAACCATGCATATACTTCAATTATCTCAAAACTAAATAATAACTGCAGTATAGAGACATTGGGATAAACGCTAGAACTTACCAGTATGTAGAAATCTCCTTGATGACCTCTGTGGTGAACCCAAGGAATTCCATAGCACCCATTGAGATTGCTTGATTATGAGAAGCAGAGCATTAGAGATACGATAATAGTTTAACAAAAACTAAACCAGGTATGCACTTGGAGAATCCAATATTAAGATGCCTACCTATAGACCTGCCACTCATAAGGAGGACCATAACTGCAACCTTTACTACTACGATGCTCAAACTTCAGTGCCACCTATATATGAAGAGTCCATGGATCAAACTTATGTGGAAATTGGGTCCTAAATAATCAGTACAAAAGGGTATGAATATCAATTGTCACCTCAACTGCATTTGGTCCCGTACGTTCTGTACTTCCACCATTTATCCTCCTGACAACATAGACTTGGCCAAAACCACCTTTTCCCAGCTTCCTTTCTACCTTATACACAGGAGAGCTACCTACCTGGACCTGCAAGCAGCATATGAGATGCATTATATCAACACCTATCACACGGGCCAACAACTACATGAACCATCAAGAATAGTCCAGCAGCTAAATTAACGAAAACAAAGTAAATATTTTTTTTATTAGGTCTCAAACAGAAACATTAGGAACTTGATGAAGTAGGTATAAGAAACAAAACAAAAAAAGAAACTGCGTACACAGTTCCTCCAAGTCACACAAGACATTCATAATTTCCATTCACATTTAACTAAGCAGACGACATACTTGTTTATTATCCATATAGAACTAACTCTTTATTTCCATTCACATTAAACTAACTGTTTATTATCCATTTAACTAAGCTTCCTATGGGCTTAATATAGAACTAACTGTTTCATATGTTCCAAACATGAAGCTAAGTAATGAACAGAAAGGTATCCTTATTTGTTTTCTATGTTTTTGACGGTATTGTTTCCTTCTCATGTGAAAAAAAAAAAAAAAACTTGTTTCGTGAATTTGCACATTTCTTAATCAAGAAGCATGTACCATCGAGGAAACTCTGGCCTTCCAGAACATAGCTAACCACTAGCTATTACACAAAAACAAAAGCATGTGTATTTATTTAGTCTTTATTCTTCATTTTCAGACAGCAAGGGATTTGTCATTCTAAGAAGAGGGCAAAGCAGCAACATGGAGGGAAAAATAAATAACAAGGTACTTATATTAGCAGTAAAGCTTCCTCCAAACCAGAGGAGAATACCTCGAAGGATCTTGGTCTGGAGATGGAAAGCTAATCAGAGATCTGAAAGTCCATAAAAAAATTAACGACGCATAAGATTCCTTATTAAGAAAAAAGGAAGATCATCCATGTGGCATAGGGTTGTGTTTGGAGTCACTAGAGAGATAGGTTCAGGTTATCATAACCACTTGAAAGAAGAAAATGTGTGGAACATTGACTGGTGATCGAACGGCTTAAGGTCATTCACTAATTAATGCTCTAAAATGGAAATGCAGTTACGTACATAGATATGTCTGTTGGATAAGATGTGCCAACGCACACACATCAAATAACTAAAAAAGAGAAAACTCAACTCATATAATTGCAGGAGTTCACTCTGCAACTACTTAAAAAGAAACACAGCGCACAACGCAAAATGGGGACAAACAAAATTTACCCTTTCAGGAACCGGAGCTGTACTTAGGTCTTCTTCAACACCAATCAATTTTCTGCACTTCTCCCCTCCATAACTAGGTATCTATCCCCAACACCCTCCACTCGATTTAGATAAGGTTCTTCGGGAACTCCAATAGTCCAGGTAGAACTACACGGGGAAGCTCCGGGTTCAAATATGTCAACCTAGACCTGCCATCGATGTCATTAAGCCTTTCATCTGCATCGTGTCAGATTAATTAAAAGTTAAAAACCTATTTTGAACTTAATCAATTCAACCATGTGTGAATAGATATTTTGGTACATCTACATCGGTTGAACCAAGACTCGCGTTTCCACCTGAACAATAAGACAATAAACTTAGAACAATAATATAAAGTGGAGTACAGATTACCAAAAACAAAAAAAAACAAAAAATTAGAATGACAGGAACATAACAGACACACCTGCACTTAGCAGCAGCTCGATCCATCGAATATACTGAACAAATTGATATGTCATCCACAGCTGAGGGATCAGGTTGAGGATTGGCATTTGGCCAGGGATATTACTTGTGTCATCTGTAACAAATTAGATAGTACTTTTGGTATCAATCCAAACACCCAAGTCAACCTTACTATATGTATTATACCTGAGTCATTCATATTATACTTGTACACAACCATTCATTCTTGGATTGTTTGTATAGGTATCCCCCTAAATGTATCAAAAATTACCCTGTATCACAAGCCCTACTCCAGACCAAAACCATACTGCATGTTAAACACAGAAGACAATTTACAAATCTGAAAAAAAAAAATTACAAGCCTAAAAACCACTTACAAGATATAAAACTAAGATACTGAGCATACAAGATATAAAATGGCATTTTAAATGAATAATAAAGGAAAATATAGCAGAAATAACATCTTAAAGTCTCAGATTAAAGATAAAACCCAAGTACCAAAACATAAATTTGCAACTAAAAATCCATCTGTTATGGAACACAGATTCAAAATGAAGTAAACTTAATCCTAAAAAAAAAAAAAAAAAAAAACCAAAACTTCATCCATCTTCCATCAAAAAAAAAAAAAAAAAAAAACTGAATCCTAAAGTGAAATAAAACATCCATAACACCACCACACGATATCCTTCAAATAATAACAGGTGAAGTAAAGAACTGATTCTACCTTAAAACCCTAGCTTGGTTCTGCGCCAGTGCCTGCGCTTAGCATTGTACCTACAAAAACAAACAAATCAGAAAATACCCAACATCTGAAGAAGAATAACAGATCTACAGAAAGAAGAATAGATTCACCGAAGAAGAGATCTGAAGAAAAAGATGAAAGAAACACAAACCTGATGGTGTTATCCAATTAGGGATAGATTTATTTTGTCTCATCTTCTTAGCGAGTCTCTTCTTGATCATAAATGACTTGTGGGAAGGCTGCAAAAACGTAAATCAAAAATCAAAATCAAATTAGTAGTGAAATCATCACTGAAACAGCATACTAAAGGAAGATTATCGCTGAAACAGAATCAGAAAGGAAGAGGAAGAAGGGAGATTGAAGAGAGAGATACCATTTTCGCTTCTTTGGTGCGGCCGCTGAGGAAGAAACAAAGTGAGAAACTGAGAATCAAGAGAATTAGGTTAGGGTTTATTCTTTATTTATATAATTCGATGTGGGTTTAGAGTTCAACAATGCATATTGAATAAGGTTTTTTGAAAAATTTGTGTGAACTTAAAAGGCCCACATAGATAGAAGATTTAGGAGATAATTTAAGTACGGATCGTAGAAAAGCTTTGTGACTTTGAACTTAAAAAGCAATAATTAACAAATGCTTTCTATGGCGCTCATGTTTTGGAGCTACTTCCATAAGCCCCCTCAAGTTGGGTGGGTTAGCTTGGACGGTCAAAATTACAACAAATTTAGTACTACATTTTTCTTTTCTTTTTTTAGTTTTTTTTTTTTTTAATTAAAACGTACTATGATTTTTTTTTTTTATGCAATTATTGTTATTATTTATGAAAGAAGGGAAAAAGAATTACAAAGGAGCAGTTGGTAGCCTAGCCACAAGCTGGGCACCAATACCTTTCTAAATAACCAAACTTAATCTATGAAAAAGAAAACTACCATGACCACTGCTAGCATCAAGGTTAGCCAGGCAATTCTTAAGCCTCTTTAAAAGCACTACAAAATCCTCACCAAGCTCACCTAAGGAAGTGAAAACCAATACACCCAGACCATAACCGTGAGATGTGCATATGTCTAAATATTTGGTACGTTTACGAGAAACTGCATTGGAAATGGCTTGACCTGGTATGAAAGCATTCCCAGCTGCAGTAGTAAAAGGTGAAACACCAGTAACATCAAAGCACACATCTTTACCATTCTCCCACCCATAAACAAGGTTATCTGCGGGCTTCAAGGCTTTGCCATTTGAAATAAGACCCAAGGATACTTCTTTTCTAGCATGCACACCAGCTTTATAACACATATCAGCAACAACATCCCTAACAAGATCATGACGATACTTGAGCCCGACATCACTGGCGCAATGAATCGCATGATCACCAAAAATATCCATATCCCGCTTACAACATGAACACAAACCACCTTTTGGAATGTTGATTTTATTATTATTATTATTTATTTATTTTGAATCATTAAACTATGATTATTATTATAATAAAAACAAACGGGAGAAAAAATTACAAAGGAACAGTTGGTAGCCTAGCCACATGTTGGGCACCAATACCTTTCTGAATAACTAGACCTAATCAATGAAAAAAAAATACCATGACCACTGCTGACATCAAGGTTATCCAGGAAATTCCTAAGCCTCTTTAAAAGCACTACGAAATCCTCACCGAAGGGAGTGCACAGCTCCTAAACACAACAGCTTCTCATTCGGGTGAATTGTAGATGAAATTTATCAGATTTGAACATCCCGCGTTCAAAGATTACCAGAGTTGGACCTGAGTTTCCCATTCGGGTGAACTGGAGATGAAATTTATCAGATTTGAACATCCCTGGTTCAAAGATTACCAGAGTTGGACCTGAGTTTCCCATTTGGGTGAACTGGAGATGAAATTTATTATATTTGAACATCTCAGGTTCAAAGATTACTAGAGTTGGACCTGAGTTGCGCATTCGGGTGAACTGAAGATGAAATTCAGATTTATACATCCCAGATTCAAAGATTACCCGAGTTGGACCTGAGTTTACCATTCGGGTGAACTGAAAATGAAATTTATCAATTTTGAACATCCCATGTTCAAAGGTTACCAGAGTTGGACCTGAGTTTCCCATTCGGGTGAATTGAAGATGAAATTTATCAGATTTATACATCCCACGTTCAAAGATTATCAGAGTTAGACCTGACTTTCCCATTCGGGTGAACTGGAGATGAAATTTATCAGATTTGAACGTCTCAGGTTCAAAGATTACCATAATTGGACATGAGTTTCCCATTCGGGTGAACTGCAGATGAAATTTATCAGATTTGAACATCCCATGTTCAATGATTACTAGAGTTGGACATGAGTTTCTCTTCCGGGTGAACTGAAGACGAATTATATCAGAATTGAACATCACAGGTTCAAAGTTTACTAGAGTTAGACCTGAGCTTCTCTTCTGGATGAACAGAAGACCAAATATATCAGAATTATCATCACAGGTTGAAAGATTACTAGAGTTAGACTTGAGTTTCTCTTTCGGATGAACTGGAGACAAAATATATCGGAATTGAACATCACAGGTTCAAAGATTATTAGAGTTGGACTTGAGTTTCTTATCCGGGTGAACTGAAGACGAATTATATCAGAATTGAACATCACAGGTTTAAAGATTACTAGAGTTAGACCTGAATTTCTCTTTCGGATGAACTGAAGACGAAATATATCGGAATTAAACATCACAGGTTCAAAGATTACTAGAGTTAGACCAGAGTTTCTCTTCCGGATGAATAGAAGACGAAATATATCAGAATTGAACATCACAGGTTCAAAGATTACTAGAGTTAGACCTGAGTTTCTCTTTCGGATGAACTAGAGACGAAATATATCAGATTTGAACATCAAAGGTTCAAAGATTACTAGAGTTGGACCTGAGTTTTTTATCCGGGTGAACTGAAGATGAATAATATCAGAATTGAACATCACAGGTTTAAAGGTTACTAAAGTTAGACCTGAGTTTCTCTTTCGGATGAACTGGAGACGAAATATATCAGAACTGAACATCACAGGTTCAAAGTTTACTAGAGTTGCACCTGAGTTACCTATCCGGGTGAACTGAGGACGAATTATATCAGAATTGAACATCACAGGTTCAAAGTTTACTAGAGTTAGACATGAGTTTCTCTTCCGGGTGAACTGAAGACGATTTATATTTGAATTGAACATCACAGCTTCAAAGTTTACTAGAGTTGGACCTGAGTTTCTTATCCGGGTGAACTGAAGACGAAATATATCGGAATTGAACATCACGGGTTCAAAGATTACTAGAGTTAGACCTTAGTTTCTATTTCGGATGAACTGAAGACGAAATATATCAGATAAATATTACTGATTATGAAAATGACCATACTATACGTATCTGAAATAAGTAAAGTAAATGTTACAGACTGTGAAAATGGCCATATTACCCTTATTAGAAAAAAATGCAATAAATATTATGGAGACTGTGAAAATGACCATACTACCCTTATCGAAAATAACTAAAGCAAATGTTACAAAATGTGAAAATGACCATATTACCCTTATTGGAAAAAAGTGCAATAAATATTATGGAGACTGTGAAAATGACCATACTACCCTTATCGGAAATAAGTAAAGCAAATGTTACAGACTGTGAAAATGACCATATTACCCTTATTGGAAAAAAGTGCAGTAAATATTATGGAGACTGTGAAATTGACCATCCTACCCTTATCGAAAATAAGTAAAGCAAATGTTACAGACTGTGAAAATGACCATATTACCCTTATTGTAAAAAATGCAGTAAATATTATGGAGACTGTGAAATTGACCATACTACCCTTATCGGAAATAAGTAAAGCAAATGTTACAGAGTGTGAAAATGACCACATTACCCTTATTGGAAAAAAGTGCAATAAATATTACGGAGACTGTGAAATTGACCATACTACCCTTATCGGAAATAAGTAAGTAAATGTTACAGACTGTGAAAATGACCATATCACCCTTACTGGAAAAAAGTGCAATAAATATATGGAGAGTGTGAAAATTACCATACTACCCTTATCGGAAATAAGTAAAGTAATTCTTACAGACTGTGAAAATGACCATATTACCCTTATTGGAAATAAGTGGAATAAATATTATGGAGGCTGTGAAAATGACCATACTACCCTTATCGGAAATAAGTAAAGTAATTCTTACAAACTGTGAAAATGACCATATTACCCTTATTAGAAAAAAGTGCAATAGATATTATGGAGACAGTGAAAATGACCAGATTGCCCGTATTGAAAATAAGTAAAGTAATATTATACACTATTAAAATGACCATATTACCCTTATTGGAAATAAGTGCAATAAATATTATGGATATTGTGAAAATGACCAAACTAACCTTATTGAAAATAAATAAAGCAAATACTACATACTGTGAAAATGACCATATTACCCTTATTGGAATAAGTGCCATAAATATTAAAGAGAATGTGAAATGACCATACTACCCTTATCGAAAATAAGTAAAGTAAATATTACAGATTGTGAAAATGACAATATTACCCTTATTGGAAATAAATAGAATAAATATTAGGGAGATTGTGAAAATGACCAAACTACCCTTATTGAAAATAAATAAAGTAAATTACATATTGTGAAAATGACCATATTACCCTTATTGGAAATAAGTGGAATAAATATTATGGAGACAGTGAAAATGACCATACTACCCTTATCGGAAATAAGTAAAATAAATATTACCGATTGTGAAAATGACCGTATTACCCTTATTAAAAAAAGTGCATTAAATATTACGGAGATTGTGAAATTGACCATACTACCCTTATCGGAAATAAGTAAAGTAATTCTTATAGACTGTGAAAATGACCATATTACCCTTATTGGAAAAAAGTGCAATACGTATTATGAAGACTGTGAATAAGACCAGACTACCCTTATCGGAAATATGTAAAGTAAATGTTATCAATTATGAAAATGACCATATTACCCTTAATTGTCATTTTCACAGTCTGTAATATTTATTGCACTTTTTCCAAAAAGGGTAGTTTTGTCATTTTCATAGTCTCCATAATATTTATTGCACTTATTTCCAATAAGGATAATATGGTCATTTTCATAGTCTGTAACATTTACTTTACTTATTTTCGATGATGGTAGTCTGGTCATTTTTCACAGTCTCCATAATATTTATTGCACTTTTTACCAATAAGGGTAGTTTGGTCATTTTCATAGTCTCCATAATATTTATTGCATTTTTTTTCAATAAGGGTAATATGGTCATTTTCACAGTCTGTAATATTATTTTACTTCTTTTTGATAAGGGTAGTATGGTCATTTTCACAGTCTGTAATATATATTGCACTTTTTCCTATAAGCGTAGCTTGGTCATTTTCACAGTTTATAATATTTACTTTATTTATTTTCAGTAAGGGTAGTTTGGTCATTTTCACAGCCTCTAAAATATTTATTGCACTTTTTTTCCAATAAGGGTAATATGGTCATTTTCATAGTCTGTAATATTTACTTTATTTATTTTCGATAATGGTGGTCTGGTCATTTTTCACAGTCTCGATAATATTTGTTGGACTTTTTTCCAATGAGGGTAATATGGTCATTTTCACAGTCTGTAATATTTATTGCACTTTTTCCAATAAGGGTAGTTTGGTCATTTTCACCGTCTCCAAAATATTTATTGCACCTATTCCCAATAAGTGTAATACGGTCATTTTCATATTATGTAATATTTACTTTATTTATTTTCAATAAGGGTAGTTTGGTCATTTTTCCAGTCTACATAATATTTATTGCACGTATTTCTAATAAGGGTAATATGGTCATTTTAACAGCCTGTAATATTTACTTTACTTATTTTCGATTAGGGTAGTCTAGTCATTTTCACAGTCTCCATAATATTTATTGCATTTTTTCCACTGAGGGTAATATGGTCATTTTCACAGTCTGTACGAATTACTTTGCTTATTTCGGATAAGGGTAGTTTGGTCATTTTCACAGTCTCCATAATATTTATTGCATTTTTTTCTTGTAAGGGTAATATGGTCATTTTCACAGTCTATAATATTTACTATATTTATTTTCAATAAGGGTAGTTTGGTCATTTTCATAGTCTCCTTAATATATATTGCACTTTTTCCAATAAGGGTAATATGGTCATTTTCACAGTTTATACGAATTACTTTACTTATTTTCGATAAGGGTAGTCTGGTCATTTTCACAGTCTTCATAATATTTATGGCACTTATTTCCAATATGGGTAATATGGTCATTTTCATAGTGTGTAATTTACTTTATTTATTTTCAATAAGGGTAGTTTGGTCATTTTCACAGTCTCCTTAATATTTATTTCATTTATTTCCAATAAGGGTAATATGGTCATTTTCACAATCTGTAATATATACTTTACTTATTTTCGATAAGGGTAGTCTGGTCATTTTCACAGTCTCTATAATATTTATGGCACTTATTCCAATAAGGGTAATATGATCATTTTCACAGTATGTAGTATTTACTTTATTTATTTTCAATAAGGGTAGTTTGGTCATTTTCACAATATCTATAATATTTATTGCACTTATTTCCAATAAGGGTAATATGGTCATTTTCAAAGTGTATAATATTACTTTACTTATTTTCAATAAGTGCAGTCTGGTCATTTTCACAGTCTTCATAATATCTATTGCACTTTTTCCAATAAGGATAATATGGTCATTTTCACAGTTTGTAAGAATTACTTTACTTATTTCCGATAAGGGTAGTATGGTCATTTTACAACCTCCATAATATTTATTCCACTTATTTCCAATAAGGGTAATATGGTCATTTTCACTGTCTATAAGAATTACTTTACTTATTTCCGATAAGGGTAGTATGATCATTTTCACAGTCTCCATAATATTTATTGCACTTTTTTCCAATAAGGGTAATATGGTCATTTTCACAGTCGGTAACATTTACTTTAATTATTTCCGATAAGGGTAGTATGGTCATTTTTACAGTCTCCATAATATTTATTCCACTTGTTTCCAATAAGGGTAATATGGTCATTTTCACAGTCTGTAAGAATTACTTTACTTATTTTCGATAAGGGTAGTATGGTTATTTTCACAGTCTCCATAATATATATTGCACTTTTTTCCAATAAGGGTAATATGGTTATTTTCACAATCGGTAACATTTACTTTATATATTACCGATAAGGGTAGCTGGTCATTTTCACAGTCTCCATAAAAGTTATTGCAGTTATTTCCAATAAGGGTAATATGGTTATTTTCACAATCCGTAATATTTACTTTTTTTTCAATAAGGGTATTCTGGTCATTTTTACAGTCTCTATAATATTTATTGCATTTATTTCCAGTAAGGGTAATATGGTCATTTTCACGGTCTTCTGAATTTTTATTACACTTATTCCGATAAGGGTAGTATGGTCATTTTCACAGCGTTGGAAGAAGCAGAAATTTTTGTTGTGGTTTTGTCGAGAAAATCGAGAGAAAACCTTGATATTTGTCCAAGTCAAATGTCTTACAAAGTCATGACTTGTTGACTTAGTCTTGATCCTTTTTTATAATATTAAGAAAATTAAAATTAAAAATAAAAATAAAAATAAATTTTGATATTTAGAAATTAAATAAAATTGTTATTTTGTATAATCCATTATGAAAGTAGTGACAACCAAAATTCTAAGAGTGATTAATTCGGGGTTGTTTTAGATGTGGTGGAATTTTTGGGTGGAAACATCATTTTAGATTATAATTGTGATTGTCTAGATAATTGTCAACAAATATAATTGTGACTAGTAAAAAAGTTAAATATTCAGATTCATTATCACGATTACAAAATTTAGCAAATGATTATAATTGTTGCATGACTTATCACGGGTATATAAGTGGGTAGAAAAATAACCGTGACGGAGTTTAGAAAGTAGCAAGCAAGCGGGTCTGGTCAGCTTGTGACCAAACCGCAGATTTACGGGTTAATGCGGGCCAAAGCTTGCGGGTTGAAATTCTTCACGGGTGGTCATTTCTCTAACGCGCCAGTCAGCGTAAAGCTGCGGGTTCACGGGTTAACCCGTGAAATTAATGTTCAAAATTAAAACTTAATTTATTTAATTTTATGACATGATTTCCAAATTAATCAAAGGGGTTTAGCCCAAAATCAATTACATTTTATGACTTAAACTCAAATTGGTGAAATCGGTCCTCGCTTTCCCAAATCCAACCACAAGAGTCAAGACAACAACCTTCTTGTTCCGGGAACATCGAGCATCACCTCTCACAATTCTCAATTAAACCCACTTTTGGTCCCCATCCAACTCCATCTTTGTTGTGCAAACAATCAATAGAACTAATGATGACCAGTTATACCTTATTCAACCACCACCAACAATACAAACCCATTCAAGGTACAGTGACATCACCACTACCTTCCATTGAATCATCGAACAACCAACCTCATGTCTTGTTGTTGCCAAATAGAAATGCCCGTGAGCAGAGAAGACTTCGCATCAAACCACTCCCAATTAATTCCCATCGTTGTTGCCTCAAAATTCCCATCTCGGGCTACAATTTCATCTCCTCTATGCTGAAATACCTGCCCATAAATCGATACACAAAACCCATTTGTATAATACACTGATCTACACTTCCTTGATTTGATTTCACCATGAAAACACTTCACTTATGCCCTATTTAAAACCCATCTCGAACTCGATCTCATTGAATCATTGATGTTGCTTATCAATTGAGAAGTATCAATCAAATCGAACCCATCTATTGATGTTGCTGTTAAAATAAGTCCTCAAAAGCACCATGACGACATTTTTCATTGTCTTCTTCTCTACCAACACAGACTTTTTTCCTTTTCAACTTCATCCTCTTTTACTTAATTAACTTAAATAACACCATTATTAACACCAACTGAACCTTTCCCCTCAACTCTGGGTCTCAATCTCTCTACCATCTCTATTCTCTAATTCTCCACCAGTAGAAGAACGAAGAAGAAGAAAAGAGAGAAGAAGAAAAAAAGATGTCTCTTCAGTCTTCATTTAGTTTTAGGGTTTAACCTTTTGTACCTTAAACGTAGGGATAAGATTAACCCCCTAGGTAATCTGACGGTCAGGACAAAAGATAATTTATCGATTAGTTATCGTAGACGGGTTGACGGGTTTCACCGCGGGTTCTGGTCGGGACGGGTTTACCCGTTTTCTCACAAGCCGGCATTTCTCCAACCCTAACCCGGCTTGTTTAGAAACCAGCCAAGCCGGGTGCGGGTTTTTACGGGCCGGGCCGGGTAAATCCGCGGGTTTTTGGCTTGTTTGCCAGCTCTAGACAGGTTACACTGTGAGAAAATCCTGGTTTTGGTGTAGTGCTTGGAACGTGGTTACCTTTGCTACCATATCCCCGATTTGAAACGGATTTGGACTTGGTATAACAACTTGCTTCTGACACGTGTCGTTCTTGACTGCTTCCAAACTTTTGGTGAAGCGCTTAAAGGGGCCAACACTCCATTCACATCTCTTGATGGTGGACCGCCTGTCAGGTGAAACAGTCCCCTGTGGTCCAGCAGGACAATCATCCACTACTTGCAAAGAGGGTTGTTAAATGAGACTTACTTGGGATTGGAATCTCTTGACGTAGGACGAAGGGATTTCACCAGGGAGTTGCGTTATGCTTGTGAGTTGTTGGTATGGAGGCGACAGGAAGTCTTCGAGTCTCCAAGGTTTGTTGGAAATCATCGGAGCTGGCTTGTTGGAGATTCTTCCAGGTACTGAGATTGGTAAGGAATGCGCCTTGTGTACCCACAGGCGCCCCATAATCATGTCGTAATCCGGATGTTCCTTAATTATATGGAATATGGCTTGTGTTGGAGTGTTACCGATCTTGACATCAAGGTCAATGTATCCGTAGACATCCACAAACTCTCCTGCTGGGCTCTTGATCACAGTCGGACCACGGGTAGCCTCCGACTTTGATATTTTCGCAGCTTGCAGGGTCTTGATAGTAACGATGTTGAACTCAGAAGATGCATCGATTAATGTGCTATCGAACTTGACATCCTTCAAATGGGCGACAGTCAAAAGTCCCCAGTTTCCTTTGTTGGCGCTATCTTCCAAGGAGGCTTGAGATGCTGGAACGACTTCTTTTTCTGAGTACAAACGCATGCCTGACACAATACGGTTGAGGGCCATGAATATATCTTGACGTTGTACCTTGGAAAGGTACAAAATTTCACACAGGTGTTCCATCATGGATTGTGCAGTCTTGCGCACAGAGTCTCTAGAGATCATGCAACTTCGGACAGGAAGATGGTCTCTGTGAACTCCTTCATTTCCCAATTGAAGCTCTCCTGCTGCTATATTTTCCCTAAAGATTTCTTTCAACTTGTTGCAATCCTTAGTTGGATGGTGAACAAACCTATGATAATGGCAGTACTTAGGGTCTGCCATGTCTTTCTCAGTTGGTGGACGTCTGATAGGAGGTAGCTTGATAGCATCATCCTGAATCCATGCCTCCAAGAGTTCCATTACTTTATTTATCGGAAACGGGAAGCCTGTGTCTTCGGTGCTCTGCGTAGGATCTTTGCCTGTTCCCTTCCGAGGCGAAGCTTTATGCGTTTGAGCCCCACGCTTGGGTTGTTGTTCTTCCGTCGATGTGGCTTTTATCTTTCCGCCTTCGCTTACTACACTGAAAAAAGGGCCAGTATTATACTGCTTGTTGATGAGGCACCTGTTTCCCCAATTATCTCGTGAATCATCGCTCCGAACGATCCTGGTTCTTTCCAATAATGCTGGGACGGTAGTGGCTGAACGTTTGGCTGCTTCATGGAGCTCTGAGAACGTCTGGAATCCCAAGTTTTCCAGCAGGGCGCGATATATGGGTATCATTCCGTTGATGCATAATTCCACCAATTTGTCGTTCTGTGACATTTGGTTCATGGAAGTCCAACGCTTGTGTTCTGAACCTCTTGACAAAATCATTTGGATGTTCGTTGTTCCGTTGGGAGATTCTCCCCAGGTCTGAGAAAGTAACTTGCTCAGATACAAAGAAGTACTTCTTGTAAAACGCGCTGACCATCTCACTCCAATTGGATATCTTTGTCGGGTGCGATGTTGTTGTACCACATATAGGCTCTCCCGTAAGTGATTTGGAGAATTCCAAAGCGGAGAACGTGATTGTATTCGTGTTCTCCTAAGGATTCTAAAAATCGAGAGACGTGTTCACGAGCATTACCGGTACCATCGTAAAGGGTGAATTGAGGGGAGGTGTATCCCCTAGGAAGAGGAATCTGCTTCACGTCTTGTGGATATGGAGGTTGGTGTCGATGCGCGTCCATCGGATTTTATTTTCCACGATTTTGGAGGAGTCTCTCATAATCTTCACGTGTAATAAATTTGGATGGTCGGCTCCTTTCCCTAAGACGCTCCTGGTCCCTTTATCTTGCGTGATCGGCATCATAAAACTCTTCGTTCAGGTAGGCTTGCGTAACTGAGGCACCTTCTCCAGGTGTGCTGAACGTATTTCTTGTTGGCCCTTGGGGATGTCTCGACTCTTGCGGTAATCGATCGGTTAACGTTTTAAGGAAGGTGAGTACCTCCTTCTGAGTGGTTTCCATGTCTGCCTGAGCTTTAGCGAGGGTTTCTTGTCTCTACATCAAGTCCATCATGGTGATAGGAGGTTGTCCTCCTTTGGGTCCTCTAGATCCTCGTCCTAAAGAGGGTGTAGCAGTCGTTTTGGTGACGGATGGAGGTGTCATGCTTGAGGAAATTCCTGGATTTGTAGCCGCTCTAGTTCTTGTAATAGAAGGTGTCACACCTACTGGAATGTCCTCTCCTGATCCGCTGGTGCTGGTGGTACTGATGGTAGAAGACACAATTCCACGGGACACGTTGGTTGTACTGGCGGGTTGTATAGTGACGCCCAGTAATTGGGATATCAGCGCTAGAGGTGCTGTCGGCGCTACCTCCCTCGGGATTGGTTGCTGATCCAGATCTAAGATCCACCATTCTTGAAAATTGAAATGGTATTGAAGAGATCGACTTCACAACCGATAGATTAACCTCCCACTGTGGTCGCCAATTGTTTGTGGGAGAAAACTACTTCTGCAGGTTTAGGTAATTTTGGGTGTGTGTGGATGAGAAGTGAATTTAAACCTTCAACAAATGTGCTGCACGATGAGCACTTTTGATTCGAGAGATAATCTGCACAATTCTAGCCTAAACCGAAGACACGGCCGTTTCGATTTGTTTCGGTCACGAGGTGAAGGATGTAAGGTTGATCTTAGGGAGGAAGCGAAGAAGGTGTTGAGAGTATGAAGGTGAAGGCTATTTGATGACTTGTTAACATAAGGTTGAGCAGCTAGAAAATGTTGCAGGCGGGATGCGGGTGTTGAATACGATGGTATTAACACTTGGTTTTCTGTGTTGTTGGAAAATAGGGAGGAGAACCTATTTATACAAGTCGATAAGCCTTCATCACGTCTCTCGTGGGAAAGTGGAGGAAGTGGAGTGATGGAGGAAGTGGAGTCGTGTGTTTAGTGTGAAACGGTTGCTTGCCCACTTCTCCTATCATCACTATCCGCCCATGTTTCCCACGACACGATCTTGTGATGGCGTGTTGTTGCTGCACGCTGTAAACCGCCAGACCAATACCCCAGTTTGTATCCCCATTTGTGACGTGATTAACGTCTCGAGTGAGTCGTGGGACCCACATGTGGTAGCAAACGGTGCTAGGTGAAATAACTGAGTTATTTGCAGGTGTTCATTCTATGCATACGTTGCATTGAATGTACTCAACATGCTTGAAGCATGGTTATTTTAAGACTTTTAGTAAAAAAAGTGACAAGTTGAAGTGTCTCAACTAGCCATGTTCAGGCAATCGTTTGGAGGCCACATGAGCGGGCCCCGCCTTGGACGATTATGCCATGGGGAAGTGTGGCGGATGGTGATCACGGTGATACCTTACTTGCCGCCTAACTCCTTTTTTAGTCTATTCATCCAAGCATGCGAACTTGGACGGACGAGTTCGATGGAAAATAACCGTTGGATTAGGGTTTGGAAGGCTTGCAAGCTTCCACATTCACCCTAACGGTTTCCGGCCTTGGAAGGCGTGCAAGGGAAGACCGATCGGTCCTGCAGGTAGGTGGGACGCCCACCTACACGTCCACGCTTGCTGGAAGTCCATCAGAGCAATCTAAATCACTCGTTTCAGCCTACGGAGATGGATGGTCGAGATTAGAAGGGGGCCGTGTATGCTACCTTTGGGCGCGCATATCAAGATGGCTAGCTGCAACTGTTCATGGACGATTGGTTGGCCGTGTAGCTGGGCCCACAGTGAACACGCTGGTATAGTGGACCGGCCAATCTATCATTCCTTTGCTTTCCGTTCGTTCGTCTCAAATTGGCTGCCTGCGACCACTTGGTGCAAACCCTAATTTAAGGTTTCCGACCGGCTACTTTCATCCGACCGAAACCGGCAGTTGCAGACCTCTTTTGGTGAAGTCGATGGTGCAGGGGGAATGTTGGGCCGAAGGTGAGCATGCACATGCTTGGTTTGTGTCCATGGGAGCGATCTAAGTCATCCAACCATGCCTGCGGGCGGTTGCAGGTTGCATCCTGGCTTGCCTGTGAGGAAGCCGTTCATGTAGGTAGGAAGGTAGACCGGCGGTGAGCATGTGCGTGCGTGCTACTCGGTCCCGCGTGTGATCTTGGCCGTCCAACCATGCCTGCGAAGTTGGACGGATGAGATCTATTTTGAGTTTGTTTTCAGCAGGTGAGACTAACATGGGTAGTCTTGCATGCGTTCAACGGGGATAATATAACCCGCCGTTAGGTAGCCTACGGGTGTTTGCATGTCGAACATAAGGCTTTGAGTAGGGAATTAATTGTAATGCTGCAAACCTACAGAAAATCGGGATGGTTGCTACATGCTCCGTTCTGGGTAGGTTATAATTCTCAGGGATGGTTGCACATGCTCCAATGAATTATTATGGTGAGAAATATTTATCACCTGAAGGCTTTATCCTTTGCAGGACGTCAACTTACAAAAATTGGCTTTTTATAATTTTAGCCTTTAATAGAAATCCACCATCAACAACATGTGATTCACTGCAGCAGTTGACTGACCATTTGTTTCATTGATAGTGAAGAAAAACAAATTATGAAGATAAGAAATTTGTTTCCTTCTGGCAAAGCAATGGATAACATAGTGATTCATTTTCCCACATAAGGTACAGGTTCGTGGAGGAGAAGCAATAATTGGCACATGTTTTAATTTCGTAGCCATATGAGAAGATTGCAAGTTATGTAAACCTTTCTTGACACAATCTTCTTCTGGAGAACATTTCGTCTTGTACATAACATCACGAGAATTAGTTTGTACAAAGGATTTTCTCCTTAAAAAAGAGTTTTCCTTTTCCAAGGATTTGCACTGTTCATGGGCTAGAGTAAGAGATGCACTTAGTTTCTCTTTTTCGACACGAAGTATGTTAAGATCTGATGAATGAGTCCGAATTAAACGTTTCTCCGTAATTGAGTCTTCCTTAACAATATCCTCAAGAGCACTAATTGTTAGAGCGTTGCTCGGTCAAACTCGCATGCGTTGTTATCTCAAGCATGTTTGTCAATGTTAATGATCAAAACTATAAAGTCTTGATTTCTAGTATACTATAGCTAAGGTCTCGAACTAGGATAGAAAGTGTAGGAGCTAAAGAACTCCATGGAGATCATCATACAAGACGAAGGACTACTCAGGGAACCAGTGGATCTTCATCGACTAAAAGGTATGTGGAGACTTGATATTATCTATCACTCAAAAGTCTATCTACTTTATATCCTATCTTGAGACAAAAGTCATTTTCCTATATAGATTTAGATTATACACATATGATATTTCGATCTGAGTATATCTCGCTTATCTATTTCTCAAAATATGTGTTGGTAAAGCTTTCGCTTTAGCCAAGTTCATATTTACCTAGTGACGAAAGTCATGTTATGTTTCAATCATTTTGGAAAGTCACTACACCATTTTTTAGGATTAGCAACGGCCCCTGGCTGTTGCTGACTGGGGTTGCAATGGAAGATCCCTGTAGCGAAACCGCGTGTTGCAGTTTTTCGCAACGGCATAAGCTCTGTTGCGACTCTTGGTCAGCAACGGGGATTCGTAACGGCCGTTGCCTTTGCGAACGTGTTCATTCGCAACAGAAGTCTGTCGTTGCGAAGCTATTGCTAATTACAGGAATACCCCTACCCGGAACTAAATGTTATTGGTTCTGGTTCTAATTTAGCAACAGAATAAATACGTTGCTAAATTTTTGCAACAGCAAAAAAAAAGGTCAAGTCTTCATTGACCTGGTAAAAATCCATTCCCCCCACATTTACCCCCTTGCAGTTACCCAGTTCCCCATATTCAACTTTCCACAAATATACAAACCATGACACATTCATTCACTTTCATTTCCACATTCACCATTATGAAAAAAACAATTCTTCAATTGAAGTTAACAACAAGTATGAGTATTTGATAGAAACTATGTCATTCATTTAATGGACATACACGGAAACATACTTAGTTCCTAAGTTCAGGTTATAGAAAGTTTTGAAATTCCTAAGTTCTTCCAACTTAAATCTCTATAAGCAGATACTACATTATAACTTACAAATCTTGCAGTTGCTAAGGGACCTAATGGTTGCTGCTTTTATGATTTGTTCTCCAACCTTTATGATCTCATGAGCATCATTCAATTAACCTGCAAACAAAGCATCACAAATTCTTCTAATCAGATATCCAGTATGCTTATAAAGATTGAGTCGAAGACTAATGGGCTATTTAATCAAAACAAAAGAACCCACATACTTCACACTAACAAGTAGCTTATGCAAGAGATTTAAAGTATCAAACTACACTCAATAAAACATGTATGCATCTACAGTTGCTATTTCTGAGTCAACAATCTCAATGAAAACCATCGTAAACAAACATGAATAAGAGGATTTCAATAATAACAAGTGATTAAGCCACTTCAGGATCTACTAGTATCAAAGGCATTTGACATGTCTACCAGAATCTCGGCAGTTCAAGTGATTAATAATAGATGCATCAGTTGTACCATATTAACAATAGTTGCTATCCAGGCATTGCAATCAAGAAAAGAATTGATAGTAATGGCAACTTGAATAATGTCACTTGGGCATTACAATTCACATATTATGTTCTTTTTTTTTCTCAAAGTCATGTCACATATTCCTATATCCCCTGGTAGATGACCAAATTTTAATGAAAGTGTAAGCTATAAGCAACACAGGATAACATGCGTATGACTGAGCTTTTTGTAGTTATAATTTCAATATAACAAAGTGTAATAAATTTAAAACTATCACAGGTTAAATTTTGATGAATGCATTAAAATATTGGTTAGAAAGTTATAAGTTATAACAATCACTTATAAACATCATCCGAAGGAAAAACAGAAATACTACTCAAGTTTCGGAAAAGTCATGCCAGCTAGCAAATTCAAGTTTCGGCAATATTTGCAGCAAACCCATCATAGATGAACTAATAAAGTATTAAACTCTGCCATGGCTTACTTGCATACATGACTAATACTGGTCACGGATAATTAACAACAACACTTTAATGTTTACTAAGAGCAAAAAATTATAAAATTTTGAGACAATATAGAAGTATCTTTGTACAAGGAAATAAATCAAAATTAGATATGGTATTTAATGTAACCAGGCAAGGACGAACCTGAATAAATTGAATATTACTTAGTGAAGAAGAAAAATATACCTTGGTAAGATCAAGGTTGATCACATGAGCAACTCTAGTTACATCTAAACCACGAGATGCAACATCTATGGCGACCTGGACAGTGAGTTTGGAGGTTAAGTCGTTGCAGGGGTGTGATATAAACACTACGCATTTATTTAACTTAATTCAGATATAGAAGAGCATGGAGATACCTGAATATTAGCTGAGCTATTTCGAAAATTGCGAACATATGCTTCTCTTTCACTTTGGCTACGACCACCTTGAAGCGAAACAACGTGCAGACCTTGCGCTATCAGGGCTTATGCTACTTCATCACACCTAGTATGAAACATCATATTAACATAACTTGTCAGCATCTCATAGGCACTTCAAAAGTTCAAGTCATCAATCCACAATGTTATTATAAGGAAACACAAGTGCCACACTGAACAATTACATACGTGGACTTGTACCCTCTATGTTTATAAGATAAAGTTTATATAACAGGTTAAATAATATCATATAGATAGTGAACTACTTTTACCAGAAAAAAAAAATGCGGACTCACCTTTCAAGAAGACTTTTTTTTAAGCTTGTAAGGGTATTTCTGGTAAATATAAATGATGTTGATCACAAGTGGCAATTCCAAAAGACAGTATATATATGTGGTTTTCCATCAAAAATAAACTGCAGCAAAGCGGTTACCAGCAGCGCTGAAACAATGACAAATCCCTGCATAGATACATGAAAAGTTGAGAAAAGATGAACAAAATGCATCAAATTATCTCCCATTATGAGAGACCAATCTATGAGGGAATGAAGGATAGCACCTCTCCCTACTGTAGTAACACACCCATTCATCGTGATCTTTTAAGAAACCTTAAAAGCACGACCACACTTTTTGTTGACTTCTCATTTGAATTTACGGCAGGCTCTAACAAGTGTCTCTAACAGAGTCTCTTGGACACTTTAGAACTTAGTACTAAATTAAATAAGTCTTCTAGGATTGTAAGGAAGAGTATCCAGACAGATTGGGTAAAGCAAAGGGAATGCAAGAATATTTTCCATACTACAACCTGAAGACTACATGTTTACAAAGTTTCTGAGTATTCTACTTGCCTTGCGGATGCCACCGGCATGAGAAGTAACAATTCCAACAAGGATCCCACCAA